>CM039676.1:35119923-35719923 GCA_022496015.1 Hordeum marinum
CGAGCTTGTTGTGGGAGGAGATGTTGCTGAAGCTCTCTGGATGATCGAGGTCATCCTCAGAGAATGCCTTGGCCTTCTTGTATGAGGCAGTATGGGCCATGGCATAGAGGGTCGAACAGAGGTGGCACCTCTTTCTTGTTTTCTCGTGGCTAAAAGAGGTGAACAAAATATTAGTTAAGGGCTCAAGCTAGCATGAAGAATGAAATTGCATGAATCATGAAGCAAACCACATACCTAGTTATCCCCGTACTCAAACAGGTTGGAGCTCCCTTGATGGTGTGGCACACCTCTCATTTGGGCACGCTTCTCCTTGGCCTTGTTGTGTTCGGCTAGCCATTCGGGAGAGCACCACTCATCCACCAATGCCTCCCAACAGTCCATCCTATCCGCACGCCATCTCGGGGCACCTAAGTTAGACAAGAGAAATTTCAGCGCTACGCCTACGAATCAAATCAAAGAAACTAAGTACAAGGCCTTAAGAATAGATAATTACCTTCATAAACTTCTCCTTACTCAGATAATTTTCGCGGCACTTCTTCTTAGCCCTCTTAATGTTATTCGAGGCGTAGTAGTCTCGAATAGCCTGCACCCGAGCCTCGTGCCGTAAGTTCTGAAGTAGGCGCTTGCACTCGGCTTCGAGAACAATAGCCGCTCTCGCCTCGTCTTCCTCAAGACACCTATATAAGGTCTACAATCAAACAAGACAGCACATTAGATAGTGATTAGTACAATCACTAGGTCTTTTTGATTTTTAATTCTGTAAAGGAGAAATTACCCAAAAGCAACGGATCACAATGTTAGCCACCGTCTCGCACAAGACACCGTCGACCATCTCCTCCGACGGGGCCGGGGCAGCCTTGTACAACTCCC
The DNA here is from genome assembly GCA_022496015.1 of Hordeum marinum. NCBI lineage: Eukaryota > Viridiplantae > Streptophyta > Magnoliopsida > Poales > Poaceae > Hordeum > Hordeum marinum. Next base: position 35,120,794 of record CM039676.1, read on the forward strand.
AGGTCAGTGCTACCTATGGAGACTCACCCTCACCGGGCAACTGGACATTCCCCGGGAAGTGGTGCCGGAGAAGCACACCAAGGACCTGGTTGGGCCTGCGGACACCACCACGCTCGTATTCCAACCCCTGCAGTAGGACAAGGCCAACACATTAGATATTAATTTGAAGAAACATGAAGGCAAAAGGTTAAAAAAGAGTAAATCAACCACCTTTGCTCGCAGGTCGTCGGCACGGGAGGCAGCTTTGTACAACCAACCTAGTAGACCTCTTGCCCTCCTCAACCAGCTCGCTCTTGCTATAGGTGTCCTCAGACAAGTAATTGTCCTCGCCACCATCAGTATGGCCACTAGCCTCCGGAGTCACGTGGGACGAAGACTCTAGGACCCGAGTCTCCTGGGATGAAGGCTCGGTGACCCGAGGCTCGTCGACCCGAGGCTCGTGGACCGGAGTCCGAGACGGGTCCAAGTCAGACGGGTCCACCCGAGACGAAGCACTCCTATGGTTGGGAGAATCAGCTGGGGGTGGCGGCGAGGAAGGCGCAGCAGCCTTCCTACCTCTAGCACCTCTCTTCGTCTTCCCCCGACCTCTCCCAGTCGAAGAAGAAGCGCCCGCCGGTGTCTGCATACTGTGTACCAGCGCTCTCCGGAGTTGCTGGGGTGGAATAATAGCACCCCTCCCAGCACGCGCCGAGGAAGGAGGCTCAGAGCGCTCTCGACCCTCGCCCACCATCTATCAACACCTGCAATGACAAAGAGTGAATGAAATTAGTTCAACATAAAAAAATTGAATACCTAATAACATGACCTAATTAATAATATATATGTACATAATAATAATTGAATACCTCACATTACTAATATTAATCTTCATCGTCTATATATGCTCCGGGATCAATAAATGCATAATCATCATCACTATCAGTAATGATGTGCTCATCAGCATCATCAATAAATGACTCAACATGTGGAAGGCCTCTATGTAATCGGTCAAGCATTGTCAGGTCATCCGCAACAGTAACCTCTTCTTCTTCCGTCTCTTCTTGTTCCTGCTCAGGGGTGAAGTCGGGTTCACTATTGTCGTCGACCTCAATGTTCTGGGGTGAAGTAGAGCGGTTCTTGAAGCGTTTTTTTGGAAACACTTGTTTCTTGGAAGAATTCTCCTTCATATGTGTCTGGGTTAATGTGAGGTTCATAATCATCTTCATTGAGGGGAGGTGGTCTAAAATGTGGCGGCACATCATAAACGACATCCCAACCTTTCAAATTTGGATCCGTTTGGCAGGCCCATGGTAGATAGAAAACTTGGGTCGCCTGTTCAGCCGTAATATAGACATCAGGAACATCCAAATGGGTGCTTTGTTTGATTTCGACTAGCCCTATATGTTCATGAGTCCTTCTAGTCTCCTTCGGCTGGAACCAATAACATTTGAAGACTACGACGTTTGGTGGGTTTTCACCAAAGAATGTAAGTTCATAAATTGCTTCAACTCTTCCATAATACTCGACCCCTTCTTCGCCGACAATGGAGACACAACAATTTGTAGTCTTTCGGTCGGTCATAGATAGCTCTTTGCCAAAAGTACGAAAGTGATACCCATTGATGTCGTATTTTTCAAATGAACGGACCTTAAAGTCAAAACCATTAGCGACTTGTCTCAGTTCGGAGTCCATAGACTCTACATGAGCCTACAAGTTTAATACCAAAGGATTGTTGCATTAGTCGCAAACTAGGCGAAGAAATGAAATCGTCTAATTAATGGAAATTACCGTTTTCTTGAACCAAGAGATGAAACCGGGATAGCCGCCTCCATGCTTTGCCAGAAGCTCATACTCTTCGATGGAATCCTTTTGGATCACCGCTCCAGCCGAGAATTTGGCGACGTATCGACTGTATCACATATCCGGGAATAAGAGCATTTCAAACGAATTAGAAGTTGCGAAACAATGTACCGAGAACTTACTCGATGTATGGCCGCACTTCTGTTAGGTTGTTGAGGATATAGAACGAAATGGTCCGCCATTCTTCGACATCCAACCCTAATGATTACGAAATGGTCCGGCTGGTGTGAGCTTCCCTTTGAATAGGCTGAGGTTGGATCGACCTTTTTCACGGTCGCCATCATTGTACCGAGGCTTCGGATTATGCAAATGACGATTCTGGGCTGTGTAGTGTGTTGTCACAAAGTTTGCCACCTCCTTAGTAATGAATGCCTCGGCCATCGATGCTTCAACTCTACGTTTATTTTTACATTTTGCTCGAAGTGTCTTCTGCATCCTCTCAGTTGAGAAGCACCAACGATTTTGCACGGGCCCCCCCAATCTTGCCTCGGTCGGGAGATGCAAAATCAAATGCTGCATTGGATTAAAGAAGCCCGATGGAAAGATCTTTTCTAACTTGCAGATCAACTCCGGCACCAACTCTTCCAGTTCATCTAGCACGCCAGGCGATAGTTCTTTCGCACAAAGAGCACGAAAGAAATAGCTTAGCTCTGCCAGTACTAGCCATTCATCCTCAGGGATAAAGCCACACAACATCACCGGCATTACCCGCTCAAGCCATATGCGCCAATCATGACTCTTGAGACCAAATATTTTCAATTTTTCAAGACTCGCTCCCCCCTTTAGATTTGCTGCATACCCATCGGGGTACATCAACTGCATTTGCACCCACAAGATCATTTCCGTCATAGCTGGCCTTCCAAGATTGAACCATGCCTTTGGCTTCCTCCAGTTCTTCTTTCCTTTCGGTTGTTGAATGTTTTGTAACGGTCTATCACATAGAGCCTCCTGGTCGACTCTAGCCTTAGAATTATCCTTCGACTTCCCCTCTATGCCGAACAATGTACCAAAAAGGGCCTCCACGACATTCTTTTCAGTGTGCATCATGTCGATGTTGTGTGGGCAAAGGAGGTCTTTGAAGTAAGGCAGATCCCACAAACATATCTTGTGAGTCCAGGAGTGTTCCGTATTATACCCTTCAAAATACCCTAGACGTTTTGGATCCGGCTCGAGAGCGTTTATTTGATCCAGGATCTATTGGCCTGTCAACGCAGGTGGTGCAATGTTTTTGACAACTCTACCTTTGATGAAATTCTTATTGTATTTTCTGAACTTATGGTCAGGATCCATGAACTGACTATGCATGTCAAAGCAAGAAAACTTGCAACCCGCCTCCAGCCAATGGAACTGAACAGCTGCCTTGCATGTGGGGCACGGAAACCTTCCATGCACGCACCAGCCAACGAATAGCGCATATGCCGGCAAGTCATGCATCGAGTACATGTACCACACATGCATTTTGAAGTTCTTTTTTTAGCGGCATCGTATGTCTTGATCCCATTATCCCAGGCTTCTTGTAATTCATCCTTTAGCGGTTGCATGTACACATTCATATTCTTCCCCGGATATTTGGGCCCTGGATTTATCAGGGTCAGGAAAATGTTCTTTCTTTTCATAATCTCACCGGGGGGGAGATTGAGTGGAATGACAAATATAGGCCAACAACTATATTGTGCCGCCGTCATACCATACACATTGAACCCATCCGTGTTGATGGCAACTCGAGGATGCCTTGGTTCTGCCGCTTTATCCTTATGTAATCCATCGAAGTGCTTCCACGCAAAAGCGTCCGAAGTGTGTCCCAACATCGGATTCCCATCTGCATCCAGTTTTGTTCTTTTGCCCAATTTATGCCACGTCATCTGTCTAGCCATCTCTTCGATCATGAAAAGTCGTTGAAGTCTTGGTATGATTGGTAGATACCGAAGAACAATAATGGGGATTTTGGTCTGACTCTTCTCACCCATACCGTTGTCTACCAGAACATACCTAGAAGCATTGCAAATGGGGCAATAGTTCAAGCCTGCATACTGAAGCCTACATAAGGCACATCCATTCTGATAGGCATCTATCTTCTCATAGGGCATCTTAAGCGCACGCAGGATTTTGTCCGACTGGTACAGGTTTGGTGGCAATACATGGCCTTTGGGTAGAAAGCATCCAAATATCGTCATAATCGCGTAGTAGCATTCTCTGCCCAGGTTGAACTGAGCCTTTAGAGACATTACTTGCGCGATGGCATCCAGCTGACAAAGCTCAGTGTGCTCGTGAAGAGGACGTTTTGAAGACTCCAACATTTCATAAAAGGCCTTTGCAGATTCCTTCATCTCATCGTCCGAATCCCGAGCATCATCAAAGTCTTGCACCATGTCTTCGATCCCGGTACCATGCTCGTCGGTGCGACGACGAAGCACCTTAGCTCTAGCACATTGGGCAGACTCACCATGAAATGTCCAGACCGTATAATTAGGCATAAAACCCCACTTCTTTAGGTGTTTGATCATTTCAAACTCTGACTTCTTCTTATAGTTGTCGCAATCGACACAAGGGCACCAGGTTGTTTTCTGTCCATTTGCAAATGCAACTCTCACAAACTCCTTGGTTTTTGTTAACCATTCACAGGTCATGTCTTTCTGACTAGTGTGACCGGTGTACATCCACCCACGATCACTCATCCTACCTAGTTACTGGACACACACAAAATATATACATAATTCAGCAAACCATATTCATCAGTTAATAGAGATTGTCAGTTTCATTACGTCGATGCAACCTAGACGCTAGTAGGTAAAGATAGGTCCTAATCCCATCCGAGTTTGTGTAGATTGGGTTCGTTTTCCCATGCTCTGCCCCGGTTCCGATGCAAAATTTTGGCAGCACCTCTTCGTTGTTCTCCTGATACACGTCTCGGCAATAAGCAAAGATGATGTGTACCCGGAGAACAACAGGGAGGCACTGACGAAATTCTGCATCGGATCCGGAGCAGAGCATATGGGAAAATGAACCCAATCGACACATACTCGGGCTGTCCATGGATAACGTTGGACAATTCGAAAGAATCATGGTTATAAATATGCAAATGTATGCATATTTATAGATGTAACCCTTTCGAACGGGAGACGCATAGTGTTCACGCATACTGATGATTCAATCTACCTATAGCTAGCAAGTTTCATCGGCACGAAGACCGGAACAGAGCAAATGAAGGGGGAGGAGGAGATGTCATTTGTGCTCACCCACGAACGTAGGGGCGGAGCTCGTCGAACGCACGGGGAGGTCGTCGAACACCAAACCCTCGCAGCGACAAAACAACTACACATTTAAATCCACCCGATGAACACAAATATATATATGATGTTTTTCATAACAAAATCGGAAATTATATGACCTAACTCATAATTCACACATATATGACCCCGTCGGCCTCTGGAAGGCCGAAGAGCACCCTTTCGGTCAACAAGAGGCCGAAGAGGTGTCAGGGGTCGGGGGTGTCGTGTCATGGTGTCGGGGTTTTGTGTCGGGGTCGAGATGTCGTGTCGGGGTCGGGGGCCGGGGGTGTCGTGTCGTGGTGTCGGGTTAGGGGGTTCCTCGACGTCGATGAAACCCTAAATAGCAAGTATCATCGGTGTGAGATACATGTGGCGCTCAGCGTTGAACACTAGATCCACATCCCACAAGTGACGCCGGCGCCCGGTGTCCCGCGCGCAGCAATAGTTCTGGGTCGGTGTACATCGGTATAATGCGTGTGTGACTTTCGGTTCGTCGAGGCTTTCCTTAAGTAACTCTTATATCTCATGGTGTGTTGGTGCGCTCTCTCTCACACTAATATGGTGGTGTATATATGTTGGTGGGCACTCTGTCACAATAATATTTCGACCGCCGGTGATGGATGCCTCACCTCTACTCTTATTGCGCAATATATCGATGAGTATATTACAAAGAAGATAAGAATGATGAGGCGCCCCCCACGACAACAGTCGGGATTCCTCCATCAAGTACACACATGAAAGTTATTTAAGGAAAGCCTTGACGGACCGAAAGTCACACACGCATTATACCGATGTACGTCGACCCACGATCACTCATCTTGCCTAGCTACTGGACATGTATCGGGGTCGTGGTGTCATGTCGGGGTCTGGGTGTCAGGGATGTCGTGTCGGGGTAGGGGTGTTGTGTCTGGGTTAGGGGGTTCCTCGATGTTAATGAAACCTTGTGTCGGGGTCGGGGTGTCGGGGGTGTCGTGTCGGGGTCGGGGTGCTGTGTCGTGGTCGGGGGTGCCGTCGCGGGGTCTCGGGGTGTCGTGTCGGGGTCGGGGTGTAGGGGGTGTCGTGTCGGGGGTCGGGGTGCCGTGTCGGGGTGTCGGGGTCGGGGTGCTGTGTCGGGGTCTCGGGGTGTCGGGGTCGGTGTGCCGTGTCGGGGTGTCGGGGTGTCGGGGTCGGGGTGTCGTGTCGGGGTCGGGGTGTCGGGGGTGTCGTGTCGGGGTCGAGGTGTCGGGGTCGGGGTGTAGGGGGTGTTGTGTCGGGGTCGGGGTGTAGGGGTCGGGGTCGGGGTCGGGGTGTCGGGGTCGGGGTCGGGGTGTCGGGGTCGGGGTCGGGGTCGGGGTCAGGGTCGGGTTGACGGGGTGTCAGGGGTGCCATGTCGGGGGTGTCAGGGTGTCGTGTCGGGGTGTCGGGGTCAGGGTCGGGGTGTAGGGGGTGTCGTGTCGGGGTCGGGGTGTAGGGGTTGGGGTCGGGGTCGGGGGTCGGGGTCAGGGTCGGATTGACGGGGTGTCAGGGGTGCCGTGTCGGGGTGTCAGGGTGTCGTGTCGGGGTGTCGGGGTCGGGGTGTCGTGTCGGGGTCAGGGTGTCCGGGGGTGTCGTGTCGGGGTCGGGTGTCGGGGTTGGGGTCGGGTGTCGTGTCGGGGTCCGGGTGTAGGGGGTGTCGTGTCGGGGTCGGGGTGTCGTGTCGGGGTCGGGGTGTGGGGGGTGTCGTGTCGGCGATCCTCGACACGGTTACGTCGGCGCCAACGCACCCCTCCTCCTCCTATTCTTCTTCTTATTCTCGGGTGAGGTGCGCGGGTGGCGGTGGGGGTGAGTGTCGTCCGGTTTGCCGTCTTTTTCTTCTTTTCTTCTCCTCCTCCTCCTCCTCCTCCTTTTCTTCTTCTTTTTTCTTCTTCTCCTTCCTCTTCTTCTTCTCCGTCTCCTCCTCCTCTTCTTCTTCATTTCCTCTCCTCCTCCTCCTAACTAAGTAACTAACTTACTAACTTAACATAAAACTAACTAAACTAAACTAATAAACTAAACTAATTAAACCTAAATCTAAAAAAACAGAAAAAGTCTAAAAAACAGAAAAAACAGAAGAAAAAAACTAGACCTGTGGGGCAGGGCGACGGTGGCGACGCGGGCCGGTGGGGCGGCGCTGGCGGGGGCGACGGGGGCGCGCGGCGGGGGGGGGGGGTGCGAGGGCGCACGACGACTCGGGTGCGGGCGCGCGGTGGTGGGGACGGGGACGCGGCGGCGGGGGCGGGGCCGAAGGGGCGGCGATGGCGTCGGGGGCGTTGGGCGTTGGCGGCAGGGCGACGGGCGAAGGGAGGAGAGAGGGAAGGAGAGAAAGAGAGAGAGAGGCGGGCCGGGGGGCGTTAGCCGTTAGCTAACACCTCCTCTTTGCCGTCTGCTAGCGGACGGCAAAGGAGGTTTGCCGTCCGCTAGCAGACGGCAAAGAGGGGAGCCGTTAGGTCAACTAGCGGGCTGGGTCGTGGGTGGGCCCCCTCCCTCTTTGCCAAAGAGGTGGCTGATGGCAAAGCCACTCTTTGCCGTTTGCCACCTCTTTGCCGTCCACTTTCTCCTAGCTGATGGCGGAGCCATTCTTTGCCGTCCGCTAGCTGACGGCAAAGAGGAGGCAGACGGCAAATCTTCTGGTTCGAGTAGTGATAGATAAAAAGATTTGAACATGAGAGGGTTTTTCAGATTTGGAGAAGAGAGCAATCTAGGAAAAGGGATCTGTGAGGAGAGAAATGATTGAGAAGATGAAAGCGAGATTGGAGGAGAATGGGAGGAGGGAAAAAAGTACGAGAGAGTTCACGCTTTCTTTTTGCCCAGAGCGGTGAGGTACCCCTGTATGCGGTATTATTTCCCTCCCATGGGCAGTCGGAGGAACCCTGTTTTTGGACGAATCCGGCGTGACAAAATGGGTAAAAAGGTGCGGCAAAGCAGTAGGAAGTGTGGCGGTGATTTTTGTTGCATGTTAAGCTAAGGTAGAGAAACAAACACCAGCCTGAAGGAGTATGACATGCCTAACTTAAGGTGTGGCAAGTTATGGCTCCCAACCAAATATGCCCTTAAGAAGACCGACTTGCCATCTAAAAAATACTAGGTTAATTGGGCATACCTTGTGATCTCTATTACCAAGCTTGTCAATTAGTTTCCAGAGTTTGAGTTTGTTAAGAGTTTTTTCTCCCTTAGGCTAGAGTTGGAGTTTGTTAGGTATGGTCTGATCCAACTGGTGGTTCGATAAATTTGTCCATGAACTAGCGTGTAAGACCTGGAGGCAACAACGGATCAATAATAAAACAGAAAAGGAGCGTGACAGCTAGTGTGTTAAACGATCTAATTGCTTCAACAAATAGGCATTTAGCCTTCGACAATGATATCTGTTGCAACAGACTGTTTGCATAGTTCGCTCAGTCGTTATTCATGCCAAAATACCCGACCGGGTGGCCTATGCATTTTATTATTTTGCTGTTAAAAAGCTTATGGCTCCCCCATTTCACACTATAAGTCCATGCCACTATGCTTTAATGTGTTAAGTTTGGTATGTAGGGATGGATTTGCTGGGTTGGAGACCTGGGAGGACCCCACTCCTAGGCCATCACCCTTTACTCTCAAGGAGTTTGGTGATGCCTAGGTTGCTGCTGCAAAGCGCCAGCTCATTCTCAAGCCCAAGACACCGTCCCGTGAGGAGCTGCTAAGGCGCAGACAAGAGCATGATGAGAAGAGCTTGATAATAGCGTTGAACGTCTATGCCAATCAAAACAATATGGAAGTATGCGATCATCATACTCAAATATTTCACCTTGCTTTTAGACTAGTTTGTTAGTTAATTGTTTACTTAGAATAGCTAAAATTCCATGATTTGATTTTGCAGACTAGAAATGCAATAAAATATCTATCTTGTCACGCTTGTTAATTTACATGTGTCATTTGTATTTCAGCGTGCTGACCTCGAATTAATAGAAGTGAAAGAACGAAACCCAATCGACGAGGGGGGGAAAGGATACGTGCACTTCAACCTTGTTGTGAAAATGCGAGGTGGCCCATCTATTCTGTTCTTTGCGGAGGTGCATCCAGATTGTAGAGAGGAGGAGGATGTGTATCTTTGCACCCCCTTGGAAGCTACTGACTTGGGTAACTATCTTTTATGCTGTTCAGATTGATAGTTTTTTGCAGATAATTGTGTTATGCATCTCTACTGCTAATACACTTTCCCTGTTTTATAAGGTGACTGCCATGGGTGCAAGGACCGTGCAAAAGAGCTTGTGCATCCCACTAGCGGTGGCTACTTGGGTGGGCACAAGGATGTTGTTGTCCCCTTCATTTATGAAAGCGATGAAGAAAGCGGGGACGAGGCCTGATTTCGCTTGGTTTGGATTAGTTTCATATGTTGGACGCGATGTGGTTTGCTAGTGGTTGCGTATGACAAAAAATGGTGTGGTGGATTGTAGTAGAGGGAGCTGGCCTTATGATAAGGTGTCGTGAAGTTGGAAAAGACTGACGAAAATTTTCTCTACATCTCGTTTGCACAAGGATGTGAACTTGTTAGTACTGGCATCAGAATTGTAGCTTACCCGTCAGCGCTGTAAACTGGGATATTAACTTCTCCTAATATAATACCCATCCGTACACATAGGCCACTAGTCGTAGTTTGTGCTGCGCGAGTTTGTATTGAATCCAGTCAGTCAGGTTGAGCTCACCGAATCGATGAGCTAACTGTGTCATGGAATCTTCTGCACATCGAACCGTAATAATACTAACAAAAAGTATTCGAATCATCACTTGGGTTTCATTGTCCATATAAAGATTAAAGAGCCACCATTTACTTATATAATCTGCAAACTATGCCCCAGTAGTAGGCATATATAGTCGACAATGGAACAAAGATAGACAAGGACTTGAATTTCACATGAGGAATGTTGTTGAATTTCACATGGCAAATGTTGTTGACAAGGCCACCCACCTGGGAGGAACACCACTGACAAAAACCTTGGTGCTCGGCGTTTGTGATGTGGGTTATCCTTTTTTTTTTTTGAGCTGTGATGTGGGTTATCTATTCTAACCTCATGGGCAAAGTTTCTCAAGCACCGCGTAGCAAGCCGAGGTAGCACCGCGTAGCAAGCCGAGGTAACACCGGTGAAGCAAGCTCTGCAAGGAGGCCCGTGGGAGAGAACTAGAGACTAGAATCATCAGACTGTTATTGTTCTGCCGGCCATTGTAAACAAACATGGCACATTCTCAAAAAAGACAGTAAATCAACAATTTATAACGGTACACCATCCTCCATTCTAACTTATTACCACAAATCACCAAACGAAATTGTCACAAGCATGATTCTAGTTAACATTACATTTTGTTTTTGATTTTTTGGAGGCCTCCAGGCTAGTTATTATAACATTATTAATAAAGATACATATGCTTCGGCCCCTACTTGTCACAAGCTGCTGTTACCAAGCACTCGTCTTCTTACGCACTGAGCATATTGCAGCTGCCTTGTTGGAAGATTCAATCCATAAAGCAATCATCATCACTATCCTCCTCCACGTAAGGAAACGGCACATCCTCAAGTCCACCCAAATAGCCACCGCATGTGGGATGCCTGAGCTTCTTTGCATGCTGATTGCACCCAAAACAACAACCTTCACGCGAGAAAAATATATATATTAGTATATGCTAACAAAAATTTAAGACAATTAGAGCAAAAGCGAAATAGTTACCAGAGTCGTTGTCTTCCAAAGGAGTGCAGAGAATAACATGCTCTTCCAAGAAGCAACCATGGAGCATCTCGGCAAAGAACAAAGTGGGTCTGCCGTCTACACCTTTCACAACAAAGTTGGAATGCACATATCCTGCTGCAACTCCACCAACTAAATTCCTTTCTTTCTCTTCCACAAATTCAAAATCAGTAATCTGAAATATAATAAATGACACATGTAACAACAGCCGAGCACTTGTTAATATATATGGTGGCTAAGCGAAATGCAAGGAAACATAAATATTTTGATTATGATATTTTGGACATGCCTGCATATTGTTTCGCCTTGCATATGTGTTGAGTGCTACAATCAAGCTCTTGCGGTTACGCTCTTGTTTGCGCTTCATCAGCTCCTCAGGGGGCGGTGACTTGGGCCTCAGGCTCATGCTTCGCTTGGCGCAAGCAAGCCAAAAATCCTGGAAGTCCTGAAACTCTTTTAAAGCGGAACCATCCAGTGTCTGCAGTGTGGCAAAGTCATTACTGCATGCATGAAAAAAGACAAATTAGTATGTAACCTCAATTAGTTGTAATGACCACAGGTTGCCTAAGCTGATATATTACACCAGGGTTGTTTAATTTGAAGTGCAAAAACGTCTTACATTTGGGAACAGAGGTAGTACATTATACTACACCAAACTGGCTAGTTATATTACACCAAAATACCTACTAGTGTGAGTTTTAACCCCTCCACTCCGAAAATGTAAAGCTTATTTTGTTTGGTGAAGATCAAACAATGTTGAATCTACTGGCATGCACTTTATGCCATATGTCCATCAATCTATTGAATGTATTTCTGATATTTTCGATTCTTTTCTTTATATAGAAGATCAAAACATGCACGCACGATATCCCCAAAGGTTGCATCAAAGTGTCTGCATACGTACATGGTAATTTCTCCATATATCGGCGACATGGCCACCGATGGATCAACCGCTCCTGCATCAGATAAGATATATAATTAACAGCAGGAATTAACAAGATGTGTCAGCACGCTAGGCTAAGCCACGCCACACATGGAGATCGGAGAGGGGAATCCCCACCGGGTGAATCAGAAGGCCGGCGTTACCTGTGTAACTGGAGACATGCTGTAAATCACAAGGACGGGCGGCGTTACCTGTAACTGGAGAGATGCAGGGAAAGGGCAGATGGTGAAGGAAGAAGGAGATCGCCGGCGATGAGATCAAATAATGATTCCTCTTTCGCTTTTCCTTTCCTCCTTTTAATTTAGGGCCAGTTCTTTTGAGCCCTCCTGTGAAAATAAACTTCTGTGAAAATAAGCTCCAAATAAGCTCCTGTGAAAATAAGCTCCAGATAATAAGCTAGACAGTTCTTTTCGGTGCCTTTTTTTCAGCTTATATATGGTATGATTAGTGAAAAGTTGGGCTCGGTGGTGGGACGAGGGGTTGGGCTCGGTGGTGGGACGAGGGGTTGGGATCGGTGGTGGGACGAGGGGTTGGGCTCGATTCTAAGTGAGCTTCTGCGCGAAGCTGCTCACCCCCAGCTTTTTTCCATTGCAAAGGGGACTCCGGTGAAAATAAGCTAAGCTAGCTTATCAAAAACGAGTTTTTTTGGACTTTTAGCTTATTTTGACAATAAGCTGAAATAAGCTGGAAAAAAACTGGCCCTTATGGTCTTATCTCAAGGAAGATGAAAGACTTGTGTAAGTACAAGAAGAGCCGCGCCGGCCCAGTTCAACTCGGTCTGCCTGCTGCTTTCCGAAAAGGCCTGGGCCTGGGGTGCACGGGACTAACGACGGATTCGAACCGGATTCTGTAGCGCACAACGTAGCGAACCGGATCCTCTCAGAACAACTAATTGAGGAGTACCGCTCAAAAAAAAAGAGAAAACTAATCGAGGAGCGCTCCTTCGGAAGCCTCTTAGCCGCCATCACGTGTCATGTTTTGGATGCTTTCTTCGGAAACGCGTTGTGCCTCTCGAAAACGAAAAAAATATATTTTCGTTTTTCTTCTTCTGTGAGAGACACGAATTTGCTTTCACGAGAGGCACGCATTTTTTCTACAAGACGCACTGTCATGCCTCTTGATTCGTAAAAAAATTTCGTCAAAACCTATCAACATGGAATCTAATTTGAAGATCTCGAAGCGGGAATCCAATGATGAAACTGTTCGAGATTTGGACACATGATTTAAAAGATAAAACATTTTGAATAAATGGATGTACGAAAAAAAACCCTCTGAGGTTACGACAAATGACTCACATGCAGTGCCCCACTTGTTGTAACATGAAGATGTAAGTGATCTTCAGAAGATGCACACCTCAATTAGTGATTTCGGAATTCTGTAGTAAATAAGCCTGGCTTGCCCCAAAACAAAAAATTAAATAAATCAGGATACTTCAGTGGCCAAATTTAATAATTTTTTTGAATTTTTTTGGGTTTTAAATTTGTGAAAAACAATCTATATACATGAACATTTTTAAAATTTTGAAAACACAAACCAAATTTACAAAATTCCAAACATTTTCCGGAAACAAACACATATTTTTAAAACCCAACCTTTTTTGAAATTCTGAACACTTTCTAACACACGAATGCTTTTTAATTTATTTTTCTTCGAAAACATGATTTTTTGTAAAATTCATTAACTTATTTTTAAGATACAAACATTTTTCTGAAGCTGTTTTCTTTTTGAATTTTTGGATTTTTTAATTAAAAAAGTAAGACAGAAAAGGGAAAGGATTTCCCTCAACCGGTGGATTACAGCATTGCATCGATCCGTCGCGTGGCCGTTGGATTGGTTTTGAGCGTTTACCTAATGCACGTCACGTGTTCTAGCTACAGGAGCACACCGGTGTCTAGAAATATCTGCGTCTACCACGTCCTGATCCTAATCCTCACAAAAGTCACTGCTCACTACTCCATCGATTTCTTCTCTCTCAACCATCCATATGTCGGTTGTTGTTCCGTCGTCCATCCTCTCCGTTGGTGAGCACACGCTCCACCATCACGGTCGTTCTGCCCTCTCCACCACCACCCATCCTCTCTCCTCCTCCCTCTCCTTAGATCGGTGGCACCACCCCCTGCCGCTACAGGGTGATGAAGAAGATGACTACTCGACATTGACGATGCAGGGCGTTGACCCTGCTAAATCTATGTGAGATCCGACGACTTGCGAGACGGATACGTCGGCTGACGCATAACAGCCCCCAACAGAAAATCTATAAAAAAACAAACAAACAAAAACAACTCCAGTGTTCCTACACCCAAATCGCTAGCTACAGTGTGTTTGTGTGAACGGCTCACACTTTCACTCTTAATGCGTCAAATATGAAACATGGAATGCTCCATCTCCGTCGCCGGAGTCTGACACCCTACAACCAACCAGATACAAAACTGCCGGTCCAACATCCACGTCAATTCTAAAGCTGCACATCGGTCCGTCGGCAAGTAAGTCATCCAAACAACCAATTACGACACCACACATGTCCGGACTCTTTTGATAGTTTTTTCTCACTATTTTCAAAATGAGGGACTGGGATGGATCGGTGAAAGTGTTGTTCTCATTCCGAGCTTATGGGAGCTCAGGTGAACGGTGAAAAAACGGAAACTTCTCACAAAATTCTGACTTTTTTTTTTGCATCAGACATTGAGAAATGTTTTCATTGTTTGCAAAGTTTCATCATGAAATGCTATTCGTGAAAGACGCGGCAAAAAAGTCGATGCTACAAAATTCTTTTAATTCGTGCAATTGAAAATATTTATCCACATACATAAGTATTATTGACAGGTGTAAACAATTATTTGGCAAAGTAATATTCATGGTTAACATAATTAGATAGATAGCAGTGGCAGACCTAGCATACTAGGTCAGGGTGGGCCAGCAGTATTACACATATGCATTTATTTTTTTCTTTTATTTTTCTAGCCTTTTTTTTATATGGTATAAAAGCAATTTTCAAATTTCAGGGTGGGCCATGGCCCAACCTGGCCACCCTCTACCTCCGCCACTGATAGATAGCATCTAGAGCCACAAGGAGCGAGCCGAAACCCTCGAGCCAGATACGAGGAGGTTTGACTTGGCCATGGGGGAAGTACGTCTACCGGAGGAGCGGGGCGTGAATGTGAGTTTATTTTTTCCTCAAAACTTTAAAACTCTCGGGACCAGCAGCGGAGCGAATGAAAACATACTATAGTAAGCGAATGCTAACTTGCGAACGGGGATCCAAACACATGCATCGAAGAAAATTACATGATTGAAACTTATCATACAACATAGGGTGAACGAAAGATAAGTGTAGAGATCACCATGATGCTCGATGTCGACAAGGAATTTGGTAGACCAATTCGCCCTTCTACAAAAGGACTACGTCTAGTTGGAGAGATTGTGACTTAACACAGAAGATAAACTCTCTTCGTCCTATTCTTCTCAACAACTGGTTCGTCAACCAATGCCGATTACTCGTGGTAGATACCCGAGGTGATCTCAGAACCTTCACATACTTCTTCAAGAACTACCATTACTCTTGGTCTCTGAAGAGATTGACACCTAACCGTCTAGAAAATTTGCAGCTCTCAAGAGTAATAGGTGTGAAAGTGCGTTATATCGACTAGGAGGGCAGGGGGGCGGGGTGCATAGGTGATTTTTACAAATTCATCACTGAGGAATTTCAACTTGAGGAATTTGAAATGTGATGAACAACTAACAGCGGAATAAGTACTCAAGTGCATGAGAAACAGAGCAATAGCATAGTCATCATGATGAAATACAACTTGCACAGATTAGAAGTAGCGTGATACAGGATAAGAAGGTGAAGAACAAGGTGCCTAAAGAATTTGAGATGAGGAAACTGAGACAGTCTTCAGTCAAATTCTTCAAATAATTATGATCAATTTCATCAACAGGTATACGAGGAAATAGAAGGGTTGAGGAATTGGAACCAGGGAGCTCGATAAAGACAATAGTTTGATGACCCAGTTCCAACTGTCGTGACAGTCGTACGTCTGGTTTGGAGCGGCCTGGTATTTAAACCAGAGGACACCCAGTCCCAGAACACACAACCCTTACCGTATTCTCCTTGACCTAAGGTCACACAGTCCTCGCCCAACACTCATGTAAGTCTTCAGGGTAGACTTCCAAAACCATCACAAACAGGTCACCCGACGATCCATAATTTACTGCTGGATGCTCTAGACCATGACGCGCTAACCGTCTCGAAGATACACAACCTTCAAAGGTAAAAAGCATTGGTTTCACACAGTTGTTGGAAATATGCCCTAGAGGCAATAATAAATTGGTTATTATAATATTTCCTTGTTCATGATAATCGTTTATTAGTCATGCTATAATTGTGTTGATCGGAAACTCAGATACATGTGTGGATACATAGACAACACCATATCCCTAGTATGCCTCTAATAGACTAGCTCGTTCATCAAAGATGGCTATGGTTTCCTAGTCATGGAAATGAGATGTCATTTGATAACAGGATCACGTCATTAGGAGAATGATGTGATGGACAAGACCCAAACTACAAACGTAGCATATGATTGTGTCAGTTTATTGCTATTGTTTTTTGCATGTCAAGTATTTGTTCCTATGACCATGAGATCATGCAACTCACTAACACCGGAGGAGTACCTTGTGTGTATCAAACGTCGCAACGTAACTGGGTAACTACAAAGGTTCTGTATAGGTATCTTCAAGGGTGTATGTTGGGTTGGCATGGATCAAGACTGGGATTTGTTACGCTGTGTGACGGAGAGGTATCTCAGGGCCCACTCGGTAATACAACATCACAATAAGCCTTGCAAGCAATGTGACTAAGTGTTAGTCATGGGTTACGGAACGAGTAAAGAGACTTGCCGGTAACGAGGTTAAACTAGGTATGGAGATATCGACAATCGAATCTCGGGCAAGTAACATACCGAAGAACAAAGGGAACATCATACGGGATTAACTGAATCCTTGACATAGAGGTTCGACCGATAAAGATCTTCGTAGAATATGTAGGAACCAATATGGGCATCCAGGTCCCGCTATTGGTTATTGATCATAGAGGTGTCTCGGTCATGTCTACATAGTTCTCGAACCCGCAGAGGCTGCACACTTAAGGTTCAGTGACGTTTCGGTAGTATAGAGTTATGTATGGTGGTGACCGAAGGTTGTTTGGAGTCCCAGATGAGATCCCGGACGTCATGAGGTGTTCCGGAATGGTCTGGAGGTAAAGATTGATATATAGAAAGTCCTGTTTTGGTCGTCGGAAAAGTTTCGGCTCATCGGTAGTGTACCGGGAGTGCCGGTAGTGTACCGGGGGACCATCGGGAGAGGTATTTCGACCCAAGAGGCTACATGGGCTGTGGGAGGAGGTAAACCAGCCCCTGGTGGGCTGGCCGAAGCCTCCTCTAAGGGCCCATGTGGCTGGAGTGGTTTGAGAAGGAAACAATTCCAAAGGTGGAGAGGTGGAAAGAGTTTCCAAGTGGAAAGGAGGAATCCTACTCCTAATAGGATAGGGGTAGGACTCCTCTACCTCCAATTTCGACCAAACCTTGAGGGTTTGAGGCTGCCTCCTCCCCTCCCTCCCTCCTATATATACTAGAGGATTTAGATAAAAAGCTAACCCTAATAGCCACGTGCTACCTCTCCTCTAGATTGGTTTTCAGCGGTGCTTAGGCGAAGCCCTACTGGAATAGCTCCACCACCATCACCGCAACTCCGTCGCACTGCTGGAGAACTCATCTACCTCTCCGCTCCCTCTTGCTAGATCAATAAGGCGGAGATCGTCATCAAGCTATACGTGTGTTGAACGTGGAGGTGCCATCTGTTCGGCGCTAGATCGGAAGGACCGTGATCAAGATCGCGAAACGGATCGTGATGAGATCGTGGGACGGATCGTGATGAGTTCACGGGACGGATCGTGATTGGATTGCGGGACGGATCGTGATGAGATCGCGGGATGCTCGGCGATTTGGATCGCGAAGACGTTCAACTACACCAACCGCATTTCTTAATGCTTCCCGCTTAGCGATCTACAAGGGTATGTAGATCCACTCTCCCTCTTGTAGATGCTCATCACCATGGATAGATCTTGCGTGTGCGTAGGAATTTTTTTGTTTCCCATGCAACGTTCCCCAACAGTGGCATCATGAGCTAGGTCTATGTGTAGATGAGATCTTGAGTAGAACACAAAGAGTTTGTGGGCGTTGATGCTTAGATTGCTTCCTCCCTTGGTCGTTTTTTGGTTCAGCGGTATTGTGGGATGAAGCGTCCCGGACCAACATTACTCGTACGCTTACGAGAGACCGGTTCCCTTAACTGCAACTTGTTGCAAAAGATGGCTGGCGGATGCCAGTTTCTCCTACTTCAGTTGGATCGGATTTGACAAAGGCGGTCCTTGAGAAGGTTGAAAAACAACTTATGTATCACCGTTGTGGTTTATGCGTAGGTGAGAATTGTTCTTGCTAGATACCCATAGCAGCCACGTAAAACATGGAACAACAATTAGAGCACATCTAACTTGTTTGTGCAGGGTATGTTGTGATGTGATATGGCCAATTACATGATGATATATATGTGATGTATGAGATGATCATTTGTTGTATAGAATATCACGACTTGCATGTCGATGAGTACGACAACCGGTAGGAGCCATAGGGTTGTCTTTAATTCTTGTATGACCTGCGTGTCAATCTTTAAGCGCTATGTAATGCTTTACTTTATCGCTAAACGGTAGCAATAGTAGTAGAAGCATGGTGGGCTCGACAACCCCGATGGCGACACGTTGATGGAGATCATGGTGTCATGCCGGTGACGATAGAGATCATGCCGGTGCTTTCAAGATGGAGATCAGAAGCACAAGTTCATGGCCATATCATGTCACTTATGATTTGCATGTGATGTTAATCCTTTTATGCACCTTGTTTTGCTTAGGACGACGGTAGATTTATAAGGTGATCCCTCACTTAATTTCAAGATAAATTGTGTTCTCCCCGTGTGTGCACCGTTGCGAAAGTTCATCGTGTCGAGACACCACGTGATGATCGGGTGTGATAGACTCGATGTTCACATACAACGGGTGCAAGCCAGTGTTGCACATGCAGAACACTCGGATTAAACTTGATGAGCCTAGCATGTACAAACATGGCCTCGGAACACAAGATACCGAAAGGTCGAACATGAGTCATATAGTAGATATGATCAAGATGATGATGTTCACCATTGAAACCACCTCAACTCATGTGATGATCGGACTTGAGTTGGTGAATTTGGATCATGTATCACTCGAACGACCGGAGGGATGTCAATTTGAGTGGGAGTTATTAATTAATATGATTAATTAAACTCATTATCATGAACTTAGTCAGTAGTGTCTTTGCAAATTATGTTGTAGATTACTAGCTCGCGTTGTAGCTCCATTGTATTTTTATATGTTCCTAGAGACATAGAGTTAAAAGATGATGGTAGCAATATTGTGGACTGGGTCCGTGATCTGAGGATTGTCCTCATTGCTGCACAGAAGGCTTATGTCCTTAATGCACCCTTCGGTTGGCCAACCCCTCTAGCCTCGTCTGTAGATGTTGTGAACATCTGACAGGCATATTCTGATGACTACTTGATAGTTTAGTGCGTGATGCATTACGACTTAGAATTGAGGCTCTGAAACATTTTGAACGTCATGGAACATATGAGATGTTCTAAGAGCTGAAATTAGGATCTCAGGGTCGTGCCCATGTTGCGAGATATGAGATCTCCAACAAGATACTCTGCCTGCAAGATGAAAGAGAATAGCTCAATCGTTGAGCATGTGCTCAGATTGTCTGGGTGCTACAATCACTTGAATCGAGTGGGAGTTGATCTTCCAGATAAGATAGTGATTAATATAGTTCTCCAAGTCACTGTCACTAAGCTACTAGAACTTGGTGATGAACTATAAAATGCCAGGGATAGAAATAATGATCCCTGAGCTGTTTGCGATGTTTGACACCGCGAAGGTAGAAATCAAGAAGGAGCATCAAGTGTTGATGGTTAGTGAAACCACTAGTTTCGAGAAGGGCAAGGGCAAGGAGGGAAACTTCATGGATGGCAAGTCAGTTGCTACTCCAGTGAAGCAACCCAAAGTTGAACCCAAACCCGAGACTAAGTGCTTCTATTATGAGGTGAGCGGTCGCTGAAGCGGAACAACCCTAGATACTTGGTAGATAAGAAGGCTGGCAACATTGACACAAGTGTATTTGATATACGTGTTATTGATGTGTACCTTGCTAGTACTCCTAATAGCACCTGGGTATTGGATACCAGTTCGGTTGCTAAATGTTAGTAACTCGAAGTAAAAGCTATGGAATAGACGGAGACTAGCTAAGGGTGAGGTGACGATGTGTGTTGGAAATGTTTCCAAGGTTGATGTGATCGACATCGCACGCTCTCTCTACCTTCGGGATTAGTGACGAACCTAAATAAATGTTATTTGGTGTTTTGCGTTGAGCATGAACGTGATTAGGTCGTGTTTATTGCGACATGGTTATTCATTTAAGTTAGAGAATAATTGTTATTCTGTTTACATGAATAATACCTTCAATGGTCATGCACCGAGTGAGAATGGTTTGTTGAATCTTGGTCATAGTAATACACATGTTCATAACATTGATGCCAAAAGATACAAAGTTAATAATGATAGTACCACATACTTATTGCACTGCCGCTAAATGTCATATTGGTATAAAGCGCATGAAGAAACTCCATGTTGATGGATCTTTGGACTCATTCCTTTTCGAATCGGTAGAGACATGCGAACCATGCCTGTTGGGCAAGATGACTAAGGACCCCGTTTTCCGGATTGATGGAGCGGGCAAGTGATTTATTGGAAGTGATACATGTTGATGTATGCAATCCAATCAGTCTTGTAGCGTGCGGTGGATATCGTTATTTTCTTACCTTCACTGATGATTTGATTAGATATAGTGTATGTTTACTTAATGAAACATAAGTCTGTATCATTTAAAAGTTCAAGCAAATTCAGAGTGAAGTTTAAGATCATCATGACAAGATGATAAAAATGTCTGCGATATGACCGTGGAGGTGAATATCTGAGTTACCAGTTTGGCATACAACTTTAGACACTGTGAAAGTCGTTTCACAACTCACGCCACCTGGAACACCATAGTGTGATGGTGTGTCCGAACGTTATAGTCGTGCTCTATTGGATGTGATGCATGCTATGATGTCTCTTATCATTTTGCTACTATAGTTTTGGGGTTATGCATTAGAGGCAACTACATTCACTTTAAATAGGGCACCATCTAAATCCGTTGAGATGACACCGTGTGAATTATGGTTTGATAGAAACCTAAGCTGTCATTTCGTAATGTTTGGGGCTGCGATGCTTGTGTGGGAAAATTGTTTTCACCTAATGAGCTCGAACCCAAAGAGGACAAATGCATCTTCATAGAATACCCTAAGAACAGTTGGGTGAACCTTCTATCTCAGACCCAAGCATAAAGTATTTGTTGCTGAAAATGGGTCCTTTCTCGAGAAAAAGTTTCTCTCGAAAGAATTGAGTGGGAGGAATATAGAACTTGATGAGGTTGTTGAACCTTTGTTTCAACCAGAGAGTAGCGCAGCGCAGAAAGATATTTTTGTGGAACCTACGTCAGTTGAAGAGGAAGTAAATGATGATGATCATGAAGCTTCGGATCAAGTTACTATCGAACCTCATAGGTCGACAAGGATGCGTACTGCTCCTGGGTGGTATGACAACCCTGTCTTGGAGGTCATGTTGTTGGACAACGATGAACCTACGAGATATGGAGAAGCGATGATGGGCCCAGATTCCGACAAATGGTTAGAGGACATGAAATCTGAGAAAGGATCCATGTATGAAAACCAAGTATAGACTTTGGTAGACTTGCTCGTTGGAAGGCAGGTCGTTGAGTACAAATGGATCTTTGAGATGAAGACAGACGCTGATGGTGAATGTCACCATTTATAAAGCTTGACTTGTCACAAAGAAGTTTCCGACAAGTTCAAAGAGTTGACTGCGATGAGACTTTCTCATTCATAGTGATGCTAAAGTCTGTTCAAATTATGTTAGCAGTTGATGCATTTTTCAATTATGAAATCTGGCAGATGAATGACAAAACATCGTTTCCTTAACAGTTTACTTGAGGAAAAGTTGTATGTGATACAACCAGAAGGTTTTGTCAGTCCTAAGGATGCTAAAAGGTGAGCAAGCTTTAGTGATCCTTCTATGGACTGAAGCAAGCATCTCGGAGTTGGAATATACACTTTGCTGAGGTGATTAAAGTTTTTGTAGTTCATACAAAGTTTACGAGAAACTTGTATTTACAATAAAGTGAGTGGGAGCACTATAGAATTTCTGATAAGTATATGTGGATGACATATTGTTGATCGAAAATAATGTAGAATTTCTGGAAAGCATAAACGGTTGTTTGAAAAGTGATTTTCAAAGGAAGACCTGGATAAAGCTACCTAACTGTTGAGCATCAAGGTCTATAGAGATAGATCAAGATGCTTGATGAGACTTTCAATGAGTACATACCTTGACAAGATTTTGAAAGAGTTCAAAATGGATCGGTCAGAGAAAGAGTTCTTGCCTGATTTGTAAGGTGTGAAGTTGAGTGAGACTCAAAGCTCGACAACGGCAGAAGAAAGAGAAAGGACGAACGTCGTCCCCTATGCCTTAGCCATAGGCTCTGTATAGTATGCCATGCTGTGTACTGCACCTGTGTGTGCCTTGCCATGAGTCCTTCAAGGGGTACAAGAGTGATCCAGGAGTGGATCACTAGACAACGGTCAAGATTATCCTTAGTAACTAAAAGACTAAGGAGATGTTTCTCGATTATGGAGGTGATAAAGAGTTCGTCGTAAAGAGTTACGTCGATGCAAGCTTTAACACCAATCCGGATGACTCATGGTAGCAATCTGGATACGTATAGTGGAGCAGCCATTTGGAATAGTACCAAGTGGAGTGTGGTAGCAGTGTTTACAGGTTGACATAGAGATTTGCAAAGTACACGCGGATCTAAATGCCGCAGACCCGTTGACTATAAGACCTCTCTCACATGCAAAGCATGATCGAGCCCCAAAACTCATTGGGTGTTAGATTCATAACAATGCGAATCACATGGTGATGTGAACTAGATTATTGACTCTAGTGCAAGTGGGAGACTGTTGGAAATATGCCCTAGAGGCAATAATAAATTGGTTATTATCGTATTTCCTTGTTCATGATAATCGTTTATTATCCATGCTATAATTGTGTTGATCGGAAACTCAGATACATGTGTGGATACATAGACAACACCATGTCCCTAGTATGCCTCTAATAGACTAGCTCGTTGATCAAAGATGGCTATGGTTTCCTAGTCATGGACATGAGATGTCATTTGATAACGGGATGACGTCATTAGGAGAATGATGTTTTGCACAAGACCCAAACTACAAATGTAGCATACGATCGTGTCAGTTTATTGCTACTGTTTTCTGCATGTCAAGTATTTGTTCCTATGACCATGAGATCATGCAACTCAGTGACACAGCAGGAGTACCTTGTGTGTATCAAACATTGCAATGTAACTGGGTGACTATAAATGTTCTCTACAGGTATCTGTAAGGGTGTCTGTTGGGTTGGCATGGATCAAGACTGGTATTTGTTACTCTGTGTGACGGAGAGGTATTTGAGGGCCCACTCGATAATACAACATCACAATAAGCCTTGCAAGCAATGTGACTAAGTGTTAGTCACATGATCTTGTATTATAGAATGAGTAAAGAGACTTGCCGGTAATGAGGTTGAACTAGGTATGGAGATACCGACGATCGAATCTCGGGTATGTAACATACCGAAGAACAAAGGGAACATCATAGGGGATTAACTGAATCCTTGACATAGAGGTTCGACCGATAAAGATCTTTGTAGAATATGTAGGAACCAATATGGGCATCTAGGTCCCGCTATTGGTTATTGACCGTAGAGGTGTCTCGGTCATGTCTACATAGTTCTCGAACCTGCAGGGTCTGCACACTTAAGGTTCGGT
Organism: Hordeum marinum; assembly: GCA_022496015.1. Lineage (NCBI taxonomy): Eukaryota > Viridiplantae > Streptophyta > Magnoliopsida > Poales > Poaceae > Hordeum > Hordeum marinum. Next base: position 35,144,645 of record CM039676.1, read on the forward strand.
GACGTTTCGGTAGTATAGAGTTATGTATGGTGGTGACTGAAGGTTGTTCGGAGTCCTGGATGAGATCCCGGACATCACGAGGAGCTCCAGAATGGTCCGGAGGTAAACATATATATATAGAAAGTCCTGTTTTGGTCGCCGGAAAAGTTTCGGGCTCATCGGTAGTGTACCGGGAGTGCCGGTAGTGTACCGGGGGACCATCGGGAGAGATATTTCGACCCAAGAGGCTACATGGGCTTTGGGAGGAGGTAAACCAGCCCCTGGTGGGCTGGCCGAAGCCTCCTCTAAGGGCCCATGCGGCTGCAGTGGTTTGAGAAGGAAAAAATCCAAAGGTGGAGAGGTGGAAAGAGTTTCCAAGTGGAAAGGAGGAATTCTACTCCTAATAGGATTGGAGTAGGAATCCTCCACCTCCAATTTCGACAAAATATTGAGGGTTTGAGGATGCCTCCTCCACTCCCTCCCTCCTATATATACTAGAGGATTTAGAGCAAAAAGCTAACCCTAATAGCCACGTGCTACCTCTCCTCTAGATCGCAGTTTCTCCTCTAGATTGGTTTTCAGCAGTGCTTAGGCGAAGCCCTACTGGAATAGCTCCACCACCATCGCCGCAACATCGTCGCATAGCTGGAGAACTCATATACCTCTCCACTCCCTCTTGCTGGATCAAGATGGCAGAGATCGTCATCGAGCTGTACGTGTGCGGAACGCGGAGGTGCCGTCCGTTCGGCGCTAGATCGGAAGGACCGTGATCAAGATCGCGAAACGGATCGTGATGAGATTGTGGGACAGATCGTGATGAGTTCACGGGACGGATCGTGATTGGATCGCGGGATGGATCGTGATGATTTGGATCACGAAGACATTCGACTACACCAACCGCGTTTCTTAATGCTTCCCGCTTAGCGATCTACAAGGGTATGTAGATCCACTCTCCCTCTTGTACATGCTCATCACCATGGATAGATCTTGCGTGCGCGTAGGAAATTTTTTGTTTCCCATGCAATGTTGTCCAACAACAGGAACAATCTCTTTAGTGATGCTCAATCACTTTGGGTTTGGTGGTTTGGTTTTGGGGTTTTCCTTACTGATGATTTTCTCTCAAAGTCCTTGGAGGATGGGTTGCTCTCAAATGACAAGTGTCAGTTCCCTCTTGGAGCAGCAAACCGACTAGTGGTTGTGGGGGGCGGCTATTTATAATAAGGGTGCAACCTGACATGATAAGACATAAATGCCCCCAATGATTTGACCATTATGTGGATAAGATGATTGGGGATAGCCGGCGCTAAGCACATCAACGGTCAGAATTTGAACTGTCAAATTCCTCAGGGTTTATCATATTCCTCACTTGTAGGCAATTCGCATTGGCGAAATGCTAACTCCTCAGTCAGACCAATTTCCTCAGAGACCAAAAGAACTTCGTCTTTGTCACTTAAGAACTTGACTGGACCATTAACTACTGGAATTCAGTTATTTGCCGTCTGCGAGCTCTTTGTCGTCGGCTGGCAGATGGCAAAGAGGGTCTTTGCCGTCAGTTGCCAGCTGGTGGACGGCAAAGAGATCGCTGATGGCATAGAGATTCTTTGCTGTCAGCAAGCTCTTTGACGTCATCAAGCAGACGACAAAGAGGCGCACAATAGATGACAAAGCCACAACTGGGCCCCACTTGACCGCGTGGTGCCTAGGTTAAACTTGGCGTCTTCTTTGCCATCTGCTAGCAGACACCAAAGAGTCCTAAAGCAGATGGCAAAGAGGCCAGCCTCTTTGCCGTCCGCTAGCAGACGTGAATGCTCTAAAAGGTTACTAACGGCCGTCCACGACCCCACCCCGACCCTCTCTCTCAGTCTCACCCACTCCCACTCCCCTCTCCCCTCTCTCCTCGATGCCCACCGCCGGCCGCATCCTTCGTCTCCCCACTGCCCCGGCCGCCTCCTCTCCTCACCACCGGCTGCCTCCGCTCCTGCCCCGCCACTGTACGCCACGCCCCCACTGCCCCCCACCACCCTTCCCCCCTTTGGCCCCACCCCTGCCATCCCAGACGCCCCTGCCGCCACCTCCGCCCCATCCGGCCACCTCCCCTCATCGCCACCGGCCGCCTCCACCCCCGCCCCGCCACCGGACACCACGCCCTGTCGTCCCCCGTAGCCTGGTCGCCCTTGCCACTCCATCCGCCCCCGACACAAGGCCGCTACCTCCGCCTCGTCCGTCCGCCTCCTCTCCTCGCCGTCGACCGCCCCCGCCCTCGGACGCCACGCCCCCGCTGTCTCGACCGCCCTCGCCGTCTCCGATGAGCCCCCCCATCCCCGGCCACCACCATTTTTTGTTTTTTTGTTTTTTCTTCTGTTAAATTAGTTAATTAGTTTATCAGGTAGAAAAACTTTGATAGAAAATATAGTTAATCTGTTAAACCCTAAATCTGTTAGAAAAACTTAGATAGAAAACTTAGATAGTTAATCTGTTATATCTGTTAAAAAGAAAAAAAGAAGAAGGAAAAAGAAGAAGGAAAACAACAACAACAACAACAACAACAACAACAAGAAGAAGAGAAGGAAAATAAGAAGAAGAAGAAGAAGAAGAAGAAGAAGAAGAAAAAGAAGAAGAAGAAGAAGGAGAAGAAGGAGAAGGAGAGAAGAAGAAGATGATGGACAAGACCCAATCCTAAGCATAGCACAAGATCATGTAGTTCGTGTGCTAAAGCTTTTCTAATGTCAAGTATCATTTTCTTAGACCATGAGATTGTGGAATAAGAAGGAGAAGAAAGAGAAGAGGAGGAGAAGAAAAAACTAGTAGAACTTAGATAGAAAATATTTTTGTTGATCGAGTTTCATTTCCATGTGCTGTTGTTCCATCGCTGCGACGGTCGACGACCTCCCCGCATGTTTGACGAGAACCCCTGCTGGGTTCGTTGGTGAGAACAAATGACATCTCCTCCCCCGACCACCTTAATTTGCTTGGTTTCGGTCTTCGTGCCGATGAAACTTGCTAGCTATAGGTGTCTTCAATCATCAGTATGCGTGACCAATATGTGTCTCCCGTTCGAAAGGGCGGCATCTATAAATATGCATGTCTTTGCATATTTATAACCGCCATCCTTTCGAATTGTCAAACGTTATCCATGGAAAACCCGAGTATGTGTAGATTGGGTTCATTTCCCCATAGCTCAGCTCCGGATCTGATGCAGAATTTCGTCAGTGCCTCCCTGTTGTTCTTCCGGTACACATCCTCTCTGCTTATTGCCGAGATGTGTATCAGGAGAACAGTGGGTGGTGCTGCCGAAATTATGAGTCAAATCTGGAGCAGAGCATGGGAAAACGAACCCAATCTACACATACTCGGGTGGGATTAGGACCTATCTCTACCTATTAGCGTGTAGGTTGCATGGACGTAATAAAACTGATAAACTTGATTAACAGATGAATATAGATGATGAATTATATATATATATAATTCTTGTGTGCTTACTAGGTAGGCAAGATTAGCGATCGTGCTTGGATGTACACCGGCCACCCTAGTCAAAAAGAAATGACCATTGAATGGTTAACAAAAACCAAGGGGTTTCTGAGCGCCGCATTTGCAAATGACCAGGAAATAACCTGGTGCCCCTGTGTCCGGTGCGACAACCATAGAAAGTGGACACATGATGAAATGGGTAAACACTTGCAGAAGTGGGGTTTTACGCCTGATTATACGGTGTGGAGATTTCATGGTGAGTCTGCGCAACGTGCCAGAGGTGAGGTTGTTCGTCGTCGCACTGACGAGCATGGTACTGGGATCAAAGACATGGTGCAAGAATTTGATGATGCTCAGGATTCGGATGATGAGATGGAGGAATATGCAAAGGCCTTCTATGAAATGTTGGAGTCTTCAAAATGTCCTCTCCACGAGAACACTAAGCTTTGTCAGCTGGATGCCATCGCGCAAGTAATGGCTCTGAAGGCTCAGTTCAACCTAGGCAGAGAATGCTACGACGCGATGATGACGATATTTGGACGCTTTCTACCCAAAGGCCATGTATTGCCAGAAAACCTCTACTAGTGTGACAAAATCCTACGTGCGCTTAAGATGCCCTATGAGAAGATAGATGCCTGTGAGCATGGATGTGCCTTATTTAGGCTTGAGTATGCGGGCTCGAACTATTGTCCCATTTGCAAGTCTTCCAGGTATGTTGTGGTAGATAACGGTATGGGTGAGAAGAGTCAGACCAAAATCCCAGTTGATGTTCTTCGGTATCTGCCAATCATACCAAGACTTCAACGTGTTTTCATGGTCGAAGAGATGGCCAGATAGATGACGTGGCATAAATTGGACAAAAGAACCGAACTAGATGCAGATGGGAATCCGATGTTGGGACACACTTTAGACGCTTTTGCGTGGAAGCACTTTGATGCATTACATAAGGATAAAGCGGTAGATCCAAGGCATCCTTGAGTCTCATCAGCACGGATGGGTTCCAAGTGTTTGATATGACGGCAACCCAATACAGTTGTTGTCCTGTATTTGTCATTCTACCCAATCTCCCCAGGAGAGATTATGAAAAGAAAGAACTTGTTCTTGACATTGATAATTCCAGGGCCCAACTACCTGCAGAAGAATATGAATGTGTCCATACAGCCGCTTAAGGATGAATTGCAAGAAGCTTGGGATAATGGGATCAAGACATATGACGTTGCTTCCAAAAAAACGTCAAAATGCATGTGTGGTACATGTATTCGACGCATGACTTGCCGGCGTATGCGCTATTCATTGGCTGGTGTGTGCATGGAAGGTTCCCGTGCCCCACATGCAAGGCAGCTCTTGAGTTTCGTTGGCTACAGGCGGGTCACAAGTATTCTTGCTTCCACTTGCATAGACAGTTCCTGGATCCTCACCATAAGTTCAGAAAAGACAAGAAGAATTTCATGAAAGGTAGAGTTGTCAAAAACTCTGCACCACCTACATTGACAGGCCAACAGACTCTGGATCAGATAAACGCTCTCGAGCCGGATCCAATAGGCCTGGACTCACATGATATGCTTGTGGGATCTTCCTTACTTTAAAGACCTCCTTTGCCCACACACCATTGACGTGATGCACATTGGAAAGAATATCACCGAGGCCCTTTTTGGTACATTGTTCGGCATAGAGGGAAAGACAAAGGATAATCATAAGGCTAGAGTCGACCAGGAGGCTTTATGTGATAGGCCGTTACAAAACATGCGACAATCGTTAGGAAAGAAGAACTGGAGGAAGCCAAAGGCATGGTTCAATCTTGGAAAGCCAACTATGAGGGAAATGCAAATGTGGGTGAAAATGCAGTTGATGTTCCCCGATGGGTATGTAGCGAACCTAAAGAGGGGAGTGAGTCTTGAAAAACTAAAAATATTTGGTCTGAAGAGTCATGATTGGCACATATGGCTTGAGCGGGTAATGTCGATGATGTTGCGTGGCTTTATCCTTGAGGATGAATGGCTAGTACTAGCAGAGCTAAGCTATTTATTCTGCGCTCTTTGTGCGAAAGAACTATCGCCTGATGTGCTAGATGAACTGGAAGAGTTGGCGTCGAAGGTTATATGCAAGTTAGAAAAGATCTTTCCACCGGGCTTCTTTAATCCAATGCAACATTTGATTTTGCGTCTCCCGACCGAGGCAAGATCGAGGGGGGGCGTGCAAAATCGTTGGTGCTTTGTAACTAAGAGGATGCAGAAGACGCTTCGAGAAAAATGTAAAAATAAACGTAGAATTGAAGTATCGATGGCCGAGGCATTCATTACTGAGGAGGCGGCAAACTTCGTGACAGCACACTACGAAGCCAAGAATCGTCATTTGCATAATCCGAAGCCTCGATACAATGATGGCGACCGTGAGAAAGTTCGATCGAACCTCAGCCTAATCCAAGGGAATCTCGCACCAGCCGGTGCTTCGAAAGCAATAACGCTGGATGTCAAAGAATGGTGGACCATTTCGTTGTATATCTTCAATAACCTAACAGAAGTGCGGCCATACATCGAGTAAGTTCTTGGTACATTGTTTCGCAACTTCTAATTCCTTTGAACTGCTACTATTCCCGGTTATGTGATATCATCGATACGTCGCCAAATTCTCGGAAGGAGCGGTGATCCAAATCGATTCCATCGAAGAGTATGAGCTTCTAGCAAAGCATGGAGGCGTCTATCCCGGTTTCATCTCTTGGTTCAAACATACGGTAATTTCCACTAGACCATTTCATTTCTTCGACTAGTTTGTGGCTAATGCAACAATCCTTTCGTATCAAACTTGTAGGATAATTCAGAGTCTATAGACGCCCAATTGATACATGTCGGTAATGTTTTTGAATATACGGTCCGTTCATTTGACAAATACGACATCAACGTGTATCGCTTTCGTTCTTTTGGGAAAGAGCTATCTATGGACGATCGAAACTCTACAAATTGTCGTGTCTCCGTGATACGTCTCCAACGTATCTATAATTTTTGATTGTTCCATGCTATTATATTATCCGTTTTGGATGTTTTATATGCATTAATATGCTATTTTATATTGATTTTGGGACTAACCTATTAATCTAGAGCCTAGTGCCAGTTTCTGTTTTTTCCTTGTTTTTGAGTTTCGTAGATAAGGATATTAAACGGAGTCCAAACGGAATAAAACCTCCGAAATAAAAAAATTTGGAATAAAAGGAAGCCATAAGACTTGAGAACCAAGGTAGAGGAGCTGCCACGGGGCCACAAGCTCGCTAGCCGCGGACAGGGGGATACCACGCGCCGGGCAGGCTTGTGGGCCCGTGGCAACTCCCCTAACCCTAATCTTTGGCCTATAATTTCCCAAATATTCCATCATTATCAAAACGAGCCACGAAAACACTTTTCCGCTGCCAAAAGCCTCCGTTCCCGAGAGATCCAATCTTGGAGCCTTCTCCGGTAATCTGCCAGAGGGGGATTCGATCACGGAGGGCGTCTACATCAACTACATTGCCCCTCCGATGATGCGTGAGTAGTTCACCATAGACCTACAGGTCCATAGCTAGTAGCTAGATGGATTCTTATCTCTCTTTGCTTCTCAATACCATGTTCTTCATGATCTTCATGGAGATCTATCCGATGTAATACTCTTTTGCGGTGTGTTTGTCGAGATCCAATGAATTGTGGGTTTATGTTCAGATTATCCATGAATATTAATTGAGTCTTTCCTGAATTCTTATATGCATGATTTCATATCTTTGCAAGTCTCTTCGAGTTATTGGTTTGGTTTGGCCAACTAGATTGGTAATTCTTGCAATAGGAGAAGTGCTTAGTTTTGGGTTCAATCTTGCGGTGTCCTCACCCAGTGACAAAGTAGGGGTAGTGAGGCACGTATTGTATTGTTGCCATCATGGGTAAAAAGATGGGGTTTTCATCATATTGCTTGAGTTTATCCTTCTACATCATGTCATCTTACTTAATGCGTTACTCTGTTCTTCATGAATTTAATACTCTAGATCCAGGCAAGAGTCAGTCGATGTGTGGATAAATAGTAGTAGATGCAGAATCATTTCGGTCTACTTGTCACGGACATGATGCCTATATGCATAATCATTGCCTTGGATATCTTCATAATTATTCTCTTTTTTATCAATTGCTCGACAGTAATTTGTTCACCCACCGTAATACTTGCCATCATGAGAGATGCCATCTAGTGAAACCTATGGCCCCCGGGTCTATTTTCCATATTATACTTTTAGATATAAAACCAAAAATACCTGCAGCATTATTTTTACTTTTAGTTGTACTTTCCGTTCAAGCATCCTATTATATCTATCTCTATTAGATCTCATCCTTGCAAGTAACCGTGAAGGGATTGACAACCCCTTTATAGCGTTGGGTCCAAGAGTTTGATTCTTTGTGCAGGTACATCTATTGGTGTCTCTCTTGTATCTCCTACTGGATTTATATCTTGGTTCTCAAAAACTGAGGGAAATACTTATCTACTTTGCTGCAACAAACCATTCCTCTTCAAGGGAAACCAACGCATGCTCGAGAAGTAGCAAGAAGGATTTCTGGCGCCGTTGCCGGGGAGATACATAGCAAGTTAAGGATACTAAGTACCCATCACAAACTCATCTATTTCATTTACATTATTTGCCATTTGCCTCTCGTTTTCCTCTCCCCCACTTCTAAAACGATTTTCAGAAAATACCAAAAAGATTTGCCTTTTTATTCGCCCTTCTTCGTTCGTCTTATCGTTTGCTTTTTGCTTGCCTGAGTGCTTGATTGCTTGCTTTGTCATGATGACTCAAGAGAAAACAAAGTTGTGTGACTTTTCCAATACTAATAATAATGATTTTATTAGTACTATGATTGCTCCTGCCACTAGTGCAGAATCTTATGAAATCAATGCTGCTTTGCTCATTCTTGTTATGAAAGAACATTTTTCCGGCCTCGCTAATGAAGATGCCGCATCCCATCTAAATACTTTCATTGAGTTGTGTGACATGCAAAATAAGAAAGATTTGGATAATGGTATAGTTAAATTGAAGGTATTCCCGTTCTCACTACGAGATCGTGCTAAAACTTGGTATTCATCTTTGCCCAAAAATAGTATTGATTCATGGAATAAGTGTAAAGATGCTTTTATTTCCAAGTACTTTCTGCCCACTAAGATCATCTCCGTTAGGAACGATATAATGAATTTTAAGCAACTTGATCATGAACATGTTGCAAATCTTGGGAGTGGATGAAACTTATGATTAGGAATTGCCCCGCTCATGCTTTGAGTTTATGGATGATTATACAATTTTTTTATGCTGGATTGAATTTTTCTTCTAGGAATCTCTTAGATTCCGCCGCGGGTGGCACTTTTATGGAAATCACATTAGGATAAGCTACTAATCTCCGAGATAATATTATGGCAAATTACTCTCAATGGCACACCGAAAGATCTCCTACTAGTAAAAAAGTGCATGTTATTGAAGAAATTAATACTTTGAGTGAAAAGATGGATGAATTGATGAAATTGTTTGCTAGTAAGAGTGTTTCTATTGATCCTAATGATATGCCTCTGTCTTCTTTGATTGGAAATAATAATGAATCTATGGATGTGAATTTTGTTGGTAGGAACAATTTTGGTAATAATGCTTATAGAGGTAATTTCAATGTTAGTCCGTTTCCTAGTAATCCCTTTAATAATTATGGTAATTCCTATAGATATTCTTATGGAAATTATAATAAAATACCCTCTGATTTTGAGAGTAATATTAAAGAATTCATTAGTATGCAAAAAGGTTTCAATGCTATGATTGAAGAAAAATTGCTCAAGATTGATGATTTGACTAGGAACGTTGATAGAATTTCTCTTGAGATTTATTCTTTAAAAACTAGATCTATTACACCCAAGTATGATATTAATGAGTCTTTAAAACCTATGAGAATTTCTATTGATGAGTGCAAGGAAAGAACCACTAGAGTTCGTGCTAAGCGTGAATGGCTTGAAAAAGTATGTTCTCGTGATAATATTGATGAAGATCTTAAAGTGATTGATGTAACTCCCATTGAATCTTTTTTTCCAATGTTAATCTTTATAATTATGGGAGTATATATGAGTTAACTTTATTTAAAATGCGTCCCAATGATTCGGAGTTTTTAGATCTTGATGCTAAGATTGATAAAAGTGGGATTGAAGAGGTCAAAACTTTAAATAGCAATGAACCCACTCTTTTGGATTTCAAAGACTTTAATAATGGTAGCTGCTCTTTGATTGATTGTATTTCCTTGTTTCAATCCATGTTGAATCTCCTCATGCTTATAATCAAAACAAGGCTTTTACTAAACATATTGTTGATGCTATTATGAAGGCTTTTGAAGAAAAAACTTGAGTTGGAAGTTTCTATACCTAGAAAGCTATATGATGAGTGGGAACCTACTATTAATATTAAGATTAAAGATTATGAGTGCCATGCTTTGTGTGATTTGGGTGCTAGCGTTTCCACGATTCCAAAAATTGTATGTGATGTGTTAGGTTTCCGTCAATTTGATGATTGTTCCTTAAATTTGCATCTTGCGGATTCCACTATAAAGAAACCTATGGGAAGAATTAATGATGTTGTTATTGTTGCAAATAGGAATTGTGTGCCCATAGATTTCATTGTTCTTGATATAGATTGCAATCCTACATGTCCTATTATTCTTGGTAGACCTTTCCTTAGAACGATTGGTGCAATTATTGATATGAAGGAAGGGAATATTAGGTTCCAATTTCCATTAAGGAAAGTCATGTACCACTTGCCTAGAAAGAAAATAAAATTACCTTATGAATCTATCATGAGATCTACTTATGGATTGCATACCAAAGATGACAATACCTAGATCTATTGTGTTTTGCCTAGCTAGGGGCGTCAAACAATAGCGCTTGTTGGGAGGCAACCCAATTTTATTTTGCTTTCTGCTTTCTGCTTTTTGCTTCTGTTTTGGTGTGTTTGGCACATTATTACTTCTGTAATAATTGTGTTTTTGTGTTTAAATTATTGTTTGAGCCAAGTAAAACCTTTGGGGTGATCTATGGTCGTTGTTGATTTGATCTTGCTGGAAAACAAAAACTTTTGCACCCAGTCCAGGAATTTTGTGAATTTTTAGGGAGTCAAATTGATCTGATATTTTTACACAGGATTGATATAAAAATTTCCCTGGCTGTACTAATTTTTCGGAATTTTTAGAGTTCCATAAGTATTCGAATTTACACATTGCTACAGACTGTTCTGTTTTTGACAGATTATGTTTTTTGTGTTGTTTGCTTATTTTGATGTATCTATGAGTCCTATCGGGGTATGAGTCATGGAAAAGTTAGAATACAATAGGTATTACACAAATATAAATAAATAATGAGTTCACAATAGTACCTAAAGTGGTGATTTATTTTTCTTATACTAACGGATCTCATGAGTTTTCTGTTGAGTTTTGTGTTGTGAAGTTTTCAAGTTTTGGGTGAAGATTTGATGGACTATGGAATAAAGAGTGGCAAGAGCCTAAGCTTGGGGATGCCCATGGCACCCCAAGTCATATTCAAGGATACCAAAAATCCTAAGCTTGGGGATGCCCCAGAAGGCATCCCCTCTTTCGTCTTCAATCGATCGGTAAATTTACTTGAGGCTATAGTTTTATTCACCACATGATATGTGTTTTGCTTGGAGCATCTTGTATGATATGAGTCTTTGCTTGTTAGTTTGCCAAAATCATACTTGCTTCACAAATCTTTAGAGAGACACACGCTGAATCGTGAATTTGTTAGAATACTCTATGTGCTTCACTTATATGTTTTGAGCTAGGCAATGTTGCTCTAGTGCTTCACTTATATTTTTATAGAGCATGGTGGTGCTATATTTTATAGAGATTATTGAACTCTCATTCCTCACTAATATTATTTTGAGAGTTTCGTAAAATAGCATGGTAATTTGTTTAGGTTATGAATTTAGTCCTAATATAATGGCATCCAAGAGGGATATAATAAAAACTTTCATATTAAGTGCATTAACAACTATGAGAAGTTTGATTCCTTGCATATAGTTTTGAGATAATAGGGATGGTAATATGAGAGTCATGCTAGTGAGTAGTTGTGAATTGAATAGATACGTGTGTTAAAGCTTGTGATTCCCGTAGAATGCATGTATGGTGAACCGTTATGTAACGAAGTTGGAGCATGAGTTGTCTAATGATTGTCGACCTTTGTGTGAGGGTCGGGAGCGCGCGATAGTTAACTCCTACCAACCTCTCCCCTAGGAGCATGTGTCTAATGCTTTGTTTGATAACTAATAGACTTTTGCAATAAGTATGTGAGTTCTTTATAACTAATGTGAGTCCATGGATTATACGCACTCTCACCCTTCCATCTTTGCTAGCCTCTCTAGTACCGCGCAACTTTCGCCGGTACATCAAACCCTCCTTCCTCAAAACAGCCACCATATATTCCTCAAAACAACCACCATACCTACCTATTATGGCATTTCCATAGCTATTCCGACATATATTGCCATGTAACTTCCACCCTGTAGTTTTTCTATGACTTGCATCATCTCTTCATATTGCATATACAATTATATTTTGTCATAAAAATCGAGTTGTAATTTCTTTTTCTTTGAGTTATAAGTAAATAAAAGTTTGATGATTTTTCATTAATAGAGCATTGTCCCATGAGAGAAAAGTATGATGGAGGCTATGACTCCCTCACAAGTTGGGATGAGTATCCGGACTTTACAAAAAATAAAACAAGCCAGCGAAGCCCAAACAAAAAATAAATAAAAGAGGCTAACGAAGCCCACCAAAAAATATATAAAAATGAGAGAAAGAGAGAAGGGACAATTGCTACTATCTTTTTGCACATTTGTGCTTCAAAGTAGCACCATGATCTTCATGATAGAGAGTCTCCTATTTTGTCACTTTCATATAACTAGTGGATATTCATTTTGCATGACCACTTAGTTTTCTTTTTGAGCTTTCATACACTTATAGCTCTAAGGGTATTTGTTGCATGGCAATCCCTACTCACTCACATTGATATCTATTGATGGACATCTCCATAGCCCGTTGATACGCCTAGTTGACGTGAGACTATCTTCTCCTTTTCCTTTGCACCTCCTCCATATTCTATTCCACCTATAATGCTATATCCATGGCTCACGCTCATGTATTGTGTGAGAGTTGAAAAGGTTTGAGAACACCAAAAGTGTGAAACAATTGCTTGACTTGTTCATCAGGGTTGTGCATGATTTAGATACTTTCTGTGGGGAAGATGGAGCATAGCCAGACCATATGATTTTGTAGGGATGAATTTCTAAGGCCATGTTATTTCAAAATGACATGACTACCTTGTTGGTGTGCTCGAAGTATTACAGTTTTTATGTCAATATTAGACTATTGTTGTGAATCTAGCGGATCTGAATATTCATGCCACAATAAATAATATTACATGGATAAATATGTTGGGTAGCATTCCACATCAAAAATTCTATTTTTATCATTTACCTACTCGAGGATGAGCGGGAATTAAGCTTGGCGATGCTGATACGTCTCCAACATATCCATAATTTATGATTGTTCCATGCTATTATATTATCTGTTTTGGATGTTTTATATGCATTAATATGCTATTTTATATTATTTTTGGGACTAACCTATTAATCTAGAGCCTAGTGCCAGTTTCTGTTTTTCCTTGTTTTTGAGTTTCACAGATAAGGAATATTAAACGGAGTCTAAACGGAATAAATCCTCCGGAATGTTTTTTTCTAGAAGGAAACAAATCAACCAGGCTTGGAGTGCACGCCAGGGCACCTGTCAGGGAGTCACAAGCCTGGTAGGCGCGGGCCCCCCTAGCCATGCCTAGTAGGCTTGTCGTCTCCCAGCAGGTCTCCTAACCCTATTCTTCGTCCTATAAATTCCCAAATATTCCCCCAACATAAAAAAGAGCCACGATAATACTTTTCCGCCGCCAGAAGCCTCCGTTGCCGAGAGATCCAATCTTGGAACCTTTTCCGGTAATCCGCCAGAGGGTTTTTCGATCACACAGGGCATCTACATCAACTCCATTACCTCTCCGATGATGCGTGAGTAGTCTACCACGGACCTATGGTTCCATAGCTACTAGCTAGATGGATTATTCTCTCTCTTTGATCTTCAATACCATGTTCTCCATGATCTTCATGGGGATCTATCCGATGTAATCCTCTTTTGTGGTGTGTTGTCAAGATCCGATGAATTGTGAGCTTATGTTCAGATTATCCATGAATTTAATGTGAATCTCCTCTGAATTCTGATATGCATGATTTGATATCCTTGTAAGTCTCTTTGAGTTATTGGTTTAGTTTGGTTAACTAGATTGGCAATTCTTGCAATGGGAGAAATACTTGGTTTTGGGTAAAATCTTCCGGTGTCCTCACCCAGTGACATAGTAGGGGTAGCGAGTCACGTATTGTATTGTTGCCATCAAGGGTAACAAGATGGGGTTTTCATCATATTGCTTGAGTTTATCCCTCTACATCATGTAATCTTTCTTAATGCGTTATTCTATTCTTCATGAACTTAATACTCTAGATGCAGGCAGGAGTCGGTCGATGTGTGGAGTAATAGTAGTAGATGTAGAATCATTTCGGTCTACTTTATAGTACGTGATGCCAATATGCAAGATCATTGCCTTGGATAACTACATGATTATTCTCTTTTCTATCAATTGCTTGACAATAATTTGTTTACCCACCATGATATTTTCCTTCGAGAGAGAAGCCTCTAGTGAAACCTATGGCCCTCGGGTCTACTTTCCATAATATACTTTCAGATCTATAAACCAAAAATCCTTGCTGAAATTCATTTACCTTTTACTTTCCATTCTCATTTACATCTAACTCTATCAGATCTAATCCTTGCAAATAATCGTGAAGGGATTGACAACCCCTTTATAGCATTGGGTGCAAGAGTTTGATTGTTTGTGTAGGTGCATCCATTGGTGACCTGATTGTTCCTCCTACTGTATTGATATCTTGGTTCTCAACAACTCAGGGAAATACTATCTACTTTGCTGCATCTCCCTTTCCTCTTCAAGGGAAAACTAACGCAAGCTTAAGAGGTAGCGAGAAGTACTTCTGGCGCCGTTGCCGGGGAGGATACACATCCCTACCAAATACCCATCACAAACTCATCTCTTGCATTTACATTATTTGCCATTTGCCTCTCGTTTTCCTATCCCCCACTTCTAAAACGATTTTCAGAAAATACCAAAAAGATTTGCCTTTTGATTCGCCCTTCTTTCATTTACCTTTTGTTTGCTTGTGTGTTAGTTCGTTTGTTCGTCTTTATGGCTCCACCCAATGACTTTAATCCTTATCTTAGGAAGTTGGAAGATATTGAGGATAATGCTAAAAGATTCATGTCACTCCAATTTGATCACAGTAACTTGTTTAGAAATGAGCTTAAAGAACAAAAGGGTATGCTTCAATACATGAAAAAGGAACTTGATGATATGTCTAAAGAGTTTTTTGGATTGAAATCTCATTCTGCTCATCTTGAAGATTTAGTAGGCTAGATTTCTGATAAACAAGCTACGTTAGTCAATAAAATGGCTGCTAAGCCAGAATCTTTCAATAATGATGAAGATCTCAAAGTGACTGATGTGACTCCTATTGAATCTTTGTTTTCCAACATAAATCTTAATAAAGATGGGGCTGGAGACAAGTCAACCTTAGTTAAAGAGCACCCCAATGATTCGGAGTCTATAGATCTTTATGCTAAAATTGATAAAAGTGGGATAGAAGAGGTCAAAACTTTGAATAGCAATGAACCCACTCTTTTGGATTGCAAAGACTTTAATTATGATAGTTGCTCTTTGATTGATTGTATTTCCTTGTTACAATCCATGATGAATTCTCCACATGCTTATAGTCAAAATAAGGCGTTTACTAAACATATGGTTGATTCTTTGATGAAATATTTTGAAGAAAAACTTGAGTTAGAAGTTTCTATCCCTAGAAAGCTTCATGATGAGTAGGAACCTACTATTAAGATTAAAATCAAATATTATGAGTGCCATGCTTTGTGTGATTCGGGTGCTAGTGTTTCCACGATTTCGGAAAACTTTATGTGATGTGCTAGGTTACCATGATCTTGGTGATTGCTCTCTAAATTTGCATCTTGCGGATTCCACTATTAAGAAACCTATGGGAAGGATTAATGATGTTCTTGTTGTTGCACATAGGAACTATGTGCCCCTTAGATTTCATTGTTCTCTATATAGATCGCAATCCTACATGTCCTATTATTCTTGGTAGACCTTTCCTTAGAACGATTGGTTCAATTATTGACATGAAAGAAGGAAACATTAGATTTCAGTTTCCAGTAAGGAAAGGCATGAAACACTTTCCTAGAAAGAAAATAAGATTTCCTTATGAATCTATTATGAGAGCTACTTTTGGATTGCATACCAAAGATGACAATACCTAGATCTATTGCGTTTTGCCTAGCAAGGGGCGTTAAACAATAGCGCTTGTTGGGAGGCAACCCAATTTTTTTGTGTTCTGTTTTTGCTTCTGTTTTGGAGTGTTTCCCACATTATTACTTTTCTAGTAATTGTCTTTTGGTGTTTTAATTAGTGTTTGAGCCAAGTAAAATCTTTGGGGTGATCTGTGGTAGTTGTTGATTTGATTTTGCTGAATAACATAAACTTTTGCGCTCACTCCAGGAATTTTACAAAAATTCCAGAGCGTCGAAAGAGTCTGAAATTTTACAAAAGATTGATATATAAATTTCCCAGATTGTTCTAATTTTTCAGCAGTTTTTCAGGTTCAGAAGTATACGAAGTTTTCAGATTGCTATAGACTGTTTTGTTTTTGAAAGATTCTATTTTCTTTGAGTTGTTTGCCTATTTTGATGAATCTATGAGTTGTATCATGGGGTATGAACCATGGAGTAGTTAGAATACAGTAGTTATAACACCAATATAAGTAAATAGTGAGTTCACAATAGTACCTAAAGTGGTGATTTATTTTCTTATACTAACGGATCTCACGAGTTTTCAATTAAGTTGTGTTGTCAAGTTTTCAAGTTTTGGATAAAGATTTGATGGACTATGGAATAAGATGTGGCAGAAGCCTAAGCTTGGGGATTCCCAAGGCACTCCAAGTCATATTAAAGGATGTCAAAGAGCCTAAGCTTGGGGATGCCCCGGAAGGCATCCCCTCTTTCGTCTTCAATCCATCGGTAAATTTACTTAAGGCTATATTTTTATTCACCACATGATATGTGTTTTGCTTGGAGCCTCTTGTATGATATGAGTCTTTGATTGTTAGTTTACCAGAATCATCCTTGGTGCACACATCTTTTGAGAGACACACGCTAAATCGTGAATTTATTAGAATACTCTATGTGCTTCACTTATATCTTTTGAGTTAGGCAATTTTGCTCTATGTGCTTCCCTTATATTTTTTAGAGCACAGTGGTGTTTGCGTTTTATATAAGTACTTGAACTCTCGTACTTCACTTATATTATTTTGGGAGTCTCTAAACAGCATGGTAATTGGTATAGGTTATGAATTTAGTCCTAATATGATAGGCATCCAAGAGGGATATAATAAAAACTTCCATATTAAGTGCATCGAGTATTTATGAGAAGTTTGATTCCTTGCATAAAATTTTGAGATATAAAGATGGTAATGTTAAGAGTCATGTTAGGAAGTAATTGTGATTTGGTAAAAATACTTGTGTAAAGGTTTGTGATTCCCGTAGCATGCACGTATGCTGAACCGTTATGTAAGGAAGTCAGAGCATGATTTGTTTATACATTGTCGACCTTTGTGTGAGGGTCGGGAGCGCGTGATGGTTAACTCCTACCAACCTCTCTCCTAGGAGCATGCATTTAATACTTTGCTTCAATGACTAATAGGCTTTTGTAATAAGTACGTGAGTTCTTTATGACAAATGTTGAGTCCATGGATTATACGCACTCTCACCCTTCCACCTTTGCTAGCCTCTCTAGTACAGTGCAACTTTTGCCGTTACAACAAACACCTTCCTCAAAACAGACACCATATACCTTCTTGAAAACAGCCACCATATACCTTCCTCAAAACAGCCACCATATATCTTTCCTCAAAACGGCCACCATACCTACCTATTATGGCATTTCCATAGCCATTCTGAGATATATTGCCATGCAACTTCCACCGTTTCCTTTTATGACATGCACCATCACTCCCATATTGCATATAGAGTCATACTTTGTCATAGGTATTGAGTTGTAATTTTCTCTTGAGTTGTAAGTAAATAAAAGTGTGATGATTATAATTATTAGAGCATGTCCCATGCGAGGAAAGGATGATGCATGGAAACTATGATTCCCTCACAAGTGGGGAGGAGATTCCGGACTTTATGAAAAAATAAAAGAGGCCAGCGAAGCCCAAATAAAAAATAAAAATAAAAGAGGCCTTAGATGCCCACCAATAAAAAAATGAGAGAAAAGAGAGAAGGGATATTGCTACTATCTTTTTCCACACTTGTGCTTCAAAGTAGCACCATGATCTTCATGATAGAGAGTCTCCTATTTTGTCACTTTCATATAACTAGTGGAATTTTTCTTCATGATGCACGACCACTTAGTTCCTTTTTAAGCTTTCATACACTTATAGCTCTAGTGTTGCATGGAAATCCCTACTCACTCACATTGATATCTATTAATGGGCATCTCGATGGCCCGTTGATACGCCTAGTTGATGTAGGACTATCTTATCCCTTTCCTTGACAACCTTCACCATATTGTATACCACCTATAGTACTATATCCATGGCTCATGCTCATGTATTGTGTGAGAGTTGAAAAAGTTTGAGAAAATAAAGGTATGAAAACAATTGCTTGACTTTTCATCGGGGTTGTGCATGATATAAATACTTTGTGTGGGGAAGATGGAGCATAGCCAGACCAATATGATATTTTATGGATAAATTTCTTTTGCCATTATATTTTGAAGAGATATAATTGCTTTACTAGTATGCTTGAAACATTATTGTTTTTATATCAATATTAAGCTTTTGTTTTGAGTCTTATGGATCTGAATATTCATGCCACAATAAATAATATTACATGGATAAATATGTTAGGTAGCACCCACATCAAAAATTCCGTTTTTATCACTTACCTACTCAAGGACGAGCAGGAATTACGCTTGGGGATGCTGATACATCTCCAACGTATCTATAATTTTTGATGATGGCACGCTATTATATTATCTGTTTTGGATGTTTTATATGCATTAATATTCTATTTTATATTATTTTTGGGACTAACCTATTAATCTAGAGCATAGCGCCAGTTTCTGTTTTACCTTATTTTCGAGTTTTGCAGATATGGAATATTAAACGGAGTCCAAATGGAATAAAACCTTTGGAAGGAATTTTTTTGGAAGGAAACAAATCAACCAGGCTTGGAGTGCACGCCAGGGCACCTACCAAGGAGTCACAAGCCTTGTAGGCACATGCCCCCTGGTCGTGCCTAGTAGGCTTGCCATCTCCCGACAGGTCTCCTAACCCTACTCTTCACCCTATAAATTCCAAGATATCCCCCCAACATCAAAAAGAGCCACGAAAATACTTTTCCGCCGCCAGAAGCCTCTGTTCCCGAGAGATCCAATCTTGGAGCCTTTTCCGGTAATGTGCCGGAGAGGGTTTCGATCATGGAGGGCATCTACATCAACTCCATTGCCCCTCCGATGATGCGTGAGTAGTCTACCACAAACCTACAGGTCCATAGCCAGTAGCTAGATGGCTTGTTCTCTCTCTTCGATCTTCAATACCATGTTCTCCATGAATTTCATGGGGATCTATCCGATGTAATCCTTTTTTGTGGTGTCTTTGTCAAGATCCGATGAATTATGAGTTTATGTTCAGATTATCCATGAATCTCCTCTAAATTTTATATGCATGATTTCATATACTTGTAAGTCTCTTCGACTTATCGGTTTGGTTTGGCCAACTAGATTGGTAATTCTTGCAATGGGAGAAGTACTTGGTTTTGGGTTCAATCTTGCGGTGTCCTCACTCATTGACATAGTAGGGTTTTTTCATCATATTGCTTGAGTTTATCCCTCTACATCATGTCATCTTTATTAATGCGTTAATCTATTCTTCATGAACTTAATACTCTATATGCACGGAGGACTCGGTCGATGTGTGGAGTAAGAGTTGTAGATGCAGAATCATTTCTGTCTAGTTGATACGAACGTGATGCCTATATGCATGATCATTGCCTTGGATAACTACATTATACACTTTTCTATCAATTGCTTGACAGTAATTTGTTTACCCACGATGATATTTCCATTCGAGAGAGAAGCCTCTAGTGAAACCTATGGCCCCCGGGCCTACTTTCAATAATATACTTTTAGATCTATAAACCAAAAATACCAAAAATACGTTGCTTACAATTTATTTAACTTTTACTTTCCGTTCTTGTTTACATCTATCTCTGTCGGATCTAATCCTTGCAAATAATCGTGAAGGGATTGACAACCCCTGTATAGCGTTGGGTGCAAGAGTTTGATTGTTTGTGTAGGTGCATCCATGGGTGACTTGCTTGTTCCTCCTACTGGATTGATACCTTGGTTCTCAACAACTGAGGGAAATACTTATCTACTTCGCTGCATCACCCTTTTCTCTTCAAGGGAAAACCAACGCAAGCTCAAGAGGTAGCAATGTTTCACTGCCTTATGGTGTGATTCCTTCGGTGTTGCTTGGAATCGGGCACACATGCAAACACTAAGCATAATATCTGGCATAAATGCACATAGATACAATAAAGAGCCAATCATGGAGAGATATACCTTCTGATCGAAATCTTTACCATTTTCGTCAGTGCAAAGGTGGACTTTTGAAGGCATTGGAGTTTTGGCGCCTTTGCAGTCTTGCATGTTGAATTTTGTCAGAACATCCTTGAGGTATTTCTCTTGAGAGATGAAGATGCCATTGTGTTGCTGACGAATTTGAAGACCTAAGAATAATTTCAACTACCCCATCATAGACATTAGATATTCTTCACTCGTCATATAAGCAAATTCGACACTGTAACATTTGTCAGTACAACCAAACATAATATCGTCTACATATATTAGGCACACAAATAATTCATTGTCATAGGATTTTGGGAAAAGAGTTGGGTCGAGTGAACCGGGTTTGAAGCCTTTCTTGATGACGAATCCTTTTAGAGTGTCATACCATGCCCGAGGGGCCTGCTTGAGGCCATAGAGGCCCTTGTTGAGTCTGAAGACTTTGTCAGGATGCTTAGGGTCTTCAAAACCTAGGGGTTGAGCAACATATACTTCTTCCTCAAGCTTACCATTGAGGAATGCACTTTTCACATTCATTTGAAATAAGATGATATCATGATGGTTAGCATAAGCTAGCAATATGCGAATAGCTTCAAGTCTAGCAACAGGTGCAAAAGTTTCATCAAAATCAATTCCCTCAACCTGTGTGTAGCCCTGATCTACAAGACGAGCCTTATTCCTCATCACTAGGCCATTTTCGTTTTCTTGTTGCTGTAGATCCACCTGGTACCTATGATGTTATGCTTGCGAGGACCTAGCCGCTTGAGAAGTTCCCACACATTGTTGAGCGTGAGTTGATGCAATTCCTCTTGCATAGCTTGAATCCACCCATGCTCCTTAAATGCTTCATCAACTTTGGTGGGATCTATGATAGAGACAAAAGAAAAATGCCCACAAAAGTTAAACAAATGTGAAGCTCTTGAGTGTGTGAGGTGACGTGGTGCATTGATGTCGTCGAGGATTTTGTCAATCTACACTTCATTTGCCACTCTAGGATGAGCAAGTTGACGAGGCTGAGGATTTTCTTGAGCACCATTTTCTTCACGTGTAGCAGTATGCATGTCTTCATTGGTTGGGATGACTTCCTCAATAGGTTGAGGTTCTTCAGTGGGTATGATATCTTTAGTTGCCTTCAACTTAATGGATTCTTCAAGAGACATTTCATCTAGCACAGGAGGTAGGTGCTCTCTTTGCGAGCCGTTAGTTTCATCAAACCGCACATCTATAGTTTCAACAACCTTGTTATGGTAGGTGTTGAAGACTCTGTAGATGTGTGAGTCCTTTCTGTAACCAAGCATGAAAACTTCATGTGCTTTCGATACAAATTTAGAACTGTGGTGAGGATCTCTAATCCAGCATTTAGCACTAAAGACTTTGAAATAACTCACATTGGGTTTCTTGTCAGTGATGAGTTCATATGAAGTCTTCTTGAAGAATTTGTGAAGATATAGCCTGATGATGATGTGGCAAGAAATGTTGATTGCCTCAGGATAGAAGCGACGAGGAGTCTTGTATTCATCAAGCATAGTGCAAGCCATCTCAACAAGAGTCAACTTCTTGCGCTCCATGTTGCCATTCTGCTGAGGAGTATATGGGGCAGATAGCTCATGAGTAATACCAAGTTCATCAAGATATTCATCAAGACCATTGTTCTTGAACTCAATCCCATTGTCACTCCTGATGTGCTTGATCTTGACGCCGAAGTTTGTTGAGGCCCTTGAAGCAAATCTTCTGAAGACATCCTGCACCTTAGACTTGAACATAATAATATTCACCCAAGTGTAACGAGAGTAGTCATCAACAATAATGAAGCCATACAGACATGAAGTTGTTAGTGTTGAGTAATGAGTGGGGACAAAGAAATCCATGTGAAGCAATTCAAAGGGTCAAGTGGTGGTCATGATAGTCTTCGAGGGATGCTTGGATCTGGTCCTTGAGGAATTTGACACCTTCAGTGCCAATGACGTGCTTTTGCTTCATGAGCGTGTGTAAGTTCCTCATGCGAGCATGACCAAGTCGCTGATGCCATAGCCAACCTTCTAAAGATTTTGCAAGTAGGCACGTGGCAGGTTGAGGACCTGTAGAGAAATCAACAATATACAAGTCTCCTCTCCTAAAGCCTTCGAAGACTTTGGATTTTTCAGATTCCAAGATAACAACACAACGATTTTTTTCCAAATATGACAACCATATCAAGATCACAAAGCATTGAGACATACATGAGGTTGAATCCGAGGGATTCGACAAGCATTACCTTATCCATGTGTCGGTCCTTTCAGATTGCAACCTTACCGAGATCCAATATCTGGCAAATACTTCACAATTTTGATTTTTGAAGAATTTGTAGTTGGAGTCAATTGACTCATAAGAGGAATATGAAGTTTCACAAGTAAAGCCAGATAAAATGGATGGATCTACAGGAGGTCCTTTTGCAGCAACCCATGAGGTTTTGGGGTACTGCTCAGGTTTCCAATAGGATCCATCTGCATTGAGTTTCCTCTCGAATGCAATACCCTCTTTCCTAGAGTTCCAATTCAGAATCTGCTTTTTGAGCCCATCACAAAGGGTTTGATGCCCCTTGAGACGTTTGTACATGCATGTTGCATACAATTTCTTCAACCCTGCATTTTCGTCAGTGATACCTATAGTATCCTCAGATGAGGAATTTGTGACCACGAAGATAGTTGAAGAATTTGCAGCAATAGAAGCATTTGAACATTCAGGTGAAGAATTAGCAGTTTCACGTTCGACGCATTTCCAACAAGGTGGAACAAATTCTTCCTGAGCGGTACTGATCTGTTGAGAAAGTAAGGAATCATTTTCCCTTTGAAGATCCTCATTAGACACTCTTAGTTTCTAAAGATCTTGCTTTCTTTGAAGAAATTCATAAGAAAGCTTCTCATGATCGGCTAAGAGAGCATTATGATGACATTGAAGGTTATCATGCTTTGTCTAAAGACTTTTGAGATCATCAGATAGAGTTTGAGTCTGATCCACTTCCTCATTCAACATGTCATTGCTTTTGTCTAGCAGTTTCTGAAGCTTTTCAAGTGAACTTTGTTGCTTAGTGCCATTATTAGCAAGTTTGGAATAGCTAGGTTTCACATATTCATTAGATTCACCTTCACTTGATTTAGAGGAGGAATGATGTTTGTGTACGTTGGAACCTTTATCCATGAAGCAATAGGTGGGAGCATAGTCATTATTGCTGACATCAGAATCATTGGAGTAGTCATTTTCTTCATTGTTGAAGATGGACTTGCTGACGAAAGCAGTGGCAAGTGCAAGGCTAGCAATTCCAGATTCTGATTCCACCTCAGATTCTTCCTCTTCTTCGTATTCTTCAGATTCTTCTTCAGAATCCATTTTCTTGCCAATGATAGCCCGAGCCTTTCTGGAACCATTCTTCTTGTGCGATGAGGACTTTGAGGATGAGGACTTTGAAGATGAGGACTTTGAAGATTTCTTCTTTTTCTTCGAGTCATCAGAACTGTAGTCCTTGTATTTCTTATTCTTTCATTATTTTCCCGAGAGAGGACAGTCAGAGATAAGGTGACCAGATTTCTTGCATCTGTGACAAGTTCTCTTCTTGTAGTCGCGTGTTTTCTTCAAGCCACATTTTGATGACTTTCCATACCGGCCTCTCCTTGAGAACTTCTGGAATTTCCTCACAAGCATTGCCAGTTCCTGACTCAGTTCTTTAGGATCACCAAGGCTACATCAGATTCTTCGCCTTCGGATGAGGAAATTGCCTTTGACTTTAGTGCATGAGATCTTCCATAGCATGGCCCGTAGAGGTCTCTTTTATCAGCTTGTTGCAATTCATCAGTATTGAGTCTCTCAAGTATATCAATAAGATCAAGTGACTTGCAGTCTCCACATTCTTGAATCATCAAAGCGAGTGTATCGAATGAGGAATCAAGAGATCTCAGCAGTTTCTTCACCACCTCGTGGTCGGTGATGTCAGTGGCACCAAGTGCTTGAAGCTCATTGGAGATATCAATGAGACAATCAAAAGTTTCCTAAACATTCTCATTGTCGAGTCTTTTGAAGCGGTTGAAGAGATTGCGAAGAACATCAACTCGGGAGTCGCGTTGAGTTGAAACACCTTCCTTGAATTTGGATAGCCTATCCTAGATAAGCTTAGCAGATTCCAAAGCACTCACTCTGCCATACTGGCCTTTGCTCAGATGGCAACAGATGATATTCTTTGCTTGACAGTCGAGTCTCTTGAATCTCTTCATATCAGCAGGTTGATCATGGGAGTAATAGAGGGAACACCATTTTCCACAACGTACCAGAGATTGTTACCAATTGCCTCAAGATGCATGCGCATCTTGTTCTTCCAGTAGGGGTAGTCCGTCCCATGAAAGGTAGGACAGCTCGTGGAAACCTTGATTATACCTGCAGACGACATAACTAGAATTCGGGGTGATTAAACCAAAATCACACAGAACAAGAGAGTACATTGCTCTGATACCAATTGAAAGTGCGTTATATCGACTAGCGGGGGCAGGGGTGAATAGGCGATTTTTACAAATTCATCACTAAGAAATTTCAACTTGAGTAATTTGAAATGTGATGAACAACTAACAATGGAATAAGTACTCAAGTGCATGAGAAACAAAGCAATAGCATAGTCATCATGATGAAATATAACATGCACAGATTACAAGTAGCGTGATACGGGATAAGAAGGTGAAGAACAAGGTGACTGAAGAATTTGAGATGAGGAAATTGAGAAAGTCTTCAGTCAAATACTTCAAACAGTTACGATCAATTTCATCAACAGGTATACGAGGAAAGATAATGGTTGATGAATTGGAACCAAGGAGCTCGATGAAGACAATGGTTTGATGACCCACTTCCAACTTCTGTGACAGTCGTATGTCTGGTTAGGAATGGCCTGGTATTTAAACCAGAGGACACACAATCCCATGAAACACGGTCCTTACCATATTCTCCTTGAGCTAAGGTCACACAGTCCTCGCCCAACACTCGTGGTAAGTCTTCAGGGTAGACTTCCAAAACCCTCACAAACTAGTCACCCGACGATCCACAATTTACTACTGGATGCTCTAGACCATGACGCGCTAACCGTTTGGAAGATACACACTCTTCAAAGGTAAAAAGCACCGGTTCCACACAGGAACAATATCTTCAGTGATGCTCAATCACTTTGGGTTTGGTGGTTTGGTTTTGGGGTTTTCCTCACTGATGATTTTCTCTCAAAGTCCTCGGAGGATGGGTTGCTCTCAAATGACAAGTGTCAGTTTTCTCTCGCAGCTGCCAACCGACTAGTGGTTGTGGGGGCGACTATTTATAGCCAGGGTGTAACCTAACATGATAAGAGATAAATTGCCCCAATGATATGACCGTTGTGTGGATAAGATGATTGGAGACAGCCGGCGCTAAGCACAACAATGGTCAGAATTTAAACTGTCAAATTCCTCACTTGTAGGCAATTCACACTACCGAAATCCTAACTCCTCAGCTAGACCAATTTCCTCAGAGACCAGAAGAACTTCGTCTCTGTCACTGAAGAACTTGACTGAACCGTAAGAGATTTCCAAAGGCTTCACTCAAAGGATTGAGTAGGTTGAGGCTTTTGAGTTGAGCATCGGTTGGAAATTTTCCTTTGTATTACCTCGGGCCCCCTTTAACAGTATGGTGTTTCCTATGACTCAAAGAAAGAAAATGAAACTACGAAAACAAAATCTTCATGCTCCATAGTCCTCGTACATATCTTCAAGGTCACACCGAATTCTTCGGCTTCAAAGTCTTCAGGGAATACCAAAGTCTTCACTAAAGTTTCAGCTGAAGACATTCATTTTTAGGGGTCGATATTCTCCGAATATATCAAACTCCTCGTCGACTTATAAAATATGTGTATACTCACAAACACATTAGTTCCTTAACCTATAAGTCTTGAATACACCAAAATCACCAAGGGGCACTAGATGCACTAACAAGGTGGGGCGTAGTGGAGTTAGATTTGAGTGATGCTAAACCACTATCTAATTTTTCGACCCTTGGGTTTTTCTCTCGGTGGATTTTAAAATCAAATCACTCAGGAGAGAGGTTTATTCACAAAATTCTCGAAATCAAACGAAGTAGCCACCGGACAAAGCCGGTGCAAGGTGGCTAGTTATAGCTGCAACCTTCCCTGGTGGGAAATGACCATTTCGGACATGCGGTCCAGCCAATGGCCAACGGACACGTTCTCAACGGTCGGTTTATTATAGCAACGATAACATAACTTAAGGAACAAGTAATACTAACTCCTCACTCTGAGATAAATCTCTGGCAGTGAAGAAGAACACAGTCTCATGCTGGCAATTATTGCTCAGAACAAAGTAAATTGCTCAAGACCACGGCATTTGTGGTTAGGGTACACCAAAATCACCGCAAAATCAACGCATTCGTTAAAAATCACAAAAGACCACCAACTCTGTGTCAAATGAGTAACAAAACACACCAATTCAAAAATGAGCTGCGTTTAACAGTAGAACTGACGTGTGGAACCCGTTTGTCGGGCTGATTTGGCATGCCTACATGGACAATATGCTGATGTGGAAAGTGGTCCCACTAGTTTGCCTCTCATCTCATTCACTTTTTTTCCTTCTTGCAGGGTCAACGCCATGCCCGCCGGCTGCCGTCTTTGGTCTGTGGTGCGCCCGATCTGCCACACGTCCGGCTTCTCTCATGGCCACGTCGCCTCCCCTCCACGAAGCGGCCCCAACTTGGCTTCCCTCACACGGTCGTGCCACAAACCCACGCCGCCCCTGCATCTACCTTTGAAGTTGCCCGCGTCCATGTCCCGATCCCGGCCTAATCGCCTTCGTCGTCGATGGACACGACGCGGGGGTATATATATATATATATATATATATATATATATATGCGTGTAATCTGCCCTGTAAACTGTACCGA
The DNA here is from genome assembly GCA_022496015.1 of Hordeum marinum. Taxonomy (NCBI): domain Eukaryota; kingdom Viridiplantae; phylum Streptophyta; class Magnoliopsida; order Poales; family Poaceae; genus Hordeum; species Hordeum marinum. The sequence goes on from CM039676.1 coordinate 35,171,873, forward strand.
ACTCAGATCAAGAAAAGCAATATTACACACGAGCCTGTGGCTATAACTTTGCGCATGTTTGCGTTTCCGGAGAGAGATCGATCAATCGCCACAGTGGCTGGTTGACATACGTACATGTGCTACGTACTGTGAGAATCCGTCCACCTCCTAGCCTGCCTGCTAGCTCCTTGTGTACGTGCACATCCGACGAAACATCAACGCTAGCGACCGGCCAGAAAGTAATCGGCCGTGACTAGCTAGTGCGTGCGAGGAAAGTAATCGGCGGATCGTCACGGTGAGGTCGGGTCTGGACCAACAATTGGTATCTAGAGCTTGGTTTATTGGCGTGATTTTCGAAAAGCAAACGAAGGATCATGTCGAGCCCGAGCAAGGAGATCGTTGTGGCGGGAGCGGGAGCGGGAGCACCGATGTCGATGGTGGGGGTGTCGCAATTCCCTCATCTGGATCGAGACGACTATGCACTATGGGCGATGAATATGGAGGTTGCGATGGAGGGCGCTGAGCTCTGGGAAGCTGTCGAGGACGGCGGCGCAGAGTACGCGAAGGGCGCGGCAAAGTACCGGAGGGATCGTCGGGCGTTAACGGCGATCTACTCCGCCATGCCGAAGGATGTGCTGCAGCACCTCGTCGGAAAGAAATCGGTGAAGGAGGCATGAGAGACCATCAAGATCCTGCACCAGGGTCATGACCATGTCAAGGAAGCACACCTTCAGTCCCTGATGAGAAGCTACGAGTGCCTGAAGATGGAGGAAAGCGAGACGGTTGATCAGTTTGCCACCCGTCTCAAGACCCTCGTCAACGGCATACGTGGCTATGGTTCAACCCTAGAAGAAGTTGCGATCGTTCGACGATTTTTGCGAGCCGCGTCGGCACGCTATATTCAGATCGTCACACCGATCGAGCATTGTCTCGACCTAAAGACTCTCACGGTCGAGGATCTCGTTGGAAGGTTCAAGGCCCACGACGAGAGAATTCGTCTCAGTTTCGGCGACGCGGAGGCGAGTGAGGACCTGATGCTGACAAAGGCGCAATGGATTGCCCTGTCAAAAGAACAGCAGGGCGGATCCACGAGCAGCGGCAAGAAGGGGAAGGGGAAGCAGCGCTCGGCGAGAAAGAACTTTGCCGACTCGGACGACGAGGCTGCACCTGCACCACCGAGGAGGAAATTTGACATCAGGAAAGTGAGGTGTCATAAGTGTGGCCTCCTCGGTCACTTCAAGGCTAACTGCGAAGAAGCACCGAAAGAATAGGCGCTCATGGCCGGGGAAGGAGACGATGGTGATATGATGCTAATGTGCGAGCTAGTGGACGAAGAGGATCCAGATGATCACGGTCACCTGGACACATGTCCGGTGAGTGCATATGTGTCTGTAAACCCAGGCGAAGTCTTGACGTCAGAAGACCAAGACACAAGGCGTGACGATGTGGTCGCGCTAGAAGCAGGCGAAGTCGTGGTGCCAGAATACCATGACACAAGGAGTGATGGTGTGGTCGAGCTAGCACCAGGCGAAGTCGTGGCGTCAGAAGACCAAGAGACAAGACATGACAGTGTAATCATGTTAGAAGCAGGCGAAGGTGTGGTGCCAGAAATCCACAACGTACACCGTCTCGGTCTGGTCATACCAGTGATGGGCTACACAGCACAAGTCGTTGGTGGCCCATCTCTAGGAGTATGCGCACGTGAAGTAGTAATGCATGACTACATGGCTGGTTCATCTGGTGGACGTGCAACCAGCTTGGGAGAGTTTAGATTGCCAGGAAAAGGAACTTTGGCAGGTTCAGAAATAAGTGTGTCTTCTCCAATAGCACACGAACGACGCGTATTTGATCTCTCTCCAAAGGAAGCACTTCAGATAAATTCGGTGAAGATGAAAAGTAAAGGGCAACGATGTTTGCACATCGAGGAACCGGGAAATTTTGAAGACGCAAATATGGAGGAGTGTTGGCGTCGTGCTATGTATGAAGAGTTGGGATCGATCCGAAACAATAAAGTATGGAAGCTCGTGGATCTTCTCAACGGACATAGTGTCATAGAGCTCAAGTGGATGTACAAAGTCAAGAAAGATGCCGAAGGGAACTTGGTGAAGCATAAAGCAAGACTCGTAGCTAAAGCAAACGTGCAAGAGCAATGCGTGGAAATCAAAAAAGTGTTTTCTTCAGTTGCAAGGATGGACTCGGTGAGGCTACTTATAGCTCTCGCGCTCAAGAGTCTTGGATGATACATCACATGGATGTGAACTCCGCGTTTTCGACTGGGGAGTTAGAAGAAGTATTGTATGTGCAGCAACCACCGGGATACATCAAAGAAGGAGAGGAACACAAGGTATTGAAGCTACACAAGGCGTTGTACGGGCTACGACAAGCTTCTTGGGCATGGAACATCAAGCTTGATAGTACATTGATTTCTCTTGGATTTGAGAAGAGTCCACTCGAGCATACGATGTATAAGCGAGGTAAATGAAAGGATCGTCTCTTAGTGGGCATCTATCTAGATGATCTGTTGATTACTGGAGCTGACGAAGAGGTGATTGCAAACTTCAAGCTATAGATGAAGGAGCTATTCAAGATAACTGATCTAGGGCTCTTGAGTTACTACCTTTGGATCGAGGTACAGCAAAAGCCGGAGGAGATCACATTATGCCAGGAGGCATACGCAAGAAGTTACTTGAAAGTTGTCGCATTAAAGATTGCAATCCAAGTCATGTTCCGATGAAGCCTCGTCTTATACTAAGCAAAAAAAGTGAAGCACCTATGGTTGATGCAACGGAGTATACAAGTGTGGTCCGAAAGTTGAGGTATCTCACGAATACAAGACCAGACTTGGCCTATTCCGTTGGCATAGTGAGTCGCTTCATGGAAGCACCCATGACAAAGCATTGGGCAGCTGTGGAACATATACTCAGGTACATCGAAGGGACAACAAACTTTGATTGTGTCTTTTTGAGAAAGATGAAGAAGGAGATGGTGGAGCTACTTGGCTATAGTGATAGCGACCTGGCAGGAGATGTGGACGACCATAAAAATACCTCGGGCGTGGTATATTTCTTGGGAGGAAATATAGTGAGTTGGCTATCACAAAAGCAGAAAGTGGTCGCATTATCCTCTCGTGAAGCAGAGTATATTGCAGCTGCAACTGCGGTGTGTCGAGGCGTTTGCCTAGGAAGACTACTCGGTGATCTCACAGGTAAGGAACCGGAACGATTGATGCTCAATGTTGACGACAAGTCTACAATCTCTCAGTGAAAGAATCCAGTGTGTCATGATAGACACAAGCACATCGATACGAGGTATCGGTATCTACGGGAGTGCGTGAAAGAAAGCAAAATTGACATCAACTATGTTTGCACCAACGACCAGCTTGCAGATATCCTAACCAGATCTTTGAGACGATAGAAGTTCATGAAAATGCGGCGAAGGATCGACGTCCAAGCTGTGAAGTGAGGACATCCTTTTTAGGGGGTGATTATTGGAATTAACCACGATAACCTTGTACGGCTCGGACTGATGCAATCACCAAATAGATTAGGACTCGTATTGCTAGCTATTACTGCTATATATATGCGTGTAATCTGTCCCTGTAAACTGTCCCGAACTCAAATCAAGAAAAGCAATATTACGACAGGCTCGACACGAGCCTGTGGCTATAACTTGCGCGTGTTTGCGTTTCGGCGAGAGAGATCGATCAATCGCCACGGCGGCTGGTTGACATACGTACATGTGTTACGTACTGTGAGAATCCATCCACCTCCTAGCCTGCCTGCTAGCTCCTTGTGTACGTGCACATCCGACGAAACTTCAACACTAGCGACCGGCTAGAAAGTAATCGGCCGTGACTAGCTAGTGCGTGCGACTCGTCGGAAAGTACTCGGCGGATCGTCACGGTGAGGTCGGGTCTGGGCCAACAGACCGCTCTTGTTCCCAGCCATCTCATGGGCCCGTGTGTCGCGTGCGCGTGCTGCATCTCGGTCGTGCTTCCGCAAGCCCGGAGAGCCACACATGCGTCCTCGGGTGCTCGCCCGCGTGCTCCGGTCAGCAGCCGACGTGAGTTCAGAGCACGACTTCGTCAACGCCACAGGAGCTGTCGTTCCCATGCTGAGATGGGACTCATCGGTTGGACCAGAGCCGGCGAGGTACTAAGAGATGGACGCGAGGTGGGATGGCATCGTCGAGCTTCACATCCTGTGCGCGGATGGAGGCGAGGCGTGGGTTGGAGTCGTCGATCTCCTAGAAGCCCTTTCACACCCAGGAGGCGGACATAGTGGTTGGTCCTACACCGGCGAGGCGAGCGGAGGTGGTTGCGGATGGCTGCATGCAACGGCGAATCTAGCTTGATATTGGAGGGTAGGCTTAAAACATCACATATTGCATGTAAAACACCTTGATATAATTTTTAAGTGTACTGACCAGCTGACTAAGCAGTATTATCATTTTTGGAGGGAAGGCTTAAGCCTGTTGAAGCCTATATAGTAGAATCGCCACTGGCTGCAGGTACATGGTGCGATGGTGGCGGTCGGCATGGTGCGGTGATTGTCGAAGGAAGAAAAAGGAAATGGGGAATTAAGACATGTGGCTGACAGGTGGGGCCTCGTCTCAGCGGGTGAACACATTGACTAGAACTAGTTTTCTCCGCATGAGCCCAATAGACGGGTCCCACTCGTCAATTTTGTTGTTAGTCATGGTTCAAGTCTAATTTAGTGCAATTTGTTACTCACTCGACGTAGAAGCAATAGTCATTTGTGATTTTTGGCAAAGGCAATAATTTTGAAGTATCGTAGCTACAAATGAGGTGGTTTTGAGCAATTTACTCCTCAGAACACAAATATATTTCTCTCGCAACTTACATGGGATTGGGTTTAGCATCAGTGAATCAAAGTTTCAAACACTATACACCTCTTAGTAGTACGATGGTACTATGACTCAAGGAAGAGAAAGAAGAACAACAAAATAAATGCTACGTCTTCATTTCGTCTTCAACTTGTCGGTTGCAGTCAATTCCTTTGGACAGACACCGAACCAATTGATTTACATCAGCAATTTTTTGGGGTCACTCTTGCGAGCATAATATTCGGTGATAAACCTTGATGCCACGCATGATACTATCTTTGGAGTTAGAACCAAACTCCTCATGACTCCTAGGACCTGTTACTCTGTGTGCACTAGCAAGCACATCAGTCCCTTATTGTTTATGTCAACAATCTACAAAACACAAGGAGGAAAATTATTGCACCAACATTCTCCCCCCTTTTGGACGATTGTTAACAAAACAGATAATCATCAAAGTAAAGATAGATATGTAAAAAGTAATTCGAACAAGAGTGAACAAGTGTTACTTTTCTCGATCATGAAATAGACTCCCCCTAAATGTATGCAGGGAAATAGATTTGAGATGAATTCTCCTGCAAGTATTGATGTATACGGAGGAAATTTCAAACATTCGAGATAATGGTTTGCACCAATGAGTTGGAATCCATCGAGAGCATAGTGCAACCATTCATAAGTTTCGATAATTAATCGTCCTGCAAAACAAATACTTTTAGAGAAATGGCGCAACGATAGGGGTTATTAACATTACATCACATAAGTTACCGAGAGTTTTACAACTTAGTATAGGTAAGCATAAATGAGAAGTTGCAAACTCGAGAGAAAACAAGTCCAAGGAAACACCAAAAGGCAAATCTATCGAAACTCGATGCAATTCTCCCCCTTTTGTCAACAAGTGTCCAAAAGGTGATGAATAGCATGAGGCTTGAGGAGCTTGACGTGGATCACTCCGAGGCATCTCGAGAAGAGTTGTCCGAACTTTCTTCTTCTTCATATGTGACATGAGGAATGAGAATTTGTTCATTGTCAGCAATAGTTGTTTTCCTTTAGGCAACTTGGCTTGGAGCTGAGCAAACAAACTAGGCACATTGGGGTCAACCGATGGAGGAGCACGTGACAAAACTTTGCTTTCGATAGGATTCACAGTTGGTGATGTGGCTTCAGACTCTTCGAGCATTTTTTAAATCTTTCGATGAAGAAGATCTGTTGTAGGCTAACGAGCAGGCAGATGACTACTACACTCATGAAAATCTTCAATAGTGAAGCCTTTGTCAACGTAATCATATAGATCTTGGGGGTTCACATTCAGGAGATGTTTCTCGGTAAAGAATTTGCGAAGCAATTCCCAGAGTGTCTTCTTGTTTGCATCAGCGAGCAGATGCACCAGCCTAGTGCGATAGTTGATGGTATTGAGCTCAAAGGCGACATGCTTTTTTTCTTGTCTATCCTCGGCGATATGCTTCAAAAGAAGTTGTTGCGTCCGCAAGCTGACTTCAAGCTGAGATGAAGGATGCGTTGAAGACATTCGTTCACACGGAGGAATATTTGGTCCTTCAAACTTTCTGTGATAGTATTGGCTTGATGCAGAAAATTTTCCTGAAGTAACATCTTCCGTGACTTGCAAGGTATCGCGAACACGAGGTACGAAGCTTTTGCGACTTGCCTTCATGAGATACACTCCGTGCATAACATGATCGATAACTTTTTGGATCCATGGCACAAAGACTTTGATGCAGAATGGATACTGAGCAGAATCCTCCAAAATATGCATAAACAAATCTTCAATGTCGAAGATGTATCGCTCAGAGATTGCATATATGACATTTCCAAGAACATCTGAGATGGACTTGTCCATATTCATGAGGCCGAATGGTTTAGGAGAGCATATGATACAGAGTATGGTTCTCGATGGTGTGGCACCCCGATTCAGTGCAACCGGTTTACCTTGTGTAGCGACCCGACCTGAAAGGTCGAATCTCCGGTGTTTCCGTAACATCCCAAGATCATGCTGGTACACACATGGTACATCAATGTATATATCAAAGGGAAATCACATAGCTTTATTAATCGACATCTCATATCGAGTCCTTTATTACAATAAGGATTACAATAAAGTGGCTGAAGGCCAACTCATGAGAATAACTAATCTTGCGGAAGCTTCAAAGGTAGTTGGGTCCATGTGACTCCAAGGGCATCTCACCAAGCGTAGAGCGTATCCTCACTCCTGGTCGGAAAAGTACTCTACAACATGATACGTTGCAGCCATGTAGGTCAGCATATTGAATATGCCGGCAATGTCACAAAAGAGGAGGTGTAAAGTAATCATCTAATGTATATGCCTATTTGGCAAGTGGGGTAGTAAGTTTTGCATAAAGCCAATTTTTCCTACAACAAGAGGGGGCAAAAATATTATTACTCCAAAGTTGGTTGATTAATGAGATGGTTCCACCAACCAATTCTCGTACCCAAGTTGTCATTAATACCCACATCACTATAACTATTTGTGTTGAGAATTCCAGATAGTTTCAGTTCCTTTGGCTCAAATTGTCCATGACCGTGGACACGACTAATCGATTAGGTTTGGGTACTCTACAGAGTTTTGCACACGTTCCCCACAAGATTTGATCGCCTCCGTTGAATTTCTCGCACTTCAGGGTGTTTGAGAAACGGATGACCAAAACATGGTCTTCTAAAGGGTTTCCCTGAGACTCTGTCGGTGCCCATCCTTTCCTACCGTTCTTCTACATCTCGTAGCACCGCCTGTCTAGGGTCACCACGATATCCAACCAAGCCAGAGCCCATAATGGCTTGTGGCTGTGCAGGTAAGCCTTGGGTCTTGAAGCATCCATCCATCTCTTTGTGCCTGGGTGGATCTTCCCGCATGAATATTGGCACTTCTCCAGCAACACCTAGGCTAACCACTGGTTTCTCCAGGGCGCCGTTCAACCATCATCCGCCTAGAGGTACGTTGAAAACTCGGAGTCTTGAAGTCTTGATCATCTTGCAGGTCTTGAAATTATTATCTCACAACTCTCATGAATCACACAACCAACCCCGTCTACTAATAGCATAGCAAAATTTAATCAACGTTTCCCGGGGCCAATGTGTCAAAGGGTTGAGGGGTCCCTACCACATGATACTACATCAAGTAACCAAGTTTCCAAATTACCTACTTTGCATGCAATTGGGGAGATGGTAGAACTAATGCAATAAAAACATGGGTAAACATGATCAAAGTGACTTGCCTTGCTGACGATCCTCATACTCAAGTGACTCTAGATAACAAGCTTCGCACTCCAGATGATCTAATGAATCAAACAAAACACACAATAAGCATACAACTAAAATACAACTCACACAATCAGCAAGATTAAACTAAAACAATTCAATAGTAACAATCAAGAGAAAAATTCAAAATCAAATATTTGACTCACGAGTTTTTAGTGTCAAAGCTACTACTAATATAAAATAAGACCAACCACTATTTTTAATAACAAAACAATAGTTAATAGAAAATAAATAATAAAATTTATATTAGTAAACAGAATTAAATCCACTAAAACTTTTGTGAAAAGAAAGCTACAAAAAAATATAATTTTTATAAAACACCACTTAATGAAGATAACTAGAGTTTCCGATAACATTAGAGTATGAAAGAAAATTATTATTATTATTGTTATTATTTTATAAACAGAACATTACTTAACAGAAAAGAATTACTAAGATTCTTTATTAGAAAACAGAATTAAATCTCCTAAATGTTTGTGAAAAGTAAAACTAAATTGATTTATAAAACTATACCTAATGGAAAAGAATAAAGATTTCCTATAACAATAAAGTATAAAACTAAACAATTATTTTTATTAATAGAAAGTTTTTGCATCTAATGTTGAAACAACAGAACCTAATGAAAACTAAAAACAAAAGTTAAACTAACTCAGATTCAAACAAAACTAAAATCAAACTAACTAAACTCTATTAAGAACTAAACACATTCTGTTTTTTGTTAAAAACCCTAACCAAATTCATCCTAAAAATTCTCAAACTATGTAGGATGATAGGTCTAACTACTACAAACCAGTGGCAAAAAGATTCATACAAAAATATATTTTTAAACTCTAGTTATACAGATTTTAGTAATTTAAGCAAATTTGGTTAGATTCAAATTTTAAAGTTCAAATTTGAAATCTAAGACTATAGGATGAAACTAAATGAAATTTGTGACCTAGTGCAAAAAGAATCAACTAAAAACACTAATTAGTTTAAAAGTTACAACTAAAACAAAAACAGAAAAGATTCTATTTTCTAAAACAAAACAGAAAAAAACAAAATTCCTAACGAATGTACAGGGCTACGTGGCGGCTTTCTATTGGTGGCTAAGGTGTGCGCGTGAGTGTTTGCGGGCGGATGACCGAAACTTAGAAGAAAACGTTTCGGCATTATAATGCTTCTAATCTGGCGCGTTGGATCTAGGTCTGACGGTTGCAGGTGGAGGTGGCGGCTTACAGGGGAGGGGTCGAGGTTTCCGACGAGGTCGACGGCAGCCGGACGTCGGAGATGCTCGGGGATGGTGCTGCGGTGGGCGAGGGCAGCGTCCGAAGGCTTCAAACGGCGACGGTGAGTCTTCGGCATACTTTGGTGGCGTCAGAGGGGAGTGAGGGTGAGTGTTGCGATGGCCAGGAGCTCTGGGGGTTTCGGGTGGAGTCAGAACTCCGGCGAGGTGCGGGGGCAATGTTCTGGCAAGGGTAGTGGGGGTTCGGGGGTGGAATGGAGCGCGACGAGGGCAGGTCTACTTATAGGCCAGGTGCGGGGTCGGGAGAGGGAGAGAGGAGAGAGATCCGCGGAGGAGGGATCTCCGGCGAGGTGGTGTGGCGCGAGGAGGAAGGCGAGCACGCTGATGACACTGTCGGATGGTGGGTCACGTGCGTCAGTGAGAGAGTGGGCGAGGTTTGCGCGTCGGTGGCTGATCCGGAGTGAATTCGGGACTTAAAAGCTCTGGGCCGGACGGTTTCTAATTTAAACGCTTTTAATCCGTTTCCTTTTCTATTTTCCAGAGCGTTTAAAACTCTTTAATGCATTCAAATCATTTCCAAACATAGGGAATATATATATATATCAAAATGATCAGGGGAATAAATGCTATTTAAGGAACATTTTTCCTCTGTCAAAATGAATACTTTAAAAAAAATATTTTTTAGAAAATGCCTAATTGATTTTAAATTCTTGTGAGATAAACTTTCAAATAAACCCCTGGTTTTATTGTTCAAATAATTCACCAAGATGCCCCTGGTGTGGAGTTTCATGTTACTTCTCTCTTTTTTTTTGAATAATTCCAGAGATTTTCAAATAAGTGAAACAAGTAAATGGAAAAGTGAAAGTGGCCTTTCACAAATCCAAAAGAAGAACTTCAACAATTCATTTCATTCAAACAATTGTGATGATGATGCATAGCTATATTTCATAACATTCCAAAATGAAATTTTGGGGTGTTACAAACCTACCCACCTTAAGATGAATCTCGCCCTCAAGATTCGGGTTGGCTAGAAAATAGGTGCGGGTGGTCTCTACGAAGATCTTCTTCGCGTTCCCAGGTGGCTTCTTCCTCGGTGTGGTGACTCCATAGAACCTTACAAAACTTCATGGTCTTGCTATGGGTAACTCTGTTGGTAGTCTCGAGGATTCTCATAGGCTTCTCCTTGTAGGTTAGGTCACTGTCAAGTTGTATGGCCTCTAGGGGCACTGTGTCTCTCAAAGGAATATCAGCCATCTCAGCATGGCATTTCTTCAGCTGAGAAACATGGAAAACATCATGAACTCCGGACAATCCTTCCGGCAATTTCAACTTGTATGCAACTTCGCCTCTACGTTCAAGAATTTTGTAGGGGCCTATGAATTTGGGTGCTAACTTTCCTTTAACACCAAACCTCTTGATTCCTCGAAGTGGGGACACACGAAGGTATGCTCGGTCTCCCACTTCATACGTCACCTCCTTGTGTTTGCTATCAGCATAGCTCTTCTGCCTGGATTGGGCTATCTTGAGTCGGTCTCGAATCAGTTTGACCTTTTCTTCAGAATCTCGGATAAGATCGGGAGCAAAAAGTATTCGGCCTCCAACAACATCCCACATCAATGGTGTTCTGCACCTCCTTCCGTATAAAGCTTCAAAAGGGCCCATCTTCAAACTCGTCCGATAACCATTATTATACGAGAACTCTGCGTAAGGTAAGTTGTCATCCCAACTAGACCCATAGTCTAGCGCACAAGCTCTCAACATGTCCTCCAGAATCTGGTTGACTCTCTCAGTCTGTCCATCGGTCTGCGGATGAAAGGCTGTACTGAATTCCAGCCTTGTACCCAAAGTTTCATGTAACTGATGCCAAAACTTTGAGGTAAATTGTGTTCCTCTATCTGACACGATACACCTCAGAACTCCATGCAGACATACGATCCTGGTCATATATATCTTGGCTAACTTAGCACTGGTATAGGTGGTCTTCACTGGAATGAAATGAGCCACTTTGGTCTAGCGATCGACCACTACCCATATGGAATCATAACCTGAACAGGTCCTGGGTAATCCTGTGATGAAGTCCATACCAAGCTTATCCCATTTCCACTCGGGTATCGGCAAAGGTTGGATTAACCCTGCTGGTTTCTGATGTTCCGCCTTTACTCGCTGACAAACATTGCATACCGCAACATGTTCGGCAATATCCTTCTTCATACCTGTCCACTAGTAACTTTCCTTCAAATCCAGGTACATCTTGGTGTTGCCTGGGTGTATTGAGTAGGGTGAATCGTGGGCTTCTTGAAGTATCAACTTCCTGAGCTCTGGGTCATTGGTCACATAGATTCGGTTCTCGAACCATAGAGTACCTTGTTCATCTTCACGAACTCCTTAGCTTTTCGATCCTTCATCCTCTGCTTTATCTCAGCTATCCCCTTGTCTAATTTCTGGGCTTCACGAGTTCTTTCGGTCAAGGTGGATTGGATCTCTAGTGTGGCAACGTATCCTTTTGGAACTATCTCTAGCCGGAGCTCTCTCAGATCATCGGTTAACTCCTGGGGTCAGGCTCCTGCTATGAGTGTGTTCACATAACTCTTCCAACTCAAAGCATTTGCTACAATGTTTGCCTTTCCTGGATGGTAATGCAGTCTCATGTCATAGTCCTTGATTAACTCTAGCCATCTCCTCTGTCTGAGGTTCATCTCCTTCTGTGTGAAGATATACTTCAGGCTTTTATGATTAGTGTAAACATCACAACTATTTCCAATAAGGAAATGTCTCCAGGTCTTGAGTGCGTGCACTATGGCTGCTACTTCCAAATCATGGGTGGCATAGTTCAACTCATGAGGTCGTAGCTGTCTGGATGCATAGGCTACAACTCTTCCCTCCTGCATGAGTACTCCTCCAAGTCCTTATCGTGATGCGTCACAATAAACCTGAAAGTCCTTCCGAATATTCGGCAGAATCAACACTGGGGTTGTGACCAAACGTTTCTTCAACTCCTGGTAACTAGCTTCACATTCCTTAGTGCAAATATACTTAGACTCTTTCTTCAACAATTCCGTCATGGGTTTGGCAATCTTGGAGAAATTCTCAATGAATCTCCGGTAATATCTGGCAAGTTCGAGAAAACTGCGGATCTCCTTAACTGAGGTGGATGACTTCCACTTAGTGACCGCTTCAACCTTAGCGGGGTCCACTGCTATTCCATCTCCAAAAACAACATGTCCAAGGAATCCGACTTCCGTCAGTCAAAATTCACATTTATTGAACTTGGCATATAACTGATGCTCTCTAAGCTTCTCCAGAACTAAACGCAAGTGTTCATTGTGTTCTTCCTCGCTCTTGGAGAATATCAAAATGTCATCAATGAACACCACGACAAACTTGTCCAGATATTCCATAAACACTTTGTTCAGCATATTCATGAAGTAGGCAGGAGCATTAGTCAAACCAAAAGACATGAGTGTATACTCATATAAACCATACCTTATGGTGAAGGCTGTTTTGGGTATATCCTGTTCACGAATTTTCGATTGGTGATACCCTGATCGAAGATCGATCTTGGAGAATACTTTGGCTCCTATTAGCTGATCAAACAAGTCATTAATCATCGGCAGAGGGTACTTGTTCTTGATAGTCACCTCATTCAATGCACGATAATCGACTACCATCCTCAAGGTTTTATCCTTCTTCTCTACCAAAAGAACTGGGGCTCCCCAAGGTGAAGAACTTGGGCGAATATATCCCTTATCCAATAACTCCTTAATCTGCTTCTTGATTTCTACTAAATCATTTGCGGGCATCCGATAGGGTCTCTTGGAAATTGGGGCTGTACCTGGTAGTAACTCTATCAGAAATTCAATCTCTCTATATAGTGGCATGCCTAGTAATTCTTTTGGAAATACATCTGGAAAGTCTTGTACAACCGGCATTTCCTCTTGAACAACTCCTGTGAGGGAATTTAACCGAGCACTCATCCGTGTGCGTCGGGATACATACTTAATCCTCTTGTTCTCTGGTGTGGTGAGCAAAATAAACTTGCTGGGGCAATCAAGGTTTCCTTCATACTTGGTCATCCAATCCATTCCTAGGATTACATGAAATCCCTGGGATTCTAAGACGATGAAGTCGGTGGGAAAAACATGATTTCCTATATGGAGTTTCAATGCGTGGCATCCTATCCCTGCCATCATCATACCTCCTGGGGAATTGACCTTAATGGGCTGACTAAGGGTTCTGGTGGGTAAACCATACTTTTGTTGGAAATATGCCCTAGAGGCAATAATAAAATGGTTATTATTGTATTTCCTAGTTCATGATAATTGTCTGTTATTCATGCTATAATTGTGTTAACCGGAAACCGTAATACATGTGTGAATACATAGACCACAACGTGTCCCTAGTGAGCCTCTAGTTGGCTAGCTCGTTGATCAATAGATGGTCACGGTTTCATGACCATGGACATTGGATGTCGTTGATAACGGGATCACATCATTAGGAGAATGATGTGATGGACAAGACCCAATCCTAAGCATAGCACAAGATCGTGTAGTTCGTTTGCTAAAGCTTTTCAATGTCAAGTGTCGTTTCCTTAGACCATGAGATTGTGTAACTCCCGGATACCGTAGGAATGCTTTGGGTGTGCCAAACGTCACAACGTAACTGGGTGGCTATAAAGGTACGCTACGGGTATCTCCGAAAGTGTCTGTTGGGTTGACACGAATCGAGACTGGGATTTGTCACTCCGTGTGACGGAGAGGTATCTCTGGGCCCACTCGGTAAGACATCATCATTATGAGCTCAATGTGACTAAGGAGTTGGTCACGGGATGATGTATTACGGAACGAGTAAAGAGACTTGCCGGTAACGAGATTGAACAAGGTATGGGGATACCGACGATCGAATCTCGGGCAAGTACCATACCGATAGACAAAGGGAATTGTATACGGGATTTGATTGAATCCTTGACATCGTGGTTCATCCGATGATATCATCGTGGAGTACGTGGGAGCCAACATGGGTATCCAGATCCCGCTATTGGTTATTGGCCGGAGAGGTGTCTCGTTCATGTCTACGTGTCTCCCGAACCCGTAGGGTCTACACACTTCAGGTTCGATGACGCTAGGGTTATAGGGAAATAGTGTACGTGGTTACCGAAGGTTGTTCGGAGTCCCGGATGAGATCCCGGACGTCACGAGGAGTCCAGGAATGGTCCGGAGACGAAGATTGATATATAGGAAGTGAGGTTTTGGTTACCGGAAGTGTTCCGGGTGTCTCCGGTAGTGTACCGGGACCACCGGAAGGGTTCTGGGGGTCCACCAAGTGGGCCCACCTGCCCCGGAAGGTTCCATGGGCCAAGAGTGGGAGGGAGCCAGCCCCTAGGTGGGCTGGTGCGCCTCCCACCCCAGCCCAAGGCGCAGCAAGGGTGGAGGGGGGCAAACCCTAGGCTTAGATGGGCCTTAAGGCCCACCCTAGGGCGCCTCCACCTCCCCTTGCCCTGGCCGCCGGCCAGATGGGTTTCTGGAGGCTGACGCCACCCCTAGGGTGGAACCCTAGGGCGCAGCTCCTCTCCTCCCTTCCTCCTATATATAGTGGAGGTATTTGGGGCTGCACAACACACGAGTTCATCTCCTCCCTGGTGCAGCCCTACTCCTCCCTCTCCTCGTTTCTCCGTAGTGCTTAGCGAAGCTCTATCAGAGTACCACGCAGCTCCACCGTCACCACGCCGTCGTGCTGCCGGAGCTCTCCCTAAACCTCTCCTCCCTCCTTGCTGGATCAAGGCATAGGAGACGTCACCGGGCTGCACGTGTGTTGAACGCGGAGGTGCCGTCCGTTCGGCACTTGATCGGATCTACCGCGATCTGAATCGCTGCGAGTACGACTCCATCAACCGCGTTCTAGCAACGCTTCCGCTTAGCGATCTTCAAAGGTATGAAGATCCAATCTCTCCCCGCTCGTTTGCTGGTTTCTCCATAGATAGATCTTGGTGACACGTAGGAAAATTTTGATTTACTACTACGTCTCCCAACAATGGCATCATGAGCTAGGTCTATGCGTAGAATCTATGCACGAGTAGAACACAAAGCAGTTGTGGGCGTCGATTTTGTTAATATGCTTGCCGTTACTAGTCTTATCTTGATTCGACGGTATTGTGGGATGAAGCGGCCCGGACCAACCTTACACGTACGCTTACGTGAGACCGGTTCCACCGCCTGACATGCACTAGTTGCATAAGGTGGCTAGCGGGTGTCTGTCTCTCCCACCTTAGTCGGATTGGATTCGATGAAAAGGGTCCTTATGAAGGGTAAATAGCAATTGGCATATCACGTTGTGGTTTTGGCGTAGGTAAGAAACATTCTTGCTAGAAACCTATAGCAACCACGTAAAAACTTGCAACTACAAATTAGAGGACGTCTAACTTGTTTTTGCAGCATATGCCTTGTGATGTGATATGGCCAGAAGGATGTGATGTGATGCATTGTGATGTATGAGATTGATCATGTTCTTGTAATAGGGTTCACGACTTGCATGTCGATGACTATGACAACCGGCAGGAGCCATAGGAGTTGTCTTATATTATTGTATGACCTGCGTGTCAATCATAAACGCCATGTAATTACTTTACTTTATTGCTAAGCGTTAGCCATAGTAGTAGAAGTAATAGTTGGCGAGACAACTTCATGAAGACACAATGATGGAGATCATGATGATGGAGATCATGGTGTTGTGCCGGTGACAATGATGATCATCGTGCCCCGAAGATGGAGATCATAGGAGCAAGATGATATTGGCCATATCATGTCACTATATTGATTGCATGTGATGTTTATCATGTTTACATCTTATTTGCTTAGAACAACGGTAGTAAATAAGATGATCTCTCAATAAAATTTCAAGAGAAGTGTTCACCCTAACTGTGCACCGTTGCTAAGGATCGTTGTTCCGAAGCACCACGTGATGATCGGGTGTGATAGGTTCTAACGTTCGCATACAACGGGTGTAAGCCAGATTTGCACACGCGAAACACTTAGGTTGACTTGACGAGCCTAGCATGTACAGACATGGCCTCAGAACACGGAAGACCGAAAGGTCGAACATGATTCATATAGAAGATACGATCAACATGGAGATGTTCACCATGGATGACTAGTCCGTCTCACGTGATGATCGGACACGGGCTAGTTGACATGGATCATGTGTCACTTAGATGACTAGAGAGATGTCTATCTGAGTGAGAGTTCATTGAATAATTTGATTATGTGAACTCGATTACCATGAACTTAGTCTAAAAATTGCCTTTAATATCTATATTGTAGATCCAATGGCCAACGCAAATGTCAACCTCAATTTCAACGCGTTCCTAGAGAAAACCAAGATGAAAGATGATGGAAGCAACTATGCTGACTGGGTCTGTGGCTTGAGGATCATCCTCATAGCTTCCAAGAGATTGTATGTCCTTGATGCACCGCTAGGTGACCCACCCATTCTCCCAGCGGACCAAGACGTTACGAATGCTTGGCAGTCGCGCTGCGATGATTACTCCCTTGTTCAGTGCGGCATGCTTTACAGTTTAGAATCGGGGCTCCAAAAGCGTTTTGAGCAACACGGAGCATATGAGATGTTCCAAGAGCTGAAACTGGTTTTCCAAGCTCATGCCCGAGTCGAGAGATATGACATCTCCGACAAGTTCTTCAGCTGTAAGATGGAGGAGAACAGTTCTGTTAGTGAGCACATCCTCAAGATGTCTGGGCTTCACAACCGCTTGACTCAGCTGGGAGTTAATCTCCCGGATGACTCAGTCATTGACAGAATCCTCCAGTCGCTTCCACCTAGCTACAAGAGCTTTGTGATGAACTACAACATGCAGGGTATGGAGAAGTCCATTCCTGAGTTGTACTCGATGCTGAAATCAGCAGAGGTCAAGATCAGAAAGGAGCATCAAGTGTTGATGGTAAACAAGACCACTAGTTTCCAGAAAGGCAAGGGTAAGAAGAACTTCAAGAAGGATGGCAAAGCTGTTGCCGCGCCCGGTAAGCAAGTTGCCGGGACGAAGAAGAACAAGAATGGACCCAAGCCTGAGACTGAGTGTTTCTATTGTAAGGGTACCGGTCACTGGAAGCGGAACTGCCCCAAGTACTTAGCGGATAAGAAGGACGGCAACATTAAAGGTATATGTGATATACTTGTTATTGATGTGTACTTGACCAGCGCTCGTAGTAGCTCCTGGGTATTTGATACCGGTGCAGTTGCTCACATATGTAACTCCAAGCAGGAGCTGCGGAATAAGCGGAGGCTGGCCAAGGACGAGGTGACGATGCGCGTCGGGAATGGTTCCAAGGTCGATGTGATCGCCGTCGGCACGCTACCTCTACATCTACCTTCGGGATTAGTTTTAAACCTTAATAATTGTTATTTAGTACCAGCTTTGAGCATGAACATTGTATCTGGATCTCGCTTGATGCGAGATGGCTACTCATTTAAATCCGAGAATAATGGTTGTTCTATTTATATGAGAGAAATGTTTTATGCTCATGCACCGCTGGTCAATGGTTTATTTTTGATGAATCTCGAACGTGATGTTACACATATCCATAGTGTGAGTACCAAAAAGTATAAAGTTGATAACGATAGTCCCACTTACATGTGGCACTGCCGACTTGGCCATATTGGTGTCAAACGCATGAAGAAGCTCCATGCTGATGGACTTTTGGAGTCACTTGATTTCGAATCATTTGACACATGCGAACCATGCCTCATGGGCAAGATGACCAAGACTCCATTCTCCGGAACAATGGAGCGAGCAACTGACTTGTTGGAGATAATACATACCGATGTATGCGGTCCAATGAGTGTCGAGGCTCGCGGTGGCTATCGTTATGTTCTCACCCTCACTGATGACTTCAGCAGATATGGGTATGTCTGCTTAATGAAACACAAGTCTGAAACCTTTGAAAGGTTCAAGGAATATCAGAGTGAGGTAGAGAATCAACGTGACAGGAAAATAAAATGCCTACGATCTGATCGTGGCGGAGAATATTTAAGTCACGAGTTTGGCACACACCTTAGGAAATGTGGAATTGTTTCACAACTCACGCCACCCGGCACACCTCAGCAAAATGGTGTGTCTGAACGTCGTAATCGCACTCTATTGGATATGGTGCGATCTATGATGTCTCTTACCGACTTACCGCTATCATTTTGGGGATATGCATTAGAGACTGCCGCATTCACTTTAAATAGGGCACCGTCTAAATCCGTTGAGACGACACCGTATGAATTATGGTTTGGAAAGAAACCTAAGATGTCGTTTCTAAAAGTTTGGGGATGCGATGCTTATGTGAAGAAACTTCAACCTGAGAAGCTCGAACCCAAAGCGGAAAAGTATGTCTTCATAGGATATCCCAAATAGACTATTGGGTATACCTTCTACCTACGATCCGAGGGCAAAGTCTTTGTTGCCAAGAATGGATCGTTTCTCGAGAAAGAGTTTCTCTCGAAAGAAGTAAGTGGAAGAAAAATAGAAATTGATGAGGTAATTGTACCTCCACTCGACCCGGAGAGTAGCGCAGCACATGAAGTTGTTTCTGTGGAGCCTACACCGGCTAGAGAGGAAGTTAATGATGATGATCATGAAGCTTTAGATCAAGTTGCTACTCGAAGGTCCACTAGGACACGTTCCGCACCAGAGTGGTACGGCAATCCTGTCCTAGAGATCATGTTGTTGGACAACGGTGAACCTTCGAACTATGAAGAAGCAATGGCGGGCCCGGATTCCAACAAATGGCTTGAGGCCATGAAATCCGAGATAGGATCCATGTATGAGAACAAAGTATGGACTTTGGTGGACTTGCCTGATGATAAGAGAGCCATTGAAAACAAATGGATCTTTAAGAAGAAGACTGACGCAGACGGTAATGTGACCGCCTATAAAGCTCGGCTTGTCGCTAAAGGTTATCGACAAGTTGAAGGAGTTGACTACGATGAGACTTTCTCACCCGTAGCGATGCTAAAGTCAGTTCGAATCATGTTAGCAGTTGCCGCATTTTATGATTATGAGATCTGGCAAATGGATGTCAAAACGGCATTCCTTAATGGCTTCCTCAAGGAAGAACTGTATATGATGCAGCCGGAAGGTTTTGTCGGTCCTAAAGATGCTAACAAGGTATGCAAGCTCCAGCGCTCCATCTATGGGCTGGTGCAAGCATCTCGGAGTTGGAACATTCGCTTTAATGAGGTGATTAAAGCGTTTGGGTTTGTACAGGTTTATGGAGAACCCTGCATTTACAAGAAAGTGAGTGGGAGCTCTATAGCATTTCTTATACTGTATGTGGATGACATGCTGATAATGGGAAATAATATAGAACTCTTGGAAAGTATAAAGGCCTACTTGAATAAGTGTTTTTCAATGAAGGACCTTGGAGAAGCTGCTTACATATTAGGTATTAAGATCTATAGAGATAGATCGAAACGCCTCATTGGTCTTTCACAAAGCACATACCTTGAAAAGATATTGAAGAAGTTCAATATGGATCAGTCCAAGAAGGGGTTCTTGCCTGTGTTGCAAGGTGTGAGATTGAGTACGACTCAATGCCCGACCATGGCAAAGGATAGAGAAGAGATGAGTGTCATCCCCTATGCTTCAGCCATAGGCTCTATCATGTATGCCATGCTGTGTACCAACCTGATGTGAACCTTGCCATAAGTTTGGTAGGGAGGTACCAAAGTGATCTCGGAGCGGAACACTGGACAGCGGTCAAGAATATCCTAAAGTACCTGAAAAGGACAAAGGACATGTTTCTCGTTTATGGAGGTGCTGAAGAGCTCGGCGTACAGGGTTACGTCGATGCTAGCTTCGACACAGATCCGGACGACTCCAAGTCGCAAACCGGATACGTGTATATTTCGAATGGAGGGGCAGTGAGCTGGAGCAGCAGCAAGCAAAGCGTCGTGGCAGCATCTACATGTGAAGCGGAGTACATAGCTGCTTCGGAAGCAGCAAAGGAGGGAGTCTGGATGAAGGAGTTCATCACCGACCTAGGAGTGATTCCGAATGCGTCGGGCCCGATGACTCTACTCTGTGACAACACTGGAGCTATTGCCCTTGCGAAGGAGCCCAGGTTTCACAAGAAGACAAGACACATCAAGCGCCGCTTCAACTCCATCTGTGATTACATTCAGGAGGGAGACATAGATATTTGTAAAGTGCATACGGATCTGAATGTCGCAGATCTGTTGACTAAACCTCTCTCACGAGCAAAACATGATCAACACCAGAATGCTATGGGTGTTCGATTCATCACAATGTAACTAGATTATTGACTCTAGTGCAAGTGGGAGACTGTTGGAAATATGCCCTAGAGGCAATAATAAAATGGTTATTATTGTATTTCGTAGTTCATGATAATTGTCTGTTATTCATGCTATAATTGTGTTAACCGGAAACCGTAATACATGTGTGAATACATAGACCACAACGTGTCCCTACTGAGCCTCTAGTTGGATAGCTCGTTGATCAATAGATGGTCATGGTTTCATGACCATGGACATTGGATGTCGTTGATAACGGGATCACATCATTAGGAGAATGATGTGATGGACAAGACCCAATCCTAAGCATAGCACAAGATCGTGTAGTTCGTTTGCTAAAGCTTTTCAATGTCAAGTGTCGTTTCCTTAGACCATGAGATTGTGTAACTCCCGGATACCGTAGGAATGCTTTGGGTGTGCCAAACATCACAACGTAACTGGGTGGCTATAAAGGTACGCTACGGGTATCTCCGAAAGTGTCTGTTGGGTTGACACGAATCGAGACTGGGATTTGTCACTCCGTGTGACGGAGAGGTATCTCTGGGCCCACTCGGTAAGACATCATCATTATGAGCTCAATGTGACTAAGGAGTTAGTCACGGGATGATGTATTACGGAACGAGTAAAGAGACTTGCCGGTAACGAGATTGAACAAGGTATGGGGATACCGACGATCGAATCTCGGGCAAGTACCATACCGATAGACAAAGGGAATTGTATACGGGATTTGATTGAATCCTTGACATCGTGGTTCATCCCATGATATCATCGTGGAGTACGTGGGAGCCAACATGGGTATCCAGATCCCGCTATTGGTTATTGGCCGGAGAGGTGTCTCGGTCATGTCTACGTGTCTCCCGAACCCGTAGGGTCTACACACTTAAGGTTCGATGACGCTAGGGTTATAGGGAAATAGTTTACGTGGTTACCGAAGGTTGTTCGGAGTCCCGGATGAGATCCCGGACGTCACGAGGAGTCCCAGAATGGTCCGGAGACGAAGATTGATATATAGGAAGTGAGGTTTTGGTTACCGGAAGTGTTCCGGGTGTCTCCGGTAGTGTACCGGGACCACCGGAAGGGTTCCGGGGGTCCACCAAGTGGGCCCACCTGCCCCGGAAGGTTCCATGGGCCGAGTGGGAGGGAGCCAGCCCCTAGGTGGGCTGGTGCGCCTCCCACCCCAGCCCAAGGCGCAGCAAGGGTGGAGGGGGGCAAACCCTAGGCTTAGATGGGCCTTAAGGCCCACCCTAGGGCGCCTCCACCTCCCCTTGCCCTAGCCGCCGGCCAGATGGGTTTCTGGAGGCTGCCGCCACCCCTAGGGTGGAACCCTAGGGCGCAGCACCTCTCCTCCCCTCTTCCTATATATAGTGGAGGTATTTGGGGCTGCACAACACACGAGTTCATCTCCTCCCTGGTGCAGCCCTACTCCTCCCTCTCCTCGTTTCTCCGTAGTGCTTAGCGAAGCTCTATCAGAGTACCACGCAGCTCCACCATCACCACGCCATCGTGCTGCCGGAGCTCTCCCTCAACCTCTCCTCCCTCCTTGCTGGATCAAGGCGTAGGAGACGTCACCGGGCTGCACGTGTGTTGAACGCGGAGGTGCCGTCCGTTCGGCACTTGATCGGATCTACCGCGATTTGAATCGCTGCGAGTACGACTCCATCAACCGCGTTCTAGCAACGCTTCTGCTTAGCGATCTTCAAAGGTATGAAGATCCAATCTCTCCCCGCTCGTTTGCTGGTTTCTCCATAGATAGATCTTGGTGACACGTAGGAAAATTTTGATTTACTACTACGTCTCCCAACAACTTTTCCACAACTACCCTTGATATGAATGAATGAGTTGCACCAGAATCAAAAAGTACCATAACTGGACGTGAATGCAATAAAAACTTACCAACCACAGTCTTGGGCTGATCATAGACTTCTTCCACATCAATGTGGTTCACCTGAGCACGGGGAAAAGGGTTTGGCTTCTTAGCTGCGGAGTTGCTGTTGTTGTTGTCGTTTCCATTCCCCTGCTTGTTTTGAGGGCATTCAGTGGCATAGTGCCCTGTCTTCTAGCACTTCAAGCAGGTGATATGGTTCAGATCCTTCTGAGCTGGAGCGGGATGGTGCTGGTTGCCATTCCCACTTCCATTGCCATTCTTGAAGTTGCCATTGTTGGGACGATTATTCCCATTTCCTCCATGGTTGTGGCCTCCATGGTTGTGCACGTGATGAGTGTGTCCTCCATACTTACCGGTCACTGATCCGGTACTCCCTGAGTACGGGGAGTAGCGAGGCTTCTGTTGAGCTCCAGAGTTAGACTTCCCCCGTCCATACTTCCTCTTGCGGTTTTCGATTTGCTGTTGCTTCCCTTCCAAGATGAGGGCCTTGTCTACCAGCTCTTGGTAGTTGTTGAAAGTAGCCATCATCAGCTGCACGCTCAACTCATCGTTGAGTCCTTCCAGGAACTTCTCCTATTTGGCTACATCATCGGCCACATCTCCTGGTGCATAACGAGCCAACATGCTGAAACCATCCACATATTGGGCCACGGAGCGGTTCCCCTGGCGTTAGTTGCGAAACTCACGCTTCTTTAGACTCATGGCTCCAGCTGAGACATGAGCAGTGCTGAAAGCTAGCTTGAACTACTCCCAAGTCACACCAGCAATGGGGTACGTGGTGGTGTAGTTCTCCCACCATGAAGCTGCTGGTCCCTCTAGTTGATGGGCGGCAAAGCGCACCTTTTCAGCCTCAGTACATCCAGCGGTGGTGAGTTCCCTCGCCATCTTGCGGAGCCAATCATCTGCCACAATGGGCTCAGTGCTACTGGAGAAAGTTGGTGGATTCAGCCTCAGAAAACGGGTGAGGTTGTCGCCCTGAGGTGGAGGGTGGTTGTTGGTCTGGTTCTAGATCAACAGCTGCATTAGGGCATTCTACTGCTGGAGAAGTTGTGTGAGTTCCGGCGGGAAGGTGAAGTCGGGCTCACGTTGCGGAGGCATCTTGCTGTTTTTAGAGGGGTGAGAATTAGAATAGAACAAGGGCCTAAAAGAAAGTTTCACTACCCATATGCAATGCAACAAACATATCATATCAAATACTCATTCATTTATTCAACTCAAGGTTCAAACATCGAGATAGAAGTCTCAAATCAAACTAAGCATCGACCTACGCTTTAACGACGAAAATAAAGATACATGGGGGACATGACTAAAGTTCTCCTCAAAAGTACATGGTCGTGGGTCCTCCAGTGATGCTCTCCTCATAGTCATCATTGTTGCTGATCAAAGGAGCCACATCTCCTTCTGGGTGAAGATTTTTCCCCCATGTCCAGCTGTTCCTCCAGACTTGCAATGCGAGTGTTCATCTTCTCGATCCTCTCTAAGAAATCCTTAACTTCATGCTCATGCTCGTACTTGGCTTCCCCTAGGTCAGCTTCGAGGTCAATCTCGCGGTACATCAGCCTCTTGATCATCTTCGTGCCTGCACGTACCCGAAGCTCCAAGGTCCTGATGTGCGTTTCCAAAGTCTGGATATAGGAAATGGTGGAGTCTCTAGTGGGAATGTTTATGATATTTCCATTGGCATCCCTGCGACAAACCATGCGAAGGCTTAGCGAAATGGGGCCACCCCTGTATTCCTCCTGAATACGTCCAAGGGCATGGTGAATCGCCATGTCCCTCCCAAGAATCCAGCTTGGTGCCACAAACTTGAAGTCGATGGGTTCTTTACGATTTCCAAAGGACTTTCCGGGGATGTGCACCTCGATCCTGTAGCGACAGTCTTGTGGAAAAGACATGATAGGAGTCCCGGTGATGCTTAGCAAAGCGATCCTTACGTCCCTAATGATCTTTACCAGCTCCTTGCCAAAGGGCATCGTCGCGTCAGGCTGACAAAACTCCGTGATCAAAACTGGGGTGAAGGTGGCCATCTATAAATTTTGAAATAAATCAGACGGAAGTCGGAAATGAGCAGATGAGAATATAAGAATTTGGAAGACAATATAAAAAATCCTAAGGCTTTTCCAATCCTAGAGGTTATGTCCTACGGTCAGCGTGTGCTCTGATACCATTTCTGTAGCAACCCGACCTGAAAGGTCGAAACTCCGGTGTTTCTATACCATCCCAAGATCATGCTGGTACACACACGGTACATCAATGTATATATCAAAGTGAAATCACACAACTTTATTAGTCGAAAAAATCTCATATCGATTTCTTTATTACAATAAAAATTACAATAAAGTGGCTGAAGGCCAACTCATGAGAATAACTAATCTTGCGGAAGCTTCAAAGGTAGTTGAGTCCATATGACTCCAAGGGTATCTCACCGAGCGTAGAGCGTATCCTCACTCCTTGTCGAAAAATTACTCTGCAACATGATACGTTACAGCCGTATAGGTCAGCATATTGAATATGCCGGCAATGTCACAAAAGAGGGGGTGTAAAGTAATCATCTATTCTATATGCATATTTGGCAGGTGGGGTAGTAAGTTTTGCATAAAGCCAATTTTCCTACAACAAGAGAGGGCAAAAGCATTATTACTACAATGTTGGTTGATTACTGAGATGGTTCCACCAACCAGTTCTCATACCCAAGTTGTCATTAATACCCACATCAATGTAATTATTTGTGTTGAGATTCGAGATAGTTTCAGTTCCTTTGGCTCAAACTGTCCATTACCGTGGACACGCCTAATCGATTAGGTTTGGGTACTCTGCAGAGTTTTGCACACGTTCCCAACAAGATTTGATATCCTTCGTTGGATTTCTCGGACTTCAGGGTGTTTGAGAAATGGATGACCAAAACATGGTCTTCTAAAGGGTATCCCTGAGACTCTGTCGGTGCCCATCCTTTCCTACCGTTCTTCTACATCTCGTAGCACCGCCTGTCTAGGATCACCACGATATCCAACCAAGCCAGAGCCCATAATGGCTTGTGGCTATGCAGGTAAGCCTTGGGTCTTGAAGCATCCATCCATCTCTTTGTGCCTCGGTGGATCTTTCCGCATGAATACTGGCACTTCTCCAGCAACACCTAGGCTAACAACTGGTTTCTCCAGGGCGCCGTTCAACCATCATCCACCCAAAGGTATGTTGAAAACTCGGAGTCTTGAAGTCTTGATCATCTTGCAGGTCTTGAAATTATTATCTCACAACTCTCATGAATCACACAACCAACCCCGTCTACTAATAGCATAGCAAAATTTAATCAACGTTTCCCGGGGCCAATGTGTCAAAGGGTTAAGGGGTCCCTACCACATGATACTACATCAAGTAACCAAGTTTCCAAATTACCTACTTTGCATGCAATTGGGGAGATGGTAGAACTAATGCAATAAAAACATGGGTAAACATGATCAAAGTGACTTGCCTTGCTGATGATCCTTGTACTCAAGTGACTCTAGATAACAAGCTTCGCACTCGGATGATCTAACGAATCAAACAAAACGCATAATAAGCATACAACTAAAATACAAATCACACAATCAGCAATATTAAACTAAAACAATTCAATAGTAACAATCAAGAGAAAAATTCAAAATCAAATATTTGACTCACAAGTTTTTAGTGTCAAAGCTACTACTAATATAAAATAAGACCAACCACTATTTTTAATAACAAAACAATACTTAACAGAAAAGAAATAATAAAATTTATATTAGTAAACAGAATTAAATCCACTAAAACTTTTGTGAAAAGAAAAGCTACTAAAAATATAATTTTCATAAAACACCACTTAATGAAGATAACTAGAGTTTCCTATAACATTAGAGTATGAAAGAAAATTATTATTATTATTGTTATTATTTTATAAACAGAACATTACTTAACAGAAAAGAATTACTAAGATTCTTTATTAGAAAACAGAACTAAATCTCCTAAATGTTTGTGAAAAGTAAAACTAAATTGATTTATAAAACTATACGTAATGGAAAAGAATAAAGATTTCCTATAACAATAAGGTATAAAACTAAACAATTATTTTTATTAATAGCAAGTTATTGCACCTAATGTTGAAACAACAGAACCTAATGAAAACTAAAAACAAAAGTTAAACTAACTCAGATTCAAAGTAAACTAAAATCAAACTAACTAAACTCTATTAAGAACTAAACAGATTCTGTTTTTTTGTTAAAAATCCTAACCAAATTCATCCTAAAAATTCTCAAACTATGTAGGATGATAGGTCTAACTACTACAAACCAGTGGCAAAAAGATTCATACAAAAATATATTTTTAATCAATAGTTATACAGATTTGAGTAATTTAAGCAAATTTGGTTAGATTCAAATTTTAAAGTTCAAATTTGAAATCTAAGACTACAGGATGAAACCAGATGAAATTTTTGACCTAGTGCAAAAAGAATCAATTAAGAACACTTATTAGTTTAAAAGTTACAACAAAAACAGAAAAGAACAAAATTCCTAACGAACGGAGAGGGCTATGTGGCGGCTTCCTATTGGTTGCTAAGGCCTGCGCGTGGGTTTTTGCGGGCGGACGACCGAAACTTAGAAGAAAACGTTTCGGCGTTATAATCCTTCTAATCTGGCGCGTTGGATCTAGATCTGACGGTTGCGGGTGGAGGTGGCGGCTTACACGGGAGCGGTCGAGGTTTCCGGCGAAGTCGACGGCGGCCGGACATCGGAGATGCTCGGGGATGGTGCTGCGCTTGTCAAGGGCGGCGTCCGAAGGCTTCAAACGGCGGCGGTGAGTCTCCGGCGTACTTTGGTGGCGTCGGATGGGAATGGGGTGAGTGTTGCGATGGCCAGGAGCTCTGGGTGGTTCGGGTGGAGTCAGAACTCTGGCGAGGTGCAGGGGCGATGTTCTGGCGAGGGGAGTGGGGGTTCAGGGGTGGAATGGAGCACGGCGAGGGCAGGGCTACTTATAGGCCAGGTGCGGGGTCGGGAGAGGGAGAGAGGAGATAGATCAGCGGAGGAGGGACCTCCGGCGAGGTGGTCTGGCGCGAGGAGGAAGGCGAGCGCGCTGATGACGCTGTCGGACAGTGGGTCCCGTGCGTCAGTGAGAGAGAGGGCGAGGTTTGCACGTCGGTGGCCGATCCGGAGTGAATTCGGGACTTAAAAGTTGTGGGCCGGCCGGTTTCTAATTTAAACGCTTTAAATCCGTTTCCTTTTCTATTTACCAGAGCTTTAATGTATTCAAATCATTTCCAAACATAGGGAATATATATATCAAAATGATCAGGGGAATAAATGCTATTTAATGAACATTTTTCCTCTGTCAAAATGAATACTTTAAAAAACTTTATTTTTTAGAAAATGCCTAATTGATTTGAAATTCTTTTGAGATAAACTTTCAAATAAACCGCTGGTTTTATTGTTCAAATAATTGACCAAGATGCCCCTGGTGTGGAGTGTCATGTTACTCCTCTCTTTTTTTTGAATAATTCCAGAGATTTTCAAATAAGTGAAACAAGTAAATGGAAAAGTGAAAGTGGCCTTTCAGAAATCCAAAAGAAGAACTTCAACAATTCATTTCATTCAAACAATTGTGATGATGATGCATAGCTATATTTCATAACATTCCAAAATGAAATTTTGGGATGTTACACCTTGTGTTGCCAGCCTGGAGATCAAGTATTCTAGCAACACACAATGACTTGGAATAGAAACAACCACTTTATTAATATTATACAAGTACTTGGGTTTGACGATTACATAAGAGAGCGAGGCCAAGCAGCACTTCCAGTGTGGCTTCACTATGTACATTATTTATGAGACAACATAAGGGCATCGATACTAGTAGGGATCTACAGGTTATGGGAATAATAGAGTAGTGGAACCCCATTCCAAAGGGAAACTGTTTGGACACATCCTAGTTCGTGAAGTATGGGTCATCATCAACTCCATGCATGGCTTCTCATTCATTTGGCATGATAATCATGTGAGAACTTTGAATGTACGTACTCGCATGCTCACAACAACCAAAGAAACCATGACAAACAATAGCATGGCATTTACAAGTTAAAATCATAGAAATGAACATGATGCTACTAGAACTATTATGAGAGGGGGTGATACATCTCCAACGTATCTATAATTTTTTATTGTTCCATCCTATTATATTATCATTCTAGGATACCTTTTAAGCATTTACTTGTTGTTTTATGTTATTTTGAGCACTAACATATTAACCCAGTGCCAGTGCTAGTTGTTGTTTTCTCCTTGTTTTTGGCCTTTCAGGAAGATTGTACCAAATGAAGTCCAAATACTCCAAAAAAATTGATGATTTTTTCTGGACTAAAATAAGACTTGGAAGCTTTAGAGGGAGACCGAAGGCCCCACGGGGTGGCACCAAGCCAATAGGCCGCGCCCAGGAGTGTGTCCACGCCCTAATGGCTTGGGGCTACCTCCCATAGCCTCCAGCCCTATTCTCTGGCCTATGAATTCACATATATTGAGAAAAGCCTAGAGAGCATCCCAAAAACAAATTATCCACCATCGCTACTCTTTGTTCCACCATGTGCCCATCTGGAGCCCTGTTCCGGTGCTTGCCAGAGGGGGATCGATCACGGAGGGCCTCTACATCAATCTTGTTGCTCCCATGGTGATGTGTGAGTAGTTCATCGCATACGTAGAGGTCTGTAGTTATTACCTAGATGGATACCTCTCTCTCTCTCTCTCTCTCTCGATGTTCTTCCATGCAAATATCACTGCAATTCCTACTGTTCTATCTTATGTAATCTTCTTTGCGGTGTGTTTGTTGGGGTCCAATGAATTGTGCGTTTATGTTCAGATTATTCATGAAAAATATTTGAGTCTCCTGTGAATTCTTATTTGCATGATTGTTATAGCTTTATAATTTTCTCCGATCTATCCATTTGGTTTGGCCAACTAGATTGATTTATCTTCAGTGGGAGTGGTGCGTTGTAATGGGTTCAATCTTGGGGTGCTCAATCCAAGTGACAAAGGGACATGACACGTATTATATTGCTGCCATTAAGGGTAAAATGATGGGTTTCATTCGTATTAATTGGATTTAGTTTGTCTACATCATGTCATCATCCTCCAAGCATTACTCTGCTTTTACTTAATACTCTAGATGCATGCTGCATATCGGTCGATGGGTGGATTAATAGTAGTAGATGCAGGCATGAGTCGGTCTACTTGCTTATTGACATGATGCCTATATACATGATCATTGTCATGAATAAATATTGCATAACTATACACTTTTCTGTCAATTGCCCAATAGTAATTTGTCTACCCATCGTATGCTTTCTTGGAGAGAGAAGCCTCAAGCGAAAACTATGGCCCTCGGTCTCCTCACAAATATATTTACAAAAACCCTACCTAAACACCTTGCTGCCATTTATTTGTTTTCTTTTTATTTTCAATTTATATTATGCATATATCACTACTTATGGCTTACAAGTAACGAGTTCAGGGGGATTGACAAGCCTCTTGCCCACGTTGGGTGCAAGTGTGTGCTCTTTTGTGTGTAGGCGCCGAAGACGGTAATTTTGTGGTTCTCCTGTTGGTTTGATAACCTTGGTTCTCACTGAGGGAGATAGTCATCTCTACCGTGGTGCATCTCCCCTCCTCTTTGGGGAAAAACCCAACACAGTTTACATGTAGCAGGGGGTCGACGTTTAAGGTCTCATGGACCAACTTGCTCATGTGTCGGTGGTTACCGCATAACCACCACGGGGATCGATCTTTCTCACATCCGTGATCATCACATGACAACAAAAAGATCAACCAACTTATCATAGTGTGAGCTTAGGGTTCTTTATTGTGCATAATTAATTATTACTGTTGACCCATAGTGTGACCTAGTACAAACTATGTCCATAACCGAGGATGTGAGTATTCAAATAGATTGTACACTCTGTAGAGGTCGCGCACTTTACCCACACCATGGAACTTCTAGCCCTGTACTTTAGTACATATTCCCATATGGGTGGACAAGCGATGTTCTAGCAAAACTGATCTATTGCAAGACACTTACATCCACTCTGACATACACCCCTTTTTGAGTCATGTCATGGGTGTCCCCGATGTCATCGCATGACAACCTTCCACCCACGTGGCCAAACTAAACTATCCCAAATGGGGAACCTGGTACCATAAAACTTGGGCTCACAAGATTATAGCCGCCTACCTAACCAGGGTAGCACGCATGTATAACCTCCCCTTGTTGGAGGTAACGATAAGAGGCATGACAATAGATTGAGTTAGAGCATCCCCGTCCAGGCAAATCTGGTCGCACTGGTGATCTCAATTGAGTGTCATTATGACTCGATCAACAAATTTGTTCAAGCTCATTTAGTACCAAATTTAACTTCAATGTTGAAGATGTGAGTCATAGGAAATAACTTAATGAGAAATGACCATGCATATGAGCATAATATTAAAACTAGCATGGAAGGTAGATATAATGATCACAACATATGATCTTAACCTTAACAAATAATACTTTAACCCACTGAATGCAAATGATCATGGCATAGAGATGGGCATGGATTTACAAGCATAGTCATGGTATGAAAGTGCGTTATATCGACTAGAGCGGGGTGAATAGGCGATTTTTAATTCATCACTGAGGAGTTTCAACTTGATGAACTTGAAATGTGATGAACTACTAGAAGCGGAATAAGTACTCAAGTGCATGTAAAACAAAGCAATATCATATCCATCATGATAAAATAGAGCATGCACAGAATACATGAAGCGTGATATAGGATAAGCATGTGAAGAACAAGGAGAGTGAAGAATTTGAGATGAGGGAACTGAGAAAGTCTTCAGTCAAATTCTTCAAATAGTAACAATCAATTTCATCAACAAGTATATGAGAAAATAGTAGGGTTGAGGAAATGGAACCAGGTAGCTCGATGAAGATAATGAATTTGATGACCCAGTTCGAACTATTGTGACAGTCGTACTCTAGTTTGGAGCGGCTTGGTATTTAAACCAGAGGACACACAGTCCTAGGACACACAGTCCTTACCGTATTCTCCTTGAGCTAAGGTCACACAAGTCTCACCCAACACTATTGGTAAGTCTTCAGGGTAGACTTCCAAAACCCTCCAAAACTGGTCACCCGACGATCCACAATTGACTGCTGGATGCTCTAGACCATGATGCCTAACCATTTGGAAGATACACAATCTTCAAAGGTAACAAGCGTCGGTTTCACACAAGAACAATCTCTTCAGTGATGCTCAATCAATTTGGATTTGGTGGTTTAGTTTTGGGTTTTTGCCTACTGATGATTTTCTCTCAAAGTCTTCGGAGGATGGGTTGCTCTCAAATGACAAGTGTCAAGTTCTCTCTCAGAGCAGCCAACCAGCTAGTGGTTGAGAGGGGACGACTATTTATAGCTAGTGGCTCAGAAACGGTCGGAATTTGAACAGTCAAATTCCTCAAGGCTTATCACATTCCTCACTTGTAGGCAGTTCACACCGACGAAATCCTAATTCCTCAGTCAGACCAATTTCCTCAGAGACAGAAGAACTTTGTCTCTGTCATTGAAGAACTTGACTGAATTGCAAGAAATTTCCAAAGGCTTCACTAGAAGGATTGGGTAGGTTGAGGCTTTTGAGTTGAGCATCAGATGGAAATTTTTCCTGAGTATTACCTCGACCCCCTTTAACAGTACGGTGTTTCCTATGACTCAAATAAAGGAAATGAAACTATGAAAACAAAAGTCTTCATGCTTCATGGTCCTATTTAATATCGTCAAGGTCACACTGAATTCTTCAGCTTCAAAGTATTCAGGGAATACCAAAGTCTTCAGCTGAAGACATTCCTTTTTAGGGGTCGATAATCTCCGAATATATCAAACTCCTCATCGACTTATAGAACCTGTGTATGCTCACAAACACATTAGTTCCTTAACCTATAAGTCTTCAATACACCAAAATCACTAAGGGGCACTAGATGCACTAACAATCTCCCCCATTTTGGTGATTGATGAAAAATAGGTTAAGGTTTCATTGGGGATAAACATATGAAGTGTAAGTAGTATGTTTGAGGAATTTGATTGCAAGATATAGAAGAACTCCCCCTGAACATGTGCATATCTAAGAAATTTGCTTTGGACTGCAAATACATATGGCAGGTTAATAACATGGAGAACTCCCCCTATATCTTGTAATTCATACATGCGTTTAATATATAATATGAGGAATTGAAATGCATGATGCAAAATGGTGTCTGACGAAATTCAGCATGCATGCATTAAGATACTTGAGGAAATAAGCATGAAGAAAGCAGTTCAAAAGCGTCACACCACCATCGGACTTAAGTTTACAACTCGATCAACAAAAGCTCCAGAAGAGCGAGAGTTGTAACTTAAACAAAAAAACAGCCCATATATAGAGACCCGCTTGAAGACTAACTCATATTTCTCCCCCTTTTTCATCGGTGACCAAAAGGGACGAAAAATGAGGACTAACCCCCCTGAAGAATTTCATCTTGAAGGTGGTGGAGGAGCGCCAGCGGTGTCAGGTTCGTTTGTTGATGTAGGGCCCGCAATAGTGTCATCTATTTCCTCAGCTTCACTCGTCTCGGGCGATGAAGAACATGAGCTTGTAGCCAGCCGCGGAACTTGAACCTTCTTGAATTTATTTCGAGGAGGGTGAGCCTAGTCAAGGTTATGCTCAAGGTCCATCTCCTTGGGTTCTTTAGGAGTCTTGAGGTGAGACAAAATGGCCCATGTGCGGTTGAAGACTTCATGAAGATAGTACTGGTTCTTCCTCACAGAATTGTGCGTGACAGTCATATCTCGAAGATATGAACCAAACTGACGCTTGGCCCACTTGTGAGTGCGATAAACCTTCTTATGAAGACTTAGAAGAAGCTCTCGATCGGTCATCACACGAGGGGCAGAGGCTTGAGGATTTTGAGCTGTGGCCCTGGCAGCATAATCTTGGGTGGCAGAGTCATCATTGGTGGAATAGGATGCAGCTTTGTGAAATTGACCATCCAATGGACGAGTGCCTTCATCAACAACAACTTTGCCTTTTCCATGAACTGTGGAAAATGTACGCTTGAGGACTTCAATCGGAGGCAGAAAGCTGAAGTGATTCTGAAAGTCCATCTTGATAATTGTTTATTAAATTATCATATTTCCTTGTTCATGATAATCGTTTATTATCCATGCTATAATTGTATCGATCGGAAACTCAGATACATGTGTGGATACATAGACAACACCATGTCCCTAGTATGCCTCTAATAGACTAGCTCGTTGATCAAAGATGGCTATGGTTTCCTAGTCATGGACATGAGATGTCAGTTGATAACAGGATCACATCATTAGGAGAATGATGTGATGGACAAGACCGAAACTACAAACGTAGCATATGATCGTGTTAGTTTATTGCTACTATTTTCTAGATGTCAAGTATCTGTTCCTATGACCATGAGATCATGCAACTCACTGACACCGGAGGAGTACCTTGTGTGTATCAAATGTCGCAACGTAACTGGGTGACTATAAAGGTGCTCTACAGGTATCTCCGAGGGTGTCTATTGAGTGGGCATGTATCAAGACTGGGATTTGTTACTCCGTGTGATGGAGAGGTATCTCAGGGCCCACTCGGTAATACAACATCACAACAAAGCCTTGCAAGCAAAGTGACTAAGTGTTAGCCACAAGATCTTGTATTACGGAACGAGTAAAGAGACTTCCCGGTAACGATATTGAACTAGGTATAGAGATACCATGATCGAATCTCGGGTAAGTAACATACCGAAGAACAAAGGGAATAGCATATGGGATTAACTAAATCCTTGACATAGAGGTTTGATCGATAAAGATCTTCGTAGAATATGTAGGAACCAATATGGGCATCCAGGTCCCGCTATTGGTTATTGACCGTAGAGGTGTCTCGGTCATGTCTACATAGTTCTCGAACCCGCAGGGTCTGCACACTTAAGGTACGGTGACGTTTCAGTAGTATAGAGTTATGTATGGTGGTGACCAAAGGTTGTTTGGAGTCCCGAATGAGATCCCAAACGTCACGAGGAGCTCCAGAATGGTCCGAAGGTAAAGATTGATATATGTGATAATAGTGTTTGGTCTCTGGAAGGGTTCCGGAATTCATTGGAAATAGTTTCAGATGTTTCCCGAAATGTTTGGGGTACAAGGACTCTTTATTTGGGCCAAGGGTTAAAGCCCATGAGGCTTTAGGAAGGTGGAAAAGGTG
This sequence comes from Hordeum marinum, assembly GCA_022496015.1. NCBI lineage: Eukaryota > Viridiplantae > Streptophyta > Magnoliopsida > Poales > Poaceae > Hordeum > Hordeum marinum. The sequence goes on from CM039676.1 coordinate 35,206,667, forward strand.
TTTTGCGGAGGCCTCGGGACAGACGCCAGGGACCCTAGCATCTGGGGCCAGACGCCGAGGACCTTGGCTTCTGGTCTTGGAGTCCAAGGAGGACTCTTGCCTTGCGGGCAAACCGACCTTGAGGAGGATTTTTCTCCAAGTTTCGGCCCCAGGGATCACCATATAAATAAAGGCGCGGGGCTAGCACTTGGGACAAATCAAGAATCCCTAAGCCACGTGCTGCCTCTCCTCTAATTCGTAGTTTCTCCTCTAGATCGGTTTCAGCGGTGCTTAGGCGAAGCTCTGCTGGAATAGCTCCACCACCATCGCCGCAACACTGTCGCGCTGCCGGAGAACTCGTCTACCTCTCCGCTCCCTCTTGCTGGATCAAGAAGGCGGGGATCGTCATCAAGCTGTATGTGTGCTGAATGCGGAGGTGTCATCCGTTCGATGCTAGATCAGAAGGACCGTGATCAAGACCGCGAGACGGGTCGTGATTGGATCGCGGGTCGGATCGTGATGGGATCACGGGACGGTCGACGATTTGGATCGCGAAGACGTTCGACTACATCAACCACGTTTCTTAATGCTTCCCGCTTACCGATCTACAAGGGTATGTAGATCCACTCTCCCTCTTGTAGATGCTCATCACCATGGATAGATCTTGCATGTGCGTAGGAAATTTTTTATTTCCCATGCAACGTTCCCCAATAGTGGCATCATGAGCTAGGTCTATGTGTAGATGATATCTCGAGTAGAACACAAAGAGTTTGTGGGCATTGATGCTTAGACTGCTTCCTCCCTTGGTTATGTTTTGGTTCAGCGGTATTGTGGGATGAAGTGTCCCGGACCAACCTTACTCGTACGCTTACGAGAGACCGGTTCCATCGACTGACGTGGAACTTCATTGCAGAAAGATGGCTGGCGGGTGTCTGTTTCTCCTACTTTAGTTGGATCGGATTCGACAAAGGCGGTCCTTGAGAAGGTTGAAAAGCTATTTATGTATCATCATTGTGGTTTTGCGTAGGTGAGAATTGTTCTTGCTAGATACCCGTAGCAGCCACGTAAAACTTGCAACAACAATTAGAGGACGTATAACTTGTTTTTGTAGGGTATGTTGTGATGTGATATGGCCAATTACATGATGATATATATGTGATGTATGAGATGATCATGTATTGTATAGAATATCACGACTTGCATGTCGATGAGTACGGCAACCGACATGAGCCATAGGGTTGTCTTTAATTATTGTATGACCCGCGTGTCAATCATTAAGTGCTATGTAATGCTTTACTTTATCGCTAAGCGGTAGCAATAGTGGTAGAAGCATGGTGGGCGCGACAACCCCGATGGGGACACGTTGATGGAGATCAAGACGATGGAGATCATGGTGTCATGCCGGTGACAATGGAGATCATACCGGTGCTTTAAGGATGAAGATCAAAAGCACAAGTTCATGGCCATGTCATGTCACTTATGATTTGCATGTGATGTTAATCCTTTTATGCACCCTGTTTTTCTTAGCATGATGTTAGCATTATAAGGTGATCCCTCACTTAATTTCTAGATATATTGTGTTCTCCCCGAGTGTGCACCATTGCGGAAGTTCGTCGTGTCGAGACACCACGTGATGATCAGGTGTGATAGAATATATGTTCACGTACAACGGGTGCAAGCCAGTGTTGCACATGCGGAACACTCGGGTTAAACTTGACGAGCCTATCCTGTACAGACATGGCCTCATAACACAAGAGACCGAAAGGTTAAACATGAGTCATATAGTTGATATCATCAACATGATGATGTTCACTATTGAAACCACCTCAACTCACGTGATGATCGGACTTGAGTTGGTGAATTTGGATTATATATCGCTTGAATGACCGGAGGGATGTCAATTTGAGTGGGAGTTCTTAAGTAATATGATTAATTGAACTCATTAACATGAACATAGTCAGTAGTGTCTTTGCAAATTATGTTGTAGCTCACGCTATAGCTCCCTTGAAATTTTTATATGTTCCTAGAGAAATAGAACTTAAAGATGATGGTAGCAATATTGCGGACTGGGTCCATGATCTGAGGATTGTCCTCATTGTTGCACAGAAGGCTTATGTCCTTAATGCACCGCTCGGTGCCCCACCCCATCTAGCATCGTATATAGATGTTGTGAACATCTGACAGGCACGTTCCGATAACTACTTGATAGTTTAGTGTGTCATGCATTACGGCTTAGAATTGAGGCTCCAAAACATTTTGAACGTCATGGAACATATGAGATGTTCTAAGAGCTGAAATTGGGATCTCAGGCTCGTGCCCGTGTTGTGTGATATGACATCTCCAACAAGATTCTTTGCCTGCAAGATGAAGGAGAATATCTTAATCGTTGAGGATGTGCTCAGATTGTCTAGGTGCTACAGTCGCTTGAATCGAGTGGGAGTTGATCTTCCAAAGAATATAGTGATTGATATAGTTCTCTGAGTCACTATCACTAAGCTACTAGAACTTAGTGATGAACTATAATTATTCCAGGGATGGAAATGATGATCCCTGAGCTGTTCGTGATGTTTGACACCGCGAAGGTAGAAATCAAGAAGGATCATCAAGTGTTGATGGTTAGTGAAACCACTAGTTTCGAAAAGGGCAAGGGCTAAGAGGGAAACTTCATGGATGGTAAGACAGTTGCTGCTCCAATGAGGAAACCCAACGTTGAACCAAAACGCGATACTGAGTGCTTCTATTATGAGGAGAACGGTCCCTGAAGTGGAAAAACCCTAGATACTTGGTAGATGTGTGCCTTGCTAGTACTCCTAGTAGCACCTGGGTATTGGATACCTATTTAGTTGCTAAATGTTAGTAATTCAAAATAAAACCTACGTAATAAATGAAAACTAGCTAAGGATGAGGTGACGATGTGTGTTGGAAATGTCTCCAAGGTTGATGTGATCAACATCGCACGCTCTCTCTACCTTCGAGATTATTGACGGACCTAAATAAATGTTATTTGGTGTTTGCGTTAAGCATGAACATGATTAGATCGTGTTTATTACAATACGGTTATTCATTTAAGTTAGAGAATAATGGTTATTCCGTTTACATGAATAATACCTTCAATGGTCATGCACCCAATGAGAATGGTTTGTTGAATCTTGATATCGTAGTAATACACATGTTCATAACATAGATGCCAAAAGATACAAAGTTAATAATGATAGTACCACATACTTGTGGCACTGCGGCTAAATGTCATATTGGTCTAAAGCGCATGAAGAAACTCCATGCTGATGGATCTTTGGACTCATTCGGTTTCGAATAGGTTGAGACATGCGGACCATGCCTCGTGGGCAAGATGACTAAAAGACCCCGTTTTCGGCTTGATGGAATGGGCAAGTGACTTATTGGAAATGATACATGTTGATGTATATGGTCCAGTGAGTGTTGTAGATTGCGGTGGATATCGTTATTTTCTTACCTTCACTGATGATTTGAGTATATATAGTGTATATTTACTTAATGAAACACAAGTCTGAATAGTTTGAAAAGTTCAAGCAGAATCCGAGTGAAGTTTGAGATCATCGTGACGAGAAGATAAGATGTCTATGATATGATCGTGGAGGTGAATATCTGAGTTACGAGTTTAGTATAAAACTTAAGACAATGTGAAAGTTGTTTCACAACTCATGCCACCTGGAACACCATAGTGTGATGGTGTGTCCAAATGTCATAGTCACGCTCTATTGGATATGGTGCGAATTATGATGTCTCTTATCGTTTTACCACTATCGTTTTGGGTTATGCATTAGAGACAACTACATTCACTTTAAATAGGGCACCATCTAAATCTGTTGAGATGACACCATATGGTTTGGCAGAAACCTAAGCTATCATTTCTTAATGTTTGGGGCTGCAACGCTTATATGAAAAGGGTTTTCACCTAATGAGCTCGAACCCAAAGCGGACAAATGCATCTTCATAGAATACCCTAAGAACAATTGGGTATACCTTTTATCTCAGATCCAAGTGCAAAGTGTTTGTTGCTAAAAACGTATCTATTCTCGAGAAAGAGTTTCTCTCGAAAGAATTGGGTGGGAGGAAGATAGAACTTGATGAGGTTGTTGAATTTTTGTTTCAACCAAAGAGTAGCGCAACGTAGAAAATTGTTTCTGTGGAGCCTACGTAAGTTGAAGAGGAAGTTAATGATGATGATCATGAAGCTTCGGATCAAGTTACTGTCAAATCTCATAGGTCTACAAGGACGCGTGCTGCTCCTGAGTGCTACGACAACCCTATCTTGGAGGTCATGTTGTTAGATAACGATGAACCTACGAGCTATGTAGAAGCGATGATGGGCCCGGATTCCGAAAAATGGTTAGAGGCCATGAAATCCGAGAAAGGATCCATGTATTGAAACCAAGTATGGACTTTGGTAGACTTGCCCATTGAACGGCAGGTCGTTGAGTACAAATGGACCTTTAAGATGAAGACAAATGCTGATGGTGAATGTCACTATTTGTAGAGCTCGACTTGTCGCCAAGAAGTTTCCGCCAAGTTCAAGGAGTTGACTATGATGAGACTCTCTCACTCGTAGCGATGCTAAAGTCTGTTGGAATTATGTTAGCAGTTGCTGCATTTTTCAATTATGAAATTTGGCAGATGGATGTCAAAACATCGTTTCCTTAACGGTTTACTTGAGGAAAGGTTGTATGTGATACAACCAGAAGGTTTTGTCAGTCCTAAGTATGATAAAAGGTGTACAAGCTCCAACAATCCTTCTATGGGCTAGAGCAAGCATCTCAGAGTTGGAATATACGCTTTGATGAGGTGATCAAAGTTTTTGAGTCTATACAAAGTTTATTAGAAACTTGTATTGACAATAAAGTGAGTGGGAGCACTATAAAGTTTCTGATAAGCATATGTGGATGTCATATTGTTGATCGGAAATGATGTAGAATTTCTGGAAAGCATTAAGGGTTGTTTGAAAAGAGTTTTTCAAAGGAAGACATGTATAAAGCTACTTAATTGTTGGGCATCAAGATCCATAGAGATAGATCAAGATGTCTGATAAAACTTTCAATGAGTACATACCTTGAAAAGATTTTGAAGAGTTGAAAATGGATCGGTCAAAGAAGGAGTTCTTGCCTGATTTGTAAGGTGTGGAGTTGAGTGAGACTCAAAGCTCGACCATGACAGAAGAAAGAGAGAGGACGAAGGTCGTCCCCTATGCTTGATCCATAGGCTCTATATAGTATGCCATGCTGCATACCGCACCTGTGTGTGCCTTGCCATGAGTTTGTCAAGGGGTACAAGAGCGATCGAGGAGTGGATCATTTGACAGCGGTCAAGATTATCCTTAGTATCTAGAGTACTAAGGAAATATTTCTCGATTATGGAGGTGATAAAGAATTTGTCGTAAAGGGTTACGTCGATGCAAGATTTGACACCAATCCGGATAACTCTTAGTAGAAATCCGGATACGTATAGTGGAGCGGCCATTTGGAATAACTCCAAGTGGAGCGTGGTAGTAGTGTCTACAGTATGACATAGAGATTTGCAAAGTACACACAGATCTGAATGTCACAAACCCGTTGACTAAAAGACCTCTCTCACATGCAAAGTATGATCGAGCCCCAGAACTCATTGGGTGTTAGATTCATAACAATGCGAATCACATGGTAAGAAATAGATTATTGACTCTAGTGCAAGTGGGAGACTGTTGGAAATATGACCTAGAGGTAATAATAAATTGGTTATTATCATATTTCCTTGTTCATGATAATCCTTTATTATCCATGCTATAATTGTATTGATCAGAAACTCACATATATGTGTGGATACGTAGACAAAACCATGTCCCTAGTATGCCTCTAATAGACTAGCTCGTTGATCAAAGATGGCTATGGTTTCCTAGTCATGGACATGAGATGTCAGTTGATAACGGGATCACATCATTAGGAGAATGATGTGATGGACAAGACCCAAACTACAAATGTAGCATATGATCGTGTCAGTTTATTGCTACTGTTTTCTGTATGTCAAGTATCTGTTCCTATGACCATGAGATCATGCAACTCACTGACACCGGAGGAGTACTTTGTGTGTATTAAACGTCGCAACATAACTAGGTGACTATAAAGGTGCTCTACAGGTATCTCTGAGGGTGTCTGTTGAGTGGGCATGGATCAAGACTGGGATTTGTTACTCCGTGTGACGGAGAGGTATCTCAGGGCCCACTCGGTAATACAACATCACAACAAAGCCTTGCAAGAAAAGTGACTAAGTGTTAGCCACAAGATCTTGTATTACGGAATGAGTAAAGAGACTTGCCGGTAACCAGATTGAACTAGGTATACAGATACCGACGATCGAATCTCGGGCAAGTAAAATACCGAAGAACAAAGGGAACATCATACGAGATTAACTGAATCCTTGACATAGAGGTTCGACCAATAAAGATCTTCGTAGAATATGTAGGAACCAATATGGGCATCTAGGTCCCGCTATTGGTTATTGACTATAGAGGTGTCTCGGTCATGTCTACATAGTTCTCGAGCCCACAAGGTCTACACACTTAAGGTACGGTGACGTTTCGATAGTATAGAGTTATGTATGGTGGTGACCGAAGGTTTTTCGGAGTCCCAGATGAGACCCCAGACATCACGAGGAGCTCCAGAATGGTCCGAAGGTAAAGATTGATATATGGGATAATAGTGTTTGGTCTCCGGAAGGGTTTCTGAATTCACCAGAAATAGTTTCGGATGTTTCCCGAAATGTTCGGGGTACAAGGACACTTTATTTGGGCCAAGGGGTAAAGCCCATGAGGCTTTAGGAAGGTGCAAAAGGTGTTTTGCGAAGGCCAGGGGCCAGACGCCAGGCACCCTGGCGTTTGGAGCCAGACGCCGAGGACCTTGGAGTCTGGTCCTGGAGTCCGAGGAGGACTCTTGCCTTGTGGGCAAACCGACCTTGAGGAGGATATTTCTCCAAGTTTCGACCCCAGGGCTCAGCATATAAAGGTGCAGGGCTAGCACTTGGGACACATCAAGAAACCATAAGCCACATGCTGCCTCTCCTCTAATTCGTAGTTTCTCCTCTAGATTGGTTTCAGCGGTGCTTAGGCGAAGCCCTGCTGGAATAGCTCCACCACCATTGCCGCAACACCGTCGAACTACCGGAGAACTCGTCTACCTCTCCGCTCCCTCTTTCTGGATCAAGAAGGCAGAGATCGTCATCGACCTGTACGTGTGCTGAATGCGGAGGTGCCGTCCGTTCGGCGCTAGATCGGAAGGACCGTGATCAAGACCGCAAGACGAATCATGATTGGATCGCGGGTCGGATCATGATGGGATCGCGGGACGCTCGGTGATTTGGATCGCGAAGACGTTTGACTACATCAATCGCGTTTCTTAATGCTTCCCGCTTAGCGATCTTGAAGGGTATGTAGATCCACTCTCCCTCTCGTAGATGCTCATCACCAAGGATAGATCTTGCGTGTGCGTAGGAATTTTTTTGTTTCCCATGCAATGTTCCCCAACAATTGAAGACCTCATTATGATGAATTTCATGATGCAAGGAGCACAAGGCTTCCACTCAAATGGTGACATAGCTATTTTGGCCAAAGTTCTCATGAAGAAATCATGATAATTGATGGGAATCCCATGAATGATGTGGAACAACAGATTCTTCATGACACCCACAACTTCTTCTTCAGAGTTGTGACCCTTGATTGGACTGGGGGTTTTGGTCAATATGCAGTATATGGTCCTGGGCACATAGAGAAAATCCTTCACTAGGAAGGAGGTCCTTTGATGTTTGCCAGGAGCCAAAGGCTTCATCAGCACTTGCATCATGTGATTGGGCAGTTCGGGTTCACCATAGATGCATCTTGCTCCTTCTGAAGGAATTGATATTGGTACAAATCGAAGCAATTTAGTGGCTGGAGCAGTGTAGTGGGTTGTTCTAGTCATCCAGTCCAGAATCCATGTGCTTACATCAGAAGTTTCACTAGATATGTGCAAAGTAGCATAGAACTAAAGAATTAGCTCTTCATTCCAGTCACAGATGTCAACACAGAAGGGCAGAAGACCAACATCATGAAGAACAATGAGTACTCGGGTGAAGCAAGGAATGGACTCCATATCCACATGAGGAATTTACTGATGCTCGAAGACTTTCTCTGTGTCAAATAGAACTGCAGCATAGAAATTCATCTGGGAAGAAGTCCAGAATCTTGAGCATCCGGCCCTTGGTGAGGAATATGGATTTCGCCATGTGAAGAACATGTGTTCATCGAAGAAATCCGCCTTGATGAATTCGGGGAGCTTTGTGCCTTTGAATGGCAATTTTGGCTTCCGTTAAAGATTTGGCTTGAAGTGGCCCACAATCTCCTTAGGCATGATAGGAATTTCTTCAGTCTGAGGTACATGAGAAGCAATTTCCCCAGGAGCGGTCTGGGCATGAACTTCTTCAGCTGATGCAGCTGGAATTTCTTCAGGAATAGTCATGAGAGGAGTGGCCAATCCTTCATATCCCGTTTGAATTTCTTCAGTCTGAGCAGGTGACTAAGGAATTTGTGTGAGGGGAGTGGCCATTGGTGAATTGGGGTGTGCAGCCTCCCAATATTCATCATTTATCAATGGAGTTGTATTTCCAATGTCCACATCCTCATCAATTTCTTCAACACCAGCCTCGTCATCAGTTTATAGAAGATGGGGCGATGGTACCAGAGGGGTTGAAGGATTTGTTTCCACCTCTATTTCTTCATCAATCTGCTCTGAGGAAGCAGTACAATGATTTTATTCATCTTCTTCATTTGGGTGGACATAGTCAACACCAAATGGAATGATTTCATATGCAGGCACAGAGGAGATAGGAGAGTGCATCAATGGCCTCAATTGAAGAACTTGGCATAGTATTCAACTTCTTCATAGTTGAGGAATCTATAGTTGGTGTCTTTCTTTTCTGTGCAGCCTTCTTCTCCGCTGCCTTTGTTTTCTTCACTTCTGATGCAGAAGGACGGTTGTTGGGGATATAACCCCATGGTGAGACCCGCCCATGAGGGGCCGAGTTAGGAAGTTGGTGGCTTGGACAGTAAGGCCTTAGGCGGGCCGGAAGACTAAGATGAGCCCGTTGGTCGTTATTAGACGTGTCGGGCGGAGGAACGGAGCCAGAAGACAACATACGACCCGGAGGTGTAAGCCACCAGAGATGGCTTGCCACATAAGACAAGGTGATCTAGAGATAAGGTCGGTTATTAGATATAAGCCGGCCCGGACTCTTGTAAGCCCAGGGGCCTTGACCTATGTAAATAAAGGCAGGTTACCTAGGCGGCTTAGGGTACGAAACAATCTATGGATAGCTAGGTCAAGCGAATTCGCTCCCTTGTAATCGATACCCAATCAATACTACACAAAGTAGGTCATAGGCTTTTACCACTTTCTGAGGGGCCGAACCTGGGTAAACTCGTGTCTATCATCCCGATCAACCCCTTTGAGTTAACCGCCATGGCAATGGCCTCGAACCTAAGTCCTTTCACTAGGGCATCTACCATGACAAAACCACGATAGTTGGCGCCCACCATGGGATAGATGCGTGGTGGTTTGGAGTTCTCGAAGGGCTCTCTCCTAGGGATTGAGGGATACGTTGTCGGCAGGATGACTAAGAGTCGCCGTGACAAGCTCTACATCGATGTCGTTGGTTGGGGCCCCGAGGTCGACTAAATCGAGTATGGGTACCGGGTTCCCTTCGGTGGAATTCACGTCTTCATCGAAAAGATCGGCGGATCTGAGACCGGGCCGGACATCTGCACCAACCACATCGAGTCGGTCCGGCATACGCAACCCGCCCGTGTTCAACCCGGTCGGAGGAGCGTTTTCATTGGCTTCACATAGGGCATGGAAGACTCCACGTCGGGAGGAGAACCCTTATCCTCCCAGATGACGGGTCCTCAAGCAGAGAGACGGAATCTATCTATCAGCTTCATGATGGTGGTCTTGGGGGCTATGTCGATGGTGACAGTATTTCGGAGCCCGATGATCTGCCAAGCCGAGCTGCCATATTCATGGCAGGCACGACACAAGCTCTCAACAGCATGACAACTGGAGCGGCGGCGGGACCCAGGCCACGGACCAAATGCGTCGTTGGCCATAACCTAGGCCACGGAAGCACCGCAACAGCTAGACCTACCCCGTAGGGACAAGACCCCACCACGGTACCTTTTGACACCACCTTTACATTATTCTAACCCGATGGATAACATGATAGAAGTGACAACTAGGCTCAATGCACTCCCTCTTGCTGAGGGGATGCCTTTCGCTGAGGAGGCATAGAACTCCATCGAGTTGTTACAAACGGCGCTGGCTCAGCAGGAGAAGTATACGTATAGCCGGAGTCATGTGCACTCAACCCCCATCCCAAGCCATAGTTAAAGCCGACGTGTGGAGTCACCGGCGGTCTCCAGTAGCGAGCGACAACGCAACCCACCTTGTGATGATCTGCCCCGCACCAACGCTTAGGAGATTGTGGACAGGGGCAGAGCCCATCGGGGAGCGACTTCAGTGACAGATTACCCGAAGGTTCCTGAGCCGCCTCCGATGACCCCTTCAAACTCGGTGGGAGCCGGAATCTCCTCCCGGGCGGTTGGTGTGCCTTGTTTAATAGCGGCACTATGCAATGAGTGCTTTCCTAAGGATTTTAAAGGGCCACGCAAAGTGCCTAACTACATGGCTGATTTACCCCCAAAGGTCTGGATTGAGAGTTATGAGCTCGCCATGGAGATGTTGGATGTCAATGACGCGGTCTATGCAAAATACTTCATCATGATGTTGGAAGGGCCGGCTCATACATGGTTGAAGGGTCTGCCTTCCAATACCATTACTTCCTGGGCCAAGTTGAAAGCATGATTTATCAAGAATTTTCAACGGACATGCAAGCAACCTATGACGATTGTTGACCTCGGTCATTGTGTGAAGCAGGAGGATGAGTCAGCCCATCATTGGGTCCGGCGGGTTTCAACCGTTATTCATTCACCTGATAATATCTCAATGGCTCAAGCGGTCCTAATTCTAGAGAAGAATTGTCACTTCTTACCCCTCAAGTAGAAGCTTGGACGGCTCAAACTTTCCTATCAGGTCATGGGGAAGCTCATGTCGGCTCTCATCAAATATGCAAATTCTAATACCACTAAGGATCTGGGTTCCGATGAGGAGAAGTCAGCTAAGGGTAAGAAGAACGACAGCGGCAAGGGTCAATAGCAGAACGGAGCAAGAAATAACAACTCGGGTAATGAAGGTAAGAGGAAGTACCCCAATGGCTGGTCAGATCTGATTGCCAACACCAAAAGTGGAAACAATCGTGCTAAGGGCAACGGTAAACCGCCTTTCAACAAGGCCATAACCCCCTTTAACATAGACACAATGCTCAACAAACCCTGCCCGGAGCAAAGTCAACCCGACAAGCCATCCACTCACGCTCAGAGGGATTGTTATATCTTACGGGAATTCCAGAATTACAGCCTTAATCAGCATCACGATAACGAGAACAGACCACCTGGCAGGTCAGGATCTGGTTCCCATGGGTCAGGCTTTGGTTGAGGTGGCTCAAATTCGGGTTGTCTAGGTCAAGGTAATCAAGGTGGCCACCATCAGCACCCTGGCAATGGTGATCAACAACAAAACAACTAGCCTGGTTATCATAGTAACCCGAAGAAGCTTAATGAAGGCTAGTATCACGTCTTCACCACAAGTCTGGATAAGCGAGATCAGAAGTTGCACAAGACGGTGGTTCACACCACAATGCCGGCTCCTCCGCAATATTTGAAGTGCTATGATTACACGATTTCATGGAGCAGGGAGGATCACCCGCCACGGGTTGATAACCTGGGACACTTGGCGCTTGTGGTGGCCCCTCAGGTAGGAGGCTACAAATTCACGGAGTTGTTGATGGATGGTGGCAGCAACATCAACATCTTGTACTATGACACCTTTCGCCAGATGGAATTTACTGACAAGGATCTTAAGCCGTCATCCATAGTCTTTCACGGTGTCATGCTAGGCAAGTCCGCTTATCCAGTAGGGAAACTTTCCCTTGAGGTGGCATTAGGAGATGATTACAATTATAGGTTGGAAACTTTGTGGTCCGAAGTAGTCAAAATCAAGAGCCCGTATCATGCCCAGTTTGGGCGACCGACTTTTGCTAAGTTCATGGCCCGACCCTATTATGTCTACTTGCAACTCAAGATGCCGGGTTTGAAAGGGACAATCATGGTGCACGGCGATCGGAAAATTGCTCTTGAGTGTGATGAAGGTGATACTGCATATGCGGAGACAAGTGTGCTGAGGCGGAGCTCAAGTTTTATAAACAAAATGCTGACCAAATGATATGACTCCATTGAAAAATCCCAACACAGAGTCTGAGCCACCCCTGAAGTTTATGCCAGAAGATACCAAGTTGGTGGATTTTGCTCCTGGTGACTCATCGAAATAGTTCACTATCAGGGCCAATATGGAACCCACATAGGAAAGCGCGCTCATCAAATTCATCCGTGAGAATCGGGACATCTTTGCATGGAAACCTTCTGACATGCCGGGTGTACCGAGAGAATTCGTTGAGCAGCACCTTAATGTGGATCCTAAGCTTAAGCCAGTTAAGCAATTTCTCTGTCGTTTCAATGAGGAGCAGTGTAAAGTTGTTGGAGAAGAGGTAGCCTGGCTCTTAGAAACAGGATTCATCATGGAGGTTTTTCACCCGGAGAGGTTGGCTAATCACGTGCTTCTACTTAAAAAGAATGACACGTGGCACATGTGTGTGGATTACACAGATCTTAACAAGGCTTGTCCGGTTGATCCGTTTGCTCTCCCTCGCATTAACCAGATCATTGATGCAATGACGGGTTGTGAGAGTTTATGTTTCTTGGATGCTTATTCGGGTTACCATCAGATCAAGATGGCAGTTAAAGACCAAATGAAGAGATCCTTCATTACACCTTTTGGAGCTTTATGCTATGTGTCCATGCCCTTTGGACTTAAAAGTGCGCAGGCGACTTATCAACGTTGTGTGCAGAACTTTCTTAATAGCAAAATTAGGCGCAATGTTCATGCTTATGTGGATGATATTGTGGTCAAATCAAGGAAGAAGGAGACTCTGTTTGACGATCTGAAGGAGACTTTTGATAATCTGCAGATTTACAAGATGATGCTTAATCCGGCTAAGTGTGTTTTTGGTGTCCCTGCAGGAAAGCTCCTGGGATTTTTGGTCTCAGAAAGGTAATCGAAGCTAACCCGGATAAAATAAAGGCCATCACCTCATTATCTAAGCCAACATGTATTAACGACGTCCAGCGCTTGGCGGGTCGTATCGCCTCCTTAAGCCAGATCATAAGCCGCCTAGGCGAGAAGGCTATCCCTTTATATCAGATGATGAAGTAGACAGATGACTTTGTCTGGAGTGATGCTGCCAATGATGCGTTTGAAGCAGTCAAGAAACAATTGGTTGAGCCGCCGGTTTTGACCGCTCCTGCGGAGAAAGAACCATTGCTCCTGTATGTGGCGGCTAATAAAAGGGCCGTTAGCATTGCAGTGGTTGTGGAGCGCAAGGAGGCATGGAAAGAGTACCCAGTCTAGAGGCCAGTTGACTCTGTCAGCGAGGTTTTAGTAGATTCCAACAAAAGATACCCGCATTGGCAAAAGATGATATATGGAGTGTTCATGGCAAATCGCAAACTAAAGCATTATTTCCTTGGACGTCCAATCACGGTGGTTAGCTCTGCTCCTTTGGGAGATATCATTCAATATAGAGAAGCCACCGGCAGGATTGCTAAGTGGGCACTAGAGCTTGTGCCTCTTAATTTGAGGTATGTGCCTCGAACAGTTGTCCAGTCTCAAGCCTTGATTGGACAGAGTGTCAAGTGCCTGACGAGAAGCTAGATAATGCATATTGGACGATTCACTTTGATGGATCCATACAGTTGGAAGGCTTGAGGGTTGGAGTTGTTTTAACTTCCCCTGGAGGTGACAAGTTTTGTTATGTGTTAAGGTTAATGTTTCCTTGTACTAACAATGCAGTTGAGTATGAAGCTTTACTTCATGGACTCCGTGTGGCCAAGGAGATGAATCTAAGCCGGGCCAGGTGCCTAGGCGACTTAGATCTTGTGGCTCAACAAGTTTCATGCACATGAGATTCTAAGGATCCTCGTATGGCGGCTTATCACTAGGCGGTTGACATCATTGCCGGTCACTTCAAGGGTTATCAGGTAGATCATATTGATCATCGGAAGAACAAGGCAACTGATGCATTGTCAAGATTGGGGTCTCAGCGCAAGCCGGTACCACACAATGTATTTCTCGACATATTGCATCACTAGTCATTCAAATTACCTTATGAGGAGGATCTTGCTATACCTAACCTGGAGGAACAGTTGGTGGCGGATCTCCGTGCTATTCCTGATTGGACATTGCCTTATCTGACGTATCTAACTCATGACGATTTACCCGATGACGAGACTTGGCGCGTCAAATCATGAGGTGGTCCAAGTCCATGACTATCTTCAATGGGGTGTTGCACAGATGCAGTGTGACAGGTGTCTTCCAGCGTTACATGTGCCCTGAGGAAGGCTGGGAAATTTTACATGAGATACATGTCCGTGACTGTGGTCATCACGCCGACTCAAAATCTTGGTGGCCATGGCTTTCCGACATAGTTTTTTCTCGTTAACAACTCATAAAGACGCAGAGGACACAGTTACCAAGTGCGGCGGGTGTCAGAAATTCGGACGACGAGCCCATGTGCCGGCTTAGCAACTGCGGATGATTCCAATCACTTGGCCATTTGTGGTCTGGGGGCTTGATATGGTTGGGCTGTTTAAGAGGTCTAAAGATAAGAAGACCCACCTCTTGGTGGAGGTTGATAAATTTACCAAATGGGTTGAGGCAGAGCCGGTTAGCAAGTGCGATGCAACAACGACAATTAAGTTTGTCAAGAAGCTGATCTTTCGTTTTGGTTACCCTCACAATATCATTACTGACAATGGTACAAATCTGTCCAAGGGGGCTATGAAAGCATTCTGCAAAAGTGAACATATCTGCCTTGATGTCTCCTCCGTGGCTCATCCAAAGTCCAATGGTCAGGAAGAACATGCTAACCAAGATATCTTGAGAGGGATAAAACCTCGGCTTATGGTTCCTTTGGAACGAATGCCGGGTGGTTGGGTGGAGGAATTGCCTTCAGTTCTTTGGGGTATCAGAACCACCCCCAAAAGATCAGTAGGCTACATGCCTTTCTTCATGGTTTATGGTGCAGAAGCTGTTCTCCCAAGTGATATCCGCAATGACTCTCCCAGGGTGGCGGCTTATGTTGAAACAGATAATGAGACGGTGCGTCAGGATGTACTAGATACTTTGGATTAGGAGTGGAATCTTACAGCAGCACGATCAGCGATTTATCAGCAAGATCTATGTCGCTATCATAGCCGCAGAATCAAGACCCGGACGTTCTAAGAAGGTGACTTAGTTCCACGTTTGATTCAAGATCAGACAGATATGCATAAGTTTTCTCCCCCTAGGAAGGAACTTTCATGGTCAGCAGGCATCTCAACAATGGGTCATATTACCTCATTGATATACGAGAGAGCGACAAGTCACACACTTACGGACAAGAGACTAGCAGGTCGTGGAATATTGCTAATATCCGGCCTTACTATACTTGACTCATTGACCCTCATCAATGTACATACATCTTTAATAAAGTTGACATCCCTTCGGGGCCTCTTCCATTTTCGTGCAATAAGTTTTGTGCAAAAGTGTTGATCATTCAACAGGTCACTTGGGGACTTCCAACCCACTGGGTTTAGCTTTCATGCCCTCTTAAACAGTTTCCATGCCATATATGGTTTAAACCTGCCTGTTTGCAACTTGCTACTCCACCATGTGACCCACCGAACTCTTACCAGTCAATCTTGAAAGAAAAGACTATGAACTTGTCAAGACTCTTGACAGTCTATCTTGCAATAAGACCCTAAACTGGTTAAGGTTATAACAACGGCTTATATCACGAGAGAGCTGGCTTACAGAGAGCTAGGATAAACTCACCCGTCTGTTGTAGTCTCTTTGCTATGTGGCCCGTTCGTACTCTTAACAATCAATCTTTTTAAGACCCTGAACTGGTTAAGGTTAAAACGACGGATTTATGTCACGTGAGAGACGGCTTATGGAATTTTGGGGTACTCATGCACTATTGTAGTCTCTCCGCTATATGACTCATTCGTACTCTTAACAGTCAATCTTTTTAAGACCCTGAATCGATTAAGGTTAAAATGACGTATTTATGTCATGTGAGAGCCGGCTTATGAGATTTGGGGCAGTCATGCCTAGTTTCTTTAAAGAAACAAACTTGAGTTTTTCTCAAAAATATAAAACAAGAGTTTACCTCTTTGGGATGTGCCTTCAAAGCCACCTAAGACAACAATAGAGAATATACATATATTTTTTGCCTTTTTATTTTGCAGGGTTTCTTTCATGATAAGGCGCCACCAGGCATCAGGAAGTATGATGATAGCAAAATAGACAGAAGATGGATAAGTACAAAAGCTGTTGGAATACGAGTTGTTCAAACTCCAAAAGTGCACGAAGGCATAGCACAGGCAATCAGTTTTTTACTACAACTATTACAAGGTTGTATAGAAACCCAAAATCTGTGGACTTAAGTTTTTCACAAAATTTATAACCCGGCAAATCAGCAGGCCCGGTTTACCTTCATATGGGGCCAGCACCTTATCTAACTTGTTGACGGGTCATCCTGTGCCGGGTCTTCGGTCTCCTAGATCCGAAGGTTGTCCACATCCCAGTTGCAGTTCATTAAGGCTTGAAATTCAGCTTCGTCATGCAAGATTGGAGACGGGCCAACATCAAGGGCAAAGAGGTGCTTACGGCGTTGAGGAGTCAGGTCCTTTGCTTCAAAGGTGCGCCCCCGAATTCTCATATTGTTCTCCTCATAAGCTGCCTGATATGATGATTGGTCAGTTTCTGCGGCTAGCCGGCTAGCCAGTACTCGTGATGCCTTCATGTAATGGACATAGTCTTCTTGAGTGCACTCTAAGCCGTCGTACTTCATCTGTGGAAGGCCATCTTTCATTTCTTCTGGGTTAAGCTCGGGAGCATAAGCCAACGATCGTCTCAAAACGGCCATTGCACCTTTACGAGCGGCTGATTTTTTAGTTCTTCTAGCTGCTTAGGAATGGTGGAGAGGCACTCCAGCACACCTTTGATAATCTTTGCCACACCCTTTTCACCCATAACAGCCTTGATGGTGAAAAGGCTTCCATCATATAGTTGTTCAGTGAATGTATATGAAGCTTTTAGCTTTAGGAGGCTGTCGTCTGAAAGCTGGCGGGTTCGTCGGACTACACACAGTCAAATTTTATATGTCGCCGGGAGAATTTTTCTAAGACTCTTTGAAAAGAATGTTCATAATCAACAACACTTACCAAATATAGCTTTAGTCATCCGAGCTATATGGCATCTCAGACTGTTCAGCTCTTCAGTGATCGGTTTAAGTTTGCCCTCGGCATCTTCTGCGCATTTGGCTAGGGCGGCTTGTTTGGCTTCAGCAGATTGTTTATAGGCTTCGAAGTCCGCCTTGGTATTTTCAAGCTCTATTGAAGAGAGCCGTCACTTTTCCTCAGCTTCAGCATGGGCATCCTGTTGCAAGGCCAGATCGTTCTTTAGGTCGATCAAGCTAGACTCGACCACACTTAAGGCTTGTTGCACAATAAAAATTGTCAAGGGAAAGTTTACTTCTATCTTTAAACAGAATCCAGAACAATGTACGATAGAACTTGGGGGAAATGAAGAAGGCTATTACGAGCCTCATGTAGATTGCAAGAAATATACTGGCTAATGTGCATCAGTTCTTTCACGGTTTACAAATTCAAATAAGGCCCAGATCATCTTCAAGAGATGACCTGACCCTTGGGGGCTACACTTGGCTCTTACCCTATCAATATAACAAGTGTCGGCTCATTATTTACATAATGACCCGACCCTTGGGGGCTACATGATGAGCTATTAAAATCTACAAAGTGCTGAAGACCCGTCTTAATTTTTCAGAAAATAAGCCGGCTCTTGGGGGCTATGTAAGGATATATGGAAGGGAAGGGAGGTGGAATACCTCATATTTTTTCTTCATCATACCAACTAAGTT
Source organism: Hordeum marinum (assembly GCA_022496015.1). Lineage (NCBI taxonomy): Eukaryota > Viridiplantae > Streptophyta > Magnoliopsida > Poales > Poaceae > Hordeum > Hordeum marinum. The sequence continues at coordinate 35,224,832 of CM039676.1, forward strand.
GGCCTCCATGTCTCGGCTTGTGGAGAGGCAGCTCAGATATCCAGAGTGTAACTCATCAACATAAGTTTCTCCAGATTAGGAAGATCAAATTTAGCCTTCTTCTTCTCAGGTGAAGGCGCCTCATCCTTGCTGGTATGCTTGGACAGCACATAGGAAGGAACTGGAGATTTGTGAGCCGTCCCAGTGATGGTAACCTCTTCATGAGAAGTCACGTCTTGAGTTGCTGCCCGAGGGCTGGGCGGCTTAGGATTAGCCTCCGGATGAGCATCGGGAGTCACAATATCAACATCTGCTGGCTCGCTAGGTTGGCGAGTTTCATTATGGGTGCCTTGATCAGCTTCGGATGGCTCGACATGAGCTTCAGAAGTGCCAAGCTTCAGATTCTCCGGCTCTAGGACATGAGGATGGGCGGATGGCCCACTTAGCTTCCTCATTTTGGCTTGGGCCCTATGAACAAGGTCTTCACTATAAGTCATATGCAAGGATAGAATATTAACAAGCAGTAGGGGATGCAAAGACGTTTACCCCGAGTAGATAACAATAGGAGGCAATTTCATGGCGGTTGAGTTGCTCGAAGAAGGAGGTGTTTCCTGAAAAGTCAAAATTGGAAAATATGATTAAGTTATAGCACATGTTCAATATGGAGAAGAAATGAAAGCTTAGGTTATGAGATACCTCGGTACGACATTTCCGAAGAGCCAGAGTGTTAGGTAAGTCGTCTTACAAAGCTTCAGATCTATTGCTCGGAGTCCGGTGTCTATTGTCATCTTGCTGCTTCTTCAAAAGAAATTCAGGATCCACGTGAGCAAGAGGATGTGAAAATTTTACCTTCTGGACAACCCACCACATTTTCTCTGTTGGGGGAGGTTTCGAGTCAAAGGAGACGATAGTTACCTCTGCGGCATCAACATGGCTTGTCTCCACTTCCTCCTGAGAGCGATCAGTGTTATTAAGTTGCATAAAAACAAAGCCAAGGGAGTCAAGTTCTACCTCCGAGTCTTCAAGCTCGAGCAGCTCTTGGGTGGATGTTTTCTTCTTATGACCTCGAGCATGGGCTTTCACAGTTTTAATTTCTTCTTGGAAGCTGCAATTGGCTTTTTCTTCCAGAAGGAGGACTTGGCCTACATATAGTTACAGAAGGATCAGAAAAGAGTATGAACACAAAACTCAGAGGAAACAAACAAGTTCCTCAAAAGGTTTTTTACCTCTGGAGCCGGGTTAAGAGCGAAGAAGGGGTTCAGCCCAACTTTGTTGCAAGCTTCCTGAGGTCCTCCGAGCAGTGATTTAACAATCACATTGAGGTCTTTTTCATTCAAAGGCGTCTGGTTAAAACGCAGAGGGTCATCCACTTCACCGGTGTATTGACACATTAACCTGTCGCGTACGCTCAGCGGTAAAATTCTCCAAGTGACCCAGCAGCGGGTCAGATCAACACCAGTTAATCCTTTGGCTAACAAAGCCTTGAGCTTTAAAAATGCTGGAGCATATTGGGCGCGCTCTGCGATAGACATCTAGTTTGGGAGTTCGGTGGTGGTGCAGAGCCAGGTGGGACGATAACCCGACAAAGGTTTTTCTCCATCCGGAGAAGTATCTTTGTAGTAGAACCAGCTTCGGTTCCAATCCTTGGGATGACTTGGCAGAATGCTAAAGGGAAAGCTAAATCTCTTCGCCTCTGGACTGAAATGCCTCCAAGCTCAAGACTTTGCCTGGCTGCTATTTCGGTCTGGCGGTTGATATAAAAGAATTCCCGGGAGAGGTCAACGACTAGTAATTCTTGCAGATATGCCTCGCGGAGAACTTGGAATTGGCACAAATTGGTGATGGAGTTGGGGCCGATGTCTTGAGGATGGAGTTTATAAAACTGCAAGGCATCCCGGATATTTTTTGACCCAGTCAGCAAGAAGCCGCGAAGAACATGATCTGTGAATACAACCACTTCCCCTTCCTTAGGTTTGGGACCGACTTCATCATCAGGAACCAGCCACTAGATGACATCCTCAGCCGGCAAAACTCCCATGATAACAAAATCATTGAGAATCTCCACAGTGACCCTGGAGCCTACCCAATCGCAAGAGGCGAAGGCTTTAGCCATAACGGCAGGTTAAACGCTACAGAAAGGCATGGGGACACGAAGGGTTAAGGATGATACATTACCAACACAGATATAACTCTAAGACGGAGACACTTCTTAGCGGGTCATTACTAAGTTATTGGCCGTCGCCAACTACAGGAATGAGGCAGATTACATTGCTACAAGAAGAGCCGGAAATATGATGGCGGGTCAAATAGATAGTAAATGTTGAAAATATTACTAAGTGTGGACAAACAGGTTCCACCAACTACATCTATCATTTTAAGATCTACAGAGGGAAACAAAAGGGGAATATTTCCTAAACCTAAAGGTGTTCAATGAACAACAAACAGTTCGTATATGATTTCCCGTGAAGGGATGATCTACGATGAATATGGAAAAGGCATTAAGAAGAGCACCGCAGCGTTTGGCTAGCAGTTGAAGGCCTAAGGGTGTTTCCTGAAGTCTACTACACAACCTTATTCTTGTAGACTCATGTTGGGCCTTCAAGCGCAGAGTTTTGTAGGACAGCGACAATTTTCCCTCAAGTGGATGACCTAAGGTTTATTAATCCGTAAGAGGTGTAGGATGAAGATGGTCTCTCTCAAACAACCCTGCAACCAAATAACAAAGAGTCTCTTGTGTCCCCAACACACCCAATACAATGGTAAATTGTATAGGTGCACTAGTTCAGCGAAGAGATGGTGATACAAGTGTAATACGGATGGTAGATATAGGTTTTTGTAATCTGAAAATATAAAAAACAGCATGGTAACAAATAGTAAATAGCGATCAAAATGGTGTATAAATTATTGGAAAGAAGGCCTAGGGTACATACTTTCACTTGTGCAATTTCTCTCAACAATATTGACATAGTTGAATCATATGTAAGTACCTCTCGTGAGACAAAGAGTTCACTCCAAAGTCACAAGTAGCGGAGAACTAACGAAGAAATTATTATAGGGTACGAAACCACCTCACAGTTATCTTTCTTGATCAATCTTATGAGCTATCCCTATAAGTGTCACGAAGAGCCCTAGAGTTCGTACTAAAATAACACCTTGAGATACACATCGTCCAAAACCCTAATGTCACCTAGGTACTCCAATGCCACCACAAGTACCCATGGGCTTGATTATATGATATGCATCACACAATTTCAGATTCATCATGTTCAATCCAACACAAATAACTTCAAAGAGTGCCCCAAAGTTTCTACCGGAAAGTCAAGACAAAAAACGTGTGCCAACCCCTATGCATAGATTCCCAAGGTCACGGAACCCGCAAGTTGATCACAAAAACATACATCAAGTGAATCAATAGAACATCCCATTGTCACCACGGATATCCCATCGCAAGACATACATCAAGTGTTCTCAAATCCTTAAAGACTCAATCCGATAAGGAAACTTCAAAGGGAAAACTCAATTCATCACAACAAGACTCCATATGATTCATCTATATCAATAAAGCTCGCGGTACATCAAGATCATGTCATCTCAAGAACACGAGAGAGAGAGAGAGATCAAACACATAGCTACTGGTACATACCCTCAGCCCTGAGGGTGAACTACTCCCTTCTCATCATGGAAAGCGTCGGGATGATGAACATGGCCTCTGGTGATGGTTTCTCCCCTACGACAGGGTGCCGGAACGGGCTCCCTATTGGTTTTTCATGGCTCTGGAGGCTTGCAGCAGAGGAACTCCCGATCTAGGTTTCCTTTCATGGGTTTCTGTATTTATAAGAGTTTGTGGCAGCGCAAACAAGTCCAGGGGGTCCATGAGGAAGTCACAAGCCAGGGGGCACGCCCTAGGGGGTGGGCGCGCCCCTGTGACTTGTGGCTTCCTCGTCCTTCCTCTCCGATGACTCTTCGCTCCAGTATTTTTTATATTTTCCAAAAATATTCTCCGTAAATTATTAGCTCATTCCGAGAACTTTTATTTCTACACAAAAACAACACCACGGTAGTTCTGCTAAAAACAATGTCAGTCCGGGTTAGTTCTAATAAAATTATAGCAAAATCATATAGAATTATTGTAAACATGGCAATAATACTTCATAAATTATAGATACGTTGGAGATGTATCAGCATCCCCAAGCTTAATTCCTGCTCGTCCTCGTGTAGGTAAATGATAAAAGAAAATTTATGAAGTGTGAATGCTGCCTAACATATTTATCAATGCAATCTTCTTACTATGGTAAGAATTTTCAGATCCATAAGACTCAAAACAAAAGCTTAATGTTGACACAAAAACAGTAATATTTCAAGCATTCTAACAAAGCAATTGTGTCTCTTCAAAATAACATGGCAAAAGAAAGTTATCCCTACAAAATCATATGGTCTGGCTATGCTCCATCTTCCCCACACAAAGTATTTATATCATGCACAACCCCGATGACAAGTCAAGCAATTGTATCACACCTTTTATGTTCTCAAACCTTTTCAACTCTTACGCAATACATGAGCGTGAGCCTTGGATATAGCACTATAGGTGGAATAGAATATGGTGCAGGTTGTGAAGAAAAGGAGAAGATAGTCTTACATCAACTAAGCGTATCAACGGGCTATGGAGATGACCATTAATAGATATCAATGTTAGTGAGTAGGGATTGCCATGCAACGGATGCCCTAGAGCTAGAAGTGTATGAAAGCTAAAAAATAAACTAAGTGGGTGTGCATCCAACTCGCTTGCTCACGAAGACCTAGGGCAACTTGAGGAAGCCCATCATTGGAATATACAATCCAAGTTCTATAATGAAAAATTCCCACTAGTATATGAAAGTGACAAGATAGGAGACTCTCTATATGAAAAACATGGTGCTACTCTAAAGCACAAGTGTGGTAAAAGGTAGTAGCATTGCCCCTTCTCTCTTTTCTCTCATCATTTTTTATTTCCCCTTTTTCATTTTTTTGGTGGGTATCTTTTGCCTCTTTTTTATTTGGGCTTCTCTGACCTCTTTTATTTTCTTTTGTAAAGTCCGGAGACTCAACCCAACTTGCGAGGGAATCCTAGCTTCCGTCATCCTTTACTCACATGGGACACTGCTCAAATAATGACGATCATCACACTTTTATTTACTTACAACTCAAGAATTACAACTCGATACTCAAAATATGACTCTATATGAATGCCTCAAGTGGTGTACCGGGATGTGCAATGATCTAGCATAGAAAATGACATAAAAAATGGACAATCATGAAAACATCATGCTAGCTATCTTACGATCATGCAAAGCAATATGACAATGATGATGCATGTCATAAACGGAATGGTGGAAGTTGTATGGAAATATTGTTGGAAATATGCCCTAGAGGCAATAATAAATTAGTTATTATCATATTTCCTTGTTCATGATAATCGTTATTATCCATGCTATAATTGTATTGATCGGAGACTTAAATGCATGTGTGGATACATAGACAAAACCATGTCCCTAGTATGCCTCTAATGGACTAGCTCGTTTATCAAAGGATGGTTAAGGTTTCCTAGCCATGGACATGAGATGTCATTTGATAACGGGATCACATCATTAGGAGAATGATGTGATGGATAAGACCCAAACTACAAACATAGCATATGATCGTGTCAGTTTATTGCTACTGTTTTCTGCATGTCAAGTATATGTTCCTATGACCATGAGATCATGCAACTCACGGATATCGGAGGAGTGCCTTGTGTGTATCAAACGTCACAACGTAACTGGGTGACTATAAAGTTGCTCTACAGGTATCTCCGATGGTGTTTGTTGAGTTGGCATGGATCAAGACTGGGATTTGTTACTCCGTGTGACGGAGAGGTATCTCAGGGCCCACTCGGTAATACAACATCACAACAAGCCTTGCAAGCAATGTGGCTAAGTGTTAGTCATGGGATCTTGTATTACGGAACGAGTAAAGAGACTTGCCAGTAACGAGGTTGAATTAGGTATGGAGATACTGACGATCGAATCTCGGGCAAGTAACATACCGAAGAACAAAGGGAACGTTATACGGGATTAACTGAATCCTTGACATAGAGGTTCGACCGATAAAGATCTTCGTAGAATATGTAGGAACCAATGTGTACATCCAGGTCCCGCCATTGGTTATTGACCGTAGAGGTGTCTCGGTCATGTCTACATAGTTCTCGAACCCGCAGGGTCTGCACACTTAAGGTTCGGTGACGTTTCGGTCGTGTAGAGTTATGTATGGTGGTGACCGAAGGTTTTTCGGAGTCCCGGATGAGATCCGGACTTCACGAGGAGCTCCGGAATGGTCCGGAGGTAAACATTCATATATAGGATGTCCCAGTTTGGTCGCCGGAAAAGTTTCGGGCTCATCGGTAGTGTACCGGGAGTATCGGTAGTGTACCGGGAGTGCCGGGAGTGTACCGGGGGACCTCCGGGAGGGGTATTTCGACCCCAAGAGGTCCATGGGCTGTGGGATAATAATAACCAGCCCTTAGTGGGCTGGGAAAACAGCCACAAAGGCCCATGGCGCAGGAGAGAAAGTCCTAAAGCAAAAAGTGGAAAATCAGCCAATAGGAGGCAATCCTACTCCAACTAGGATTGGAGGTGAAGTAGGATTGCTCCCACCTCCTATTTCGGCCGACCCAAAGGCCTTGGCTGCCTCTCCTCTCCTCTCCTCCTATATATACTAGTGGATTGGGTGGTTTTTGGACAGAATTTCCGGCCACGTGCTACCCGTTTCACCGGTGCACAGTTTCTCCTCTAGATCGGTTTTCCGCAGCGCTTAGGCGAAGCCCTGCCGGAATCACTCCACCACCATCACCGAAGCGCCGTCACGCTGCCGGTGAACTCTCTCTCCTCTCCACCTCCTCTTGCTGGATCAAGACGGTGGAGATCGTCATCAAGCTGCACGTGTGCTGAACGTGGAGGTGCCGTCCGTTCGGCGCTAGATCGGAAGGACCGTGGTCGAGATCGCGAGACGGTTCGTGATGAGATCGCAGAACGGATCGTGATGAGTTCACGGGACAGATCGTGATCAAGATCGTGAGACGGATCATGATGAGATCGCGGGACGGATCGTGATGAGTTCACGGGACGGATCGTGATTGGATCGCGGGACGGATCGTGATGAGATCGTGGGACGCTCGGCGATTTGGATCGCGAAGATGTTCGACTACACCAACCGCGTTTCTTAACGCTTCCCGCTTAGCGATCTACAAGGGTACGTAGATCCACTCTCCCTCTCGTAGATGCTCATCACCATGGATAGGTTTGCGTGTGCGTAGGAAAATTTTTGTTTCCCATGCGACGTTCCCCAACAGTGGCATCATGAGCTAGGTTGATGGTTCGATGAGATCTCGAGTAGAATACAAAAGGTCTGTGGGCGTTGATGCTTAGATTGCTTCCTCCCTTGGTCGTATTTTGGTTCAGCGGGATTGTGAGATGAAGCGGCTCGGACCAACATTACTCGTACGCTTACGAGAGACCGGTTCCCTCGACGCAACTTGTTGCCTAGATGGCTTGCGGGTGACAGTTTCTCTCACTTTAGTTGGATCGGATTCGACAAAGGCGGTCCTTGAGAAGGTTGAAAAGCAATTTATGTATCACCTTTGTGGTTTATGCGTAGGTGAGAATCGTTCTTGCTAGATACCCGTAGCAGCCACGTAAAACATGCAACAACAATTAGAGGACGTCTAATTTGTTTTTGCAGGGTATGTTGTGTTGTGATATGGCCAATTAAATGATGAGATATATGTGATGTATGAGATGATCATGTGATGTATAGAATTTCACGACTTGCATGTCGTTGAATACGGCAACCGGCAGGAGCCATAGGGTTGTCTTTAATTATTGTATGACCTGCGTGTCAATCATTAAGCGCTATGTAATGCTTTACTTTATCGCTACGGTAGCAATAGTAGTAGAAGCATGTAGGGCGTGACAACCCCGATGGCGACACGTTGATGGAGATCAAGATGATGGAGATCATGGTGTCGTGCCGGTGACGATGGAGATCATGCCGGTGCTTTCTAGATGGAGATCAAAAGCACAAGTTCATGGCCATATCATGTCACTTATGATTTGCATGTGATGTTAATCCCTTTATGCACCTTGTTTTGCTTAGGAGGACGGTAGAATTATAAGGTGATCCCTCACTTAATTTCAAGATAAATTGTGTTCTCCCCGAGTGTGCACCGTTGCGAAAGTTCGTCGTGTTGAGACACCACGTGATGATCGGGTGTGATAGACTCTACGTTCACATACAACGGGTGCAAGCCAGTGTTGCACATGCAGAACACTCGGGTTAAACTTGACGAGCCTAGCATGTACAGACATGGCCTCGGAACACAAGAGACCGAAAGGTCGAACATGAGTCATATAGTAGATATGATCAACATGATGATGTTCACCATTGCAGCCACCTCAACTCACGTGATGATCGGACTTGAGTTGGTGAATTTGGATCATGTATCACTCGAATGATCGGAGGGATGTCAATTTGAGTGGGAGTTCTTAAGTAATATGATTAATTGAACTCATTATCATGAACATTGTCAAAGTGTCTTTGCAAATTATGTTGTAGATTACTAGCTCGCGTTGTGGATCCCTTGTATTTTTATATGTTCCTAGAGAAATAGAATTGAAAGATGATGGTAGCAATATTGCGGACTGGGTCCGTGATCTGAGGATTGTCCTCATTGCTGCATAGAAGTCTTATGTCCTTAATGCACTGCTCGGTGCGCCGACCCCTCTAGCGTCGTCTGTAGATGTTGTGAACATCTGACAGGCACGTTCTGATGACTACTTAATAGTTTAGTGCATCATGCATTACGGCTTAGAATTGAGGCTCCAAAACCTTTTGAACGTCACGGAACAGATGAGATGTTTCTAAGAGCTGAAATTAGGATCTCAAGCTCGTGCCCGTGTTGCGAGATATGAGATCTCCAACAAGATTCTTTGCCTGCAAGATGAAAGAGAATAGCTCAAGCGTTGAGCATGTACTCAGATTGTCTGGGTGCTACAATCGCTTGAATCAAGTGGGAGTTGATCTTCCAGATAAGATAGTGATTGACATAGTTCTCCAAGTCACTGTCACTAAGCTACTAGAACTTGGTGATGAACTATAAATTGCCAGGGATAGAAATAATGATTCCTGAGCTGTTCGCGATGTTTGACACCGCGAAGGTAGAAATCAAGAAGGAGCGTCAAGTGTTGATGGTTAATCAAACCACTAGTTTCGAGAAGGGCAAGAGCAAGGAGGGAAACTTCACGGATAGCAAGTCAGTTGCTGCTCCAGTGAAGCAACCCAAAGTTGAACTCAAACCCAAAGTTGCTGCTCCTGAGTTGTTCGTGATGTTTGACACCACGAAGGTAGAAATCAATAAGGAGCATCAAGTGTTGATGGTTAAGTGAAAACCACTAGTTTCAAAAGGGGCAAGGGCAAGAAGGGAAAAACTTCAGGAATGGCAAGCCAGTTGTTGCTCTAGTGAAGAAACCCAAGGTTGAGCCCGAACCCGAGACTAAGTGCTTCTGTTATGAGGAGAATGTTCGCTGAAGCGGAAAAACCCTAGATGATTGGTAGATAAGAAGGCTGGTAATGTCAATGGAAGTATATTTGATATACGTGTTAGTGATGTGTACCTTGCTGGTACTCCTAGTAGCACCTGGGTATTAGATACCGGTTCGGTTGCTAAGTGTTAGCAACTCGAAATAAAAGCTACGGAGTAAATGGAGACTAGCTAGGTGAAAGGTGACGATGTGTGTTGGAAGTATTTCCAAGATTGATGTGATCACCATCGCACGCTCTCTCTACCTTCAGGATTTGTGATAAACCTAAATAAATGTTATTTGGTGTTTGCGTTGAGCATAAACGTGATTAGATCATGATTAGTGCGATACGGTTATTCATATAAGTTAGAGAATAATGGTTATTCTGTTTACATGGATAATGCCTTCAATGGTCATGCACCCACTCGAAATGGTTTATCGAATCATGATCGTAGTAGTACACATATTCATAACATTGGTACCAAAAGATACAAAGTTAATAATGATAGTACCACATGCTTGTGGCACTGCCACGTAATGTCATATTGGTATAAATCGCATGAAGAAACTCCATGATGATGGATGTTTTTTGACTCACTCGATTTCGAATCGGTTGAGACATGCGAGCCATGCCTCTTGGGCAAGATGACTGAGACCCCGTCATCCAATATGATGGAGCGGGCAAGTGGCTTATTGGAATTAATACATGTTGATGTATGTGGTCCAATGAGTGTTGAAACACACAGTGGATATCGTTGTTTTTCTTTACCTTCACTGATGATTTTAGTAAATATGGGGATATTTACTTAATGAAACACGAATCTAAAATGTTTGAAAGGTTCAAGGAGTTTCAGAGTGAAGTTAAAGATCATCGTGACAAGAAGATAAATGTCTATGATATGATCATGGAGGTGAATATCTAAGTTACGAGTTTGGTATGCAATTTTAGACAATGTGGAAATTGTTTCACAGCTCACGCCTCCTGGAACACCATAGTGTGATGGTGTGTTCGAACGTCGTAGTCGTGCTCTATTGGATATAGTGAGTACTATGATGTCTCTTATCGTTTTACCACTATCGTTATGGGGTTATGCATTAAAGACAAATCCATTCACTTTAACAGGGCACCATCTAAGTCTGTTGAGATGACACCGTGAGAATTATGGTTTGACAGAAGCCTAAGCTGTCATTTCTTAATGTTTGGGGCTGCGACGCTTATGTGAAAATGGGTTTTTCACCTAGCGAGCTCGAACTCAAAGCAGACAAATGCATCTTCATAGAATACCCTAATGAGACATTGGGTATACCTTCTATCTCAGATCCAAGCGCAAAAGGTGTTTGTTGCTAAGAACGGGTCCTTTTTGAGAAAGAGTTTCTCTCGAAAGAATTGAGTGGGAGGAAGATAGAACTTGATAAGGTTGTTGAACCTTTGTTTCAACCAGAGAATAGCGCAACACAGAAAGATGTTTCTGTAGAGCCTACTTAGTTGAAAAGGAAGTTAATGATGATGATCATGAAGCTTCGGATCAAGTCACTATCGAACCTCGTAGGTCGACAAGGACGTGTACTGCTCCTGAGTAGTACTACAACCCTGTCTTGGAAATCATGTTGTTGGACAACGATGAACCTACGAACTATGGAGAAGCGATGGTGGGCCCGGATTCCAACAAATGGCTAGGAGCCATGAAATCCGAGAAAGGATCCATGTATGAAAACCAAGTATGGACTTTGGTAGACTTGCCTGTTGAATGGCGGGTCATTGAGTACAAATGGACCTTTGAGATAAACATAGACGCTAATGGTGAAATGTCACCGTTTATAAAGCTCGACTTGTCGCAAAGAAGTTTCCGCCAAGTTCAAGGAGTTGACTGCAATGAGATTGTCTCATCTGTAGCGATGCTAAAAGTCTATTAAAATTTTGTTAGCAGTTGCTGCATTTTTCGATTATGAAATCTGGCAGATGGATGACAAAACAAGGTTTCCGTAATGGTTTCTGTGAGGAAGAGTTGTATGTGATACAACCAGAAGGTTTTGTCAATCCTAAGGATGCTAATAATATGCAAACTCCAGCGATCCTTCTATGGACTGGAGCAAGCATCTCGGAGTTGGAATATATGCTTTGATGAGGTGATCAAAGTGTTTAAGTTTATACAAAGTTTATGAGAAACTTGTATTTGCAAGAAAGTGAGTGGGAGCACTATAGAATTTCTTATAAGAATGAATATGTAGTTGACATATTATTGATCGGAAATGATGTAGAATTTCTGGAAGAGCATGAAGGGTTGTTTGAAAAGAGTTTTTTCAAAGGAAGACCCAGATAAAGCTACTATTTTATTGAGCATCAAGATCTATAGGGATAGATCAATTCGCTTGATAAGTTTTTTCGACGAAGACATACCTTGACAAGTTTTTGAAGGAGTTCAAAATAGATGGGTCAAAGAAGGAGTTCTTGACTGTATTGTAAGGTGTGAAATTGAGTAAGACTCAATACCCGACCACGGCAGAAGATAAAGAAAAGATGAGTGTCATCTCCTATGCTTTAGCCATAGGCTCTATATAGTATGCCATGCTGTGTACCGCACTTGTGTGTGCCTTGCCATGAGTCTGTCAAGGGGTACAAGAGTAATCCAAGAGTGGATCACTGGACAGCGGTCAAAATTAGCCTTAGTAACTTGAGAACTAAGGAAATATTTCTCGATTATGGAGGTGATAAAGAGTTCATCGTAAAGTGTTACGATGATGCAAGCTTTAAAACCAATCCGGATGACTCTTAGTAGAAATCCAGCTACGTATAGTGGAGCAGCCATTTGGAATAGCTCCAAGTGGAGCATGGGAGTAGTATCTACAAATATGACATGGAAAGTTTGTAAGGTACACACGGATCTGAATGTCGCAGACCCGTTGACTAAAACCTCTTTCACGAGCAGGACATGAACAAACCCCAGAACTTATTGGGTGTTAATCACATGATGATATGATCACATGGTGATGTAAGTGTTAATCACATGGTGATGTGAACTAGATTATTGACTCTAGTGCAAGTGGGAGACTGTTGGAAATATGCCCTAGAGGCAATAATAAAATGGTTATTATTGTATTTCCTTGTTCATGATAATTGTCTATTGTTCATGCTATAATTGTGTTAACCGGAAACCATAATACATGTGTGAATACATAGACCACAATATGTCCCTAGTGAGCCTCTAGTTGACTAGCTCGTTGATCAATAGATGGTCACGGTTTCATGGCCATGGACATTGGATGTCATTGATAACGGGATCACATCATTAGGAGAATGATGTGATGGACAAGACCCAATTCTAAGCATAGCACAAGATCGTGTAGTTCGTTTGCTAAAGCTTTTCAATGTCAAGTATCGTTTCCTTAGACCATGAGATTGTGCAACTCCCGGATACCGTAGGAATGCTTTGGGTGTGCCAAACGTCACAACGTAACTGGGTGGCTATAAAGGTGCACTACGGGTATCTCTGAAAGTATCTGTTGGGTTGGCATGAATCGAGACTGGGATTTGTCACTCCGTGTGACGGAGAGGTATCTCTGGGCCCACTCGGTAAGACATCATCATTATGAGCTCAATGTGACTAAGGAGTTAGTCACGGGATGATGTATTACGGAACGAGTAAAGAGACTTGCCGGTAACGAGATTGAACAAGGTATGGGGATACCGACGATCGAATCTCGGGCAAGTATCATACCGATAGACAAAGGGAATTGTATACGGGATTGATTGAATCCTTGACATCGTGGTTCATCCGATGAGATCATCGTGGAGTACGTGGGAGCCAACATGGGTATCCAGATCCCGCTGTTGGTTATTGACCGGAGAGGTGTCTCGGTCATGTCTACGTGTCTCCCGAACCCGTAGGGTCTACACACTTAAGGTTCGATGACGCTAGGGTTATAGGGAAAAGGTATACGTGATTACCGAAGGTTGTTCGGAGTCCCGGATGAGATCCCGGACGTCACGAGGAGCTCCGGAATGGTCCGGAGGTAAAGATTGATATATAGGAAGTCCAGTTTTGGTCACCGGAAAGTTTTCGGGCTCATCGGTAGTGTACCGGGAGTGCCGGGAGGGTGCCGGATAACCCCCGGGAGGGGTGTGACGACCAAAGGACCACATGGGCTGTTAGATAAAGTGTGCCAGCCCTTATTGGGCTGGGCAAGACTTTTGCTAAAGGCCCATGCGGCTGGAGATAAGGAGATAAGGCAAAAAGGATTTAAAAGGAGGAGATCCACCTCCCTTGTGGGAGGTGGACTCTCCCTTTAATTCGGCCGGTCATCTCCTCTTTGGAGTAGAGGCCAAGCAAGCCCTCCACGTCCCTCGTCCTATATATACTTGAGGTTTTGGATGTTTTGAGACAAGATTTGATCTCTCTCTCTCACGGCGAAGCCCTACCTCTCTTCTTCCTCCTCCGCAGCGCTTAGGCGAAGCCCTGTCGGAATACCTTGCTACTCCACCACCACCACGCCGTCGTGCTGCTGTTGGAGCCCTTCCCCAACCTCTCCTTCCTCCTTGCTGGATCAAGGTGTTGGAGACGTCACTGGGCTGCACGTGTGTTGAACGCGGAGGTGCCGTCCGTTCGGCACTTGATCGGATCTACCGCGATCTGAATCGCTGCGAGTACGACTCCATCAACCGCGTTCTTGTAACGCTTCCGCTTAGCGATCTTCAAAGGTATGAAGATCCACTCTCCCCTTGCTTGTTGCTGGTTTCTCCATAGATGGATCTTGGTGAACGCGTAGGAAAATTTTGATTTACTACTACGTCTCCCAACAGTGGCATCATGAGCTAGGTCTATGCGTAGAATCTATGCACGAGTAGAACACAAAGCAGTTGTGGGCGTCGATTTTGTTAATATGCTTGCCGTTACTAGTCTTATCTTGATTCGACGGTATTGTGGGATGAAGCGGCCCGGACCAACCTTACACGTACGCTTACGTGAGACCGGTTCCACCGCCTGACATGCACTAGTTGCATAAGGTGGCTAGCGGGTGTCTGTCTCTCCCACCTTAGTCGGATTGGATTCGATGAAAAGGGTCCTTATGAAGGGTAAATAGCAATTGGCATATCACGTTGTGGTTTTGACGTAGGTAAGAAACGTTCTTGCTAGAAACCTATAGCAACCACGTAAAAACTTGCAACTACAAATTAGAGGACGTCTAACTTGTTTTTGCAGCATATGCCGTGTGATGTGATATGGCCAAAAGGATGTGATGTGATGCATTGTGATGTATGAGATTGATCATGTTCTTGTAATAGGGTTCACGACTTGCATGTCGATGACTATGACAACCGGCAGGAGCCATAGGAGTTGTCTTATATTATTGTATGACCTGCGTGTCAATCATAAACGCCATGTAATTACTTTACTTTATTGCTAAACGTTAGCTGTAGTAGTAGAAGTAATAGTTGGCGAGACAACTTCATGAAGACACAATGATGGAGATCATGATGATGGAGATCATGGTGTCGTGCCGGTGACAGTGATGATCATGGTGCCCCGAAGATGGAGATCATAGGAGCAAGATGATATTGGCCATATCATGTCACTATATTGATTGCATGTGATGTTTATCATGTTTACATCTTATTTGCTTAAAACGACGGTAGTAAATAAGATGATCTCTCAATAAAATTTCAAGAGAAGTGTTCACCCTAACTGTGCACCGTTGCTAAGGATCGTTGTTCCGAAGCACCACGTGATGATCGGGTGTGATAGGTTCTAACGTTCGCATACAACGGGTGTAAGCCAGATTTACACATGCGAAACACTTAGGTTGACTTGACGAGCCTAGCATGTACAGACATGGCCTCGGAACACGGAAGACCGAAAGGTCGAACATGAGTCGTATAGAAGATACGATCAACATAGAGATGTTCACCATGGATGACTAGTCCGTCTCACGTGATGATCGGACACGGGCTAGTTGACATGGATCATGTATCACTTGGAAGACTAGAGAGATGTCTATCTAAGTGGGAGTTCATTAATAATTTGAGTAAATGAACTTAATTATCATGAACTTAGTCTAAAAATTTCCTTGCAAATTATGTCGTAGATAGCTCGCGCTGTAGCTCCCCAGTTTTATTGATACAATCCTAGAGAAAAGTAAGTTGAAAGTTGATGGTAGCAATAATGCGGACTGGGTCCGTGATCTGAGGATTGTCCTCATTGCTGCACAGAAAGCTTATGTTTTTGATGTACCGCTAACTGCATCACTCCCTCAAGCGTTGTCTATAGATGTTGTGAACATATGACAGGCACTTTTTGATGACTACGTGATAGTTCAGTGCGTCATGTATTACGGCTTAGAATTGAGGCTTCAAAATGTTTTGAACGTCACAGAACATATGAGATGTTCTAGGAGCTGAGATTGTGATCTCAAGCTCGTGCCTATGTTGAGAGGTATGAGACCTCCAACAAGATTCTTTGCCTGCAAGATAAAGGAGAATAGCTTAATCGGTGAGCGTGTTCTCAGATTGTCTGGGTGCTACAATCACTTGAATCAAGTGGGAGTTAATCTTCCAGATGAGATAGTGATTAATGCAGTTCTCCAAGTCACTGCCACCAAGCTACTAGAGCTTCGTGATGAACTATAACATGCCAGGGATGGATAAGATGATCCCTGAGTTGTTCGTGATGTTTGACACCACGAAGGTAGAAATCAATAAGGAGCATCAAGTGTTGATGGTTAAGTGAAAACCACTAGTTTCAAAAGGGGCAAGGGCAAGAAGGGAAAAACTTCAGGAATGGCAAGCCAGTTGTTGCTCTAGTGAAGAAACCCAAGGTTGAGCCCGAACCCGAGACTAAGTGCTTCTGTTATGAGGAGAATGTTCGCTGAAGCGGAAAAACCCTAGATGATTGGTAGATAAGAAGGCTGGTAATGTCAATGGAAGTATATTTGATATACGTGTTAGTGATGTGTACCTTGCTGGTACTCCTAGTAGCACCTGGGTATTAGATACCGGTTCGGTTGCTAAGTGTTAGCAACTCGAAATAAAAGCTACGGAGTAAATGGAGACTAGCTAGGTGAAAGGTGACGATGTGTGTTGGAAGTATTTCCAAGATTGATGTGATCACCATCGCACGCTCTCTCTACCTTCAGGATTTGTGATAAACCTAAATAAATGTTATTTGGTGTTTGCGTTGAGCATAAACGTGATTAGATCATGATTAGTGCGATACGGTTATTCATATAAGTTAGAGAATAATGGTTATTCTGTTTACATGGATAATGCCTTCAATGGTCATGCACCCACTCGAAATGGTTTATCGAATCATGATCGTAGTAGTACACATATTCATAACATTGGTACCAAAAGATACAAAGTTAATAATGATAGTACCACATGCTTGTGGCACTGCCACGTAATGTCATATTGGTATAAATCGCATGAAGAAACTCCATGATGATGGATGTTTTTTGACTCACTCGATTTCGAATCGGTTGAGACATGCGAGCCATGCCTCTTGGGCAAGATGACTGAGACCCCGTCATCCAATATGATGGAGCGGGCAAGTGGCTTATTGGAATTAATACATGTTGATGTATGTGGTCCAATGAGTGTTGAAACACACAGTGGATATCGTTGTTTTTCTTTACCTTCACTGATGATTTTAGTAAATATGGGGATATTTACTTAATGAAACACGAATCTAAAATGTTTGAAAGGTTCAAGGAGTTTCAGAGTGAAGTTAAAGATCATCGTGACAAGAAGATAAATGTCTATGATATGATCATGGAGGTGAATATCTAAGTTACGAGTTTGGTATGCAATTTTAGACAATGTGGAAATTGTTTCACAGCTCACGCCTCCTGGAACACCATAGTGTGATGGTGTGTTCGAACGTCGTAGTCGTGCTCTATTGGATATAGTGAGTACTATGATGTCTCTTATCGTTTTACCACTATCGTTATGGGGTTATGCATTAAAGACAAATCCATTCACTTTAACAGGGCACCATCTAAGTCTGTTGAGATGACACCGTGAGAATTATGGTTTGACAGAAGCCTAAGCTGTCATTTCTTAATGTTTGGGGCTGCGACGCTTATGTGAAAATGGGTTTTTCACCTAGCGAGCTCGAACTCAAAGCAGACAAATGCATCTTCATAGAATACCCTAATGAGACATTGGGTATACCTTCTATCTCAGATCCAAGCGCAAAAGGTGTTTGTTGCTAAGAACGGGTCCTTTTTGAGAAAGAGTTTCTCTCGAAAGAATTGAGTGGGAGGAAGATAGAACTTGATAAGGTTGTTGAACCTTTGTTTCAACCAGAGAATAGCGCAACACAGAAAGATGTTTCTGTAGAGCCTACTTAGTTGAAAAGGAAGTTAATGATGATGATCATGAAGCTTCGGATCAAGTCACTATCGAACCTCGTAGGTCGACAAGGACGTGTACTGCTCCTGAGTAGTACTACAACCCTGTCTTGGAAATCATGTTGTTGGACAACGATGAACCTACGAACTATGGAGAAGCGATGGTGGGCCCGGATTCCAACAAATGGCTAGGAGCCATGAAATCCGAGAAAGGATCCATGTATGAAAACCAAGTATGGACTTTGGTAGACTTGCCTGTTGAATGGCGGGTCATTGAGTACAAATGGACCTTTGAGATAAACATAGACGCTAATGGTGAAATGTCACCGTTTATAAAGCTCGACTTGTCGCAAAGAAGTTTCCGCCAAGTTCAAGGAGTTGACTGCAATGAGATTGTCTCATCTGTAGCGATGCTAAAAGTCTATTAAAATTTTGTTAGCAGTTGCTGCATTTTTCGATTATGAAATCTGGCAGATGGATGACAAAACAAGGTTTCCGTAATGGTTTCTGTGAGGAAGAGTTGTATGTGATACAACCAGAAGGTTTTGTCAATCCTAAGGATGCTAATAATATGCAAACTCCAGCGATCCTTCTATGGACTGGAGCAAGCATCTCGGAGTTGGAATATATGCTTTGATGAGGTGATCAAAGTGTTTAAGTTTATACAAAGTTTATGAGAAACTTGTATTTGCAAGAAAGTGAGTGGGAGCACTATAGAATTTCTTATAAGAATGAATATGTAGTTGACATATTATTGATCGGAAATGATGTAGAATTTCTGGAAGAGCATGAAGGGTTGTTTGAAAAGAGTTTTTTCAAAGGAAGACCCAGATAAAGCTACTATTTTATTGAGCATCAAGATCTATAGGGATAGATCAATTCGCTTGATAAGTTTTTTCGACGAAGACATACCTTGACAAGTTTTTGAAGGAGTTCAAAATAGATGGGTCAAAGAAGGAGTTCTTGACTGTATTGTAAGGTGTGAAATTGAGTAAGACTCAATACCCGACCACGGCAGAAGATAAAGAAAAGATGAGTGTCATCTCCTATGCTTTAGCCATAGGCTCTATATAGTATGCCATGCTGTGTACCGCACTTGTGTGTGCCTTGCCATGAGTCTGTCAAGGGGTACAAGAGTAATCCAAGAGTGGATCACTGGACAGCGGTCAAAATTAGCCTTAGTAACTTGAGAACTAAGGAAATATTTCTCGATTATGGAGGTGATAAAGAGTTCATCGTAAAGTGTTACGATGATGCAAGCTTTAAAACCAATCCGGATGACTCTTAGTAGAAATCCAGCTACGTATAGTGGAGCAGCCATTTGGAATAGCTCCAAGTGGAGCATGGGAGTAGTATCTACAAATATGACATGGAAAGTTTGTAAGGTACACACGGATCTGAATGTCGCAGACCCGTTGACTAAAACCTCTTTCACGAGCAGGACATGAACAAACCCCAGAACTTATTGGGTGTTAATCACATGATGATATGATCACATGGTGATGTAAGTGTTAATCACATGGTGATGTGAACTAGATTATTGACTCTAGTGCAAGTGGGAGACTGTTGGAAATATGCCCTAGAGGCAATAATAAAATGGTTATTATTGTATTTCCTTGTTCATGATAATTGTCTATTGTTCATGCTATAATTGTGTTAACCGGAAACCATAATACATGTGTGAATACATAGACCACAATATGTCCCTAGTGAGCCTCTAGTTGACTAGCTCGTTGATCAATAGATGGTCACGGTTTCATGGCCATGGACATTGGATGTCATTGATAACGGGATCACATCATTAGGAGAATGATGTGATGGACAAGACCCAATTCTAAGCATAGCACAAGATCGTGTAGTTCGTTTGCTAAAGCTTTTCAATGTCAAGTATCGTTTCCTTAGACCATGAGATTGTGCAACTCCCGGATACCGTAGGAATGCTTTGGGTGTGCCAAACGTCACAACGTAACTGGGTGGCTATAAAGGTGCACTACGGGTATCTCTGAAAGTATCTGTTGGGTTGGCATGAATCGAGACTGGGATTTGTCACTCCGTGTGACGGAGAGGTATCTCTGGGCCCACTCGGTAAGACATCATCATTATGAGCTCAATGTGACTAAGGAGTTAGTCACGGGATGATGTATTACGGAACGAGTAAAGAGACTTGCCGGTAACGAGATTGAACAAGGTATGGGGATACCGACGATCGAATCTCAGGCAAGTATCATACCGATAGACAAAGGGAATTGTATACGGGATTGATTGAATCCTTCACATCGTGGTTCATCCGATGAGATCATCGTGGAGTACGTGGGAGCCAACATGGGTATCCAGATCCCGCTGTTGGTTATTGACCGGAGAGGTGTCTCGGTCATGTCTACGTGTCTCCCGAACCCGTAGGGTCTACACACTTAAGGTTCGATGACGCTAGGGTTATAGGGAAAAGGTATACGTGATTACCGAAGGTTGTTCGGAGTCCCGGATGAGATCCCGGACATCACGAGGAGCTCCGGAATGATCCGGAGGTAAAGATTGATATATAGGAAGTCCAGTTTTGGTCACCGGAAAGTTTTCGGGCTCATCGGTAGTGTACCGGGAGTGCCGGGAGGGTGCCGGATAACCCCCGGGAGGGGTGTGACGACCAAAGGACCACATGGGCTGTTAGATAAAGTGTGCCAGCCCTTATTGGGCTGGGCAAGACTTTTGCTAAAGGCCCATGCGGCTGGAGATAAGGAGATAAGGCAAAAAGGATTTAAAAGGAGGAGATCCACCTCCCTTGTGGGAGGTGGACTCTCCCTTTAATTCGGCCGGTCATCTCCTCTTTGGAGTAGAGGCCAAGCAAGCCCTCCACGTCCCTCGTCCTATATATACTTGAGGTTTTGGATGTTTTGAGACAAGATTTGATCTCTCTCTCTCACGGCGAAGCCCTACCTCTCTTCTTCCTCCTCCGCAGCGCTTAGGCGAAGCCCTGTCGGAATACCTTGCTACTCCACCACCACCACGCCGTCGTGCTGCTGTTGGAGCCCTTCCCCAACCTCTCCTTCCTCCTTGCTGGATCAAGGTGTTGGAGACGTCACCGGGCTGCACGTGTGTTGAACGCGGAGGTGCCGTCCGTTCGGCACTTGATCGGATCTACCGCGATCTGAATCGCTGCGAGTACGACTCCATCAACCGCGTTCTTGTAACGCTTCCGCTTAGCGATCTTCAAAGGTATGAAGATCCACTCTCCCCTTGCTTGTTGCTGGTTTCTCCATAGATGGATCTTGGTGAACGCGTAGGAAAATTTTGATTTACTACTACGTCTCCCAACAATTAATGTGTACCTTGCTAGTACTCGTAGTAGCACCTGGGTATTGGATACCGGTTCGGTTGCTAAATGTTAGTAACTCGAAATAAAAGCTACGGAATAAATGGAGAACTAGCTAAGGGTGAGGTGACGATATGTGTTGGAAATGTTTCCAAGGTTGATGTGATCAACATCACACGCTCTCTCTACCTTTAGGATTAGTGACGAACCTAAATAAAAGTTATTTGGTGTTTTGCGTTGAGCATGAACATGATTAGATCATGTTTGTTGCAATACGGTTATTCATTTAAGTCAGAGAATAATAGTTATTCTGGTTACATGAATAATACGTTCAATGGTCATGAACCCAGTGAGAATGGTTTGTTGAAATCTTGATCGTAGTAATACACATGTTCATAACATTGATGTCAAAAGATACAAAGTTAAATAATGATAGTACCACATACTTGTGGCACTGCCGCAAAATGTCATATTGGTATAAAGCGCATGAAGAAACTCCATGGTGATGGATATTTGGACTCATTCGATTTCGAATCGGTTGAGACATGCGAACCATGCCTCTTGGGCAAGATGACTAAAGGACCCCGTTGGATGGAGCGGGCAAGTGATTCATTGGAAATGATACATGTTGATGTATGCAATCTAGTGAGTCTTGTAGCGTGCAGTGGATATCATTATTTTCTTAACTTCATTGATGATTTGAGTAGATATAGTGTATATTTACTTAATGAAACACAAGTCTGAATTGTTTGAAAGGTTCAAGCAAATTCACAGTGAAGTTTAAAGATCATCGTGACAAGAAGATAAAAATGACTGCGATATGATCGTGGAGGTGAATATCCGAGTCACGAGTTTGGCATACAACTTAAGACAATGTGAAAGTTGTTTCACAACTAAACGCCACCTGGAACACCATAGTGTGATGGTGTGTCCAAACATCATAGTTATGCTCTATTGGACATGGTGCGTGCTATGATGTCTCTTATCGTTTTACTACTATAATTTTTGGGGTTATGCATTAGAGACAACTACATTCACTTTAAATAGGGCATCATCTAAATCCGTTGAGATGGCACCGTGTGAATTATGGTTTGATAGAAACCTAAGCTGTCATTTCTTAATACTTGGGGCTGCGACACTTGTGTGGAAAATGTTTTCACCTAATGAGGTCGAACCCAAGGCGGACAAATGCATATTCATAGAATACCCTAAGATCAGTTGGGTGAACCTTCTATCTCAGATCCAAGTGCAAAGTGTTTGTTACTAAAACGGACCCTTTCTCGAGGAAATGTTTCTCTCGAAAGAATTGAGTGGGAGGAAGATAGAACTTGATGAGGTTGTTGAACCTTTATTCGACCAGAGAGTAGCGCAGCACAGAAAGTTGTTTCTGTGAAGCCTACGTTAGTTGAAGAGGAAGTTAATGATGATGATCATGAAGCTTCAGGATCAAGTTACTATCGAACTTCGTAGGTCGACAAGGATGTGTATTGCTCCTGAGCAGTACGGCAACCCTATCTTGGAAGTCATATTGTTGGACAACAATGAACCTACGAGCTGTGGAGAAGCGTTGATGGGCCCGGATTCCGACAAATGGTTGGAGGCCATGAAATCCGAGATAGGATCCATGTATGAAAACCAAGTGTAGACTTTGGTAGACTTGCTCGTTCGACGGCAGGTCATTGAGTACAAATGTATCTTTAAAATGAAGACAGACACTGATGGTGAATGTCACTATTTGTAAAGCTCGACTTGTTGCAAAGATGTTTGTGACAAGTTCAAGGAGTTGACTATGATGAGAATTTCTCACTCGTAGTGGTGCTAAAGTCTGTTGGAATTATGTTAGCAGTTGCTGTGTTTTCAATTATGAAATCTGGCAGATGGATGTCAAAACATCGTTTCCTTAATGGTTTACTTGAGGAAAGGTTTTATGTGATACAACCAGAAGGTTTTGTCAGGCCTAAGGATGCTAAAAGGTGTGCAAGCTTCGGTGATCCTTCCATGGACTGAAGCAAGCATCTCGGAGTTGGAATATATGCTTTGATGAGGTGATCAAAGTTTTGATGTTTATACAAAGTTTATGAGAAACTTGTATTTGCAATAAAGTGAGTGGGAGCACTATAGAATTTCTGATAAGTATATGTGGATGACATATTGTTGTTCAGAAATAATGTAGAGTTTCTGGAAAGCATAAAATGGTTATTTGGAAAGTGATTTTCAAAGGAAGACCTGGATAAAGCTACCTAATTGTTGAGCATCAAAATCTATAGAGATAGATCAAGATGCTTGATGAGACTTTCAATGAGTGCATACCTTGACAAGATTTTGAAAGAGTTCAAAATGGATCAGGCAGAGAAATAGTTCTTGTCTGATTTGTAAGGTGTGAAGTTGAGTCAGACTCAAAGCTCGACAACGGCAAAAGAAAGATAAAGGACGAACGTCGTCCCCTATGCCTTAGCCATAGGCTCTATATTATGCCATGTTGTGTACCGCACCTGTGTGTGCCTTGCCATGAGTCTGTCAAGGGGTACAAGTGTGGTCCAGGAGTGGATCACTGGACAGTGGTCGAAATTATCCTTAGTAACCAGAGGACTAAGGAAATGTTTCTTGATTATGGAGGTGATAAAGAGTTCATCGTAAAGAGTTACGTCGATGCAAGCTTTAACACCTATCCAGATGACTAGTAGTATCAATATGGATACGTATAGTGGAGCAGCCATTTGGAAATAGTACCAAGTGGAGTGTGGTAGCAGTGTTTACGGTTTGACATAGAGATATGCAAAGTACACACGTATCTGAATATCGCAGACCCGTTGACTATAAGACCTCTCTCACATGCAAAGCATGATCGAGCCCTAGAACTCATTGGGTGTTAGATTCATAACAATGCGAATCACATGGTGATGTGAACTAGATTATTGACTCTAGTGCAAGTGGGAGACTGTTGGAAATATGCCCTAGAGGCAATAATAAATTAGTTATTATCATATTTCCTTGTTCATGATAATCGTTTATTATCCATGCTATAATTGTATTGATCGGAGACTTAAATGCATGTGTGGATACATAGACAAAACCATGACCCTCGTATGCCTCTAATGGACTAGCTCGTTGATCAAAGGATGGTTAAGGTTTCCTAGCCATGGACATGAGATGTCATTTGATAACGGGATCACATCATTAGGAGAATGATGTGATGGATAAGACCCAAACTACAAACATAGCATATGATCGTGTCAGTTTATTGCTACTGTTTTCTGCATGTCAAGTATATGTTCCTATGACCATGAGATCATGCAACTCACGGATATCGGAGGAGTGCCTTGTGTGTATCAAACGTCGCAATGTAACTGGGTGACTATAAAGGTGCTCTACAGGTATCTCCGATGGTGTTTGTTGAGTTGGCATGGATCGAGACTGGGATTTGTTACTCCGTGTGATGGAGAGGTATCTCAGGGCCCACTCGGTAATACAACATCACAACAAGCCTTGCAAGCAATGTGGCTAAGTGTTAGTCATGGGATCTTGTATTACGGAACGAGTAAAGAGACTTGCCAGTAACGAGGTTGAATTAGGTATGGAGATACTGACGATCGAATCTCGGGCAAGTAACATACCGAAGAACAAAGGGAACGTTATACGGGATTAACTGAATCCTTGACATAGAGGTTCGACCGATAAAGATCTTCGTAGAATATGTAGGAACCAATGTGGACGTCCAGGTCCCGCCATTGTTTATTGACCGTAGAGGTGTCTCGGTCATGTCTACATAGTTCTCGAACCCGCAGGGTCTGCACACTTAAGGTTCGGTGACGTTTCGGTAGTGTAGAGTTATGTATGGTGGTGACCGAAGGTTGTTCAGAGTCCCGGATGAGATCCCGGACGTCACGAGGAGCTCCGGAATGGTCCGGAGGTAAAGATTCAGATATAGGATGTCCCAGTTTGGTCGCCGGAAAAGTTTCGGGCTCATCGGTAGTGTACCGGGAGTATCGGTAGTGTACCGGGAGTGCCGGTAGTGTACCGGGGGACCTCCGGGAGGGGTATTTCGACCCCAAGAGGTCCATGGGCTGTGGGAGAATAATAACCAGCCCTTAGTGGGCTGGGAAAACATCCACAAAGGCCCATGGCGTAGGAGAGAAAGTCCTAAAGCAAAAACTGGAAAATCAGCCAATAGGAGGCAATCCTACTCCAACTAGGATTGGAGGTGAAGTAGGATTGCTCCCACCTCCTATTTAGGCCGACCCAAAGGCCTTGGATGCCTCTCCTCTCCTCTCCTCCTATATATACTAGTGGATTGGGTGGTTTTTGGACAGAATTTCCGGCCACGTGCTACCCGCTTCACCGGTGCATAGTTTCTCCTCTAGATCGGTTTTCCGCAGCGCTTAGGCGAAGCCCTGCCGGAATCACTCCACCACCATCACCGGAGCGCCATCATGCTGACGGTGAACTCTCTCTCCTCTCCACCTCCTCTTGTTGGATCAAGACGGTGGAGATCGTCATCAAGCTGCACGTGTGCTGAACGTGGAGGTGCCTTCCGTTCGGCGCTAGATCGGAAGGACCGTGATCGAGATCGCGAGACGGTTCGTGATGAGATCGCGGAACGGATCGTGATGAGTTCGCGGGACAGATCGTGATCAAGATCGTGAGACGGATCGTGATGAGATTGCGGGACGGATCGTGATGAGTTCACGGGATGGATCGTGATTGGATCGCGGGACGGATCGTGATGAGATCGCGGGACGCTCGGCGATTTGGATCGCGAAGATGTTCGACTACACCAACCACGTTTCTTAACGCTTCCCGCTTAGCGATCTACAAGGGTACGTAGATCCACTCTCCCTCTCGTAGATGCTCATCACCATGGATAGGTTTGCGTGTGCGTAGGAAATTTTTTGTTTCCCATGCGACGTTCCCCAACAAATATATCTCAGAATGGCTATGGAAATGCCATAATAGGTAGGTATGGTGTATGTTTTGAGGAAGAATATATGGTGGGGTTTATCGCACTAGCGAAAGTTGCGTGGTACTAGTGTAGCGACCCGACTCAAAACGAGTCAAGCCTCTGTGTGTTCTGTGCCATCCCTGGATCAGTATGTTGGCACACACAATACATCAATGTATATATCAAAGTGCAATCACATGTAAATAATGTAAAGTTGATATATACCTTATAATCTCCGCGGAAACAGTTAACGGGAGTGGAGTCCCAATAAACACCAACGGCAGGTTGAGTGTAGACTGTAACCCTGAATCGTACTCTTACCCATCGTAGAGCTTATCTGCAACATAAGACGTTGCAGCCATGTAGGTCAGTACATTGAATGTACTGGCAAGATCACCATAGCAGAAACAGAAGATAAAACTATTCTATATGCAGTAAGGCTTTGTGGCTCTATGTCTGAGTTTTTGCATAAAAGCTAATTTTATTTTATTTTCCTACAACAAAAGAATATCATGGAGTTTTCACTACAGAGTTACCTAACATGACATGGTTGTGCCAACCGATGTCTCAATGCCCACAAGCATCATAGGTTGCCCACAATTAATTATCAGTCCAGTGTTGAGAGTTAAGAGATAGATCCAATTCCAGAGGGTCAAGTTGTCCGTAACCGTGGACACGGATAATCGATTAGGTTTAACTCTGCAGAGTGTTGTGTACTTTACCCACAAGATTCGTTCCCTCCTAGTAAGTCCTTGCACTACAGAGTGTTTGAGAACAGGACGAACGAAACATGGTCTTTCCCTGACTACTGTCAATGCCCACATTCCTAACGTCGACTACATCTTATAGCACTGCCCAGCCAGAGTCACAACAAAGATCAACCAAGCCAGAGCCCATAATGACTTGTGGATACACAGGTAAGCTTCTGGGCATGAAGTATTCATCCGTCTCTTTGAGTCTGGGTGAAGCTTTCCGCAAGATGTCATGGCGCTTCTCCATGCATTCCGGCCATCCACTGGTTACTCCAGGTATGCCTAATCAACCATCCTTCACCCAGTACTGTGTACTGAAAACTTGTTTCTCGAGTCTCGAAGTCTTGAGATCTTGAAGATGCAGGACTTGAAAATGCCTTCATGAAGTTGTCGTCTTGATGTGGAGTCCTCCTTCTCACACCACTCACAAACACTCATACCAGACCCCGTCTACTTTAGCATAGCATTGAACTAACTAGCGTTCCGGGGGCTTTAGTAACAAGTGGTGAGTTCCTACCTCATGCAATCTACTCAACTACAAGAATTTCAATAACACTATTGGAGGGATTTGTTGAATGATATCACTACATGCAATAAAACATAGCTATGAAATAGATGGTCAAAGTGAAACTTGCCTGCACTGTTGATGAAGAAAAATATCGCTCTTAGACATAACTTGATAGATTATTCGTCACTCTCCGATGAAAATCTATATAATCAAACATTGCATTCATATAAGCAATCATACTAGCAATCAATACTAACATCAAAAAGCAACACAAAACTAAAAGCAACAAGGTTGTGATGAAGGAAATACTTAAGACAAAACTCAAAACAACAAATTTTCATCAACACAACCAAAGGTTGGTTTTCTCTACAATAATCCTATTTTCAAAAGTAACAAAACAAAACAAAGTAAAATATAACAAAAGTATTTTGGTAAATATTTTACTAACAAAAGAATTACTTTTGAAGAACAACTATGATCTTTGAAAACAACACACCAACAACAAGAGTTTACTAGTTAATAAACTTAACAAAAGTAAAACAAATAAAATAAAAGAATAATAAGATAAGAGAAAACAAAATATAAAACAACTAAGTTAATATAAAGTAGACTTATAAAACAATTTATAAAAATATTTTCAAATAAGAATTCTAACTAGCAATGGAAATCAATTACAAGTTATAATTAACTAGAACTGATTTTCATGCAATCAACTAATAAAATAATATCCTTTTGAAGGTATACTGTTATCTAACAGAAAAAATTATAAAATCTATCAACTAATATAAAAGAAAATAATTTAAAACAATTTAAAGCAAAAGAAATATAAATAAACCTAAAAGAACTAAAAGAGAATCTTTTTTGTTAAAATACTAATTTAAATTATTCTACAAAATTCTAAAATTTTACCTAATGATAAATAACATTACTAGTGACCAGTGGCAAAAAGAATCAATTTAAAATCTATTTTTAAACTCAAGATATTCAGAAAATAATATTTGAATCCAAATCTGTTTGAATTCAATTTTAAATTATTCAAATATGGTCAAACTTGATACCTACAGAAACTAGAACAAATTTTTGACACAATGCAAAAGGAATAAAATTAAAACAATTAAAACCATAAAAGATATACAGAAAACAAAAACAGAACTATTCTGTTTTTAAAACAGAAAAAAGAAAAAAGAAAATCTAATCTAGCGGACAGGGGGGCTACGTGGCAAATTATGATTGGCCCTAAGGGATGCGTGTTCTAATGTTTTTGGCGGATGGCCGACTGTTAGAAGAAAAACGTTTCGGCGTTTATAATGGAAAGTACGTTCTAATCATGGTCGTTCAAAACAGATCAGACAGAGGGGAAAGAGGGAGGGGCTCACCGCGGTGGGGTTGGAGTCCGACGAGAGCTCCGGCGAGAGCTCCGGCGATGTCCGAGGCGGCGAGGTCGACGAGGGTAGTGCTCCGGTGGTCCTCCGGTGTCGGGGTTTGCTCCGTTCGATGTAGGCGAGGATGGCGACAAGGTAGGTGGCATCGGCGAGGTTCGAGGATGACTAGTTGGAGCACGACGTCGGTAGTGGCGGACGACGGCGTCGGGTTTGGATAGAGGGGCGTCTCCGGTGGGTGCGGGGCTCGGGCGAGCGGTTGGGGAGGTGCACGCGAGTGAGGTGGAGCAGGTGGTGGGCTCGGGAGGCGGTGAGTGGGTCAAGGTGGAGCGGTGGTGCGGCAATGGCGCGGTGGCTCGGTCAAACTCCGGCGAGCGATTTGGCGAGCACGGGGGCACGAGAGTTGGGGTTTTGGGAAAAAAACAAACGAGGCCGAGCTCCTCTATTTATACGAGAGGTCAGGTGCTCGGGGAAGGAAAGAAATCAACGGATCCACCGCGGATCCAATCGGCTCCGGCGAGGTTGGAAGGAGGAGGAAGAAAAGGTAAGTGACCGGCGGCATGGAAGTGTCGGGCGGTGGGGCCGGCACGTCAGAGGGAGAGAGAGAGTGCGGCGTTGGTGGCCGATCCGGAGAGGATTCGGATCCGATCTGGATCCGGATCGGGCCCGTTTAAGGTAAGTGGGCCGCGGGAGTTTCCTAATATATGCGATTTATTTCCTTTTATCAATTTACAGAGAAATGAAACTACATTATGGCAATCAAATCATATCCAAAAATTTAAGATTTATATACCAAAATGATCAGGGACATAAATGCAATTTAATGAACATTTTTCCACGGCCAAAATAAATACTCTTTAAAAATTTATTTTCAGAAAATGCCTAAAATGGCTTTTAACTCCTTTTGCAAATAATTTTCAAATAACCCCGTGGGTTTTATTGTTCAAATACTTCACAAAAATAACCCTGGTGTGGAGTGTCATATTACTCCTCTCAAGTTTTGTCAAGGGGTTTGAATTCTTTCAACTTCAAATAGGAAATTCAAATATGAAAGGAACTCCATATCAAGAAATTTCAAATAGTTTTCAAATTCACTTTTCAAATCATTTTATATTGAAGAAGTCATGTCATCTTCTCTCACTGATTTGAAATGTAGGAATTTGAATTCAAAAGCACATGGGAAAGTCATGTCATTCCCTCTCATTCAAAAGTTTTTAAAAGTTTCAAATTCCACTCAAATTCAATCACTCAAGCAAACAAACACTCATTCTAATATTTATTATAACATTCCAAAATTTGGGATGTTGCAACTAGAGAGGCCAGCAAAGCTGAAGGGTGAGAGTACGTATAATCCATGGACTATTCACAACCTAAGCAAATTACCATGCTGTTAGAGACTCTTAAAATAATATAAGTGAAGCATGAGAGTTCAACAATTTCTATAAAATGAAACCACCGTCGTGCTCTACAAAGATATAAGTGAAGCACTAGAGCAAAAGACAAAACTACTCCAAAACATATAAGTGAAGATCAATGAGTAATCAAACAATTAAGTAGCTATGAGAGGAATTTATCTCTCTCAATAAATATTTTCACATCTGAGTATTTTATTAAACAACAAGCAAAATAAAAACAGCACTCCAAGAATAGCACGCATCATGTGAACGAATAAAAATTTAGGCTCAACATAGGCTAACCGATAATTGTTGATGAAGAGAGGTGGGATGCGTAGCATCCCCAAGCTTATATGCTTGATACTTCTTGTAATATTTACTTGGGGTGCCTTGGGAATCCCCAATCTTCATCTTTTGTATCTCGTTCAATCCTCTCAAATCCCGGTTTCACCTATTCTCAAAAACATCATCCACACAAAACTCGAAAAGAACTCGTGAGATAGGTTAGTACACATAATAATAAATAAACTATTTATGTACTGACAAGACAAGTTTCATAATAATTTTAAAACACTATGTAATTTATACTATCATTTCCATAATTTATATCTACCAATATAGGCTATGGAAACTAAAGGATAAGTAGATAACAAAAACTATGACAGCAATCTGTCCAAACCGAACACTCTGTAGAAATTTATGAAAATAGTGTACTTCTATAACTCAAAAAATTCTGAAAAATTAGGACATGCTAAATAATTTATATGAAAGCATTGTGTAAACATTTCAGAAACTTTGCACGTTCCAGTAAAATATGAAAATTCAGACACTACAGCAGAAGTTTCTGTTTTTACACAGCACATGTCAAAACATGCAATGCAAGCATGCTAAGGCAATTCTTGGAACTTTTTATTGAAAAATAATAATATAAGTAAAACCTAACATATAAGAACAAAATAAAATGACACTCCAAGAAAAACTCATATTATGTGACGAATAAAAATATAGCTCCAGTGAGATATACCGATAGTGTTGAAGACGAAAGAGGGGATGCCTTTCGGGGCATCCCCAAGCTTAGACGCTTGAATCTTCCTTGAATATTACCTTGGGTGCCTTGGGAATCCCCAAGATTATGTTCTTGTCACTTCTTATTCTTCTCATATCAGTGTCTCACCCAAAACTTGAAAACTTCAATCACACAAAACATAACGGAGCTTCATGGGATGGGTTAGTATAATAAAGATAGATAATTCACTTAGCTACTGTCAAGAAAAGATTCATAATTGACCCCACATTATACCTAATGTATTATATAATTCCCATATTTATATCACTGAATATAAGCTATGGGAACACTAAAACAAGCAAACTATGCATGCAAAACAGAATCTGTCAAAAACAGAACAGTCTGTAAAGATCTGAGTGACCACCAAACTTCCCTGCCTCTACAAATTCTGAAAAATTAGGAAATATTACATAATTTTCATAGAAATGTGTTGTAAAAATTCCATATTTTTTTGACGCTCCACTAAAATCATATAATTCATATACGGGACGCAAAACTTTCTGTTTTTGCACAAAATCAAACAAGCAAGTATCCGCACTATCCCAAAGGCTTTACTTGGCACTTTATTGAAATAGAAGACACAAAACATGATTACTACAGTATATTAATCATGTGAACACATAAAAACAGAAAGTAAAAGTGTTGGGTTGTCTCCCAACAAACGCTTTTCTTTAATGCCTTTTAGCTTGGCATGGTGATTTCAATGATGCTCACATAGGAATGCAAAAGGGCATCATGAATCTCAATACAAGCACATTTAATTCTAACCCAGTTCCTATGCATAGGGATTTTGTGATCACACAATTTATGTGAGCAATAATCAACTAGCATAGGAAGGCAAAACAATCATAACTTGAAAACCTTGAACTCATAGAGAGGAAACTTGATATTATTGCAATTCCTACAAGCATATGTACCTCCTCATAATAATTTTCAGTAGCATCATGAAGGAATTCCACAAAATAACCAGCACATAAAGCATTATTTTCATGATCTACAAGAATATAATTTTTATTACTACCCACACAAGCAAAAGTCTTCTCATGCAAAGTAGTGGGAGCAAACTCAACAAAATAACTATCATGTGACACTTGATTAACATAACCACATTGAATATTAAAATCCTGCTAATAGGTTTCATGGTTGTCATTACTCTTTATAGAATACGTGCCATCACAATAATCATCATAGATAGGAGGCATGCCATCATTATAATAGGTTTGCTCATCAAAACTTGCGACACTAAAAATATCATCTTCATCAAACATAGCATCCCCAAGCTTGTGGATTTGTATATCATAAACATAATCACTCTCATCATTAATGGTATGAATGGCACCAATAGTATAACAATTATTATCATCACCCTCCAAGTTTGTGCCATAAATATTTTCAAGATTATGATAAGTACCATTATCTTCCCAATCACAATTATCACAACAAGCAATAGGCATACCAAAATCATCCTCAAGTGTATCATCTTCCACAACTATTTTTGATTCATTCCCTGAGGTCTATCAATAATGGGAGCCACATTATTTGGGAGAGGTACCTCTTTACCTTTACTTTTCCTACTGTTGTTCTTCTTCACCACATTATGTGTGGGTTTATTTAATTCCTCCAAGCGTCTTTTTGAAGAGGTTGGTTGAATAAAAAGCTCCTCCTCGTCACCCGATTCATCATAAGAAAAAACAGGAGGATATTGGGAAACCTCTTACCCTTCATTAGTATTTTATTCATCTTCTATTTGTTTTCTTGTCTTTAGGTAACTGGCAATATAAGGATTCTCAATGCAATTTACCACGCAAAACTTATAGATTTCATTTAGATCAAAATCAATCATTTTCATGAGAACCCAAGATGGAACATCCTTAGTTTCATGTTTCATTTCTTCATACCCCAAAAATAGACTAAGTTCATTATGATGCTCAAGGGTAATGAGGTCATCACAATTTTTGGACACAATTCGATCATGAAATAATTCACATTGGAAATTAAAATGACCACTTTCATTGCAAAGTTCACAAGGACGGCGAGAGATATTAAGTCTTTTAGCACAAACATAAAGCCTCTCTTGCAACCATTTAGTTTCTAAATACTTATGCCTGTTAAAAAATCTATCTTCCCTTTTAGGCATGTCTTGACAAACCGTATGCACTCCACAAAAATTGAAATGCTTATAAGAAGTCAATTTATCATGACTAGTGCAATCATCATTACTACTACGGATATTCAAAGAATTCATACTAACAACATTGCAATCATGCTCATCACTCAAAGATTTAGTGCCAAACATTTTAATAACTTCTTCTTCTAACACTTGAGCACAATTTTCCTTTCCATCATTTTCACGAAATACATTAAAAAGATGAGGCATATGAGGCAACCTCAATTCCATTTTTTGTAGTTTTCTTTTATAAAACCAAACTGGTGAAAAAAAGAAACAAAAAGATTTGATTGCAAGATCTAAAGATATAGCTTCAAGGACTCATGTCCCCGGCAATGGCGCCAGAAAAGAGCTTGATGTCTACCGCACAACCTTTTTCTTGTAGAGTCATGTTGGGCCTCCAAGCGCAGAGTTTTGTAGGACATCGACAACTTTCCCTCAAGTGGATGATCTAAGGTTTATCAATCCATGGGAGGTGTAGGATGAAGATGGTCTCTCTCAAACAACCCTGCAACCAAATAACAAAGAGTCTCTTGTGTCCCCAACACAGCCAATACAATGGTAAATTGTATAGGTGTTGGAAATATGCCCTAGAGGCAATAATAAATTAGTTATTATCACATTTCCTTGTTCATGATGATCGTTTATTATCCATGCTATAATTGTATTGATCGGAAACTCAGATACATGTGTGGATACATAAGCAACACCATGTCCCTAGTATGCCTCTAATAGACTAGCTCGTTGATCAAAGATGGCTATGGTTTCCTAGTCATGGACATGAGATGTCATTTGATAACGGGATCACATAATTAGGAGAATGATGTGATGGACAAGACCCAAACTACAAACGTAGCATATGATCATGTAAGTTTAATGCTATTGTTTTCTGCATGTCAAGTATTTGTTCCTATGACCATGAGATCATGCAACTCACTGACACCGGAGGAGTACCTTGTGTGTATCAAACATCGCAACGTAACTGGGTGACTACAAAGTACTCTACAGGTATCTCGAAGCAGGGCGGTAGGCCTTGCTCGGTACGCTTCGCGTCCTCCTTGTCCCATATAGGTTCCGCCACTCTATAACTGCCGGGACCGAGTCGGTGGACCCCTAAGTTCAAGTCCCGCATATCTTTCCCCCACTGGCTTGATTCCACGGTTGCGCTGCTCTCGCACTTGATCTTGAACTCCCTGTAGTCATCTTCGCTGATCGAAGGATTTTTCGCCTTGATCTTCTCATAACTATCACCTTTGTCAATCATTCTCTTCATCGCGCTTCTCCAAGTAGACAGGGCCGTGCTCATCTTTGTGAGGGTGGCACTATTCACTTTATTCCCTAAGAGGTGTGTGTTTGCGACGTCACCGGGGAACTTGTATCGTTCGTGCAGCTTCGTGAAGAGGAGGCTACGCAAATTCCCTCGGTCAGGATGCGTTAGGTTCTCGGTGTTGATCGAGACGGTGCTCCAGAGAATGCACCCGAGCTGAACCGAGTACCCCTTGACTAATTCTTTGGGCGCCGTTGGATGCCCCTCGGAGGACACTTCAGTAAATTCCTCCTTGACGGTGCCGAGCATGTTCGGGCGCTGGTCCTTCCGTTGCCTCTTCGGTTGGCTGCCATCTGTGCGTGCGCTGCCATCATCAGTGGTGGCATCCTCGGCGGCACCATCAGTGGTGTCATCCCCGATGCCACTCGGGGTTGTGTAGTCGAGATCGGTGTCTTCCGCGGCGTCCTCATAGCGGTGAGGTTCTTCCTCCATCTCCTGGGATAGCTCCTAGAATGCCTTGGCCGAACCGCCAGCCTCATCGTTGTGGGCCATGTTTCTCTCTAAATAGGAAAAAAGTTTGTTCTAAGATCCGGAAGAGCAACAAGAGGGCAAAACGAGGAGGAATAAGAAGAGGAGGAGAAAAGTGTGACAATTCAAGGGTGTAGTATGACATCCTTTACAAGTTTAGGTGCATGTGGGCAGAGCAGAGTAGGGAGAAAACGACTAGGGGAATTAAAACCCCGGCCCATGCATTAGTCGCAAGTACCCCATATGTCCTATTTTTAGCAAAGTCATGCTAAAATTCACGAAAAATTTCAGCATGACCTTTGCTGAAAATAGGACATATGGAGTACCCGAATTTGTCGGAACGGAAGTTAATCGACATTCCGGCAAACTCAAGGGCCTCTCGGGGTACCTGCAAAATTTCAGAGTATTGCCACTTCTATCATCATCAGTGCAAAAACTCTTAATCCGATGCTAGCTCCGTCACTGTTATCAATATTTGAAGAAATTTATCCACGAATAAGTGCAGAAGTATATATAATGGACACACGGAATAATATCACTGTCATCATCAGTGCAGAAGTATACAAATTTTGACCAAGTTTGTAGAGAGAAACATATAAATCTGTAACAAGATGTGTTTTCATATTATATATTTGGTAACATATAGATCTAAATAGTTTTATTCATATTTTAAAAAGTGGAAATGCTTCAGAAAACAGCAACATGACTTTGAAGTTTGAACATAGTTTTAACATCGTTCGTGTTCAAACTATGTTGGTATGCTATATGTAAAGACTTGAACTGCTCTATGTGAACCTCTGTTGTACTACTTGATGCCTTGTTTCAGCTTGCCATCCTCTGGTTCCTCTTATACACTACCTAGTTAAAATTTATTAGATTACTAAACCAGCTAATTTTTATGTTGCTGCTTTTGGTTGAGCTTCTCATTGTAGATGGCAACATATAATCCTGTTTGTTCTGGCTGGCTTTGGTAGCTTTAGAGTGTTTATATATATATATATATATATATATATATATATATATGAAGTTGCTTTTGGGTGAGCTCCTCAGTGTGCAAGGCAAAAAGGCTCATCATATATATGCAGTAAAGCTTTCAGATTTCAGAGTTTTGTTTTCTGAAACTAGTGCTGCCTCTGCACCTAGGGATGATGAACACAGCCAAGTGTAGAATGAACACTGAAGTCTAGGGTGATAGTGTCTCTGAAATGGGCTCTGAAATAGACTCCTTAGCTTTTGTTGGCTAACCTAATATGAGTGAATCAGCCGCCGCTGTTGCTGTTGCTGTTGCTTTTGGACTGCGGTAGCGTTTATATAATTGACTTCTAATGTGTAAATTGACATAGTTATATAATTATAAAAATAACTGAACCCAGCTTTATATATTTTTAAATCAAAAGTAGAAGCTTCATATTTCTGAAGTGAGAATAGAGAAACTAAACCAGCAGTACACTACTCCTAATTAACTGAAGAAGATCTTGAGCCTTTTGCCTTCTGCCATTAATTCAGTTAACACTACAACAACAGTATATTACAGAGCAAGAAGTACTGACACGAAGTAACAAAAAATGCATCAAGCAGTAACAAAAAAATTGTTCAAGCACTGATAGGAAAAGGCATGCAAAAACTACACCATTTTAATCTGTACTTCGCTCCACTAAGAGAGAAGCATATTTTGTGACTTATTCAAATTCACATATGAAGCACACAGGGTAGTTGAACACAGAAATTTCTACTGCAAATGTAAACAATATACTATAGAGCAGTATTGATCTCAAATTTTTACAGTAATGGTCTAATCCCAATTCCAATCGGAAGCACACCATTTAATTTAATCTCAAAATTGACCAGTCCACATGCATAGATTTGACATACATTCAGAATTTATTAATGGAAAAGTTTCATTCAGTTTTAATTAAAGAAACAATTTCAGTTAATTATAATTATCTGAAAAAGTTTCATTTAGTGGGTGTGCTCAGACAAGAAAATCACTACTCCAAAACAAGCAAACTTGGAAGCACTACAGTAAGAGTACATGTTCAGAACAGGGTCAGAATACAAGAATCACAGGAGCATCACTAAGCTTGTTTACCCCTATAGATTTGCTTGTCCAAGTTTATGCTTAGATCCAGCTTGGAGATATTCAGAAGCACGTTTACTGGAAATATCCATCTTGGGAATACTTAGAAGTATGATAGGAGTACTTATGCTCAGAATACTTATGCTTGTATGAACAGATTTTAGAAAAAAAAAGCAAGAAAGCTAAAAAAACATAGAACTGGATGATGAGTGTGTCACATCTTACATGGCAAGGGGGCGGCGGGGGAGATGGGACAATCGGAGGCTAGGGTTCCTCCTACGCCGTCCTCCTCCGCGTAGGTTGCGCCGCCGCTGCCGGGGATTGCGATGCCGTCCTCCTCCTCCTTCGCTCGCCGGGGATCGCTTTTGTCCTCCTCCTTCTGCTTGCATAGGTTGCGACGCCGTCCTCCTCCTTCGATCGCTCGGGGATTGCTTCCATGGGGTGCCGGCCAGGAGAGATTTGGAGAGGTTTGGGCCGGGGATGAGATGGGCCGGGGATAGCAATGGCGCACCTCCCGGTGGTGCACCATAAGTATATCCATAGCAATGGCGCACCACTGAGGGGTGCGCCATAAGTATCGTCACACGCCGCGCAAAGTGTAGTACTAGAGGGGTTGAAGCCCTCTCCTGTTAAGGTTCGAGGCAGTAGTGTAGTGGTAGCCGGCTCTCTGTGCAGACCAAAGGTCTAGAGTTCGAGTCCCAGGCGCCCCCTTTTTTGTGTTTTCCTGTTTTGATAGTGGGGCATGTATGTGTACGTGTGTATGTGCTGAGTGTATGTATATGTATACATACATGATAGATTCGAGGCGTCAGCAAAACACCGCCGTCTGTTCCTAAAACAAAACCCCTTAGCGCCCCGGGACGGGAGTGGGGGACAGCCCTACGCAGACAGCAACAGCACCGGCTCTACGAAGTCCGAATCGAATCTTTCGGTTGGCTTTCCCGTGAATGATATATATGCCCTTCTCTTCATTGCTTTCCTGAAATGCGTGCTTAGATAAAATACAACGGTACCTATATCGCTCGCTATGAAAAAATATCATCAAATTTGAAAAAATATTCATGAATTCAAAAAGTGCCCATGAAATTTAAAAATATTCATGAATTCAAAAAATATTAACAAATTCAATACTTTTTGTGAGTTAGAAATTCAATACCATAATAAACATAAATAAATATTCATGAGGACACTAGAACAGAAGAAATATCATTTCAATATGTCGAAATACAATCGAGAAATGAAGGCTACAATTTAAATACAATCGATCTTAGCTAGCTATCTGTTCACAATCTTCTTGCCCTTATTTTTCGCAAATGGAGTTCTTCTCTTGAACGCACGTCCTTTAGGTAGGGTGGTCCTGCTTCTTTTTGTGGTGTATGCTGGTACTTCATCGTCGTCGTCATGTTCCATCTTCGGGTCGCCGTACTTGTCGAAGTCTTGCTCATTTGCGACTCCATCCATTCCGATGATCTTCCTTTTGCCTCTCCTCACGACAACACGACTGGGCTTTGGCGGGTCGGTAATGAAGAAGCATTGGTCCACTTGGGAAGCCAGTACCCATGGCTCATTTTTTGCGGTGACGTTTGCGCCCGCGGTCTTGGATTTGTCTTTGGGTATAACCATGGTGGTGAAATACCGGTCTTCTTTTAGGACTCTCTTGGCCCATCTGACACGGAACATCGGGACCTTCTCTCCAGCGTAGTTCAGCTCCCAGATCTCCTCGATCCTTCCGTAGTATCTGTCCTTGTTGTTACCGGTGTAGGATTCCATCGTTACCCCGGAGTTCTGATAACCATCGCTCTTCATGTCCTTTCCCTCGGTGTAGAATGTGTAGCCGTTGATATCGTATGCCTCATACGTCATCAGGTTGTGCTTGGCGCCCTGTGACAAGGCGAATATGAGTTGTTCTTCCGCGGAAGAATCCTCATGTAAAGGGTACGATACAAGCATCTTCTTGAACCAACGCGTGAAACATGAGTTGTGTTCTTTGATTATATCTCCGTCCGTCCTCTGTTGGCCTCGGTCATTGTACGTCTTCTCAATAAAGGTTTTCTTCTCTATCACCCAAGGATCAACCACGTCTATGTGTTCTAGCACGACTAGGTTTGCTCTTTCAAAGTCGGCGAGTCGACCCTCGAAGTCAACATGCATTTCGCGGCGACCCTCACGGTGACCCCATCCAGCGAGCCTGCCGAGGTGCCTGTTGACGGGCAGACCAACAGGGTTCTCGATGCCTAGATAATTCATGCAGTAGGAGATGCACTCTTCGGTCAGAAAGCCCCTGGCTATGCTTCCCTCTGGACGTGACATGTTGCGAACGTATCCTTTGATGACACCATTCATCCTTTCGAACGGCATCATGCTGTGCAGGAACATCGGCCCGAGTTGGACGATATCCTCCACGATATGGACCAGTAGATGCACCATAACGTCGAAGAATGCGGGTGGGAAGTACATCTCAAGCTCGCATAGTATCACCATGATCTCTTCCTGTAGCCTTCTGAGTTGCCTCACGCCAACCGACTTCCGAGAGATGACGTCAAAAAAGTTGCATACGCCAAATAGCGTTTCACGGACGTGCGCGTCCATGATCCCATGGATGGCAACTAGAAGTATCTGCATCATCAGCACGTGACAGTCATGAGACTTCATCCCGCTGAACTTCTGCTTCGCTGAGTCTAGGTATCTGCTTATCTTCCCCGCGTAACCGTAAGGAAGTTTTACTCCTATGAGGCAGGTGAAAAACTGATCGATCTCCTCCTAACTTAGAGTGAAGCACGCGGGCGGGAAATCATTTCCGGTCTTCTTGGCCTTTTTGCCTTTGCGACGACTTTCTGTGTCCTGCTTCGCCTCATCATCATCATCATCATCATTAGCATGAAGCTCCTCCTTGATGCCCATTGATTTCAAGTCTGCCCTTGCTTTCGGCCCATCTTTGGTCCTCTCTGGCATGTTGAGCAGGGTACCAAACAGACTCTCGCACATGTTCTTCGTGATATGCATGACATCAAGGCTGTGAGGCACACGGAGGATCTTCCAGTACGGCAAGTCCCAGAAAACAGACCTCGTTTTCCATACCTTTAGCAACGGCTCTGGCGCCTTTCGCTTCTTTCCTGGCTCTGGCACCTTTCCCGGCGGTGGGCACTCTTTCCAATTTTTCAACAACTTGTCTATTTCCTCGCCGCTCCTCGTACGCGGGCGTCTTCGGGGTTCGGTTTCACCATCGAACAGATCCTTGCGTTTTCTCCATGAGTCATCATCGCGAAGCCACCTTCGATGTCCCATGAACACGGTTTTCGAAGACCCGGGATCTCTATCTAGCTGGCGATACGTTGTGTCATCCATGCACCTGACGCATCTAGAAAATCCGTGGACCACCTGCCCCGCGACATATCCGTAAGCGAGATAGTCGTGCACCGTCGTGAGCAGTGCGGCTCTCATAGGGAAATATTCTTTCTCTGCGGCGTCCCACGTATTGGCTGGCATTTTCCACAGCGTGTCTGGCTCCTCTTTAAGCAGCCCTAGATACAGATTGATGTCGTTCCCTGGTTGTTTCGGCCCTTCAATTAGCATACTCATGTGAATGTACTTCTTCTTCATGCACAACCAGGGGGAAGGTTGTACATCCACACAAACATAGGCCAGGTGCTATGTGTGCTTCTCTGGCTGCCAAACGGATTGACTCCATCGGTGCTCGCGCCCAGCACGATGTTCCTTGGATCGTTCCCAAATTCTGGGTGTTCGAAGTTCAACGCTTGCCACTGGCTCGCATCCTTAGGGTGACTCAGCATCTTGTCTTTTTTATTTATCTCCGGATCATTTGCGTCATCTTCTCGCTTCTTCTCCTCCCTATCCACATGCCAACGCAGGAGCTTTGCTACCTTAGGGTCCGCGAAATACCGCTGCAGACGAGGAGTGATTGAAAAGTAACACACCACTTTTCGAGGAGCTTTCTTCCTCTTCTTGTATCGAGTGACGCCGCACACCGGACATATTGTAGACTCCGCGTGCTCGTCCCGATAAATGATGCAATTTTTCATGCACACATGGTATTTCACGTGCGGTAAATCCAGAGGACACACGATTTTCTTCGCCTCCTCGAAACTGGTAGGGCACTTGTTCCCCTTGGGAAGACGTTCGTGCCAGAATGACATGTTCTCGTCGAAGCATGCGTCGGTCATTTTGTGTTTTACCTTCATCTCCAGAGCCATGACCGTTACTTTCAGGCAGGTATCCTCGGGCCTGCATCCTTCATACAATGGAGTAACCGCGTCTATCTCCAGTTGATCCAGCTTGGCTTTCTCTCGGGCGGCAGCTCTTTCATTATCCATCTCCTTGAGAAGTAGCTCTTGAATATGAGGGTCCTGCACCCAGCCCATCGATGGTCCATCGTCGTCTGCTCCGGCATCTTCATCTTCATGATCGTGCCCTTCGTCTGCTCCGGCATCTTCCTCATCATCATGTCTGGCATCTTCTACATGATGACCGTGTACTGCAAGTACTTCGTGATCATGTCCTAGAGATTCTTCGTCTTCTCGCCCGCCCCCGCCGCGGTTGTCTTGCTCATGCCCTTCCTCATTTCTTGCCCGGACCCCATGGACGACTTCATAATCATCTTCATCACCTTGCCACCGATAGCCATCCATGAAACCACGCAAGAGCAGGTGGTCCCGCACCTGTACGGAATCCGGGTCCATAAGGCTCCTCAGCTTGCATCTTCGACACGGACATCTTATCTCCGTCTCATTATTTTGAAGCATCTCGGCCTTCGCGGAGCTCAAAAACCTATTCACGATGCCTTCGGTCATCTTGCGGACTGGTCACCTGCGGGGTAGAGCAAAACGATATTTTAGAACCAAGAAAAAATTTGGCATGACTTTGCCTAAAATAGGACCAAAAAGAATGCATAGTGCCAAATTCTCGCCGAAACGGAAATGAATCAACATTCCGGCAAAATATTGGCAACTATTGCATTTCAAATACCGGTACCTACAAACACAAACATATATGCAACACCACAAACATATGCAACACCACAAACATACGTAGACCTAGCTAGGCCATAAAAAGTGCATGTGCACGTTGTTGGAGGGAGAAAAAAGTAGATCTACAACATAAAAGCTTTCCCCTTACCTACCTATCAAAGAAAGGTAATTTAACCACATAATTTGGGTGAATCTATGATGCAAATGAGGTGAGGAGGAGGAGGCACCCAAGACAAGCTTGGATGAGGAGGTGGAGAGAATGAAAGTGGGGAAAGTGAGTGTGGTAGGTGGCTCTCCAAAATATCTAGCTGGTCCCACGTTACTAATGGCGCACCACCTACAAATGCGCCATTAGTAACCCTGGTTACTAATGGCACACCAGCTGGAGGTGCGCCGTTAGTAGTTTTGCAAAAAAAATATAGTAGTGGCGCACTAGGTTAGTGGTGCGCCATTAGTAGTTTAACAACTAATGGCGCACTCTGCCCTGGTGCGTCATTAGTACTTTTGGAAAAATAACAAAAAAAAGTTTGTTAGTAGT
The DNA here is from genome assembly GCA_022496015.1 of Hordeum marinum. Lineage (NCBI taxonomy): Eukaryota > Viridiplantae > Streptophyta > Magnoliopsida > Poales > Poaceae > Hordeum > Hordeum marinum. Next base: position 35,267,651 of record CM039676.1, read on the forward strand.
GGCGCACCGAGTGTGTGGTGCGCCATTAGTGCCCATCACACTAATGGCGCACCAGCACATGGTGCGCCACTGCTATATAGTAGTGGCGCACCACTTGTCTGGTGCGCCATTAGTGTCTATATTATCTATAGCCCTTTTCCTAGTAGTGATGCAAGTTAATGGGAATACCATGTACAATGTTGAAGAGCATATTCTTCATGACTCCTTCAACTTCTTCTTCCTCGGAGTTGTGGCCTTTCTGAGGACATAGCGTGTTTGTCGGAATGCGATAGACCGTTCGAGGCACATATAGCAGATCCTTCACTAAGAAGATTGTGCGTTGAGGCTTTCCACGTGGCAATGCCTTCATCAACACTTGCATCAGCTGATTGGGTAGAGGAGGTTCATCAAACAGCTTGCGGGCTTCATCTGAGGGTATTGGGATTGGGACACACTGAAGCAATTCAGAGGCTTGAGCAGTGAAGTGTCGTGCCAGTCATCCAGTCCAATATCCATGAGTTGATATCTGAGGAATTTCCGCGGATATGCAGCGTGGCGTAGAATTGAATGATGATTTCTTCATTCCAGTCGCAGATGTCGACACAGAATGGAAGAAGGCCTGCATCATAGAGAACTTGGAGCACGGGAGTGAATGATGGGACTTTCCATATCAGCATGAGGAATCTGATGGTGCTCAAAGACTTTTTTCTTCTCATATAGTACTGAAGCATAGTAGTTGAGTTGAGAGGTAGTCCAGAATCTATTGCGACCAGCCCTTGAAGAGTCATAGGGGTTTGGTCCAGAGAAGAATGAGTGTTCATCGAAGAAATTGTTCTTGAGGAATTTGGGATGAACAGTGCCTTTGAATGGCAGTCTTGGGTTGGGTTGAGGATTTGTTTTCGTGTGCGCCCCTTGGTCTCCGTTGGCATTGGAGGAACAGCAGACTGAGTGATTTGAAGAACTAGTTCCTCGACAGTGGCCGGAGCATCAATGTTCTCAGCTGTTGTAGCTGGAATTTCTTCACTGTCTGGAAGGTACAAATGTGCAGAGTCTTTAGGTATTTCTTCAGTCTATGCAGGCGACTAAGGAATCAACATCAGAGGAGTTTCCATTGGTGAATTGGGATGTGCAGATTCCCAATATAAATCATAGACGACTGGAGTAGTGTCACCAATGTCAACTTCTTCATCAATTTCTTCAACGCCAGCTTCCTCAGCAGTTAATTGAAGCTGCGGTGATCATACCTTGGGAGTTGAAGTAGTGTCTTCAATTTCAATTTCCTCATCAATCTGCTCTGTCGTAGCAGCAGACATATTTTCTTCTTCTTCAGGGATGACATACTCCTCCCCATATGGCACAATAGCGTAGGCAGGTGCCGAGGAAATTGGAGTTACATTTATTGGTGTTGCTGAGGAACTTGGCAAAGTTTTCAACTTCTTCAACGCAGGGGCTTCAGAAGTTGATGCTTTTCTTTTGAGGGGATTTTCCTCAGCAGTAGCAGTTTCTTCAGGAACGACTGATGCAGCCGCCCTGGGTGGTTCAGTTTCTTCAGGCACAGCAGATTCTTCAGTTGTCCGATGAGATTCTTCAGGCACAACAGCAGTATCTGTTGGCATAGCAGTTTCTTCAGGCACAACATTGGAGGTTGCCCTGGCATGTTCATCAGTGGTCTGAGTTTCCTCAACAGCACTGGCAGTGGCTTCTGGTGCAAAAGCATTTCCTTGAGCAGTTTCATCAGGCTGAGCATTTTCATCAGCTGCCTGAGGAGTTTCATCTGCAGTCTGAGCAATTTCTTCAGACTGAGGCTTTTCTGGTTGCGATCGAGCTACAACCCTGGAGTTGTGGTCCTTCACAGCAGCTTTAGCAGCCTTGATGAATCTATCCTTAGTTCCTTTCTATTCTTCATCGTATCTCTCTTGATCCTCAGAGAGAGTACGGATCTCTGACTGAACTGTGACTAACTGTTTGGGAGTCAAGTTCATCACATTGTCACGCAGGAACTTCTCACTACTAGGAAAAAGCCTAGTAGTAGCGCTGGAAATACCCTTACTAGTAGCGCTAGGTCCAGCGCTACTGCTAAGGCGCTACAACTAAAGTGTAGCAGTAGCATGTGTTAGCCCGCGCTATTGCTACACCTCCTTAGCAGTAGCACTTTTAGTGGAAAGTGCTGCTACTACTATTATTACGTATTTCTTTTTTTATGTCGTATATTCATACGCAACTATACAAGTTTTCATAATACATCATTGTCATAGAACAACTCCTCCTCGTCATCATTTTCGTCAAACAGATAACTAGATTTCAAAAACCTTACAAGTCCAGACCGAAATGCTAGATCGAGAACAATAATGATAAAACTATTAAACCTTAAACTAGAGCTTAATCCTACTACAATATTATTAATGAGCAGAATCTGGTGGTACAGAATCTGATGGTGGTGGGGGCATTCTTGGCGGAAGTATCCCGACAACACTTCCCCATCGGGCTCTTTGAGCCGAGCATGAAGATCTCACTTGTTGTAGTGCCCATTCCATAACCAATTGGGGAGTACTCTGAGGTGGCATCCGAGCCCGCTCTGCAAGGTTGGCCTCCGCGAAGATGATGCCTGCTGCAACTTGTAGTTGTGCTTGGGCATAACTCTTGCACTCCTTGACTTCCCACTCCTGGTGACTACACTAAGTCTTCCGAAACGTTTCCTCCGCCTCTTTCAGCTCCCGCATACAATCTCTCCATCCGAACACTGCATCGTCAATCCTTTTTCCCCGCGCCAATATCTTCCTCCGCCACTTCAACTCCTCTTCACAAGAACGTCTAGGAGCCATGGAATCCCTGTAAATTTGGCATCACATTTGCTTAACAATGGACATATTAAGTAGACATCACATAGAACAAATCTCATGAAGAAATCAGATCCATCCATCCATCTAAGTAGACATCACATATTAAGTAGACATCACATATTAAGTAGACATCACATATTAAGTAGACATCACATATTAAGTAGACATCACATATTAAGTAGACATCACATATCATGAAGAAATCATATTAATCCATCTAACCATCTAAATGCATCAATTCACGTCATCCATCCATCTAACCATATAAATTTCATCCATCCATCCATCTAACCATCTAAATTTCATCCATCAATTCATATAACCATCTAAATTTCGTTTCATCCATCCATATGGGAGAGAGGAGGTACAGGGAGAGATACCGCTGCGTGGATGGCCGGGATGGGGGAGAACCGCTGCATGGGGATATGGTGCCAGGACGGGGAGCCGCCGCGTGAGGAGGGCCAGGACGGGGAGGGCCACCGCGTCGGAGCGCTGATGCGGGGATATGGTGCGGTGGCGCGAGGATGAGATCGATTTGAGAGTGAGGAGCGAGGGGCGTGCGGGGGAAGATGATAAATAGAGGGACCCGATTAGCAGCAGCGCTGGACGGGAACATCGCTACTGCTACGCTATTAGTAGTAGTGTTGCCCCTTGATAGCCGCTACTACTACCGTTCACCCCCCTCGATTGGGATGGGACCGGTTAGTAGTAGCACTGGTTAATAATCCAGTGCTACTGCAAATTAGCAACAGCGGCCGTTATTTTCCAGTGCTACTAATGATGTCCTGCCTATAACGTTTTTCGTAGTAGTGTCTCTTTGCGAGCTTTGCTTCTTCTTGCTCTCAGAGCTTGCTCTCTCTCTTCCACTTTTCTTCACAAATGAAGTGGGTGAGAACATGATCTACACCCAGAGGTAGATTCAGTGAGGAGAGTGGGGTGTTTGGATCTTCATGCCAAATATTGATGAAATTCAGGATTGTCTTGGGATCCAACAGAAGAGGAATGGAGCTTCCCTTTGCAATGGCAGCCCTTTGCTGACTTTGTCTAATGATTTCCTCCACTTCCTCATCATCAGCTTCATCATCATCTTCATCATTACCCTCTGAGGAACCTGAGGGGGTTGTTACCACAGCCTTGCTGGTGTGGGGACTTGGTCTTTGACCTCGTCCGACAGTTTTCTTCAGTTTCAGCACAGAGGGGCTGGTTGAAGACTTTGCAGTTGTGGAGGGGCTTGCAGTGAGCTTTGGAACCTTGGTGAAACCCTCAGTCCTCTTGCATGTTGCTAGATGCACTGGAGTTGAGGACTTTGTAGCTGCAGCAGATGACTGAGCAGCAACAGTTCCAGGTGCTGAAGGCTTTCTAGGCTGAGGCCTTTGACCTTGAGGGATCTGCAGTGAGGATCTTAATGTTGAAGAACCTATCTTCAGAGCAGATTTCTTCATCATTTTCTTTGGAGCATTGGCAGAAGCTCCGGTAGAGGCAGCAGCAGCAAAATCCTCGTTGAATGTCTTCACAGCCTCTTTGGCTTTCCTCGCTACCTTGGCTTGCTGTTTCTCCCATAGATGAGGAAAGTCCTCACCGGTTTTGAGGCTTGTGGGATCAGCGACTTGATTCGGAGCAAGAGGATGCCTGCTGCAAGGTGGTTTCACTGCAAATTTCATCATGTACTTTGGGGTTACATAACGATATTCTCTCCATTCTTTTGCCCATCTCCTCTCAATCTTTTGTAGACGGATCTTCCTCTGCTTGGTCGTCTCCCATGTGTTTCTTCATCAGGTGTGTAGTATTCATCATACACATCCTCAGGGATCTCAAATGCAGTGTGCACATCTGGCTTCTTCCCTCCTTTCTGAGGTTTCCTCCCATCAGACATTTTCTTCACTTGAGGAATATGAACTCTTGAAGACTCTAAAGAGGTACACAGTTTTTCTTCAAGTAGCGCTGCAAATGAGTTAAGTTGATGAGAACCTAGTGATTCATCAGCGGACATGTTGTACCTATGAATAGAGTATAGGTGCGAGGAATTTGAAGAGGTCATATGCATTCTCAGAAATTTGAAGAAAAATAGGTGTGAGGAATTTGACCGTGGATGTCTTGAGGGATTTCACTAGGTGTTCTTTGTCTCAGGTTCCAGAGTTGTGCAAATTTGAGAATTCGCAAAATTGAGGAATCTTGAAGAAAATCATTACTTAGGGAAAATTATCAAGTATGAGGAGATGTAAGGTGCTTGAGAATTGGATTTATAATGTATAAACACCTTTTGAGGAATAGTTGAAGTAGTTGAAGATCAAACTAGGGCAGTAAAAATAAATTTTAATTACCCTAGTGAAGAACACGACGAACACAGAGATGAAATGAGGAAGTTTGTCCATTCAGTTCTCCCACGCCCCAGCTTGGCAGAAGGAGACAGCTACAGCGGAGGCGGGATGAAGATTTCCATGGCTGATGCGAGTACAGTGACGACGAGGTTGAGGCAGCGAAGCTCTTCCTCACCGGCGACGATGACTTTAGCGGTGGCGCTTTGCAGGAGCTCGGGAGAGGTATGATAGGAGGAGTAACCGAGCACAGTTGAAGGGGAGGGGGTATTTATAGAGGGAGTGAAAACCTATCCACCCAAAGATTTTGGACAGGTTTACCCCTGACCCTTGCTCTCCTCGCGACAGGTGTCACCCACAAACTCAGTGGTGGCGATAGTGGGGGTCGTGGGTTATCCAGGCACGGGAATAGGAACAGTTTGAGCAGGAACCGCCGAAAATTTTGGTAGTGAAGATTTAAAGTTTTCGTTTGTAAATTCTTCAGCTATCAAGGACACAGTGAAGACTTTGAACGAGTTTCAAAGTAGAACGCATATGAAGAATTTGTGAACAGATTGGGTTGAGTTTAGCATAGATGGGGAAAGGGTCCGATCACATTCACTTAGATGAAAATCAACTTGAAGAATTAGCAATAAGTGAATGCTGTTGAGGACATTGAAAACTCATATATATATATATATATATATATATATATATATATATATATAGTCAATGAAGAATATGAGTCTTAAAGTTTTGAAGAATTTGAAAAGTTGAGGAATTTGAAAAGTTGAGGAATTTGCAAATTTGAGGAATTTGGCAGTTTGAAGAATTTGCAAAGACAACGAAATGCTCAATTTTGAAGAATTTCAACTTTTGGTTGGTAGTGTGACCCACCGTATAAGAATGGTGATTTCAGACACCACGTACAATTGTCGTAGGGTTCTGAGAATCAAATTCTTTGTTAATTTCTTCACACTTAGAGAGTTATTCTTCATTGATTGAAGAAAAACGTTACTTCGTGTGTTGCACATCTAAGTCATCAATTTTGCATAAGTGTTAGGATGTGTGTTCTTCTTCAAAGAACATTCTAAGATTCTAAGATATTTAGCTCACACTGCAACTTGCAAAATCTCTTTTCATCCAAGGGCTTTGTGAAGATATCGGCTAGTTGTTCTTTAGTGGGAATGTCGTCAATGGAGATGTCGCCCTTGAGTACATGATCTCGAAGAAAGTGATGACGAATCTGAATGTGTATGGTCTTGGAGTGCTGAACTGGGTCATATGCAATCTTGATAGCACTCTCGTTGTCATAGTAGAGAGGCACATTCTTCAACTTGATGTCGTAGTCCTTGAGAGTTTGCTTCATCCATAGTAACTGAGCACAGCACGAGCCAGCAGCAATGTACTCAGCTTTAGCAGTAGAGAGAGAAACATAGTTCTGCTTCTTTGAGGACCAGCAGACTAAGGATCGTCCGAGGAAATGACATGTGCCTGAGGTTGACTTGCGATCCACGTGATCTCCAGTATAGTCAGCACCAGAGTATCCGACGAGGTGAAGATTTGAGCCCTTGGGATACCATAATCCAAGTGTTGGTGTGTGAGCTAAGTATCGAAGAATATGTTTCATAGCCTTATGGTGTGATTCCTTTGGTGTTGCTTGGAATCGAGCACACATGCAAACACTTAGCATTATGTCAGGCCTAGATGCACATAGATACAATAAAGAGCCAATCATGGAGCGGTATACCTTATGATCGAAATCTATACCATTTTCATCACTGCAGAGGTGTCCTTTTGAAGGCATTGGAGTTTTGACGCCTTTGCAATCTTGCATGTTGAATTTCCTCAGAACATCTTTGAGGTATTTCTCTTGTGAGATGAAGATGCCGTTGTCTTGGTGACGAATTTGAAGACCTAAGAAAAATTTAAATTCTCCCATCATAGACATTTGATATTCTTCACTCATCATATAGGCAAATTCATCACTGTAACGTTTGTCAGTACATCCAAAGCTAATATCACCAACATATATTTGGCATATGAATAGTTCATTGTCATTGGATTTTGTGAAAAGAGGTGGGTCGAGTGAACCGGGTTTGAAGCCTTTCTTCATGAGGAATTCCTTCAGAGTGTCATACCACGCCCAAGGGGCCTGCTTGAGGCCATAGAGGGCCTTGTTAAGTCTGAAGACTTTGTTAGGATGCTTAGGATCTTCAAAACCTGGGGGTTGAGCAACATATACTTCTTCCTCAAGCTTACCATTGAGGAATGCACTTTTCACATCCATTTGATATAAGATGATATTGTGATGGTTAGCATAAGCAAGCAATATTCGAATAGCTTCAAGTCTAGCGACAGGTGCAAAAGTTTCATCAAAATCAATTCCTTCAACCCGTGTGTAGCCTTGTGCTACGAGTCGAGACTTATTCCTCACCACAAGGCCATTTTCATCTTGCTTGTTGCGGTAGATCCACTCGGTACCTATAATGTTATGCTTGCGAGGATCTAGCCGCTTGACAAGATCCCACACATTGTTGAGCTTGAATTGATGCAATTCCTCTTTCATAGCTTGAATCCACTCAGGATCCTTGAATGCTTCATCAACTTCGGTGGGCTCTATGATAGAGACAAAAGCAAAGTGCCCACAAAAGTTAGTTAAATGTGAAGCTCTTGAGCATGTGAGAGGACCTGGTGCATTGATGTCATCGATAATTTTGTCAATCTGCACTTCATTTGCTACTCTTGGATGAGCAGGTTGACGAGGTTGAGGATTTTCATCAGCACCATTTTCTTTAGGTATATCAACATGAGAGTCTTCATTTGTTGGAATGATTTCCTCAGTGGTTATGACATCTTCAGTTGCCTTCAGCTTGATGGATTCCTCAGGAGACTGTTCATCTAACACAGAAGGCAGGTGCTCTCTTTGCGAGCCATTAGTTTCATCGAACCGCACATCTACAGTTTCAACAACCTTGTGATGATAGGTGTTGAAGACTTTGTAGGTGTGCGAGTCCTTTCCGTAACCAAGCATAAAACCTTCATGTGCTTTCGGTGCAAACTTAGAACTGTGGTGAGGATCTCTGATCCAGCATTTTGCACCGAAGACTTTGAGATAACTTACATTGGGTTTCTTTCCTGACATAAGCTCATATGAAGTCTTCTTGAAGAATTTGTGAAGATATAGCCTGTTGATGATGTGGCATGCAGTATCAATTGCTTCAGGCCAAAAATGTCGAGGAGTCTTGTATTCATCAAGCATGGTTCGAGCCATCTCAACAAGAGTTCTGTTCTTACGTTCCATGATGCCATTCTGCTGAGGATTATAAGGGGCAGATAACTCATGAGTAATACCAAGTTCATCAAGATATTCATCAAGGTTAGTGTTCTTGAATTCAGTCCCATTATCACTCCTGATATGCTTGATCTTGATGCCAAAGTTGGTGGAGGCCCTTGAAGCAAATCGTCTGAAGACATCCTGGACTTCATTTTTGTACAGAATGATATGCACCCATGTGTAACGAGAGTAATCGTCAACAATGAAAAATCCATACAAACTTGAAGAATTTGTTAGTACGGAGTAGTGAGTGGGACCAAAGAGATCCATGTGAAGTAATTCAAAGGGTCGTGTAGTGGTCATGATTGTCTTCAAGGGATGCTTGGATCTGGTCATCTTCCCAGATTCACATGCACCACAAAGGTGGTATTTGAGGAATTTGACGCCCTTGATGCCAATGACATGCTTCTTCTTCACGAGCGTGTGCAAGTTCCTCATACCCGCATGTCCAAGACGTCGATGCCACAGCCAACCTTCTGAGGACTTTGCAAGTAGGCATGTGGCAGGCTGAGGTCTTGTAGAGAAATCAACAATATACAAGTCTCCTCACCTAAAGCCTTCAAAGACTTTGGAATTATCAGATTCCATGATGACAACACAACGATATTGTAGCGACCCGGCCTGAAAGGTCGAATCTCCGGTGTTTCTGTACCATCCCAAGATCATGCTTGTACACACACGGTACATCAATGTATATATCAAAGTGAAATCACACAGCTTTATTAATCGAAAAAATCTCATATCGAGTTCTTTATTACAATAAAAATTACAATAAAGTGGCTGAAGGCCAAATCATGAGAATTTCTAATCTTGCGGAAGCTTCAAAGGTAGTTGAGTCCATCTGACTCCAAGGGAATCTCACCGAGCATAGAGCGTATCCTCACTCCTGGTCGGAAAAGTACTCTGCAACATGATATGTTGCAGCCGTATAGGTCAGCATATTGAATATGCCGGCAATGTCACAAAAGAGGGGGTGTAAAGTAATCGTCTATTCTATATGCATATATGGCAGGTGGGGTAGTAAGTTTTGCATAAAGCCAATTTTTCTACAACAAGAGAGGGCAAAAGCATTATTACTACAATGTGGTTGATTACTGAGATGGTTCCACCAACCCATGGTTCCACCAACCCATTCTCATACCCAAGTTGTCATTAATACCCACATCAATGTAATTATTTGTGTTGAGAATTCCAGATAGTTTCGGTTCCTTTGGCTCAAACTGTCCATGACCGTGGACACGGCTAATCGATTAGGTTTGGGTACTCTGCAGAGTTTTGCACACGTTCCCCACAAGATTTGATCGCCTCCGTTGGATTTCTCGCACTTCAGGGTGTTTGAGAAACGTATGACCAAAACATGGTCTTCTAAAGGGTTTCCCCGAGACTCTGTCAGTGCCCATGCTTTCCTACCATTCTTCTACATCTCGTAGCACCGCCTGTCTAGGGTCACCACGATATCCAACCAAGCCAGAGCCCATAATGGCTTGTGGCTATGCAGGTAAGCCTTGGGTCTTGAAGCATCCATCCATCTCTTTGTGTCTCGGTGGACCTTTCTGCATGAATACTGGCACTTCTCCAGCAACATCTAGGCTAACCACTGGTTTCTCCAGGGCACCGTTCAACCATCATCCACCTAGAGGTATGTTGAAAACTCGGAGTCTTGAAGTCTTGATCATCTTGTAGGTCTTGAAATTATTATGTCACAACTCTCATGAATCACACAACCAACCCCGTCTACTAATAGCATAGCAAAATTAAATCAATGTTTCCCGGGGCCAATGTGTCAAAGGGTTGAGGGGTGCCTACCACATGATACTACATCAAGTAACCAAGTTTACAAATTACCTAGTTTGCATGCAATTGGGGAGATGGTAGAACTAATGCAATAAAACATAGGTATACATGGTCAAAGTGACTTGCCTTGCTGACGATCCTCGTACTCAAGTGACTCTAGATAACAAGCTTCGCACTCCGGATGATCTAACGAATCAAACAAAGCACACAATAAGCATAACCACAATACAACTCCTACAACAGCAAGGTAAACAAATACTTCAACAAATAAATAGCACAATCAAAAGGAAGAATCACTCAAAGTATAAGACTCTAAAATTTTTGGGGTCAAATCTCTACTAAGACATAACAAGTCAAAAAATTTGTTTTGAACAACTAGCCATTTAGATAACAGAAAAGTCAATACAAAATTTTACTAGAAAATAGAAAGTATTTCATTATAAAAAATTTGTGCAAAAAGAGTTACTACAAAACTTTTTTCTAAACAATACTAAAGGTGAAAATAAGATTTACCTATTCAAACTAGAGCACAAAACAAATAAAAAAATATTTTTATTAACAAAAAATAATACACCTAATGTTGAAACAACAGAACCTAATGAAATCTAAAAACAAAAGTTAAACTAATTCAGATTCAAACTAAAACAAAAATCAAACTAACTAAACTCTATTAAGAACTAGACAGATTCTGTTTTTGTTAAAAACCCTAACCAAATTCATCCTAAAAATTCTCAAACTATGTAGGATGATGGGTCTAACTAATACAAAACAGTGCAAAAAGATTCCCTCAAAAATAATTTTTTAAACTCTAGTTATACAGATTTTAGTAATTTAAGCAAATTTGGTTAGATTCAAATTTTAAAGTTCAAATTTGAAATCTAAGACTACAGGATGAAACTACCTGAAATTTGTGACCTAATGTAAAAAGAATAAATTTAAAACACTAATTATTTTAAAAGATATAACAAAAATAAAATCAGAACACATTCTGTTTTCTAAAACAGAAACAGAACGAGAAAAAAAATTAGCTAACGGACAGAGGCTACGTGGCGACTTCCTATTGGTCGAAAGCGCACACGTGCGGGTGTTTGCGGCGGACGACCGAACGTTAGAGGATACCATTTCAGGGTTTTAAGTGATCTAATCTAACGCGTCGGATATGAATCGAACGGTCCAGGGGGTGTGCGGTGGCTTAAAGAGGGGATATCGATGTTTCCGGCGAGGTCGACGGCGGCCGGACGTTGGAGGTGGTCGGAGGTGGTCGAGCGGTGGTCGGGGGCAGCGTCCGAAGAGCTCAAACAATGGTGATGAAGATCCGGCGTTGAATGATGGCGTCAGACGGGGCTGGGGACGATGGAGACGACGGCTAGGAGCTCTGGGGGGTTCGGTTGGAGTCCGAACTCCGGCGAGGTGGTGCAGTGGCGTTTTGGCGAGGGTAGAGGGGGGCTCGGGGTGGAACGGAGAGTGGAGAAGCATTTGCTACTTATAGGCCAGGTGCAGGGTCGGGAGAGGGAGAGAGGAGAGAGATCCGTGGGGGAGGGATCGCCGGCGAGGTCGGGGGCGAGGGGAAGGGGATGAGCGCGCTGATGAAGTTGTCGGACTGTGGGTCCCGCGGGTCAGTGAGAGAGAGGGCGATGTTTGCGCGTCGGTGGCCGATCCGGAGGAATCTTGGGACTTGAAGACTGTGGGCCGGCCGGTTTGCTAATTAAATCGTTTAAATACGTTTCCTTTTCTATTTTCCAGAACGTTTAAAATCCTTTAATGCATTCAAATCCTTTCCAAACCTAGGAAATATATATATCAAAATGATCAGGGGAATAAATGCTATTTAATGAACATTTTTCCTCTGTCAAAATGAATACTTAAAAAATCATTTTTTAGAAAATGCCTAATTGATTTTAAATTCTTTTGAGATAAACTTTCAAATAAACCTCTGGTTTTTATTGTTCAAATAATTCACCAAGATGCTCCTGGTGTGGAGTGTCATGTTACTCCTCTCTGTTTTTGAATAATTCCAGAGATTTTCAAATAAATGAAACAAGTAAATGGAGAAAAAAAAGCGGCCTTTTATAAATCCGAAAGAAGAACTTCAACAATTCATTTCATTCAAACAATGTGATGATGATGCATATATATAATTCATAACATTCCAAAATGAAATTTTGGGATGTTACAGATATTTTCCAAATACGACAACCATATCAAGATCACAAAGCATTGAGACAGACATAAGGTTGAACCCAAGGGATTCGACAAGCATCACCTTATCCATGGTTCAGTCCTTTGAGATAGCAACCTTACCAAGTCCCAATACCTTGATTTTTCCTTTTTCAGCATAGGTGATATGCTTCAGATGAGATGGATCAAGTGGCAAATTCATCAGAAGAATCTTGTCACCAGTCATGTGGTTTGTGCATCCACTATCGAGGACCCACTTAGTAGCTTTTGGAGTGTCATCCTACAGATGAATTAGTACAACTTACAAACTCATATGCTTCAGAGTGAAGAATATGACATCAATTTCATCAGACAGAAATTCATCACACAAGATAATAAGCAAGTAGCGTGTGAGGACGTGAGAAATGAAGAGTCATTTCTGCGTGGTTAGCTTGCGTCCTTTCAAGCATTTTCCTCAGGTCTCTAGCAAATTCATCAGATGTTCAAATTCATCTAGAGACCTGACCCTGCATTAAGATATTAGTTTGATTTCTTCACCACCCACATCTCAAGGGGTGGCAAAGAGTTCATCATTCTACGAGCACCATATGAGAAGGGAGGCATTGAAGCAAGTGCACTTCGTTTCACAGGGCAAGGGTTAAAGTACTCATATGAATAAGCAGAGAAATTCTTCGAGGACTTATGAACATAATGGTTTGAAGAATAATGCACATATTCGTAACTCTTAGGTTTTTCCTGCGAAACAGAGGCATTAGCACGAGAATGATGATTTTGACCATTTGAGGAATTTGGTCCAAGTGAGGACTTTGATCCACTTGAGGATTTTGATTTGGGGTTCCTTTTCTTCAAGAGTGGTGTCGTGAGGACATTCACTTGAAGATTTTGTAGGTAGCTCTTGGGAACCCAGATTTTCTTCAATGGAGAGCCATTCCTGCAGTTAGTTCCAACAAATCTAGCAAATACTTCAACTTTCTGATTTTTGAAGAATTTGAAGTTGGAGTCAAGTGACTCATCAGAGGAATATGAAGTTTCACATGCAAAGCCAGATAAAGTGGATGGATCTACAGGAGGTCCTTTTGCAGCAACCCATGAGGTTTTGGGGTACTGCTCAGGTGTCTAGTAGGATCCATCAGCATTGAGTTTCCTCACAAAGGCGATACCCTCTTTCCTAGGGTTCCTATTCAGAATCTGCCTTTTGAGGACATCGCAAAGGATTTGATGCCCTTTGATACTTTTGTATATGCCTATCACATACAATTCCTTCAACCCTGCATTGTCATCGGTGATGCTTGTGGTATCCTCACATGAGGAATTTGAAACCACTGGAATAGTTGAAGAAATTGCAGCAATAGAAGCATTTGAACATTCTGGTGAAGAGTTAGTTGTTTCACGTTCGATGCATTTCAAACAAGGTGGAACAAATTCTTCCTAAGCGGTACTGATCTGTTGACCCAGTAAGGAATCATTTTTCCCTTTGGAGATCCTCATGTGACACCCTTAGTTTCTCAAGATCTTGCTTTCTTTGAAGAAATTCATAGGAAGGCTTCTCATGATCGGCTAAGAGGTCGTTATGATGACTCTGTAGGTTATCATACTTTGTCTAAAGACTTTTGAGATTGACAGACAGAGTTTGAGTCCGATCCACTTCATGGTTTAACAGATCATCGCTTTTGTCTAGCATTTTCTAAAGCTTTTCAAGTGCACTTTGTTGTTTAGTGGCAAGCTTAACAAGTTTAGCATAGCTAGATTTCACATATTCATCAGATTCACCTTCACTTGATTCAGAAGAGGAATGATGTTTTTGTACCTTTGATCCTTTTGCCATGAAGCACTGGGTGGGAGCATAGTCATCATTGCTGATGTCAGAGTCGTTGGTGTAGTCGGATTCTTCATTGTTGAAGATGGACTTGCTGACAAAAGCAGTAGCAAGAGCAAGGCTAGCAACACCAGATTCTGATTCCTTCTCAGATTCTTCCTCTTCTTCATATTCTTCAGATTCTTCCTCGGAATCCATTTCCTTGCCGATGAATGCTCGAGCCTTTCTGGAACCATTCTTCTTGTGCTTTGAGGACTTTGAAGATGAGGACTTTGCAGATGAGGACTTTGAAGACTTCTTCTTTTTCTTCGAGTCATCAGAACTATCATCCTTGTATTTCTTCTTCCTCTTTGAGTCTTTTTCCCAGAGAGGACAGTCAGAGATAAAGTGGCTAGGCTTCTTGCAACGATGACATGTTCTCTTCTTGTAATCTTCTGAGGAATCTGATTTCCTCAAGCCCTTTTTGATGACTTTCCAAATCCGCCTCTCCTTGAAAACTTTTGGAATTTCCTCACAAGCATAGCTAGTTCCTGACTTAGTTCTTCAGGATCACCAAGGATGTTGTCAGAATCTTCTTCTACAGATGAGGAAATGGTTTCTGTCTTTAGAGCACGAGATCTTCCATAGCTTGGCCCGTAGAGGTCTCTCTTCTCAGCTTGTTGGAATTCATGAGTATTGAGTCTTTCCAGAATATCACCAGGATCAAGAGCTTTGTAGTCTTCGCGTTCTTGAATCATCAATGCCAGAGTATCAAATGAGGAATCGAGTGATCTTAGTAGTTTCTTCACCACTTCATGATCAGTGATATCAGTGGCACCCAGTGCTTGAAGTTCATTGGAAATATCAATGAGGCGATCAAACGTTTGTTGGACATTTCATTGTCAAGACTTTTGAAGCGGTTGAAGAGATTGCGAAGAACATCAACACGAGAGTCACGTTGAGTGGAGACTCCTTCGTTGACTTTGGACAGCCTATCCCAGATAAGCATAGTAGACTCCAAAGCACTCACTCTGCCATACTGACATTTGCTCAGATGGCCACAGATGATATTCTTCGCTTGAGAGTCGAGTTGCTTGAATCTCTTCACATCAGCAGCAGTAACAGCGGGAGTGTCAGAGGGCACACCATTTTCCACAACATGCCAGAGATCGTTGTCAATAGCTTCAAGGTGCATACGCATCTTGTTCTTCCAGTAGGGGTAGTCCATCCCATCAAAGGTAGGACATCCTGCGGAAACCTTGATCATACCTGCAGTCAACATAACTAGAACTCCAAGTGGTTAAACCAAAATCACACAGAGCGAGGGAGTACCTTCTCTGAGACCAATTGAAAGTGCGTTATATCGACTAGAGGGGGTGAATAGGCGATTTTTTACAAATTCATCACTTGAGGAATTTGAAATGTGATGAATAACTAACAGCGGAATAAATAATCAAGTGCGTGTGAGATAGAGTAACATCATAGTCATCATGATGAAATGAAACATGCACAGATTATGAGTAGCGTGATATAGGATAAGCAGTGACGAACAATGTAACTTGAAAATTTGAGATAAGGAATTTGTGAAAGTCTTCAATCAAATTCTTCAAAAAGTAACAAGCAATTTCATCAACATGTTTATGAGGAATAAGGAGGTTGTGGAAATAGAACCAGGTAGCTCGATGAATACAATGGTTTGATGACCCAGTTCCAACTGCTGTGACAGTCGTACATCTGGTTTGGAGTGGCCTGGTATTTAAACCAGAGGACACACAGTCCTTACCGTATTCTCCTTGAGCTAAGGTCACACAGTCCTCGCCCAACACTCGTGGTAAGTATTCAGGGTAGACTTCCAAAACCCTCACAAACAGGTCACCCGGCGATCCACAATTTGCTGCTGGATGCTCTAGACCAAGGTCACTTCGTGGTCCCCAATTGACTACAGGAGCACTAGACCATGACGCCTAACCATTTAGAGGATGCATAGTCCTCAAAGGTAACAGGCATCGGTTCCACACAGGAAATTCTTCAGTGATGCTCAATCACTATGGGTTTGGTGGTTTGGTTGTGGGTTTTTCCTCACTGATGATTTTCTCTCAAAGTCCTCGGAGGATGGGATGCTCTCAAATGACAAGTGTCAGTTCTCTCTCGGAGCAGCCAACTAGCTAGTGGTTGTGGGGGTCGGCTATTTATAGCCAGGGTGCAACCCGACATGATATGACATAAATGCCCCCAATCATATGATCGTTATGTGGATAGTTGTGAATGGGGACAGCTGGCGCTAAGCACAGCAACGGTCGGATTTTCGAACTATGAAAGTCCTCAGACATATCACGTTCCTCACTTGTAGGCAATTCGCACTAGAGAAATCCTAACTCCTCGGTCAGATCAATTTCCTCAGAGACCAGAAGAACATCGTCTCTGTCACTGAAGAACTTGACAGAGCCGTAAGAGATTTCCAAAGGCTTCACTCGAAGCATTGTGTAGGTTGAGGATTTTGGAGTTGAGCATTAGTTGGAAACTTCCTTAGTATTACCTCGACCCCCTTTAACAGTACGGTGTTTCCTATGACTCAAGTAAAGGAAATGAAACTATGAAAACAAGTCTTCGTGCTTCATAATCCTCGTTCATATCTTCAAGGTCACACCAACTTCTTCATTTCCAAAGTCTTCACGAAGTCTTCTCCAAAGTCTTTAGAAAGTCTTCAGCAAAGTCTTGACTTGAAGACATACTTTTTTAGGGGTCGATAATCTCCAAATATATAAAACTCCTCATCGACTTATAGAGCATGTGTACACTCACAAACACATTAGTACCTTAACCTATAAGTCTTCAATACACCAAAATCACTAAGGGGCACTAGATGCACTAACACTTGGCCCTTGGGCCAAGCCTCCTCCTCTCTTCCTCTTATATATACTAGAGGTTTTAGGGGTTTTGCACTAGATTTTCAGCCACGTGCTACTCGTTCCTCTAGTGCATAGTTTCTCCTCTAGATCGGTTTTCTGCAGTGCTTAGGCGAAGCCCTGCCGGAATTGCTCCACCACCATCGCCGCGGTGCCGTCACGCTTCCGGAGAACTCGTCTACCTCTCCGCTCCCTCTTGCTGGATCAAGAAGGCAGAGATCGTCATCGAGCTGTACGTGTGCTTGAATCGATTGAGACATGCGAACCATGCCTCTTGGTCAAGATGACTAAGGACCCCGTTTTCTGGTTTGATGGAGCGGGCAAGTGATTTATTGGAAATGATACATGTTGATGTATGCAACCCAATGAGTCTTATAGCGTGAGGTGGATATCGTTATTTTCTTACCTTCACTGATGATTTGAGTAGATATGATCATGGAGGTGAATATCTGGGTTACGAGTTTGGCATACAACTTTGTTTCCCATGCAACGTTCCCCAACAGTGGCATCATGAACTAGGTCTATGTGTAGATCAGATCTCGAGTAGAATACAAAGAGTTTGTGGGTGTTGATGCTTAGATTGCTTCCTCCCTTGGTCGTCTTTTGGTTCAGCGGTATTGTGGGATGAAGCGGCCTGGACCAACATTACTTGTACGCTTACGAGAGACTGGTGCCCTCAACTGCAACTTGTTGCAAAAGATGGCTGGCGGGTGGCAGTTTCTCCTAGTTTAGTTGGATTGGATTCGACAAAGGCGGTCCTTGAGAAGGTTGAAAAGGAACTTATGGATCACAGTTGTGGTTTATGCGTAGTGAGAATTGTTCTTGCTAGATACCCGTAGCAGCAACGTAAAACATGCAACAACAATTAGAGGACGTCTAACTTGTTTCTGCGGGGTATGTTGTGATGTGATATGGCCAATTAGAAGATGTGATATATGTGATGTATGAGATGATCATGTGTTGCATACAATATCACGACTTGCATTTCGATGAGTACGACAACCGGCAGGAGCCATAGGATTGTCTTTAATTATTATATGACCTGCGTGTCAATCATTAAGCACTATGTAATGCTTTACTTTATCGCTAAACGGTTGCAATATTAGTACAAGCATGATGGGCGCGACAACCCCAATGGCGACACATTGATGGAGATCAAGATGATAGAGATCATGGTGTCGTGCCGGTGATGATGGAGATCATGCCGGTGCTTTCAAGATGGAGATCAAAAGCACAAGTTCATGGCCATATCATGTCACTTATGTTTGCATGTGATGTTAATCCTTTTATGCACCTTGTTTTGCTTAGGATGACGGTAGCATTATAAGGTGATCCCTCACTTAATTTCAAGATAAATTGTGTTCTCCCCGAGTGTGCACCATTGCGAAAGTTCGTCGTGTCGAGACACCACGTGATGATTGGGTGTGATAGACTCTACATTAACATACAATGGGTGCAAGCCAGCCTTGCACATGCGGAACACTCGGGTTAAACTTGACGAGCCTAGCATGTACAAACATGGCCTCGGAACACAAGAGACCAAAAGGTCAACCATGAGTCATATAGTAGATATGATCAACATGATGATGTTCACCACTTAAACCACCTCAACTCACGTGATGACCGGAATTGAGTTGGTGAATTTGGATCATGTATCACTCGAATGACCAGAGGGATGTCAATTCGAGTGGGAGTTCTTCAGTAATATGGTTAATTGAACTCATTATCATGAACATAGTCACTAGTGTCTTTGCAAATTATGTTGTAGATTACTTGCCCGCGCTGTAGCTCCCTTGAATTTTTATATGTTCCTAGAGAAATAGAGTTGAAAGATGATGGTAGCAATACTGCGGACTGGGTCCGTGATCTCAGGATTGTCCTCATTGCTGCATAGAAGGCTTATGTCCTTAATGCACCGCTCGGTACGCCAACCCCTCTAGCATCGTCTGTAGATGTTGTGAACATCTGACAGGCACGTTCCGATGACTACTTGATAGTTTAGTGCGTCATGCATTACGGCTTAGAATTGAGGCTCCAAAATGTTTTGAACGTCACGGAACATATGAGATGTTCTAAGAGCTGAAATTAGGATCTCAGGCTCATGCCCGTGTTGCGAGATATGAGATCTCCAACAAGATTCTTTGCCAGCAAAATGAAAGAGAATAGCTCAATCGTTGAGCATGTGCTCAGATTGTCTGGGTGCTACAATCGCTTGAATCGAGTGGGAGTTGATCTTCTAGATAAGATATTGATTCATATAGTTCTCCAAGTCACTGTCACTAAGCTACTAGAACTTGGTGATGAACTATAAAATGTCAGGCATAGAAATAATGATCCCTGAGCTGTTCGCGATGTTTGACACTGCGAAGGTAGAAATAAAGAAGGAGCGTCAAGTGTTGATGGTTAGTCAAACCACTAGTTTCGAGAACGGCAAGAGCAAGGAGGGAAACTTCATGGATAGCAAGTTAGTTGTTGCTCCAGTGAAGCAACCCAAAGTTGAACCCAAACCCCGAGACTAAGTGCTTCGATTATGAGGAGAGCGGTCGCTGAAGCGGAACAACCCTAGATACTTGGTAGATAAGAAGGCTGGCAACATCGACAGAAGTATATTTGATATACGTGTTAATGATGTGTACCTTGCGAGTACTCCTAGTAGCACCTGGGTATTGGATACCGGTTCAGTTGCTAAATATTAGTAACCCGAAATAAAAGCTACGGAATAAAAAGAGAACTAGCTAAGGGTGAGGTGACGATGTGTGTTGGAAATGTTTCCAAGGTTGATGTGATCAACATCGCACGCTCTCTCTACCTTTGGGATTAGTGACGAACCTAAATAAATTTTATTTGGTGTTTTGCGTTGAGCATGAACGTGATTAGCTCGTGTTTATTGTAACACGGTTATTCATTTAAGTTAGAGAATAATGGTTATTCTGTTTACATGAATGATACCTTCAATGGTCATGCACCCAGTAAGAATGGTTTGTTGAATCTTGATCGTAGTAATACACATGTTCATAACATTGATGCCAAAAGATACAAAGTTAATAATGATAGTACCACATACTTGTGGCACTGCCGCTAAATGTCATATTGGTATAAAACGCATGAAGAAACTCCATGCTGATGGATCTTTGGACTCATTCGATTTTGAATCGGTTGAGACATGCGAACCATGCCTCTTGGTTAAGATGACTAAGGACCCCGTTTTTTGGTTTGATGGAGCGGACAAGTGATTTATTGGAAATGATACATGTTGATGTATGCAACCCAATGAGTCTTATAGCGTGAGGTGGATATCGTTATTTTCTTACCTTCACTGATGATTTGAGTAGATATAGTGTATATTTACCTTATGAAACACAAGTCTGAATCATTTGAAAGGTTCAAAGCAAATTCAGAGTGAAGTTTAAGATCGTCGTGACAAGAAGAAATGTCTGCGATATGATCGTGGAGGTGAATATCTGAGTTACGAGTTTGGCATACAACTTTGAACAATGTGAAAGTCGTTTCACAACTCACGCCACGTGGAACACCATACTGTGATGGTGTGTTCGAACGTCACAGTCGTGCTCTATTGGATATGGTGCTTGTTATGATGTCTCTTATCATTTTTCTACTATAATTTTGGGGTTATGCATTAGAGACAACTACATTCACTTTAGATAGGGCACCATCTAAATCCGTTGAGATGACACCGTGTGAATTACGGTTTGATAGAAACCTAAGCAGTCATTTCTTAATGTTTGGGGCTGCGACGCTTGTGTGCAAAATGTTTTCACCTAATGAGGTCGAACCCAAAGCGGACAAATGCATCTTCATAGAATACCCTAAGAACGGTTGGGTGAACCTTCTATCTCAGATCCAAGCACAAAGTGTTTGTTGCTAAAACGGGTCCTTTCCCGAGAAAAAGTTTCTCTCGAAAGAATTGAGTGGGAGGAAGATAGAACTTGATGAGGTTGTTGAACCTCTGTTTCAACCAGTGAGTAGCGCAGCATAGAAAGATGTTTTTGGAACCTACGTCAGTTGAAGAGGAAGTAAATGATGATGATCATGAAGCTTCAGATCAAGTTACTATCGAACCTCGTAGGTCGACAAGGATGTGTACTGCTCCTGAGCGGTACGACAACCCTGTCTTGGAGGTCATGTTGTTGGACAACGATGAACCTAGGAGCTGTGGAGAAGCGATGATGGGCCCAGATTCCGACAAATGGTTAGAGGCCATGAAATCCGAGATAGGATCCATGTATAAAAACCAAGTATAGACTTTGGTAGACTTGCTCGTTGGACGGCAGGTTGTTGAGTACAAATGGATCTATAAAATGAAGACAGACGCTGATGGTAAATGTCACCATTTGTAAAGCTCGACTTGTTGCAAAGAAGTTTACGACAAGTTCAAGGAGTTTGCTGCGATGAGACTTTCTCACTCGTAGCGATGCTAAAGTCTGTTGGAATTATGGTAGCAGTTGCTGCATTTTTCAATTATGAAACTGGCAGATGGATGTCAAAACATCGTTTCCTTAACGGTTTACTTGAGGAAATGTTGTATGTGATACAACCAGAAGGTTTTTTCAGTCTTAAGGATGCTAAAAGGTGTGCAAGCTTCGGTGATCCTTCTATGGACTGAAGAAAGCATCTCGGAGTTGGAATATACACTTTGATGAGGTGATCAAAGTTTTTGAGTCTATACAAAGTTTATGAGAAACTTGTATTTACAATAAAGTGAGTGGGAGCACTATAGAGTTTCTGATAAGCATATGTGGTTGACATATTGTTGATCGGAAATGGTATAGAATTTCTAGAAAGCATGAAGGGTTGTTTGAAAGGAGTTTTTCTAAGAAAGACCTGGATAAAGCTACCTAATTGTTGAGCATCAAGATCTATAGAGATGGATCAAGATGCTTGATGAGACTTTCAATGAGTACATACCTTGACAAGATTTTCAAAGAGTTGAAAATGGATCAGTCAGAGAAAGAGTTCTCGCCTGATTTGTAAGGTGTGAAGTTGAGTGAGACTCAAAGCTCGACAACGGCAAAAGAAAGAGAAAGGACAAACGTCGTCCCCTATCCTTAGCCATAGGCTCTGTACAGTATGCCATGCTGTGTACCGCACCTGTGTGTGCCTTGCCATGAGTCCGTCAAGGGGTACAAGAGTGACCCAGGAGTGGATCACTGGACAGCAGTCAAGATTATCCTTAGTAACTAAAATACTAAGGAGATGTTTCTCGATTATGGAGGTGATAAAGAGTTCGTCGTAAAGAGTTACGTCGATGCAAGCTTTAACACCAATCCGGATGACTCGTAGTAGCAATCTGGATACGTATAGTGGAGCAGCCATTTGGAATAGTACCAAGTGGAGTGTGGTAGGAGTGTTTATAGTTTGACATAGAGATTTGCAAAGTACACATGGATCTGAAAATCACAGACCCGTTGACTATAAGACCTCTCTCACATGCAAAGCATGATCGAACCCCAGAACTCATTGGGTGTTAGATTCATAATAATGCGAATCACATGGTGATGTGAACTAGATTATTGACTCTAGTGCAGGTAGGAGACTGTTGGAAATATGCCCTAGAGGCAATGATAAATTAGTTATTATCATATTTCCTTGTTCATGATAATCGTTTATTATCCATGCTATAATTGTATTGATCGGAGACTTAGATGCATATGGATATATAGACAAAACCATGTCCCTAGTATGCCTCGAATGGACTAGCTCGTTGATCAAAATATGGTTAAGGTTTCCTAGCCATGGACATGAGATGTAATTTGATAACGGGATCACATCATTAGGAGAATGATGTGATGGACAAGACCCAAACTACAAACGTAGCATATGATCGTGTCAGTTTATTGCTACTGTTTTCTGCATGTCAAGTATATGTTCCTATGACCATGAGATCATGCAACTCACTGACATCGGAGGAGTACCTTGTGTGTATCAAACGTCGTAACGTAACTGGGTGACTATAAAGGTGCTCTACAGGTATCTCCGAGGGCGTCTGTTGGGTTGGCATGGATCAAGACTGGGATTTGTTACTCCGTATGGCGGAGAGGTATCTCAGGGCCCACTCGGTAATGCAACATCACAATGAACCTTGCAAGCAATGTGACTAAGTGTTGGTCATGGGATCTTGTATTACGGAACGAGTAAAGAGACTTGCCGGTAACGAGGTTGAACTAGGTATGGAGATACCGACGATCGAATCTCGAGCAAGTAACATACCGAAGAACAAAGGGAACATCATACGGGATTAACTGAATCCTTGACACAGAGGTTCGACCGATAAAGATCTTCGTAGAATATGTAGGAACCAATATGGCCATCCAGGTCCCGCTATTGGTTATTGACCGTAGAGGTGTCTCGGTCATGTCTACATACTTCTCGAACCCGCAGGGTCTGCACACTTAAGGTTTGATGACGTTTCGGTAGTATAGAGTTATGCATGGTAGTGACCGAAGGTTGTTCGGAGTCCCGGATGAGATCCCGGACGTCACGAGGAGCTCTGGAATGGTCCGGAGGTAAAGATTGATATATAGGAAGTCCTATGTTGGTCGCCGGAAAAGTTTCGTGCTCATCGGTAGTGTACCGAGAGTGCCGGTAGTGTACCGGGAGACCATCGGGAGGGGTATTTCGACCCAAGAGGCTACATGGGCTGTGGGAGAGTGAATATCAGCCCTTAGTGAGCTGGTGGAAGTCTCACACAAGGCCCATGAGGCTGAGAAGAAAATCCCAAAGAGAAAAAGGTGAAAAAAGACAAAAAATGGCAAAATAGGAAGGAGTCCTAGTCCTACTAGGATTGGAGGAGGATTCCTCCTCTCCTCCCAAGTCGGCTGAAGCCTAGAGGGCTTTGCCCTACGCCAAGCCTCCTCCTCTCTCTTCCTCTTATATATACTAGAGGTTTTAGGGTTTTTGCACGAGATTTTTCCAGCCACGTGCTACCCGTTCCTCCAGTGCATAGTTTCTCCTCTAGATCGGATTTCTGCAGGGCTTAGGCAAAGCCCTGTCGGAATAACTCCACCACCATCGCCGGAGCGCCGTCACGTTGCCGGAGAACTCTTCTACCTCTCCGCTCCCTTTTGCTGGATCAAGAAGGCGGAGATCGTCATCAAGCTGTACGTGTGCTAAACGCGGAGGTGCCGTTCATTTGGCGCTAGATCGGAAGGACCGTGATCAAGATCGCGAGACGGATCATGATAAGATCGCGGGACGGATCGTGATGAGTTCGCGGGACGGATCGTGATTGGATCGCGGGACGGATCGTGATGAGATCGCGGGACGCTCGGCGATTTGGATCGCGAAGATGTTCGACTACACCAACCGTGTTTCTTAACGCTTCCCGCTTAGCGATCTACAAGGGTACGTAGTTCCACTCTACCTCTCGTAGATGTTCATCACCATGGATAGATCTTGCGTGTGCGTAGGAAAATTTTTGTTTCCCATGCAACGTTCCCCAACATGTTGCATGTGAAGGCTGACCTGCCTGTCATTGAAACGTGAGGGCCACCCGACCCACCATGTTTATGCCGATGGCGAGGTTGACAGCAGGGGCGGCGGGCCGACAAGTAGCAGCGACGGGAGCCGGAGCGGGTGAGCGCGGCTGGCGTGCAGCCGAGGCGGGGCGGGGCGGGCGGAGCAGCAGGGTGTGGGCACGTGGCCGGCGAGGGCAGGTGTGCTCGCGGCGACGGACAGGACGGGCGGGCGAGGGCAGGCGAGTGCGCTCGGCGAGGGCAGGCCGGCGACGGAGGGTACCATGGCCCATGGAAGAGCACGTGACGCCGGCAAGGAGCAGCACCGCGGAACCTCGATGAGGAGGCTACGGTCGAGCTCGAGCGCCCGCGTCCGCATCTGAAGCCAGACACCGCGAGCCACTACATATGTGCTAGCAGGTACGCGTTGGGCAGCTCGCCCATGAGTGCTTGCTTGCTAGCCCGCGCTGGGCAGCTCGGCCTGGCGCCTGCCTACGCGCCCGAGCGGGGCGGCGAGCGTAGCGTGAGCGGACAAATCCGAATGTTTGGGGTGAGTTGTTGCGTTGGGCACACCCACGACCAAACGGACACGGACATCCGTTTCTTATCTCAAAACTACTCTAAACGAACAAAATCCGAACGAAACGGACGTCCATTTGAACGTGCGTTGAAATTGGCCTTAGAACAGTTGTCTCCTGCGTGGTGTCCAATGGGGCTGGGGAGCCGTCAGCCGTGTTCTACGCTGCGGCGCTGAATTGAAGCATCTAGTGATGAACATTGCATCCTGCGGTGACTCTGATACGAGCGAGGAGCCTTTCCCCGACGTCGACAGAACTCGGGGTGCTTATGTTTGCGGCGCTCTGCCGAAAGAACTGCCTGAAAAATGTGCGTTGATTGGTTATCAATTGCATCATCTCGCTTCACACTGGCATATATGTGGCACGGCTAATTTCTCTCCCACATTGCAGCTGGACTCAAGGTTCTTGAGATATTTTTTGGAGGTTATGCCAATAGTTATGCTGTTTATTTAGCTCAGTTCTTGTGAGTTGTGATTGAACCCATGAGACTTTTATTGGATGCTGTTTATTTAGCTCGGTTATGCTCCAGCAGTTGTGCTGTTTTGCCTGTCCTTGTTCGTGTGTGCTGGGCCGTATGCATCAGTAGTTCATCACGCTTACGGTGACTATTTGGTCCTGTGCTAGTTTAAATTCTGTACCTGGAACCTTTACTGTTCCTTGTTCTGAAAAGTAAGAAACTGCTTTGCTTCATTTGCTGCACCTGCAACCTATTTTCGACCCTTGAGTAAATATTTAATTCCTTTCTGTAGAGCCTTGAAGGTTATGCCAAAAGCATTGATGATACCAATGGGATATGCCAAAATTATTGATAACTTGAATGTGATGTACCTTCAAACATCAGTTATTTCCTATACACCACCCGAATACCAGGCTTAGGTTTCACTCTAGCTGGTATGCTGTGCTTATCTTTTGACGTTGATGTCAAACAGGATGTGAATTACTCTTTTTGGTAAATCATTACGTTATATTGTCTTTGTTTTGATCAAGATAAAAACAAGACAAAAAGTCTAAGTTATGTAAAAGTAGCTCAGCAAAATGTGATTGTATATTTCTTGGGATTTAATTAACAATCAGAAAATTCCATAATAACCGGAGTGATCTTTTGTACTATTTCAAGTGATACTAGGCTTACCAATCTTTTGCATCTCTATTCCAACTGAGAACACTTCTGTTATGATTAGTAATAATTTGTCTTCACTAGCCAGTATACAATTGCAATCACACCCTGCTGAGGAGAATCTGATTACCCTGACTCCCTGAGTCCCTAGCCAGGTACAGTCCGGGACTGTGGAGGATGGTAATTAGGACCTCCATCTCCAAGGTAAATAACTGCCAAAACTCTGCAAATTCTTCATTCTGTTTCTTTCCCCTTGTTTCCTGGCACCGACAACTAGATATGTACGTATGCACTGATGGCAAAAGCTTGTCAGCAAAATCAACACCATTCAGCTTTGGTTACTCCATCAAAACAGTATGATAACATCCATAGGAGTTTGCTGCTTATTATATATAAGTGGTTTCCCTCTCTGCATAGCATAGCTTCCCTCTTAGCACTCACCCCTTGCATGCCCAACACCAAATTGCTTTAGAGCTCGGATCAGCCATGGCGATCGGAGTTATGCTATCGCAACAATGGAGCTTGCTTTTCTCGGTTGCAGCGTTTGTGGCTCTGTGGTGGGCCTGGAGAGTCCTTGAGCTGGCCTGGATCACCCCGCGGAGGCTGGACCGAGCGCTACGGGCCCAGGGCCTCGGCGGCAGGGCGTACCGCTTCCCATTTGGCGATCTGCAGGAGTTTTCACGGCTGGTCGCCGTGGCCCGGTCAGAGCCCATGCTGCCGCCGTCCCACGATATCACAGCACGGGTGGCCCCTCTGTACCACAATGTGATGAAGGAGCATGGTAAATAAAATAGATTCATCGTTACCTTACATGGCTGTGATGGCCACTTCAGACTTCAAGTCTGAAACTCTAGAAAGCTAAAAATTTGCAGGGAGGATCTCTGTGACCTGGTTTGGCCCGACGCCGAGAGTGATCGTGAACGATCCTAAACTGGTGCGGGAGATACTAGCCAACAAGTCCGGGCACTTCCGGAAGCGCAAGTTCAACAATGGCATCGTCAGGCGGCTGGCCAACGGGCTGGTGAGCCACGACGGCGAGAAATGGGCCGCTCACCGGAAGATCATCAACCCCGCGTTTCATCTCGAGAAACTCAAGGTTTTTCTTCCTTTATGATTTCTTCTACAACTTACTCCAAGGCGCCGCTCGCATCGCGTTTCTGAATGATGGTTGATCTGCCTTGCTTGTGTTGCAGAAAATGATGCCTGCTTTCGTCGCCTGCTGCAACGAGCTGGTGACCAGGTGGGAGGATCACGTGGGGTCCGACGAGGCCAAGGAGATAGACGTGTGGCCGGAGTTCCAGAACCTCACCGGCGACGTGATCTCCCGCGCGGCGTTCGGCAGCAGCTTCAGCGAAGGGAGGAGGATTTTCCAGATACAGTCGGAGCAGGCCCAAAATGTGGTGAAGATGTTGAACACCCTGTACCTCCCAGGTTTCAAGTGAGCCTCCCGTTAGACAGACTCTCGGCCTCTCTCTCTGCTCTGATCGCTTGCACATCACCCGCTCGTGATCACTGCTCCTCCCTGCAGGTTCTTGCCCATGCAACTGAACCGACGGGTGAAGGCGAACGCGATCGAGGTGGAGTCGCTGCTGAGAGGCATAATCGGCAAGAGGGAGAGGGCCATGAGAGAAGGCACCGCCGGCAACGAGGACCTGCTGGGCGTGCTGATGGAGTGCAACGCCGCGGAGAGCAAGGAGGCGGGGGGCTCCAGGCCCATCATGACCATGGACGACATCATCGGGGAGCTCAAGCTCTTCTATTTCGCCGGGATGGACACCACCGCCGTGCTGCTCACCTGGACGCTGGTGGCGCTGAGCATGCACCCCGGGTGGCAGGACCGGGCCAGGGAGGAGGTCCTGCGCGTCTTCGGGGAGGAGGGCCGGCCGGACCTGGACGGCATAAACCAGCTCAAAGTGGTGGCCATGGTGCTGCACGAGGTGCTCAGGCTGTACCCGCCGGTGATCCAGTTCGACCGGCAGACGTACGCGGAGGTGGAGCTGGGCGGCGTCAGGTACCCGCCGGGGGTGATCCTCTCGCTGCCCATCGCGTTCCTCCACCATGACCCAGACGTCTGGGGAGACGACGCCGACGAGTTCAGGCCGGAGAGGTTCGCGGAGGGCGTCTCCAAGGCGGCGCCCGGGACGAGCTCGTCGTCGTCGCCGCCGGCGTTCTTCCCGTTCGGATGGGGCCCGCGTGTCTGCGTCGGGCAGAACTTCGCGCTCATCGAGGCCAAGATGGCGCTGAGCAGGATCCTGCAGCGCTTCTCGTTCGGGCTGTCGCCGTCCTACAGGCACGCCCCGTTCCCGGTCTCCACCCTGCAGCCTGATCATGGCGCGCCCATCCTGCTCAAGAAACTCTAGTCCAAACACTGTCCTAAAATAACCTCAACATGTGATCATGGCTGCCCGAGTGATTTTTTGTGGGTTTTGTTAATTGTGTTTGTGTGGTTTTGTTTGAATGTTCTTACTCCTCTCATGCTCAGATGTAAAGATATGATTCACTGTAAGATTGTTTGCATTGATCATAAGTCAGACATTGTGTTTCCGTTATGCTTATAACGGAAATGGGGAAACCTGGTTCAATTTTCTTTTATCATTCTAGTAGTTTATATCAAGATGCTGCGTATTTTTTTGCAACCTGGGTATATGCGCGCCTGTTTAGGCAAAAAAAGAAAGTAAAAGAAGAAAGCAAAACCTTTGTGGAAACGAGGATTGTCGAGTGTGTTGCTCACATGTAAAGTTTTCAAGACAGAATGACATCTCTGGTATTATTGACAAAACAGACAAAATTGCAAATTCAAACTATGTGGATGGTAGCTTATTATAGTATCGGTTTCGTTTTTATTCATTCCGAATACCACGAAAGTCATTTTATCAATTTAGCATCAGCATTTCAAGCTAAATATTCACTAATCGACCAACCCACATGTCCTGTTCCATAGGAATGCAAAGATCTTTACGACTAAAGAACATTTTTGTTTTGATCATGTCTCCGGTGTTTCCAGTTTGAGTGTCATATCACTTCATATCATTCTGTATTTGACTGGAAAAGCTCGGCATGGGTGCAAAAATCGAACATCGTCAAATCGTGGAAAAGAGAGAATAGAAATTCATATATGGAGGGTAAATATTTGCGGCAACCTGCAACGCTTAATATTAGTACAAAATGGTTCACACTGAAATCTTGTGATTGATACAACCGGATTTTGCAATCACCTTGACACTAATCTAACCAGTTCATGCCCTCAATCCAAACTATGATGTATAATCGATGACTAGCTCTCGTATCATTACATTTCCCATGCATCCAGCTAGTGCTGGCCTTCAAGATTCCCAGCTTCGGGTTTCCTCGGTCCGTATCACCAGTAAGAGCACGCTACATAGACTATGCTAAACATCACAAAACTGGTAGTCCAGCCTCTCTTCGATAGTTTAACTCAAACTCAGCATCCCACTTAATTAACTCCTGCAGAATTAAGAGACACCAGTGAACACAAATGCGAATGACAAATACGATTATATGAAAAAGAAAAAATGTCATTTTGTTCAGGTATCAACACATGAATATTGATAACAAAAAAGTATCAACTCATGAAACCGGGTTTAACATCAATCACGGTTCTTTTTCTCAGAATAATCAATGATATGCCAGTATGTTTTATGTATAGGTGAAGCTACCATGGACTTACATTTCAATGATGTCCCAGCAAGGCATGTTAGCCTTGCTTTTGTGTTGGCCTCTGCCAATGGAGTAGGCTTCACGCTTCCAATCATCCGAACATCCCAGATCCTTATGATGCCATCAGATGAAGCCGAAGCAACTAGAGTGCTTGATGCAGATCCGTCGTTCCAGTCATCGAAAACAACAATCCCTTTCACACGGGTTGAATGAGCGCCCTCGATGCGCGACGAAACCTTGCCGCTCGACAGATCCCAGGCAGTAATACCACGATCCTCCCCTCCGGTGTAAAGAACTCCATTCTGACAAATACATGGTAAACAAGTGAGCAATATATAAAAGCAATGGAAGTGAAGCTAAAATGCTATGACACTGAGCATACGCCCATATTCGTGTGGTGTTTCTACTTCTAGAAGAAAGATTTATAGCACAAAGAATAGAAAAAGCAATGGAAGTGAAGCTAAAGCGCTATGACAGTAAGTATCTGAAGATCCACCGACTTTACAAGGGGAAACGGAGCTGAGTCCTGATAACTAGACCAGAACATGAAGTTGTATACCCAGGAGTCTTATGGGCAGTGAGATGGCTGACCAAAGGTCAAATTTGCATTGGACAGGGTAACAAATTTGCATTATGGGCTGTCACGTGGCTGACCAAAGGTTTGCCAAATTTGCATTGGACAGGGTAACAGTTTTCACTTTTCAGGAACTTCTCAAGCCCTACACAGCACACTCTTAAACAGCCATAATCCTTTGAACCCTAGGTAAGAAACTACTACTAATATTCAAGCGATAAGCACTCTTATGATCAGAGAAATCTATTAACATGGCATGATTAATTATATGGATAGGTTTATCAGGAGCCACAGCAAAAGTGGATGAATACCTTTGATGGAGCCAAGGCGAGAACCCTCTTGTCGCAGCGCATGTCATGGATGATCCTGGCGTCCTCGGAGTCATGCACGGTGACCTTCTCCTCGGCGGCCATCACGAAGCGGTCACCGCCGGCGGCGTCCTCGGCGTACGCGACCGCAGACGTGGGGCGCTCGAGGCGGCAGGTGAAGCAGCGGCGGCCGCGGAGGAGGTTGACCATGGAGAGGCCCCCCGCACGGCCGACGGCGAGCGCGACCCGGCCCGAGGGGTGCACGGCGAGGGCGTCGGCGGCCTCGCGGCCGCGCGGGAAGACGCGGAGCGAGGCGAGGAGCGCGAAGCCGTCGGCGTCGTAGAGGTGGAGCAGGCCGTCGTCGGAGGCGGCGAGGAGGTTGCGCGGGACGGGGCCGACGGAGTGGAAGGCGAGCGCGGAGACGGCGGCGCAGGGGTCGAGGAGCGGGCCGAGGTCGGCGGCGGCGCGCAGGTCGTAGAGGCGGATGGAGTCGTCGGCGCCGCCGGAGGCCGCGAGCCCCGCGCGCGGCGCCGCTGCCACGCAGCGGATGGGCCCCGCGTGGGCCGGGTAGGAGAAGAGCGGCGCGAGGGGCCGGGGCTCCTCGTCGGAGGGGGAGGGGGCCGCCCCGGCGGACAGGGCCTTGAGGGAGAAGCCCCAGATGAAGCGCTCGTAGGAGCCGGCGACGAGGGCCATCGGAGACGGTGGGGAGGGAGCGAGAGCGTACGCGCCGCCGCCGCCGGAAGGGTTGGGGGAGGAAGGGGGAGAAGGGTTTGGGGTTTGGTTCGTTTCGTTCCGCGGTGCCTTGTGAGGGGCATGGCGGGCGCTCATGGCCACCGTTGCACGAATCACGAGGCGCATCGCACGGCCGGTTCAGCTGGGACTCCACCTAAGGGCATCTTGAATTCAGACTCTCAAATGCCCCCGGACACGCAGACTTTTTTGTTTGTGCAGCCGCATTTCTCGTATTTATTTTCATATGTCCGATCACTTATACGTGATTGGTGTAGAGGAAGAGAGAAAAAGAAAATAATGAATAAAGAAAGAAAAAAATATGGTCTAGGGTGGGGTCGCGTCCTACATGGCGGACTGACCGGGCGTGTCCGCGATCCCTCATATCATCCTCATATTTGAGATGAATATGAGGGGTATTAGTCAGTCCGAACATTTGAGATAGGTATGAGGGGTCTGTCTGGGTCATTTTTTTCGTGACCGGTCAGTGACCGGGCGGACTGTCCGGACGTTTGAGGAGAGTACGAGGGGTTCGGCTGTAGATGCTATAAGGGACTAACTGACAGGCCCCGCTTGGAGCCAGACCTGGCCAAACGGGCGGCCCGGCCTGGCACGAGGCACGACCCGTGCTAAACGGGCCTGCCACGACACCTCGGGGCACGTTTAGCAATCGGACCATGCCGTGCCGGCCCACGTGCTACGTCTTCAGACCCAAACACGACATGTTTACTGGCCCGTTTAGCACGTTGGGCTTCACATTTTTGGCCTGATGATGATTTTAGCACGCTGGGCTTCATATATATATATATATATATATATATATATATATATATATATATATATATATATTAGAAAAATACATAAAAAATAAACGGGTCGTGTCGTGTCGGCCCGAGTGTCCAGCCTCTAGGCCTAGGCACGGCCCAAGGCGGGCTGTGTGCCTGACACGACCCGATTAACTCATGCTGGGCTAGACACGTAGCGTGTTGGGCCTGCGTGCTTTTACACCGACTCGGTTAGCACGGCCTGTTTGCCCAGGTCTACTCGGAGCACACAAACTCATGGCTGGTTAATTTTCCGCAAAAAATTTAAAACTGTACGATCGCAAATGCCTACATACACTCATTACTATAAACCCAAAGCACACTTTACTCGTAGAAGCACGTTCGAGATGTTGAGCCCACGTCACATCTTGAGTTTGACGAAATGAGCAACAAAGTCAAATCTAAACCCCGGTGAGCTGGTTCTACAACAAGTAATCTAATCATCTAAGCTACCCTCAATGCATATTTTTCGCGATCTCCAATGCATCGATATTCCACGCTGGTGTAATGTGGGGCTACAAAGGATCCCAGAGCCGACCAAAGAGAGGTTTTTGAGGTGGGTCTGGGGTGTCGGAATCTGACCTGGCAGACATCCAGACACCTGCGTCTTATGGCCACAACCGAATGAATCACGAGGAGCCATCGCATCGCCGGCTAAAATAATTTTTCACCTACGGGATTGATAGGGCTACTCGAAGTATGCAAATTCGTGTTCGGTAGTTTGTTGATTTTCCACAGTATCCGCACACCCTTTTTCACACATACTATGTTATAAAAGTGACATGAGAATTAAAAAATATCAACATCTACAATATTAAGGTTATGCAATATAAAAATTAATTTGATGATGCATTTAATAATATCGATTTGGTATTGTAAGTGTTGATATTTCTCTCTCTCTCTATCTATATATATATATGATCAAACTTTTCAAAGTTTGACTTCAGACATCTCTTATACTAGACGGGCTGGGCGTGCTTTGTTGCACCGTTGGTGTTGTTGGGGTCTTTAAAAATACCCACTCTATTTTAAAATATAATGTGTACTACTTTTTTAAAAAGTTAAACCTTTTAAGTTTGATCAAATGTATGGACAAATATATCAAAATCCATAATATCAAATCGGGATGATTAGATTCATCATGAAATGAATTTCCATATTTTTTTTGGTTAATATTATGGATGCCGATATTTTTTGCTTTGAAATTGATCAAAGTTAAAGAACTTTGATTTTCCAAAAAGTAACACCCTTATATAGTTATATTTGGAACATATGGAATGCTTAGTTTGGGTGGGGGGGGGGGGGGGATTGTGTTTTGTTTTTATTTATAATGCGGTCATTTGATGAGCCTTTGTGGTGCAGTTATGTGTTATCCGCTAACCAACATATAGTTTATGTGGGGAAATTTATGTGTCAGTGGCTGCATGCTGCATGTACTATATTGATGCTATAGTATCACATGATGGCGTCTCTTTTTTCTAGGCGGTGAAAGCGTGCGCGGGATTGATATATTTTTATAGGCGGTTGTTGCTTATTGATTTGAAAATTTGTTGGCCCGGTTAAAATCATAAACCAAATCCCAAATTGAATACTTTAGTTGAATGAAAGAGCTTTGAAATTAGGAAACGTTGGGATTTTAAAATTGAATGGGAAAGCTCCGTGATAAATTATTGACCCGGTCAAAACTAGGTGATCCCAATTCTAAATTGAAGACCTCAGTTGATTGTGATGTCTTAAAAATTAGAAAGCATTGTAGTATAAAAGAATTGAATGAGAAAGCTTTTAGAAATTGTTGGTCTGGTACAAATCGGATGATCCAATTTTAATTAGAGACCTTAATTGAATGTGAGCTCGTTAAAACTAGGGAGCATAGTGTTATAAAGGAAAGGATAAACGAATTGAATGAGAGAGCTTTGATAAATTGTTAACCGGGTCAAAATCGGGTGATCCAATCTAATTGAAGACCTCAATTGAATGTAGGTTTTTTAAAATTAGGGAACTTGGTGGTATAGAAAATGTGGAATAAAAAGAAACAGAGGGGATATACCACTTGGATGATGGTTCTTAATTTGTTTAAAGCATACTTGCCACCTCATTGATTCCTTATGAATCTATGCCCAACGATGCTCAAGAGAGTTTGAAGTGCTCTTGAAGCCCTTTTCCAATGTACCTTCTATGGCTGCTCACTGCCAATCATATGATCATGTCCAATTTTTTGCCGTGATAGAACACAATTAGTTATCCCATTATGGATGTAACTGCCTAATATTTTGACACTTGGTTTAGCAACACGGCTATCAATACTGATGGCATCAAGTGGCATCGACAATGAAATGACATTGACATCAGTCCCCTCAGACATCATATTTGACAAAGGAATCATCTCCTCCGTCCATTGCAGACAAAACACTACAAGCAAATACACATGCATTGGAAACGAAATCAACTTCACATATACATGTCCAAATTAAAAAGAAAAAATCACATCTCACAATGAGATACATTGCAAATGAATTTGAATTCACATATACATGTCCACAATTCAAAAACCACGTATCGCTTCGACATACATCTGCAAACGAATTCGACTCCGCATGCACATGTCCAGAAATCACACATATGACATTGACATACATTGCAAAAGAAATTGACATAAGGAGATGCGTTTAGGGAGCTGCTGGAGAAACAACTCAATTACTCAAATGACTGCTGATAATGCTGTAGTAACCAACAACGTCCAGTGTGCCGGCACCTGTCCATATGTTCTTCTACAAGCACAATTTATGGGGTGTGTCCAAGCTGCATCACCACCTAAGCTTTCATCTGCAGCATCAGCTGGGTATTTTCTTTCTTCTGGTGTGTAGTCCTCTTTTACTTACAAATGAATGCCTCAACACACAGGCCAGTATATAACAATCCTAAGTGCAGCAAGCTGACACATCTGCTCATGCACCACTATTTCTTTTGTTTCTGTTGGCTGGCTGGCTGGTATGTTCCCATAATATTGTACTACAAAATGACATACATGCATACATACACCATCAACCTGCATTCGCCGTTAGTTACCAGGGAAGCCGGTAGCTGGCCGCCTGCATCAACGGATGCGCAAAGTATGCGCCCAGGGTCAAGGCCACGATCGTGATGTACGGCAACCGGACGAACTCCTTGTAGTAATCATCAGGCAGCTTCTGCCGTCCGTCAAGGATCGCGGCGAATGGCACGACGCTGGTCCTCTTCTTCAGGACATCGAAGGCTTCACCGTAGCGTGACGCAAGCCTCCTGTCGCCGTTCCAGACGCCGAATGCATGGTGGCCGATCAGTCCGACGGAGGCCGCCACGGCGACCGAGTTGCCGATCCACAGCGTGTGAGCTAGGCACCAGATCACCTGACCAACAAACTAAAAAAGATAATTGTTCATTAGAAAAGGCATGTATTAACATCATGACCCACATGTGTAAGGGACGAGATAAAGCATCTTATAAGCATGGCCTTCAGCAAACTACGTACCTGTGGATGTCTTGTGATGCGCATTATGCCAGTTTCCCACATGTGTAATTTTGGCTTGTCCACAGCTGCCACTTCTAAAAGATTGAAAGTAGATGGATACAAAAACAAGAATGAGATGAAATTCGACAGCCAAACAAGCTCATGGACGCCTGAGACGCCTTTAACATCCCACAGCTGAACACCACCGTAACGATGATTTATGAAGTAGACCTGAAAGATATATATAGGACAACTTTCTAAGATACAGGAAGGCTTACCATCTAACAAAAGAAGAAGAAAAGAAAATATACAAAATACTCACAATAGTGCTAACTGCCAGAGGTAGTGATATTCCAGCAAACAGCACGCGGTAAGCTCGCTCGCCTATTATTTTCTCACCAGTTTCACGTAAGCTTGCCATGCCACTATGGACTAAAGCAAAGATGAGGGTAAGGAGCAACAAAACGACCTGCAATGGAGAGACGGATGGTAAAGTTATGTATCTAGCTACATGATTACAATTAATTGCCAAGCTAAGAAATACTTCCTCTGTACCTAAATAATTGTAGTTCTCCCCAACTACAAGTATTTAGGTACAGAAGGAGTAGCTGGTAGAGTATATTACCGTACACGATGTTAAATGTATTTTTATGGATCATGATGCCATCAAAGCAATAACAAAAACAACCCAAGCAGTAAAAGATGAATATAAAGCAAAATAGCAAGAAATGACTAGTGAACCGGATCATATAAATGATTGCAATGCAATACAATTTAGCACTCCTCCCATTTATACCAGGCCTATTAATCTTGTCTTAAGTCAAACCTTTTAAAGTTTGACCAAGTTTCCAGAAATAAATATCAAACATCTACTCCCTCCGTTCCTAAATATTTGTCTTTTTAGAGATTGCACTATGGACTACATACGGATGTATATAGACATAGTTTAGAGTGTAGATTCATTCATTTTGCTTCGTATGTAGTCCATAGTTGAATCTCTAGAAAGACAAATATTTAGGAACGGAGGTAATACAATATGAAATCATTATCACTGGATCTATCATGAAATATATTTTTATTAGGTAGGTATAGATATATTTTCTATGAACTTGGTCAAACTTGAACATTTTTAACCTAAGACAAGATTAATAGGCCTTGTAAACATGGAAAGAGGGAGTATATATGATTGATGTTGAAAAGCATTTCATTACAAATGCTCAATCCAGCCAAAAAATACCAACAGAAGCATGTTATTTCAAATCAATTTGGATTCACAAATACAGACTATTTATTTTGAGTCATTAGTTGTACATTTACTAGATTTACATTAGTATTGCAAATATGGATAAAGTGTGATTTTCTCATAGATATAGCAAAGCAAGTGTAATTCATACCAGGCATGCATTTGCTAATCAACAAAAGAGGTTTTACTTGGTTATTATTAAAATATAGGGCGTGACATCGTTGAGAAAATTTGTTGGGAACTGGATTTTAGCCAAAAAATGAAAACCACTGATGATCTAAACGGTCATGTGACATCGAACTAAAAATTGCTACAGTAAGGCCATGGCCAAAGGACTGCGTTTGCTAATGTTCATGCTTTTTCTTGAATATGCACGTAAGTGTGCACCATTTTGTAATAGAAGAAAACATCCAGGTGACGTCAAACTTACAGCCGAAAGCGAAGTTAAAAAACAGAAACAGCCAGGAAAGAATAAAGAAGCAGAAGAAGCGCACAAAACGAACTGTACAGCTAAACTACTCCTATACTACTGCTTCTGAAAAGACATCACATGGTCGAGCTTGTTGTGGCAACCTCCCCGGGGCCTCCATTTCCATGAGGACTGGATCAACCCACGTATGCATCTCCGTACGCTCTGTCGAAGAGGCAGTCGTTCCGAAGACGCCATAAGTGTCATATCATCGGAGAGATCAGGGGAGCGTGCACCCTTTACCTTATCAGCCCAGTCATGCTCTACAACATTCTGAAGCCACGGCACAAGCTTGTCACCGGCCTAAGGGCATATGGATTGCCATGAAAAAAATTCTCAGGACCTTGTGTTGTGCTAGAACGCTTTGAAGTCAAGCCACTCAATGATGAAGCCTCGAAGTCAAGCCACTCTTTGGTGGCAAGCAACAAGATGATCAAAGATGGAATCTTCCCTTGGACCAAGGCTAGTTACAGGGAGGCGAAATTCAGTTGCCCGCGAACTTGCTAAGGTGGCTAGAATGTCTGTATATGGTAGCTGTGAGTGGATGGAAGAACCTCCTAGTGAGGTGGTTCGATCCCCTCAATTTATCTGATGTAACTTTGATCAATACTTTGATAAAGATAGGGTTCCAATTTCAAAAATAAAATAAAATAGCAAGGGTACTTTGTTGTTCTAGAAATGCAGACACCACGGTGAAAGTCTACACAAATTCTAGTAGTTGAGGCAAGAAGGTACTCCAGGAGCAGCAGACAGCAGAACGAAGTGAATGAATCAATTGCTCCGTATAGCATAGTATAGTACTCCGTATATGCAGGCAGAGAGTAGCAAGGAATCGTTCTAATATAGAGTGCAAACGAACACAAATTCTAGTAACGTCGACAGCAGAGTGCAAACCTACACAGATTCTGGTATTGCTGTTTATTTACTTGGCAGCATCCAGCGACAGCAGATTCCAGTATAGTATATGCAGGCAGAGAGTAGCGGGGGATGGTTCCTGGTGGAGACGGGCGCACCTCGGGGCTGTCGGAGACGGCGGCGACGGCGTCGAGGAACCGGGTGCCGACGCCGGTGGCGGGGTCGATCCAGAGCGCGTTGAGCCCGTAGAGCACCACGGAGAGTATTCCCGCGAAGTAGGCCCAGGAGGCCACTCGCTGGTCGGCCAGCCGGAACACGGCCGAGTCCTCCCCGACAAGGCCAGCGTCCCCCTCGCCGTCCGAGTCCTCCGCCTCGGCCTCGGCGCCGCCGACCCTCGCGCGGGCCGGGGCCGGGGCGGGGGAGAGGAGGCGTGGGCGCAGGGCGGAGGAGGGCGCACCCGTGGACGGGAGGCCGAGGAGGGGCAGTCTGGGCCGGCGCGGGAGGCGGAGGCGATGGAGGTGCTGGTGGTGGAGGGCAGCGGGCGGCGCCGCGGCGAGGTGGAGGCGGAGGTGGGAGGCCATGGCCGGCGGGGTGGGTGGGGGGACGGAAAGGCCCGAGCTTGGGGGTTGGAGCGGTGGTGGGGAGTGGAATGGGGCGGTGCGGTGCGGTGGTGGGGGTGAGGCCGGCGGTGAGGTTGGGTTAGAGCGGTGGCGGCATCTTTGAAGAGGGCTGTGGGAGGAGAAGCAGAGGATGCGGTATTGGAGCGTGGCGCCGGCCGGGACGGGAAAAAATATCAGGGGCTCCCAACTCTCTCTCTCTTAATGCTCTTTGCTCGTTTCCGTTGCTAGATGGCAACTCCAGTATGCGATAATTATGTAAACATACATGGTAACTAGTTATTAAGTGATAATTGCACGTACGTAGCAATCAGGTAAACACACATGTCAACTACGATTAATCATACGTGCATGGCAACTATGATTGAACCACACGCGGTAACTAGGTAAACATACACGGCAACTATCCTAGGTAACTAAAGTGTTATCCCGCGAGTAACTATAGTTAATCAAAACAAAGAGAGTTGTCATATTTTTACAACTACAGTTGCCATCCGGGATAACTATAGTTGTCGTCCCGGGGTAATTAGAGTTGCCATCCCGCGGGGTAACTAACGTAGCTGCGCGAGGACGTATGGGGAGATTTGCTTCGTGTCACACACGCGGGCGGGGATGACTAGTACTTGTTGTACATGTGACACGTAGTAGCCGCGCCCATGCATCTGGGCAGTTCTATTGTTCGCCCACACACGACTCGTGTGGGCTGCCTCCTACGTATGCCACACACGATGTGTGGACGCATGTCTAATATGCCACACATGTGGTAAAAATTGGGTCCCTTTTGTTTTTTTTGTAGGAATGTAATCCTTGGAAAGAAGGGGATCTTCGGGGCAGCGGTAAAGTTGTTGTCTCGTCTCGTGACCATTGGAAATGACAGAGGGGCTGCCGTGGGCGTCATGGTACCCCCTACAAAAGTATATCATGTCTTAGTTTGTAAATCTTGCACGTGTATTTGGATCATCAAATTAACTTATATAAATAAATTATTTAACATAAAAATTATATCATTAAAAAATAAAACATCCAAAGTTTTTAATGTTCTTTTTGTAATATATGCTTCTTATTAAGTTGGTCAAATTGACAACATAGATACACATGCAAGACTTGTAAACTGAGATAAAGTATCAATCTGATGCTATTTTAAAACTAATTATTGATATCATGATGATCATCAGGGTAAACCATTGTTGAAAACGGCCTCTTGTAGAAATGTAGGGGAAAAAAATTATGTACAAAAGGCTAAGGTTGGACCCTTTCCCCGAACCCGCACAAGCAGGAGCTACATGTACCGAGCTGTCTTCTTTTAATACAATCATTAGGGGAAACATCAGAATCAAATTCAAAACACAGGATCCGGATGTGAATAGCGCAGTTTTGAGTTTTTATCCTTTCGGCACTATTCATTCATGCAGATTTGACTTTTGGTTTCTCCATGTGTATTTTGGTTATGGACCGGAACTTTTTAGGGGATTGCAGACACCATGTCCTACGAACATTCAAGGAAAATGTAGCTTACTCCGTAGAAATAAAAAACCACCAGCCCGTAACCTGCCGGGGCTGACAAACGGGGCCCACGGCACAGCCTCAAGCTGACCAGCAGGGCCCACCCCGGCCTCAATAATCTGGGGGCTTCAGTCCAAGTGTAAAGAGCTTCACAAGAAATCAAACCATCTCTAGTCCAGCAGCCAGCCAAGGTTAATTAACCATTTACTTAACTAGTTACTACTTATTGCACAAACCGAAAGGCACTACAGCCTCTTGACAAAGCTCGGCACCTAGCTGCCACTTCCACTCGCCTCCCGGGGAGTGCTCCTACCAACAATGGCCACCAAACAGAGCCCCCAACCGGTCATCAGACGTCGTGGTCGTCATCGACTGCGGCGGTCACCACCACGCCGCCCTCGTCCACAGCGGTGCGCCGCAGCCGCTGCTGCGCCTTCTCCACCTGCGTGCATACATACATAGCCGCCGTCGCCATGAGCAACGCGAGAAACAGAAACGGAGCAGAAGCTTCAGCCGAAACAATCGTGCTTGAACGAGGGAAGGGCCGATCAAGCTCACCTCGCTGTCCCAGTTGGTCCTGGCCGTGATGACGATCAGAGCCACCGTCTGCACCGTCACCCCTATGATCAAGCCCCACCAGATCCCCTGAATCACCACAATAAAGAGATGATCACCAGACCTCTGGAAAAACGCTCGAGGATAGAGGTTAACTGAAGATGAAACTAGCGCGGGAAGCTAATTGGCTTACAGCTGCTCCCAGGCTTGTTTTGAACCCCAGGACGCATCCGATCGGCAGCCCGATGATGTAGTAAGCCCCGATGTTGACATAGGCGACTATGACCTGCCACCCGCTCCCGACAGCGACTCCTGCGGCAAGTTCACAACAAAATTTTCAGTTCATTTGGCTCGGTGCAAACTAGGCACGTTGTGTTGTTGCCAGGAGCCGCGTGTACCTGAAAGGATTGGCTGGATCCCGTTCAAGAAGATGCTGATGGCCAGCAACGGCGTCAGGGCGATGACGGCCTCGATCACCGTCGTGCTGCTCGTGTATAGGGTGCTCAGCGGGTACCTGAAGGCCATGACGACGATCGTGGCGAGAATGCTGAAGGCGATGCTCGCCGTAAGGACCACCAGGACCGACAACCTCGCGACCTTTGGATGCCCAGCACCAAGCTCGTTGCTGACGCGAATGCTGCGTGATATGTCGATGCAAATGTTTGGTCAGCACAGGGAAATTGGTATGCATCCTGGTAGGTCTCAGTCATTTGCACTGACCTGGCCGCATAGCTCAAACCAAGCATGATTTGGAAGTCCCAGTTCCAGTAGTTGATGCTGAAACAAGTCAAAGAGATAGTGATGCAAGTTATGTGCGAATATGAAGATATCATCAGACATTGGAACATCCAACCAGTGTGTAACTATAACATGGGCTGAACCATGGTGTGGCGTACCAGATAGAGAGCGAATCAAGAGCAATCTCTGAGTTGGGGAGGAAGCCAGTCAGAAGCACAAATCCTTGCACGTACCAGACCTCCAATCTGAGCAAGAACACAAGGACGCAAGACATAAACAAGCAAGAACTACCAAACAGTGGACTGGCAATGGCTGATAAATTTACTCACGCTAGCATGACAGCCGACGCAAAGGCGAGCTTGGCGTATCCCCAGAGGCCTCTGAAAGCGAGCATGGACAGCCCGGTCCACGTCTCCTTACAAGCTGGGCTCCAGATGATGTACGCCCATGTCAACGCCACGAGCACCCACCAAGAGAAGCTCAGAGTCAGAGCCGCGCCAAGAAGGCCAAAGCTGAGCACAAACACAGCGAGCCACGAGATGAGGATGTGGAAGACGAACACAGCAAGCACCATGTACGCCACGGGGTTGACAATGTTCTGAGCCTGCAGGAACCTCTGCATCGGGCAGAAGACCGCAAATGCGAGCAGCTGCAGCACAAGCCCACGAGCATACAGCTGCCCCGCCACAGCCACGGCCTCAGTCTGCCCAATGAGCCTCAGGAATGGGCCAGAGTACCAGTAGAAGAAGGCGATCGCGACGGCCGTCACGAACTGGAGGACGAGCGCCCTCTGGCAAACAATGCCCATCGCCCTGTACCTCCTCGCACCGTAGGCCTGGCCACAAACCGTCTGCACTGCGGTCGACATGCCAAGCTGCATCGCATACAAGTGAGAAGACGTCGTTTCTAAGCAACGCAAAGGACTATACAACATAGTGCAAGAACGGGTGCAGCTAGTTA
The DNA here is from genome assembly GCA_022496015.1 of Hordeum marinum. NCBI lineage: Eukaryota > Viridiplantae > Streptophyta > Magnoliopsida > Poales > Poaceae > Hordeum > Hordeum marinum. The sequence goes on from CM039676.1 coordinate 35,310,481, forward strand.
CCATGATGCCGTAGGCTAGGCCCTGGATGCCGATGTTGGTGATGGAGGCTCCGGCGAGCTCAAGTTCACCAAGATGGCCAACGAACATCTGCGTGACGAGGCTGAGACTGAAGCTGAAGAGCGTGATGAGGATGGACGCCCATGAGATGCGCCACAGGTTGCCGGCCTCCCACAATGCCAGCCGCGACAGCACGTCGAATGGCACCGGCTCCCGCCGCAGCAGCTCCTCCGAGGCGGCTGACCGGTCATCGACAAAGTCCAGCAACGGCGCTGTCGCAGCGTCGCCATCTCCCTCCATTGTCTCCTCTCCCTTGAGTGCTTCACTCGGTCTAGTTCATTATGGACAAAGCCCTTGTGATTCTGATATATGCATGTAACATGCGTACTGTTCAGTAGCCCTTTGAGTGGCAGCTAACTAACCTTCAGGTTCCATACCTACCAGTCTATTGGCTGGTTGTGAATAAGTTGGTGACAGGTGCAGGGGTATGAGCATGAAGCATGAGACGTTACCAACTGAACACAAAACTAAAAATCTATCAGCATTAGGTAGAAGAAAGTGAGTAAGCTTTCCAGCATGTAGTAAATCTGATTCTAACAATCAGATCAAATCTTATACATCCTTGCCAATAAACACATGAAACATCAGCATGCCAGACAACAATACCTTACTTTTCTTGTTTCAGAAGACCTCTTTCTAAAAACTTAACTATAAGCTTTCCAGCAGCTGGTTGTTTCTCTAAGGTCAGCTGATTGTCAACTTTTCGACACAATTTAATATCAGGAATTAAATTTCTCTGAAACATCTGGCACGCCACATTGTACGACTGAATTGGGAGACCTCTATTAAGAAAACTCTCCATCAGAATGTGGCATGTCTGAGCATCTCTCTGTGAGGCAGTTCTCAGTACCTTGCTGAGGAGACCGTAAGCTTCATTTATCTTACCTAATGCACATAGCTTCTCGATGACCTGATTGTATACACTCTTAAGCTCTTGTCTTGCTAACATCTTATCCAGTAGATCGAGTAATTCTTCCACTTTACCCTTCTCACAGTATCTATGTATCACTGTCCTGTATGTAACAAGTGTAGGGACAATTCCTCTATTAAGCATTTTCTTCACAAGCTCTGTCGCTTCTTTCAGTCGACCTTTCTTTCCTAAAGTATTGACGACAACAGTATAAGTTACAACATCTGGATGCCTGTTACTGAGATACAAGTCATCCAACAAAGACAGCGCTGATTCCAAATCCCCCTGCCGAGAAAATCCATGAATTACAGTAGTGAAGTTAATAACATTAATGGTACAACCTTTGCTTTGGCACTGCTCCATGAACTCTTTGGCCTCTGCCGGCTTTCCTTCCTGACATAACGCATGGATCAGCAAGTTAATCTCCACAGTAGTGGGAAAGAAACCCTTCTGCAACATCTGGGCGACGACATCACATGATTCCTTTAGTTTCCCTTCTCTTCTAAATCCATGCATTACAACACTGTATGTGATATCACTTGGAGTCCACCACTCCTCTCCACTGTTGTTCAGCAATTCCCAAGCCTCTGAAGTTTTCCCGGCTTTGCAGAGACCATTTAACAGTGCAGTATGTGTGACTATGTTTGGCTTGCAGCCATTCTTATACATATGCTTCATCATCTTTCTTGCTTGATCAATTTCCCCAATCCGGCAGAACCCATCCACAACTGCGCTGTACGTCACAACATCAGGATGACATTCTTTTGTGATCATCTCACCTACAATCTCCTTTGCCTCGGCCATCCTCCCATTCAAGCAGAAAGAGTGCACAACTGCGCTATATCCAACCTCATCAACACGAAATCTTTTCCCCTCTGACTCCCTCAAGAACTCCAACGCCTCATCGGCATGCCCATGCTTTGAGAGCACATGGATGAGCATGTTATACGTGACCTGATCTGGAAATAGGCCCGCATCATTCCTCATCCTCCCAAGCAACCCCCGCACCTCTGCCACCCTCTTCTCCTTGCACAAGAAGCCCATCACTGTATAATAGGTAATCTTATCAGGTGGGCACCCATTTTGCAGCATTACACCGATCATCTCTAGCGCCTCAACAACCCTCCGCACGCTACATAACCCCTTGATAAGGCGATTGTATGTGACCACATCCGGCTCGACCCCGACACAGCGCATCCGGTCGCTAAACTCGAGCGCCTTGTCAATGCGCCCAGCGAAAACAAGCACATCCACCGCCACGTTGCATATCGATATGTCAGGTGCGCACCCGTCCTTCTGCATGAGCTGGAGCACGCGCATGGCGGAGCGGAGCTTCCCCGCGCGGCTGTACGAGAGCATGAGGTGCGCGAACTGCTGCGTCCCACGCCTCATGCGGCGGCGGATCATGAGGCGCATGACGCGCCGGGCGGGGTCGTGGAGCCTGGTGCGACTGAGGAGGCTCAGCATTTCGTCGAACACCTCCGGGGCGTGCCGGTAGCGCCACTGGCGGTCTGCCCAGCGGAAGAACTCGAACGCCGCGCGTGCGTCCGTCTGCGCCTGCGCGCGGAGCACGGCGCGGACCTGCGGCGGGGAGAGCACCCGGAGCAGGTGCCGAAGCTGCGCCTCCAGCTTCGGGGTCCACGAGCCGCGGAGCTCGAGCAGCTTGCAGGTGTCGCGCACGGGGCGGCTGCGCGACTCCTCCACGAGGTCATCTTCGCGGGGAATCTCCTCGACGACGGACGAGGGGGCGAGTTCTCCCGCGTCGGCCGTGGAGGATGCGGCGGCGGTGCAGAGGCGGCGGGGCTGGAGGACGAGGAGAAATGGATTTTTGGCTAGATGCCCAGCCATGGCGGCCGCTCGTGTGCGCGGGAGGAAATGCATTTGGTGGTTAGGAAAGCGATCGGCGACGGCCGGAGGTTGGCGGCGGTGGCGGCGGGCGGCAGGTCACTGGCCGACGATGGATGGGCCGGAGCAAGCTGTGTGGGATCACAGCGCCAGGGCAGCCCACGTAGCCTTTTTTGCTACGATGTCCAGAAGTCAGTACGATTTCGCAATAAAACCCACGTGAAAAACAACCAATACCTGTCCGTCTTCAAATCTTTCATTTTAAGAGCAACTCTAGCGAAGTCGGCATATTGACAACCTTCAAATGCTTATGGAGTCGAGGTGGTGTGTAAACTTGTAGTCTTTATATTTGTTGCCTTCATAATCATGATTGAGGAATAGTGTGATTCGTATTTGGGGATGGTCGATGATTGTTGCCCATGATGGTGGCGTTGCCTCGTGGGATAAGATGGTTTGCATGAAGCATGGGAAGAAGCGTGAGGATGTCATGCCTGGTGGTCTTTCTTGATTTTGTCGATGGGCGGTGTATGTTACGAGGCCCGGATGGCACGACGATGACCCTCGGCTGACATGACCTTTCCCTAGTACGAGAGGACTAGAAAGGACGCATCACTACTGTATCAGTTATCATGCCTATGGTAAATGTTGGGTAGCCAAGTGCCAAGAGGATAACTATTGAAAGCATATAAGTAGTTTATGTGCGCTGAGGCGTGTGGCATGCCTGGTCTTTGGTTCACAAAGCCCTGACAATGGTGATGCCCTCTCGGCTATGATGATGAAGGAGGAACTCCTCCTCTCTTCGGACTGCCTCGACGACGTTGGCGGTTAGAGGAGGTTAATGATTTTGGTTTGTGCAGGGAGTCCAATGGAATTGTTTATATTGTATTCCTTATTGGGCTTCTCCACAAGTTTTAGGGCCTTGCGCCGTTTTGCGTTGTCTTTTAAGAGCAACTCAAGCACAGTCGTCATATTGACAAATTCCAAATGCTTATGGAGTGAGTCTATCGAGGTGGTGCGTAAACTTATAGTTTCCATATTTGTTGCCTCCATAATCGTGGTTGAGGAGTAGTGTGGTCCGTGTTCGGGGATGGCTAATGGTGGTGGTGGTGGTTCATGGGATAAGATGGTTTGCATAAGCATGAGAAGAGACACGACGGTTATGAGGCCAGGATGGCATGAGGAACCCCCTCCCCCCCGACTGATTGGCATGACCTTTTTTCTAGTACGAGTGTTTTTCAAAGGAAGACCTGGATAGAGCTACCTAATTGTTGAGCATCAAGATCTATAGAGATAGATCAAGATGCTTGATGATACTTTCAATGAGTACATACCTTGAAAAGATTTTGAAAGAATTCAAAATGGATCAGTCAGAGAAAGAGTTCTCACTTGATTTGTAAGGCGTGAAGTTGAGTGAGACTCAAAGCTAGACAACGGCAGAAGAAAGAGAAAGGACGAACGTTGTCCCCTATGCCCTAGCCATAGGCTCTGTACAGTATGTCATGATATGTACCGCACCTGTGTGTGCCTTGCCATGAGTCCGTCAAGGGGTACAAGAGTGACCCAGGAATGGATCACTGGACAGCGGTCAAGATTATCCTTAGTAACTAAAAGACTAAGGAGATGTTTCTCGATTATGAAGGTGATAAAGAGTTCGTCGTAAAGAGATACGTCGATGCAAGCTTTAAACACCAATCCGGATGACTCTTAGTAGCAATCCGGATACGTATAGTGGAGCAACCATTTGGAATAGCTCCAAGTGGAGTGTGGTAGCAGTATTTACAGTTTGACACAGGGATTTGCAAAGAACGCACGGATTTGAATGTCGCAGACCCGTTGACTAAAAGACCTCTCTCACATGCAAAGCATGATCTGTTGGGGAACGTTGCATGGGAAACAAAAAAATTCCTACGCACACGCAAGATCTATCCATGGTGATGAGAATCTACGAGAGGGAGAGTGGATCTACATACCCTTGTAGATCGCTAAGCGGGAAGCGTTAAGAAACGCGGTTGGTGTAGTCGAACATCTTCGCGATCCAAATCGCCGAGCGTCCCGCGATCACATCACGATCCGTCCCGCGATCTGATCATGATCCGTCCCACGAACTCATCATGATTCGTCTCGCGATCTCATCACGATCCGTCCCGTGAACACATCATGAACGGTCTCGCGATCTTGTTCACGGTCCTTCCGATCTAGTGCCGAACGGACGACACCTCCGCGTTCAGCACACGTGCAGCTTGATGATGATCTCCACCATCTTGATCCAGCAAGAGGAAGTGAAGAGGGAGAAGAGTTCACCGGCAGCGTGACGGCGCTCCGGTGATGGTGGTGGAGCAATTCCGGCAGGGCTTCGCCTAAGCATTGCGGAACTAGTCTAGTCTAGAGGAACTTGATCTAGAAGTAGGGTTTAGACGTGGCTGAAAATCCTTGTCCAAAAAACCCTAAAACCACTTATATATATAGGAGGAGGGGAGAGGAGGCTGCGCCCAAAAGGAGGGCTCTCCTTTGGTTTGGCCGAACCTAGTGGGGAGGAGTCCTCCTCCTAGTAGGACTCCTCCTCCCACAAGAGAGGTGGAGTTTGGGGAGGTTTCCACCCCAATTCGGTTTGCCTCTCTTTCCTCCTGCGCATAGGCCTCCTTGTCCGACCCAACTGGCCCACTATGGGCTGGTGGGTTGCCACATAGGCCCATGGGGTGGGTTGGCTCCACTGGTGGGCCCCCGGGACCCATCCGTCACTCCCGGTACACTACCGAAAATGCCCGAAACTTTCCAGAGTCCAAACACCACCTTCCTATATATCAATCTTTACCTCCGGACCATTCCGGAGCTCCTCGTGACGTCCGGGATCTCATCCGGGACTTCGAATAACCTTCAGTCACCACCATACATAACTCTATACTACTGAAACGTCACCAAACCTTAAGTGTGCAGACCCTGCGGGTTCGAGAACTATGTAGACATGACCGAGACACCTCTACGGTCAATAACCAATGGCGGGACCTGGATGTCCACATTGGTTCCTACATATTCTACGAAGATCTTTATCGGTCGAACCTCTATGTCAAGGATTCAGTTAATCCCGTATGATGTTCCCTTTGTTCTTCGGTATGTTACTTGCCCGAGATTCGATCGTCAGTATCTCCATACCTAGTTCAACCTCGTTACCGGCAAGTCTCTTTACTCGTTCCGTAATACAAGATCCCATGACTAACACTTAGTCACATTGCTTTCAAGGCTTATTGTGATGTTGCATTACCGAGTGGGCCCTGAAATACCTCTCCGTCACACAGAGTAACAAATCCCAGTCTTGATCCATGCCAACTCGACAGACACCCTCGGAGATACGTGTAGAGCACCTTTATAGTCACCCAGTTACGTTGTGACGTTTGATACACACAAGGCACTCCTCCGATGTCCGTGAGTTGCATGATCTCATGGTCATAGGAACATATACTTGACATGCAAAAAACAGTAGCAATAAACTGACACGATCATATGCTACGTTTGTAGTTTGGGTCTTGTCCATCACATCATTCTCCTAATGATGTGATCCCGTTATCAAATGACATCTCATGTCCATGGCTAGGAAACCTTAACCATCTTTGATCAACGAGCTAGTCCATTAGAGGCATACTAGGGACATGGTTTTGTCTATGTATCCACACATGCATCTAAGTCTCCGATCAATACAATTTATAGCATGGATAATAAACGATTATCATGAACAAGGAAATATGATAATAACTAATTTATTATTTCCTCTAGGGCATATTTCCAACAGTCTCCCACTTACACTAGAGTCAATAATCTAATTCACATCACCATGTGATTCGCATTGTTATGAATCTAACACCCAATGAGTTCTGGGGCTCGATCATGCTTTGCATGTGAGAGAGGTCTTATAGTCAACGGGTCTGCGACGTTCAGATTCGTGTGTACTTTGCAAATTTCTATGTCAAACCGTAAACACCGCTACCACACTCCACTTGGTACTATTCCAAATGGCTGCTCCACTATACGTATCCAGATTGCTACTACGAGTCATCCGGATTGGTGTTAAAGCTTGCATCGACGTAACTCTTTATGACGAACTCTTTATCACCTCCATAATCGAGAAACATCTCCTTAGTCTTTTAGTTACTAAGGGTAATCTTGACCGCTGTCCAGTGCTCCATTCCAGGATCACTTTGTGTAGCGACCCGACTCAAAACGAGTCAAGCCTCTGTGTTCTCTATGCCATCCCTGGATCAGTATGCTGGCACACACAGTACATCCATGTATATATCAAAGTGCAATCACATGTAATTAACGTAAAACTGATATATACCTTAAAATAGCAGCGGATACAGTCAACGGGAGTGGAGTCCCAATAACACCAACGGTAAGTTGAGTGCGGACCGTAACCCTGAATCGTACTCTTACCCGTCATAGAAGAGTATCTGCAACATAAGACGTTGCAGCCGTGTAGGTCAGTACATTGAATGTACTGGCAAGATCACCATAGCAGAACAGAAGAATAAAGACTATTCTATATGCAAAGGCTTTGTGGCTCTGTGTCTGAGTTTTTGCGTAAAAGCTGATTTTATTTTCCTACAACAAAGGAATATCAGGAATTTCACTATGGAGTTACCTATCATGACATGGTTCCGCCAACCGATGTCCAAATGCCCACAAGTATCATTAAGTTGCCCACAATTAGTTATCAGTCCAGTGTTGAGAGTTCAGAGATAGATCCAAGTCCAAAGGCTCAAATTGTCCGTAACCGGGGACACGGCTAATCGATTAGGTTTAACTCTGCAGAGTGTTGCACACGTTCCCCACAAGATTTGGTCCCCTCCGTTTGATTTCTCGCACTTCAGGGTGTTTGAGAAACGGATGACCAAAAAATGGTCTTCCAAAGGGTTTCCCTGCGACTCTGTCGGTGCCCATCCTTTCCTACCGTTCTTCTACATCTCGTAGCACCACCTGTCTAGGGTCACCACGATATCCAACCAAGCCAGAGCCCATAATGACTTGTGGCTGTGCAGGTAAGCTTCCGGGCATGAAGTATTCATCCTTCCCTTTGAGTCTGGGTGAGGCTTTCCGCGTGAATACTGGCCATCTCCAGCAACACCTAGGCAAATCCACTGGCTTCTCCAGGGTACCGTTCCAACCATCCCTCACCCAGTAGTGTGTATTGAAAAACTTGTTTCCCGAGTCTTGAAGTCTTGAGGTCTTGAATATGCAGGTATTGAAGAAGCCTTCATGAAGTCGCCGTTTTGACGTGGAGTCCTTCTTCACACCACTCACGAACACTCATACCAGACCCCGTCTACTTTAGCATAGCATTGCACTAACTAGCGTTCCCGGGGCTTTAGTAACAAGTGGTGGGTTCCTACCTCATGCATTCTACTCAACTACAAGAATTTCAATAACACTATGGGAGGGATTTGTTGAACATGCAATAAAACATAGGTATGAACAAAATGGTCAAAGTGAACTTGCCTGTACTGTTGATGAAGAATAATATCGCTCTCAGAAGTAGCTGATAGACTATTCGTCACTCTCCGATGAAAATCTATACAATCAAACATTTCATTCATATAAGCAATCATACTAGCAATCAGTTCTAACAATCACAAGGTAACCCAAGAAACAAAATCAACAAGGTTGATGAAGGAAATACTTAAGACAAAACTCAAAGTCAAGAAAGTTTTCATAAAAGCAACTAAGGTAGTTTTCCCCTACAAACAATTATATTCAATAGTAACAAAACAATAACAAAGTAAAATACAAAAAAAATTACTTTAGTAAATATTTTACTAGCAAAAATAATTACTTTTGAAGAACAAGTAAAACTATGAAAACAACACCCTAACAAAAAAGTGTTTGCTAAGTAAAACAATAAAATATTAAAATAAGAGAAAACAAAGTATAAAACAATTAAGTTAACAGAAAAAAAAACTTATAAAACAAGCAAGTCCACCAAAGTCTATACTTGGTTTTCACACATGGATCCTTTCTCGGATTTCATGGCCTCTAACCATTTGTTGGTTTCCGGGCCCATCATCGCTTCTCCATAGTTCGTAGGTTCATCGTTGTCCAACAACATGACCTTCAAGATAGGGTTGTCGTACCGCTCAGTAGCAGTACACGTCCTTGTCGACCTACGAAGTCCGATAGTAACTTGATTCGAAGCTTCATGATCATCATCATTAACTTCCTCTTCAACTGACGTAGGCTTCATAGAAACATCTTTCTGTGCTGCGCTACTTTCTGGTTGAAGTAAAGGTTCAATAACCTCATCAAGTTCTATTTTCCTTGTAGGTCGATACTAAATTGATCCGAAGCTTCATGATCATCATCATTAACTTCCTCTTCAACTGACGTAGGCTTCACAGAAACATCTTTCTGCGCTGCGCTACTTTCTGGTTGAAGCAGAGGTTCAATAACCTCATCAAGTTCTATCCTCCTCCCACTCAATTCTTTCAAGAGAAACCTTTTCTCGAGAAAGGACCCAGTTTTAGCAATAAACATTTTATGCTTGGATCTGAGATAGAAGGTTCACCCAACTGTTCTTAGGGTATTCTATGAAGATGCATTTATCCGCTTTGGGTTCGAGCTCATTAGGTGAAAACATTTTCCACACAAGCATCGTATCCCCAAGCATTAAGAAATGACAGCTTAGGTTTCTATCAAACCATAATTCACACGGCGTCATCTCAATGGATTTAGATGGTGCCCTATTTAAAGTGAATGTAGTTGTCTCTAATGCACAACCCCAAAATTATAGTAACAAAACGATAAGAGACATCATAGCATGCACCATATCCAATAGAGCACGACTATGACGTTCGGACACATCATCACACTATGGTGTTCCAGGTGGCGTGAGTTGTGAAAACAATTCTCACATTGTCTAAAGTTGTATGCCAAACTCGTAACTTAGATATTCACCTCCACGATCATATCGCAAACATTTTTATCTTCTTGTCACGATGATCTTAAAACTTCACTCTGAATTTGCTTGAACCTTTCAAACAATTCAGACTTGTGTTTCATTAAGTAAATATACACTATATCTACTCAAATCATCAGTGAAGGTAAGAAAATAATGATATTCACCGCACGCTACAAGACTCATTGGATTGCATACATCAACATGTATCATTTCCAATAAATCACTTGCCCGCTTCATCAAAACATAAAACGGGGTCCTTTAGTCATCTTCACCAAGAGGCATGGTTCGCATGTCTCAACCGATTCGAAATCGAATGACTCCAAAGATCCATCAGCATGGAGTTTCTTCATGCGCTTTATACCAATATGACATTTAGCGGCAGTGCCACAAGCATGTGGTACTATCATTATTAACTTTGTATCTTTTATGCATTAATGTTATGAACATGTGTATTACTACGATTAAGTTTCAACAAACCATTCTTACTGGGTGTATGGCCGTTGAAGGTATTATTCATGTAAATAGAATAACCATTATTCTCTAATTTAAATGAATAACCGTGTTGCAATGAACATGATCTAATCACGTTCATGCTCAACGCAAAAACATCACATAACATTTATTTAGGTTCGTCACCAATCTCGAAGGTAGAGAGAGCGTGCGATGTTGATCACATCAACCTTGGAAACATTTCCAACACACATCGTCACCTCACACTTAGCTAGTTCTCCGTTTATTCCGTAGCTTTTATTTCGAGTTACTAACATTTAGCAATCGAACCGGTATCCAATACCCAGGTGCTACTAGGAGTACAAGCAAGGTACACATCAATAACACGTACATCAAATATACTTCTGTCGACGTTGCTAGTGTAGGAGATATGCCCTAGAGGCAGTAATAACAGTTATTTTGTATCTCCAAAGTTTGTAATGAATGTTTATGTTCCATGCTATAACTGCAATGATTCTCGAGTCTACAAATTAAACGAGGCTTGGAGGGAAACTCATGTGCACGTGTGGTATAATAAACGGTAAATTGTATTCCTAGTCTTGCCTCTAAGACTGGCTCAAGTGTTGCATGATGGTCCTGTTTTCCTGATCATGGGCATGGCTATGCCAGCAATTTTGAGGACGCGATGTTGGTAGAACACTCATGTTGAATCGATCCGAATTGATGTTATGCTATGAGATACATTCGTCACAAGTTAATGGGTAATAACACAGAGATGGTTAACGTTTGCATAATTCCTTAGACCATGAGAGTATCGAGTTTCTTCATGCTTGCTTCATGAACTTTGGGGTTTGTTAAACATCATCCATAAATGGGTGGCTATTACGGCGACTTACGGGTTCATGGAAAAGTATGTCAAGTAACTTGTTAGCTCAAGATTGGGATTTGCTCCTCCAACGATGGAGAGATATCTTTGGGCCCTCTCAGTGTTATGGTATCCATCATCGTCTGGCCAGACACTTTGTGATTTGATCACGGGGATGCCGGAACACGGGAACGAGAAAAGAGAACAATACCGACAACGAGGTAACTGGCATAGTGGACAAGTTGTTGATCCACGAGGATGCCTACATGTCTCACCTCGGGTAATTGTAACATATCGCGAAGCAACAGGAATAGCTCACGGCAACTAGAGGTTCACTCGAATATTCATTCGTGTGGGTATAGGGGTCAATATGGGTGTCCACGGCTCCGATGTTGATCATTGATCGGAAGGGGTTCCAGGTCATGTCTATGCTTCACCGAACCTATAGGGTCACACGCTTAAGGGTCATCTATCTGTTGAATACTAGACAGGGAGTCTGGGAGAAAATCACCGAAAAGTTTCGGACACCGGAAAAGTTTCGGACACCGGAAAAGTTCCGCAGACAGGTCACCGGAACAGTTTCGGTAAAACTAAAAAGTAGTTTTAGGGGATACCATTAAGTCAAATTGGTTTCGGCACATGCCTGATAATTCTTGGAGGGTGCCAGAATCATTCTGGAAACTTCTGGGAATTTTCCGGAAGAAAAACCGGAAATGTTCCGGAGCTGCCAGAACCGCTTCAGATGCTTTTCACAGATGAAAATCACTATTCCGGAATTGTTCCGGGTCGCATTAAAAATTATTTTAGTGGGGTACTAGAATTTTTCTAAGCCCACATAAATATTTTCAGTTTGATCGGACGCTGAAAAATGTCGTCGTGAATAGTGAAAGTGCTTTTTGGATATTTATGGAAAAGGACCTTTTTGGATATTTCCAAAAAGGCTTCTAGAAGGGATTGGGGAGCAAGTTAGCTCCTCATGGGGGGCCCCCAAGGGTTGGCCGGCCAAGGGTGGAGCTCCTCCATGGAGCTCCACATGGCACCCCTTTTTCCTTCTTATGTTTTTTATGTGTGACATAAAGTGGGGGTAGTTTGGTATTTTCAAGTCCCAACCCTACCCCTTGGTTTTCCTATAAATAGAGGAGATGTGGGCTGCCATCTCTTCATCCTTGTGCTCTCATACACATGCTTTGCTTTGCAAGCTCTCTCTCTCCCTCCCACGAAAAGAGTCTTTTGTAGAGCCGAAAGGCTGTCTGGGTTCCGGCAGGAACTAGTTCTGGACGGCGAAGCCCTGCCAGATAGATGACACCGTATGTGTGCAACCCCATAGAGAGGTCATAGTTTCGATCTTTTTCCCGAGGGGCTGTTCGTGTGTCCTCCCGTAGGGCTGTCCGAGTCTTCGTTCGAGTTTCGAGGGTCCTCCCAAAGGGCTGTCCACGACATCGTCCGGGGGACTGTCCGACCGCCTCCCGAAGGGCTGTCCGACGAGGGAGTACATCCTCGCGGTTGGGAGGTTGTAAAATCCTAGCTGTGGGGATTTGCACCAACGATCTCCACCGACTCTTCTTCCGCTGCGCTTCGAGTCGGTACAGATGAGATCAAACCTTGTATGCAGTCTCCATAGTGGTCCTGGGCGTGCTCGCTATACCGGAAATTTTTGTTTTCTGTCGCGTTCCCCAACAGTGGCATCAAGAGCCAGGCTATGAGTAGATGCATGTTATGATCTAGAATACATGAGATGTATGGGTATTGCATAGTATAATTTTGTAGTAGATGAGATCTATTGCTAAAAATTATTTGTGCGGGTAGCAGATGAAATCTGTTAACCGATGTTCCTGTTGCTTCCCGTGAATTTGCGTAGTCCATATCTTGACGGAATGGTGGAATCTTACAAAGTTCTGGAAATCCGCGATCCTTTCATGCTGCTCCTGAGTGATTGACAGATCAACGATGTGCTAACAGTTCTTTGGGTTCCACCATAGTCAAAAGAAAGATGGATGTTTTGCAGACGAAAGGGCAATGCAGATATGATCTGCACGGGGGTCATGCGTATGACGAAGTTTAGTATGGGGCTTGAGATTTTATCATCTCGTGTTTCATACACCCTGGAAAGTTAATCTAGCAACTTGAATTATCATACTTGATGATAAACGTTGGTAGCTGCGGTTTGAGTCAAAACCTTAGAAGCCACGTAAAATAAAATTTTGTATAAACCGATTAGAGGCGTCTAACTTGGTTTTGCAGGATGGTTTGCATGTGATGTGGTATAGCAATGCTCATACTCAATTTGATTATGTATGAGATGGCTATATGATGTAATTAACATGACCTGCGTGTCATGATTCGGCATGATGGCTGGAGCCATATGATTGCACTTTAATGACCTGCATGTCAACCTTATGTAATGCACTTATTTTATTAGCTATAGAGATAGCAATATTATCTGGTGCATCGACAAGGTGGTAGCAATCTTCGCAGAGGTGAACGCTGACGCGAATGCCGAAGACGAATAAATACTTGACTTCTCCGTCAGAAGGGGCTATACCATATCATGCTATTATGAATTGCCTGAGATGTTTATCCCTCTTGATGCACCCTTCTTAATTGCGTGCTAGTCGCTTTTTATTAGGGTGATCTCTCACTTAGAATATCAAGTAGTTAGTGTTCTCCCAAGTGTAGCACCGTCACGGCACCTATCTCTTCGGGGTATCACATGGTTACATGGGTACGAACGATTAGAGAAGTGTGAGGCGGGTGAGTTGAGACCTCGCAGCGAGATCACTTGGTTGTCTTGACGTTCAGGCATGAAAGTCATGAGCTCGGAACACATGCATCGAAAGATGAACAAGAGTCACATAGAGATGTGATTGGCAAGTTGGCCTACCAATTGAAATTCTCGTCACTTGAGATGGTTACATCCTTGACGCTGAATTGAAAGTTGGGTCTTGCATCACTCACAATCAATTATGAGAGATATTGATTTGAGTGGGAGTGCACCTTTGAATAAAAATTATTTATTCACTAGTGCCAAAAATCATTATGAACAAAGTCTAAATTAACTTGTGTTTTCCGTTGTAGATCAAATGGCTCGCAACACCGCGTTCAACTTAGGCCCTATGTTAGAGAAAGAGAAGTTAGCTGCGAATGGAAACAACTATGCGGACTGGGTCTGTACCCTGAGGATTGTCCTCCGGGGTGCTAAGAAAGTGTATGTGCTTGACGGACCTCTTCCTCCTAAACCGGCGGCAACAGCCGCGACAGACATACAAAATGTTTGGGCCACTAAGGATGATGATTACAACTTAGTGCAGTGCCTCATGCTATCTTGCATGAGTTCAGAGCTTCAAAAACGTTTTGAATTCCATAACTCCTTTGATATGATCAAGGATCTGGATGCTCTTTACAAGTTTGGTTGACATCATGAAAATGATGGCGGAGACCAAGATGGCTGAGGGCAGTTCAGTTGGCGAGCACGTAGTCAATATGATTGGCTACGCTGAAAGGCTTAAAATCCTGGAATTCCCACTTCCAGAAGAGCATGTTATGGACTTGTTGCTAGGTTCACTCCCCCCGTCTTATGGTGGTTTTATCATGAACTACAACATGAATGGGATGGACAAAACAACAAATGAGGTGCTTGCCATGCTGAAAACTGTTGAAGGAGGACCGCAGAAAAATCGCAAGCAAGTGTTGCTTGTGAATAAAACTGCCAGTTTCAAAAAGAAAGGCAAGCCAAAGAAGGGCAAGGGCGCCGGTAAGACCGGCTTCCAACGCAAATCTAAGGGCGGAGCCAAGAATGAAACTGCGTGCTTCTACTGCAAGGGCACAGGACACTAGAAGAGAAAATGCAAGAAGTATCTGGAAGATAAGAAGTCTGGGAAAACTGGAAAAGGTATAATTGTTATACAAGTTAATGTCATTGACGTTTTGCTTGCTAGCGAAAATTCTAAGTCTTGGGTATTTGATACCAGATCGGTTGCTCACATTTGCAACTCGATACAGGGGCTTCAGAAGGTGCACAAGCTGGCAAAGAATGAAGTCATGATGCGTGTCGGGAATGGCGCTGGGATCGCCGCTCAAGCCGTTGGCATTATGCCTCTACGTCTCCCTTCAGGATTTATTTTGGAACTTAGTAACTGTTATTTTGTTCCGTTATTGTGTAGAAACATTATCTCTGGATCATGTTTAGTACACGATGGGTACTCCTACAAGTCTGAGAACAATGGTTGTTCACTTTATTGTAAGGATATGTTTTATGGATTTGCACCCATTGTTGGGGGCCTTTTCATACTGAATCTTGATTGTGGAAATGATGTCTTTAATGTGAATGCTAAACGCCTTAAGAAGGCTGATACCACCACCACTTACTTGTGGCACTGTCGGCTTGGCCACATCGGAAAGAAACGCATGCAAAGACTCCATAAAGATGGAGTTTTACCGTCCCTTGATTTTGAATCATTTTACACATGTGAAGCTTGCTTGATGGGAAAAATGACCAAGACGCCGTTCACGGGTCATCCTGAACGGGCGGGTGAATTATTGGAAATAATACATAGTGATGTATGTGGTCCAATGAACACGGCCGCATGGGGTGGGTATTTTTACTTCGTGACTTTTACTGATGATTTAAGTCGGTATGGCTATATCTACTTGATGAAGCATAAGTCGGAAACCTTTGAAAAGTTCAAAGATTTTCAGAATGAGGTAGAAAATCATCGTGGCAAAAATATTAAGTTTCTGCAGTCTGATCGCGGAGGCGAATATCTTAGTCATGAGTTTGGCCAACATCTGAGTGACCGTGGAATCGTTTCACAGCTTACGCCTCCCGAAACTCCACAGCGAAACGGAGTGTCGGAACGACGTAACCGAACCCTGTTAGACATGGTAAGGTCGATGATATCTCTTACAGATATACCGATATCTCTTTGGGGTCACGCACTACTCACTGCCGCTTATACATTAAACAGAGCGCCGTCTAAGTCTGTTGAGACGACACCACATGAGATGTGGTGTGGGAACATACCTAGTGTGTCGCATCTCAAGGTTTGGGGTTGTGAGGCATACGTAAAACGTTTACAACCAACCAAACTAGAACCTAGATCAGACAAATGTTACTTTGTAGGTTATCCAAATAACACCATTGGATATTCCTTCTACCACCAGTCCGAAGGCAAAATGTTTGTCGCAAAGGTTGCACACTTTCTCGAGAAAGAATTTCTCGCTAAAGAATTGAGTGGGAGGACAGTACAACTTAATGAGATTAGTGAATCTTTGGCAACCATTGATATGGCTAAGGAACCGGAAGTAATTCCGCAAATTATCCCTACAACCGAGCCGGAAGTTGTCGCATGTGATGCGGAAATTTCAGACAATGTTGTAACTGAACCGCGCAGATCAGGTAGGGCTATCCAGCCACCTGAGTGGTTTCATAACGAAATCTTCATTCTTGAAGACGATGAACCTGCGCACTACAAGGAAGCGATGGCGGGGCCTAGCTCAAGGGAATGGCACAAGGCCATGAGATCCGAAATGGAATCCATGTACAAAAACCAAGTTTGGAACTTGGAAGAACTTCCAGATGGCGTAAAACCCATTGGTTGTAAATGGATTTTCAAAAGAATGACGAACGCGGATGGTAACATTACTATCCACAAAGCTAGGCTTGTCGCGAAAGGGTTCACGCAAGTTCCAGGAGTGGACTACGACGAGACTTTCTCGCCCGTAGCTATGCTTAGGTCTGTTCAGATATTACTAGCAATTGCTGCTTATTTCGATTATGAAATATGGAAGATGGATGTCAAAACGGCTTTCCTAAATGGAAACCTTGAACAAGATGTATACATGATATAGCTAGAAGGTTTTGTCGATCCTAAGAATGCTGGAAAAGTATGTAAGCTTCAGAAAGCCATTTATGGTCTGAAGCAAGCATCAAGGAGCTGGAACATTCGTTTTGATGAAGTGGTCAAAAAGTTTGGCTTCATCAGGAACGATGAAGAATCTTGTTTTTACAAGAAGTTTAGTGGGAGCGCAAAAGCATTTCTAATCTTGTATGTGGATGACATATTGTTGATTGGAAATGATGTGAATTTTCTTAGCGAAATAAAAGACTCATTGAAAAGGAGTTTTTCAATGAAAGACTTAGGAGAAGTGGCATATGTATTGGGCATCAGGATCTATAGAGATAGATCAAGACGCCTAATAGCACTTAGCCAAAGCACGTACATTGACAAGGTGTTGAAAAGGTTCAACATGGAGAACTCCAAGAAAGGCCTACTCCCCATGTCACCTGGCACAGTGCTTTGCAAGAATCAGAGTCCTCGGACCCTCGATGAGCGAGTAAAAATGAATGATATTCCATATGCTTCGGCAGTTGGTTCTATTATGTATGCCATGCTATGTACAAGACCAGATGTTTCCTATGCGCTAAGTGTTAGCAGCCGGTACCAAGGTGATCCAGGATTGGAACACTGGGCTGCAGTCAAGGGTATTCTTAAGTACCTCAGAAGGACCAAGGATTTACTCCTTGTGTACGGAGGTGATGAAGAGCACATTGTAAGTTGTTACACTGATGCAGGCTTCATGACTGACCCAGATGACTTCAAATCTCAATCTGGCTATGTTTTCATATTGAACGGCAGTGCAGTTGATTGGAAAATTTCCAAACAAAAGACTGTGGCGGATTGTACGACGGAGGTGGAATATGTTGCTGCTTCTGAAGCCTCCAAGCAAGCTGTCGGTATCAAGCAATTTCTTGAAGACCTTGGTGTGGTTCCAAGTGCTCTGGACCCGGTGGAGATCTATTGTGATAATAGTGGCGCCATGGACTCAGGCAAGGGAGCTCCTCGTGATAATAGACCCGGTGGAGATCTATGTCAAGGATTCAGTTAATCCCGTATGATGTTCCCTTTGTTCTTCGGTATGTTACTTGCCCGAGATTCGATCGTCGGTATCTCCATACCTAGTTCAACCTCGTTACTGGCAAGTATCTTTACTCATTCCGTAATACAAGATCCCGTGGCTAACATTTAGTCACATTGCTTGCAAGGCTTGTTGTGATGTTGTATTACCGAGTGGACCCTGAGATACCTCTCCGTCAAACGGAGTAACAAATTCCAGTCTTGATCCATGCCAAGCCAACAGACACCCTCGGAGATGCCTGTAGAGCACCTTTATAGTCACCTAGTTACGTTGCGACATTTGATACACACAAGGCACTCCTCCGATGTCTGTGACTTGCATGATCTCATGGTCATAGGAACATATACTTGACATGCAAAAAACAGTAGCAATAAACTGACACAATCATATGCTACGTTTGTAGTTTCGGTCTTGTCCATCACATCATTCTCCTAATGATGTGATCCCGTTATCAAATGACATCTCATGTCCATGGCTAGGAAACCTTAACCATATTTTGATCAACGAGCTAGTCTACTAGAGGCATACTAGGGACATTGTGTTGTCTATGTATCCACACATGTATCTGAGTTTCCGATCAATACAATTATAGCATGGATAATAAACGATTATCATGAACAAGGAAATATGGTAACAACTAATTTATTATTGCCTCTAGGGCGTATTTCCAACAGTCTCCCACTTGTACTAGAGTCAATAATCTAGTTCACATCACCATGTGATTCGCATTGTTATGAATCTAACACCCAATGAGTTCTGGGGCTCGATCATGCTTTGCATGTGAGAGAGGTCTTATAGTCAACGGGTCTGCGACATTCAGATCCGTGTGTACTTTGCAAATCTCTATGTCAAACCGTAAACACTGCTACCACACTCCACTATATGTATCCAGATTGCTACTACGGGTTATCCGGATTGGTGTTTAAAGCTTACATTGACGTAACTCTTTACGACGAACTCTTTATCACCTCCATAATCGAGAAACATCTCCTTAGTTTTTTAGTTACTAAGGATATTCTTGACCGATGTCCAGTGATCCACTCCTAGATCACTCTTGTACCCCTTGACGGACTCATGGCAAGGCACACATGGGTGCGGTACTCAGCATGGCATACTATACAGAGCCTATGGCTAAGGTATAGGGGACGACATTCGTCCTTTGTCTTTCTTCTGCCGTGGTCGAGCTTTGAGTCTCACTCAACTTCACACCTTACAAAGCAGGCGAGAACACTTCTCTCCGACTGATCCATTTTGAACTTCTTTCAAAATCTTGTCGAGGTATGTACTCATTGAAAGTCTCATCAAGCATCTTGATCTATTTCTATAGATCTTGATGCTTAACAATTAGGTAGCTTTATCCAGGTCTTCCTTTGATAAACACTTTTCAAACAACCGTTTATGCTTTCCAGAAATTCTACATCATTTCCGATCAACAATATGTCAACCACATATGTTTACCAGAAACTCTATAGTGCTCCCACTCACTTTATTGTAAATACAAGTTTCTCATAAACTTTGTATAGACTCAAAAACTTTGATCACCTCATCAAAGTGTATATTCCAACTCCGAGATGCTTGCTTTAGTTCATAGAAAGATCACTGAAGCTTGCACACCTTTTAGCATCCTTAGGACTGACAAAACCTTCTGGTTGTATCACATACAACCTTTCCTCAAGTAGACCGTTAAGGAAACTATGTTTTGACATCCATCTGCCAGATTTTATAATTGAAAAATGCAGCAACTGCTAACATAATTCCAACAAACTTTAGCATCACTACGAGTGAGAAAGTCTCATCATAGTCAACTCCTTGAACTTGCCAGAAACTTCTTTGCGACAAGTCGAGCTTTATAAATGGTGACATTCACCATCAGCGTCTGTCTTCATTTTAAAGATCCATTTGTACTCAACAACCTGCCGTCCAACGAGCAAGTCTACCAAAGTATATACTTGGTTTTCATACGTGGATCCTTTCTCGGATTTCATCGCCTCTAACCATTTTTCAGAATCCGGGTCCATCATCGCTTCTCCACAGTTTGTAGGTTCATTGTTGTCCAACAACATGACCTCCAAGACAGGGTTGTCGTACCGCTCAGGAGCAGTACACATCCTTGTCGTCCTACGAGGTTTGATAGTAACTTGATACGAAGCTTCATGATCATCATCATTTACTTCCTCTTCAACTGACGTTGGTTCCACAAAAACATCTTTCTGCACTGTGCTACTCTCTCATTGAAACAAAGGTTCAACAACCCCATCAAGTTCTATATTCCTTCCACTCAATTCTTTCAAGAGAAAGTCTTTCTCAAGAAACGACCCGTTTTTAGCAACAAACACTTTATGCTTGGATCTGAGATAGAAGGTTCACCCCACTATTCTTAGGGTATTCTAGGAAGATGCATTTGTCCGCTTTGGGTTCGAGCTCATTAGGTGAAAACATTTTTCACACAAGCGTCGCAGACTCAAACATTAAGAAATGACAGCTTAGGTTTCTATCAAACCATAATTCACACGGTGTCTTCTTAACGGATTTTGATGGTGCCCTATCTAAAGTGAATGTAGTTGTATCTAATGCATAACCCCAAAATTATAGTAGCAAAACGATAAGAGACATCATAACATGCACCATATCCAATAGAGCACGACTATGACGTTCGGACATACCATCACACTATGGTGTTCCAGGTGGCGTGTGTTGTGAAACAACTTTCACATTGTCCAAAGTTGTATGCCAAACTCGTAACTCAGATATTCACCTCCACGATCATATCGCAGATATTTTTTATCTTCTTGTCACGATGATCTTAAGCTTCACTCTGAATTTGTTTGAACTTTTCAAACGATTCAGACTTGTGTTTCATTAAGTAAACATACACTATATTTACCCAAATCATCAGTGTAGGTAAGAAAATAATGATATCCACCGCACGCTACAAGACTCATTGGATTGCATACATCAACATGTATCATTTCCAATAAATCACTTGCCCGCTCCGTCAAACGAGAAAACGGGGTCCTTAGTCATCTTTGACCAAGAGGCATGGTTCGCATGTCTCAACCGATTCGAAATCGAAAGAGTCCAAAGATCCATCAGCATGGAGTTTCTTCATGCGTTTTATACCAATATGACATTTAGCGGTAGTGCCACAAGTATGTGGTACTATCATTATTAACTTTGCATCTTTTGGCATCAATGTTATGAACATGTGTATTACTACGATCAAGATTCAACAAACCATTCTTACTGGGTGCATGACCATTGAAGGTATTATTCATGCAAATAGAATAACCATTATTCTCTAACTTAAATGAATAACCGTGTTGCAATGAATATGATCTAATCATGTTCATGCTCAACGCAAAACACCAAATAACATTTATTTAGGTTCGTCACTAATCTCGGAGGTAGAGAGAGCGTGCGATGTTGATCACATCAACCTTGGAAATATTTCCAACACACATCGTCACCTCACACTTAGCTAGTATACCTTTATTCCGTAGCTTTTACGTCGAGTTACTAACATTTAGCAACCGAACCGGTATCCAATACCCAGGTGCTACTAGGAGTACTAGCAAGGTACACATCAATAACACGTATATCAAATATACTTCTGTCGACTTTGCGAGCCTTCTTATCTACCAAGTATCTAGGATTGTTCCGCTTCAGCGACCGTTCTCCTCATAATCGAAGCACTTAGTCTCGGGTTTGGGTTAGACTTTGGGTTGCTTCACTGGAGCTACAACTGACTTGCTATCCATGAAGTTTCCCTCCTTGCTCTTGCCCTTCTCGAAACTAGCGGGTTTGACTAACCATCAACACTTTGACGCTCCTTCTCGATTTCTACCTTCGCGGTGTCAAACATTGCGAATAGCTCAGGGATCATTATTTCTATCCCTGGCATTTTATAGTTCATCACCAAGTTCTAGTAGCTTTAGTGATAGTGACTTGGAGAACTATATCAATCACTATCTTATCTGGAAGATCAACTCCCACTCGATTCAAGCGATTGTAGCACCCAGACAATCTGAGCACATGCTCAACGATTGAGCTATTCTCTTTCATCTTACAAGCAAAGAATGTTGTTGGAGATCTCATATCTCGCAACACGGGCACGTGCCTGAGATCCTAATTTCAGCTCTCAGAACATCTCATATGTTCCATGACGTTCAAAACGTTTTGGAGCCTCAATTCTAAGCTGTAATGCATGACGCACTAAACTATCAAGTAGTTATCAGAACGTGCCTATCAGATGTTCACAACATCTACAAACAACTCTAGAGGGGTTGGCGCATCGAGCGGTGCATTAAGGACATAAG
This sequence comes from Hordeum marinum, assembly GCA_022496015.1. Taxonomy (NCBI): domain Eukaryota; kingdom Viridiplantae; phylum Streptophyta; class Magnoliopsida; order Poales; family Poaceae; genus Hordeum; species Hordeum marinum. Next base: position 35,332,783 of record CM039676.1, read on the forward strand.
ACGTCTGTGCAGCAGTGAGGACAATCCTCAGATCACGGAGCCAGTCCGCAATATTGCTACCATCATCTTTCAACTCAATTTCTCTAGGAATATATAAAATTCATGGGAGCTACAGCGTGAGCTAGTAATCTACAACACAATTTTGCAAAGACACTACTGAGTATGTTCCTGATAATGAGTTCAATTAATCATATTACTTAAGAACTCCCACTCAAATTGACATCCCTCCGGTCATCCTAGTGATACATGATCCAAATTCACCAACTCAAGTCCGATCATCACGTGAGTTGAGGTGGTTACAATGGTGAACATCATCATGTTGATCATATCTACTATATGACTCATGTTCGACCTTTCGGTCTCTTGTGTTCCGAGGCCATGTCTGTACATGCTAGGCGCGTCAAGTTTAACCCGAGTGTTCCGCATGTGCAACACTGGCTTGCACCCGTTGTATGTGAACGTAGAGTCTATCACACCTGATCATCACGTGGTGTCTCGACATGAAGAACTTTCGCAACGGTGCACACTCGGGGAGAACACAATTTATCTTGAAATTAAGTGAGGAATCACCTTATAATGCTACCGTCATCCTAAGCAAAACAAGGTGCATAAAAGGATTAACATCACATGCAAATCATAAGTGACATGATATGGCCATGAACTTGTGCTTTTGATCTCCATCTAGAAAGCACCGGCATGATCTCCATCGTCACCGGAAGGACACCATGATCTCCATCATCTTGATCTCCATCAATGTGTCGCCATCAGGGTTGTCGCGCCCAACATGCTTCTACTACTATTTCTACCATAGCGATAAAGTAAAGCATTACATAGCGCTTAATGATTGACACGCAGGTCATACAATAATTAAAGACAACCCTATGGCTCCTGCCGGTTGCCGTACTCATCGACATGCAAGTCGTGATAATCTATACATCACATGATCATCTCATACATCACATATATCACATCATGTAATTGGCCATATCATATCACAACATACCCTGCAAAAACAAGTTAGACGTCCTCTAATTGTTGTTGCATGTTTTACGTGGCTGCTACGGGTTTCTAGCAAGAACAATTCTCATCTAGGCAAAAACCACAACGGTGATACACTAGTTGCTTTTCAACCTTCTCAAGGACCGCCTTTGTCGAATCCGATCCAACTAAAGTGAGAGAAACTGGCACCCGCAAGCCATCTATGCAACAAGTTGCGGTCAAGGGAACCGGTCTCTCGTAAGCGTACGAGTAATGTTGGTCCGGGCCGCTTCATCTTACAATACTACTGAACCAAAATCCAACCAAGGGAGGAAGCAATCTAAGCATCAATGCCCACAAACCTTTTGTGTTCTACTCGAGATCTCATCTACACATAGACCTAGCTCATGATGCCACTGTTGGGGAACGTTGCATGGGAAGCAAAAATTTTCCTACGCACACGCAGATCTATCCATGGTGATGAGCATCTACGAGAGGGAGAGTGGATCCACATACCCTTGTAGATCACTAAGCGGGAAGCATTAAGAAACGCGGTTGGTGTAGTCGAACATCTTCGCGATCCAAATCGCCGAGCGTCCCGTGATCACATCACGATCTGTCCCGCAATCCAATCACGATCCGTCCCGCAAACTGATCACGATCCGTCCCGCGATCTCATTACAATCCGTCCCGCGATAACATCACAATCCGTCCCATGAACCCATCACGATCCGTCCCGCGAACTCATCACGATCCGTCTCGCGATCTTGATCACGGTCCTTCCGATCTACCGCCGAACGGACGACACCTCCGCGTTCAGCACAGGTACAGCTTGATGACGATCTCCACCGTCTTGATCCAGCAAGAAGGAGTGGAGAGGAAGAAGAGTTCTCCGGCATCCTGATGGCGCTCCGGCGATGGTGGTGGAGCAATTCCGATAGGGCTTCGCCTAAGCACTGAAGAAAACCGATCTAGAGGAGAGACTATGCACTAGAGGAACGGGTAGCACGTGGCTGAAAATTCTGTGCCAAAACCCTAAAATCCTCTAGTATATATAGGAGGAGAGGAGGAGGAGGCTTGGCTGCCAAAAAACCAGCCCTTGGGTCGGTCAAAGTGGGGAGGAGAGGAGGACTCCTCCTCCAATCCTAGTAGGACTAGGATTTCTCCTTTTTTTTGGCCTTTTTCCACCTTTTCCCCTTTGTGCTTTTTCTCCCAGCCGCATGGGCCTTGTGTGGGACTTCCACCAGCCCACAAAATTCTGGTATTTACTCTCCCACAGCCCATGAAGCCTTTTGGGTCGAAATACCCCTCCCGGTGGTCTCCCGGTACACTACCGGCACTCCCGGTACACTACCGATGAGCCCGAAACTTTTCCGGCGACCAAAACAGGACTTCCTATATATGAATCTTTACCTACGGACCATTCCAGATCTCCTCGTGGCGTCCTGGATCTCATATGGGACTCCGAACAAACTTTGGTCACCACCATACATAACTCTATACAATCGAAACGTCACCAAACCTTAAGTATGCAGACCCTGCGGGTTCGAGAACTATGTAGACATGACCGAGACACCTCTACGGTCAATAACCAATGGCGGGACCTAGATGTCCACATTGTTTCCTACATATTCTATGAAGATATTTATCGGTCGAACCTCTATGTCAAGGATTCAGTTAATCCCGTATGATGTTCCCTTTGTTCTTCGGTATGGTACTTGCCCGAGATTCGATCGTCGGTATCTCCATACCTAGTTCAACCTCATTACTAGCAAGTATATTTACTCGTTCCATAATACAAGATCCCGTGGCTAACATTTAGTCACATTGCTTGCAAGGCTTGTTGTGATGTTGTATTACCGAGTGGACCCTGAGATACCTCTCCGTCAAATGGAGTAACAAATTCCAGTCTTGATCCATGCCAACCCAACAGACACCCTCGGAGATGCCTGTAGAGCACCTTTATAGTCACCCAGTTACGTTGCGACATTTGATACACACAAGTCACTCCTCCGATGTCTGTGAGTTGCATGATCTCATGATCATAGGAACATATACTTGACATGCAGAAAACAGTAGCAATAAACTGACACAATCATATGCTACGTTTGTAGTTTCAGTCTTGTCCATCACATCATTCTCCTAATGATGTGATCCCGTTATCAAATGACATCTCATGTCCATGGCTAGGAAACCTTAACCATCTTTTGATCAACGAGCTAGTCTACTAGAGGCATACTAGGGACATTGTGTTGTCTATGTATCCACACATGTATCTGAGTTTCCGAACAATACAATTATAGCATGGATAATAAACGATTATCATGAACAAGGAAATATGATAACAACTAATTTATTATTGCCTCTAGGGCATATTTCCAACAGTCTCCCACTTGTACTAGAGTCAATAATCTAGTTCACATCACCATGTGATTCGCATTGTTATGAATCTAACACCCAATGAGTTCTGGGGCTCGATCATGCTTTGCATGTGAGAGAGGTCTTATAGTCAACGGGTCTGCGACATTCAGATCCGTGTGTACTTTGCAAATCTCTATGTCAAACCGTAAACACTGCTACCACACTCCACTTGGTACTATTCCAAATGGCTGCTCCACTATATGTATCCAGATTGCTACTACGGGTTATCCGGATTGGTGTTTAAAGCTTACATCGATGTAACTCTTTATGATGAACTCTTTATCACCTCCATAATCGAGAAACATCTCCTTAGTCTTCTAGTTACTAAGGATATTCTTGACCGCTGTCCAGTGATCCACTCCTAGATCACTCTTGTACCCCTTGACGGACTCATGGCAAGGCACACATGGGTGCGGTACTCAGCATGGCATACTATACAGAGCCTATGGCTAAGGTATAGGGGACGACATTCGTCCTTTGTCTTTCTTCTGCCGTGGTCGAGCTTTGAGTCTCACTCAACTTCACACCTTACCTAGCAGGCGAGAACACTTCTCTCCGACTGATCCATTTTGAACTTCTTTCAAAATCTTGTCGAGGTATGTACTCATTGAAAGTCTCATCAAGCATCTTGATCTATTTCTATAGATCTTGATGCTTAACAATTAGATAGCTTTATCCAGGTCTTCCTTTGATAAACACTTTTCAAACAACCGTTTATGCTTTCCAGAAATTCTACATCATTTCCGATCAAAAATATGTCAACCACATATGCTTACCAGAAACTCTATAGTGCTTCCACTCACTTTATTGTAAATACAAGTTTCTCATAAACTTTGTATAGACTCAAAAACTTTGATCACCTCATCAAAGTGTATATTCCAACTCCGAGATGCTTGCTTTAGTTCATAGAAAGATCACTGAAGCTTGCACACCTTTTAGCATCCTTAGGACTGACAAAACCTTCTGGTTGTATCACATACAACCTTTCCTCAAGTAGACCGTTAAGGAAACTATGTTTTGACATCCATCTGCCAGATTTTATAATTGAAAAATGCAGCAACTGCTAACATAATTCCAACAAACTTTAGCATCGCTACGATTGAGAAAGTCTCATCGTAATCAACTCCTTGAACTTGCCAGAAACTTCTTTGCGACAAGTCGAGCTTTATAAATGGTGACATTCACCATCAACGTCTGTCTTCATTTTAAAGATCCATTTGTACTCAACAACCTGCCGTCCAACAAGCAAGTCTACCAAAGTCTATACTTGGTTTTCATACATGGATCCTTTCTCGGATTTCATGGCCTCTAACCATTTGTCAGAATCCGGGCCCATCATCGCTTCTCCACAGTTCGTAGGTTCATTGTTGTCCAACAACATGACCTCCAAGACAGAGTTGTCGTACCGCTCAGGAGCAGTACACATCCTTGTCGACCTACGAGGTTTGATAGTAACTTGATACGAAGCTTCATGATCATCATCATTTACTTCCTCTTCAACTGACGTAGGTTCCACAGAAACATCTTTCTGCACTGTGCTACTCTCTGGTTGAAACAAAGGTTCAACAACCCCATCAAGTTCTATCTTCCTCCCACTCAATTCTTTCAAGAGAAACTCTTTCTCAAGAAACGACCCGTTTTTATCAACAAACACTTTATGCTTGGATCTGAGATAGAAGCACTACTAGGAAAAGGGCTATAGATAATATAGACACTAATGGCGTACCTGTCATGTGGTGTGCCACTACTATATAGAAGTGGCGCACCATGTACTGGTGCGCCATTAGTGTGATTGGCACTAATGGCGCACCACACACTCGGTGCGCCACTACTAAGAAACTTTTTTTTGTTATTTTTCCAAAAGTACTAATGGCGCACCATGGCAGAGTGCGCCATTAGTAGTTTAACTAGTAATGGCGCACCACTAACCCAGTGCGCCACTACTATATTTTTTAGTTACAAAACTACTAATGGCGCACCTCTAGCTGGTGCGCCATTAGTAACCAGGGTTACTAATGGCGCATTTGTAGGTGGTGCGCCATTAGTAACCTGGGACCAGCTAGATATTTTAGACAGCCACCTACCACACTCACTTTCCCCACTTTCATTCTCTCCACCTCCTCCTCCAAGATTGTCTCGGGTGCCTCCTCCTCCTCACCTCATTTGCATCATAGATTCACCCAAATTAAGTGGTTAAATTACCTTTTTTGATAGGTAAGTAAGGGGAAAGGTTTTATGTTGTAGATCTACTTTTTTCTCCCTCCAACAATGCGCACATGCACTTTTTATGGCCTAGCTAGATCTACGTATGTTTGTGGTGTTGCATATACGTTTGTGTTTGCAGGTACCGGTATTTGAAATGCAATAGTTGCCAATATTTTGCCGGAATGTTGATTCATTTCCGTTTCGGCGAGAATTTGGCACTATGCATTCTTTTTGGTCCTATTTTTAGGCAAAGTCATGCCAAATTTTTTCTTGGTTCTAAAATATCGTTTTGCTCTACCTCGCAGGCGACCATGGTCCGCAAGATGACCGAAGGCATCGTGAATAGTTTTTTGAGCTCCGTGAAGGCCGAGATGCTTCAAAATAACGAGACGGAGATAAGATGTCCGTGTCGAAGATGCAAGCTGAGGAGCCTTATGGACCCAGATTCCGTACAGGTGCATGACCACCTGCTCTTGCGTGGTTTCATGGATGGCTATCGGTGGCAAGGTGATGAAGATGATTATGAAGTCGTCCATGGGGGCCGGGCAAGAAATGAGGAAGGGCATGGGCAAGACAACCGCATCGAGGGCGGGCGAGAAGACGAAGAATCTCCAGGACATGATCATGAAGTAGATGCAGTACACGGTCATCATGTAGAAGATGCCGGACATGATGATGAGGAAGATGCCGGAGCAGACGAAGGGCATGATCATGAAGATGAAGATGCCGGAGCAGACGACGATGGACCATCGATGGGCTGGGTGCAGGACCCTCATATTCAAGAGCTGCTTCTCAAGCAGACGGATAATGAAAGAGCTGCCGCCCGAGAGAAAGCCAAGCTAGATCAACTAGAGATAGACGCGGTTACTCCATTGTATGAAGGATGCAGGCCCGAGGATACCCGCCTGAAAGTAATGCTCATGGCTCTGGAGATGAAGGTAAAACACAAAATGACCGACGCATGCTTCGACGAGAACATGTCATTCTGGCACGAACGTCTTCCCAAGGGGAACAAGTGCCCTACCAGTTTCGAGGAGGCGAAGAAAATCGTGTGTCCTCTGGATTTACCGCACGTGAAATACCATGTGTGCATGAAAAATTGCATCATTTATCGAGACGAGCACGCGGAGTCTACGATATGTCCGGTGTGCGGCGTCACTCGATACAAGAAGAGGAAGAAAGCTCCTCGAAAAGTGGTGTGTTACTTTTCGATCACTCCTCGTCTGCATCGGTATTTCGCGGACCCTAAGGTAGCAAAGCTCCTGCGTTGGCATGTGGATAGGGAGGAGAAGAAGCGAGAAGATGACGCAAATGATCCAGAGATAAATAAAAAAGACAAGATGCTGAGTCACCCTAAGGATGCGAGCCAGTGGCAAGCGTTGAACTTCGAACACCCAGAATTTGGGAACGATCCAAGGAACATCGTGCTGGGCGCGAGCACCGATGGAGTCAATCCGTTTGGTAGCCAGAGAAGCACACATAGCACCTGTCCTATGTTTGTGTGGATGTACAACCTTCCCCCCTGGTTGTGCATGAAGAAGAAGTACATTCACATGAGTATGCTAATTGAAGGGCCGAAACAACCAGGGAACGACATCAATCTGTATCTAGGGCTGCTTAAAGAGGAGCTAGACACGCTGTGGAAAATGCCAGCCAATACGTGGGACGCCGCAGAGAAAGAATATTTCCCTATGAGAGCCGCACTGCTCACGACGGCGCACGACTATCTCGCTTACGGATATGTCGCGGGGCAGGTGGTCCACGGATTTTCTAGATGCGTCAGGTGCATGGATGACACAACGTATCGCCAGCTAGATAGAGATCCCGGGTCTTTGAAAACCGTGTTCATGGGACATCGAAGGTGGCTTCGCGACGATGACTCATGGAGAAAACGCAAGGATCTGTTCGATGGTGAAACCGAACCCCGAAGATGCCCACGTACGAGGAGCGGTGAGGAAATAGACAAGTTGTTGAAAAATTGGAAAGAGTGCCCACCGCCGGGAAAGGTGCCAGAGCCAAGAAAGAAGCGAAGGGCGCCAGAGCCGTTGCTAAAGGTATGGAAAACGAGGTCTGTTTTCTGGGACTTGCCGTACTGGAAGATCCTCCGTGGGCCTCACAGCCTTGATGTCATGCATATCACGAAGAACATGTGCGAGAGTCTGTTTGGTACCCTGCTCAACATGCCAGAGAGGACCAAAGATGGGCCGAAAGCAAGGGCAGACTTGAAATCAATGGGCATCAGGGAGGAGCTTCATGCTAATGATGATGATGATGATGATGATGATGATGATGATGAGGCGAAGCAGGACACGGAAAGTCATCGCAAAGGCAAAGAGGCCAAGAAGACTAGAAATGACTTCCCTCCTGCGTGCTTCACTCTAAGTCAGGAGGAGATCGATCAGTTTTTCACCTGCCTCGTAGGAGTAAAACTTCCTTACGGTTACGCGGGGAAGATAAGCAGATACCTAGACTCAGCGAAGCAGAAGTTCAGCGGGATGAAGTCTCACGACTGTCACGTGCTGATGACATAGATACTTCCAGTTGCAATCTGTGGGATCATGGACGCGCACGTCCGTGAAACGCTATTTGGCCTATGCAACTTTTTTGACGTCATCTCTCGGAAGTCAGTTGGCGTGAGGCAACTCAGAAGGCTAGAGGAAGAGATCGTGGTGATACTATGCGAGCTTGAGATGTACTTCCCGCCCGCATTCTTCGACGTTATGGTGCATCTGCTGGTCCATATCGTGGAGGATATCATCCAACTCGGGCCGACGTTCCTGCACAGCATGATGCCGTTCGAAAGGATGAATGGTGTCATCAAAGGATATGTTCGCAACATGTCACGTCTAGAGGGAAGCATAGCTAGGGGCTTTCTGACCGAAGAGTGCATCTCCTACTGCACGAATTATCTAGGCATCGAGAACCCCGTTGGTCTGCCCGTCAACAGGCACCTCGGCAGGCTCGCTAGATGGGGTCACCGTGAGGGTCGCCGCGAAATGCATGTCGACTTCGAGGGTCAACTCGCTGACTTTGAAAGAGCAAACCTAGTCGTGCTACAACACATAGACGTGGTCGATCCTTTGGTGATAGAGCACAAAACCTTTATTGAGAAGACGTACAATGACCGAGGCCAACAGAGGACGGACGGAGATATAATCAAAGAGCACAACTCATGTTTCACGCGTTGGTTCAAGAAGAAGCTTCTAGCGTACCCTTTACATGAGGATTCTTCCGCGGAAGAACAACTCATATTCACCTTGTCACAGGGCGCCGAGCACAACCTGATGACGTATGAGGCATACGATATCAGCGGCTACACATTCTATACCGAGGGAAAGGACATGAAGAGCGATGGTTATCAGAACTCTGGGGTAACGATGGAATCCTACACCAGTAACGACAAGGACAGATACTACGGAAGGATCAAGGAGATCTGGGAGCTGAGCGATGCTGGAGAGAAGGTCCCGATGTTCCGTGTCAGATGGGCCAAGAGCGTCCTAAAAGAAGACCGGTATTTCACCACCATGGTTATACCCGAAGCCAAATCCAAGACCACAGGCGCAAACGCCACCGCGAAAAATGAGCCATGGGTACTGGCTTCCCAAGTGGACCAATGCTTCTTCATTACCGACCCGTCAAAGCCCAGTCGTGTTGTCATGAGGAGAGGTAAAAGGAAGATCATCGGAATGGATGGAGTCGCCAATGAGCAAGACTTCGACAAGTACAGCGACCCAAAGATGGAACATGACGACGACGATGAAGTACCAGCATACACCACAAGAAGAAGCAGGACCACCCTACCTAAAGGACGTCCGTTCAAAAGAAGAACTCCATTTGCGAAAAATAAGGGCAAGAAGATTGTGAACAGATAGCTAGCTAAGATCGATTGTATTTAAATTGTAGCCTTCATTTCTCGATTGTATTCATAAATGTTTTCATATTCATAAATTTTTTACCAATTCACAAATGAATGCAACTAAAAATCCAAAAAAAATATTGAAGGTGCACCCCTAGGAGGTGCGCCGGCCATTGGTATACCAATTTTTATGAATTTCTTTCAAATATTTTCAAATAACAAATTTGATGATATTTTCAAATAAAAAATTTGATGATATTTTTTCATATTCATAAATATTTTCATATTCATAAATATTTTCAAATAACAAATAAAAAATTATTAGACGCAACTAAACATTTTTTTATTTTTTATTTTTGCAAAACTAGTAATGGCGCACCACCTAACTTGTGCGCCATTAGTAACCAGGGTTACTAATGGCGCATTTGTAGGTGGTGCGCCATTAGTAACCTGGGACCAGCTAGATATTTTGATATATAACTTGCAATTTTCAGAATTTATTGAATTATTTGATATTTTCTCCATTTCTTAAATGAATTAATTCAAATTCAAATAATTCCAAATTTTGAATTTCACCAAATATGTTTGAAAGTAACATATTTAGTTAGTTTATAATTTTCTAAATGTTTTGGTAGTTTTTTCATATTTTTCTGATTATTGAACTAGCAGATAATCTGGCGGGAATTTTTGAAAATATGAAACTTTTTTGAAAAAACAGGGCATTCATCCCGGTTATTGCTAACAACCGGGACGAATGCCCCTCTTCGCGCCGTTCCAGATCCAGGTCATCCGTCCAGGTTGTTGGCAACAACCGGGATGAATGGGTGGGGCATTGGTCCCGGTTATTGCCAACAACCGGGACGAATGTGGTATTCATCCCGGTTATTAGCAATAACTGGGACGGATGCCCCTCCCCACGTACTTAAGCAGTTCCCTCTCCCCCTCCCCTTCTGCTCCTCCCCACGTACTCGACGCCGGCAGGCTGCCCAACTCCCGCGCCGCCTCTTCCTCGCCGTCGCCGTCGTCGCTGCCCCCCTCACGTGCTCCGTGGCCGCCCCCCTTTCTCTCTCCGTCGCGCCATCGCCCCCCTGCAGTGCCTCTGCCCCCGCGTCGCCCGCACGTACGTCGTCGCGGCGCCGCCACCAACCTCGCCCGCGTCGCCCGCGGCCACCTCGCCAGCGGCCACCTTCCCCGTGACCGCCTCCTCCCGCAGGTAAAGCCCTCCCCCTCCCTCCCCCTCCCACCCCCTCTCCCTGCCCCCGGCCTTGCAGGTGATTACTGCTGATTAGTAAATTTGGGCTGCAAGATTTTGCCTTATGTGCACCCCTCCTTGTCTGCTCAGGCAACAACGACATTAGCATTAGTATCTAGGGTTCTAGAGGCAGGAACTGACAGCACAAGTGAATTAAGATAAACACGTTTAATTAATGGCATAGATACCATACCGAAGCTAAGTTTGTACTGTCAAGACTGCATTGCTTGTACTGTCAAAACTGTATTGCTTCTACTGTCAAAAAGGTTCAGGCTCAATGTTGCATTGCTGAAAACTTGAAATTTTGCTATACATTTGCTAACCTATGCGTGGTTATGCTGAATTTAGGTACCCCGGAGGCCCTTGAGTTTGCCGGAATGTCGATTAACTTCCGTTCCGGCAAATTCGGGTACTCCATATGTCCTATTTTCAACAAAGGTCATGCTGAAATTTTCCGTGAATTTTAGCATGACTTTGCTAAAAATAGGACATATGGGGTACTTGCGACTAATGCATGGGCCGTGGTTTGAATTCCCCTAGTCGTTTTCTCCCTACTCTGCTCTGCCCACATGCACGTATTGTATACATATATACCTGGACCGTGCCCTCCTTCCGGCCTTGAATCTTGAGCAGCATTATCTTAGGATGCCTCGGTGTCGACAAACCCTAAATGATGAGACCATGATAATTCCTCACAAACCAACCCTTAAATAAAAATGAGCCATTATGCCGTCACCCTTGAAGCCTTGTGGGCATTTGCAGCCCTTAGCTTGTTCATTCTGTAGATTTCCAAAATTCAGTTTTGTAGGCCCTTGACAATAACCAACTTTGTGACCAAACTTTTTTCCTATTTAGACTGAAACATGGCCCATAACAATGAGGCCGGCGGTTTGGGCAAGGCATTCTGGGAGATGTCCCAGGAGATGGAGGAAGAACCTCACCGCTATGAGGACGCCGCGGAAGACACCGATCCCGACTACACAACCCCTAGTGGCGTCGAGGATGCCACCACTGATGGTGCCACCGAGGATGCCACCACTGATGATGGCAGTGCATGCACAGATGGCAGCCAACTGAAGAGGCAACGGAAGGACCGGCGCCCAAACGTGCTCGGCACCGTCAAGGAGGAATTTACTGAAGTGTCCTACGAGGGGCATCCAACGACGCCCAAAGAATTAGTCAAGGGGTACTCGGTTCAGCTCGGGTGCATTCTCCGAAGCACCATCTCGATCAACACCGAGAACCTAAGGCATCGTGACCGAGGGAATTTGCACAGCCTCCTCTTCACGAAGCTGCACGAACGATACAAGTTCCCCGGTGACGTCGCAAACACAAGCCTCTCAGGGAATAAAGTGAACAGTGCCGCCCTCACGAAGATGAGCACGGCCCTGTCTACTTGGAGAAGCGCGGTGAAGAAAATGATTGACAAAGGTGATAGTTATGAGAAGATCAAGTCGAAAAATCCTTCCATCAGCGAAGATGACTACAAGGAGTTCAAGATCAAGTGCGAGAGCAGCGCAACCGTGGAATCAAGTCAGTGGGGGAAAGATATGCGGGACTTGAACTTAGGGGTCCACCAACTCGGTCCCGGCGGTTACAGAGTGGCGGAACCTATATGGGACAAGGAGGACGTGGAGCGTGCCGAGCAAGGCCTACCGCCCCGCTTTGAGAAATACCGTGACAAGCAGACCAGGAACTATGTCAGGGCCCGGTACAAGGTGGACCCAGTAACAAAGGAGCTTACTACGGATGCGAAGACCAAGGCGCTTGAGCGTGTTCTGGTAAGGAATACACCCCCGCGTAATTAGCTCCATATGGTTACATTCTAATTAATGAAGCCAAATTTCTAAATGGTTCACATTCCTTCCGCAGGAGACTGAAAGCAGTAGCGCGGGGTTGTCTGAGAGCTTCCCTTGGGACAACAATTTAAATAGGGCGTTGAACGTAATGAAAAACAAGGATAAGTTCAGTAAGCCGTCGTCAGCTGGTCTTGTGGCCGGCAAAGGCTTGTCCACAAAATGGTCGTCATACTATAACGCTGGTGTGCGAAAGGAGAGAAAGACCAGCTTGGAAAGCCAGGCGCGCGAGGTTCAAGAACTCAAGGCACAAGTGGCGCGGATTCCGGAGATGGTCCAAGAGCAAGTGCAACAACAATTGGGAACGACGATCACCGCCATTATGCCTTCCTTGCTTGAGGGGCTGCGGGGGTGGATTGCGGGCGGCTAACAGGGGCCGCCCCCGGTTCCTAGCTTCACGGCCAGCAACTCGCACAACGCGTAGGCGGCGCCATTGGTGTCTCCGGCGGAGGCGGTATTGGTGTCTCCGGTGCCGGCACAGGCATTGGAGCTTAATGCACCCGGGTGTACGCCAGCCGGCACCTCAGCAGCAAGCGGCTCCTCCGTCAGTTGCACGCCTGCCGTTGGCGGTGCCTCGACATTAGCCGAGCTTGACGCCATGATGGTAACTAAGCCTCTCGACCGATGACTTCATCTCCTTGCCTTTGACTGGGCATCCCTGATGCCCTACATGTTTTCGCAGGGCGCCGTCGACATTCCATGCACTCTCCTGCACTTCATGGGCGGCGAGTTGATCGATGTCGCCAAGGGCAGAATCGTTCAAACGGGCAACCCCGTGTTCCACGGTAATCCGATGCCACCCACCGTGTATAGGGTTGAACTAGTTCGGGTGCTACCAGGCCGCGACGACTTGTTACCTCCGATTCAACCCGCTGGGGCCGACGAAGATGATGTGATGACCCTTAGCGCCTGCGTAAGCTAGCCCCTGCTTTGGCGAAAGAGCCAGATTCGTTTGGGGGCGAGGGACACCACCCCAAAGACAACACCGCCAGTCGTGCCGGTGCCAAGCCATGGCAAGACCGCCGCAACGCTACCAGACCTGCCAGACATGCATATGGCATAGGATCCGGACGACGACGACGATGGTACATTTACCAACGTCGATAAGTACTTTGCTGAACATGGGTACGGTGATGAATTCTTCGGGCCTCCTTCTCAAGAACCCAACCTTGAAAAATACGACCGCGATCTAGCTGGTACCACGGAGAAACCAAATTGCAATAGGCGTCGTCTGGCGTTCAGTTCTCAGGAGACGCCTCCAGCGGCCGCCTTCACCGAGCCTCAGATAGCCGAGGTGCGAAATATTATCAGCCCCAACACACTCAAGAAGGCGGTCTGTGAGCAGAACTCGATCCCATTACAACAGAAGAAGAAGGGACGAAAAAGAAAGAATAACAAGGGCGGTGCGAGCCAGCCAGCACCGAGTACGATCCGTGCTCAGGACGGGCCACCTTCACCTAAGGATATCTCGAGGAGGGTGCATGTGGCGGGTAGGCCGATGCTACCGACTAATATGCTCAATGCTGCAACCGGTGCTATGCGGAGTCTGCATGATAGTGTTCTTTCTTTGGAGAAGCGGCGTCTCTCCGAGAATGATGTGGCATACCCGGTTTTCATGGCCAAGGTGCCAGAGGGCAAGGGCTTTGTGGATAGTGCCATCGGGGGTACGATCGTCCTGCGGTTTGATGACATCTTCGCTATGTTTAACCTTCATCCACTGCACTACACCTTCGTTCGGCTATTTTCGCTGAGTATGGAGATGCGGATCATTAGAGACAAGACCCCGGAGATCGTGATAGTTGACCCCATCTACATGTGTTCCAAGATCTTGGGCAGCGCTGGGGACCGGCAAGTCGCGAGTTCACACCTCGAAGGCGTCATTCTGGCAAACCCAGATAAGGATAACTTCCTCGTGCCTTACTTTCCCGAGTAAGTCATCCCCTCACCGCCCCGTAACGTATGATTTCTTAGATTTCGATTGTTCTTTTTTTTCTAACATTCCGTGTTTTGTGCAGTGCACACATTGCACACTCATCCTCTTAAGCCCGAAATATTCCATGGCCACGTATTTCGACTCGGACCGTCAGTCGAAGAAAGACTACACAAATATCAAGAAAGTTCTTGATGATGTTCTCCCCGGCTACGCCAGATCTGGAGGCACCTTCAGCAGGACAATTCGTAGGTACGGCAAGCACGTGTTCACCCACAATACGACGTTCCCCTGCGTCAAGCAGCCGCCTGGCAGTCAGAAGGATGCCTACTACGCCCTCCATCACATGCGGGCGATCGTACGGGACCAGCATCACCTTCTACTACCAATAATCTCAAAGATTGGGCCACACGCTTGTCGGCAATCCAGGACGCGGACATCAGACAAGAATTCTATCGCATCTAGTCGGAGTTTGCGGAAATCATCCATCAAGATGTCCTTCGTACCTCGGGGCAGTTCTACCTCAGATATCAACCTTTCAACAGTGAGATAGAAACAACGCTACAAATGCAGGCTGACAACACCCGCGATTTCATGACCATCACTAAAGACGGCGGCTTCATCCACGCTCCGGTCCCTGAGTCGAGTCGAAAGTAGTGATGCTATGTAGTTCTGAAATGTCGATTGGCTCATGTTGTAATATTAAACTTTAATGAACTTGTATGTCTCTTTGGTTTGGACAGTCGTTCAACTTATATGTAATCGATGCTATTTATTAGTAGGACCATGAATCATGCTATTAATGTGTTGCTTTTCTCTTTCGATCCTTTTGTTGCATACTTATATATTGCTTATGTATTGTCTATGAATTGCTATTAACGTTTTGTTTGGCTAGTGCATAGAGATGTCGTCGTATGTCGTGTACAAGGGTAAGGTTCCCGGAGTCTACGACGACTGGGAGGAGTGTCAGAGACAGGTTCACCGTTTCAGCGATAACAGTTACAAAGGGTACAACACTCGGGCGAAGGCAGAAGCTAGATACGCGTGCTATCTAGCGGGAGAGAGGAGGGAGCGTTGGAGGAACCGGATGAAGACCAGTTTCATCGCGATGATGCTCATCGTGATGACCGTAACTCTCTTCTACGTGATGGTAGTTTAGATGATCGATATCGACTTGTAATGTGAAGACAAACTCGCTACTCGCGGTGTCGAGACTTGTAATGTTCTAACGTTGTTCGGTATTTTAAATTAGGAGACTAATATGATGAATTGTATTCGGAGACTAATCTTCTATTGTATTCGATAAATCTGCTGTTTATATGTTGTGCTCTCTATATTCTGTGCAGTAATATGTTTTGTAACCTGTGCAAATATCAGAAAAGAAAAAAAAATAATACCTAATATTCATACTAGTGGCGCACCACTCAGCACATTAGTGGCGCACTGCAAAAAGCACACTAGTGGCGCATCCTCGATTAGTGCGCCATTAGTAAGCTAGAGCACATAAGGGATGAATGGGTGGGGCATTGGTCCCGGTTATTGCCAACAACCGGGATGAATGGGGCATTCATCCCGGTTATTAGCAACAACCGGGACGGATGCCATATCAGAAAAGAAAAAAAAATAATACCTAATATTCATACTAGTGGCGCACCACTCGGCACATTAGTGGCGCACTACAAAAAGCACACTAGTGGCGCATCCTCCATTAGTGCGCCATTAGTAAGCCAGAGCACATGGGTAAATATGGCCCCTGGGAGGCATACTAATGGTGCACCGTGAGCTATACTAATGGCGCACTGCATGGTGCGCCATTAGTATACCAGATACTAATGGCGCACCTGTGGTGCGCCATTAGTAAAAAATTCTAATGGCGTGATGCTAGTGGCGCACTTGTAGTGCACCATTAGTAGCCAAAACAGGTGCGCCACTAGCAGGCCTTTTCCTAGTAGTGAAGGTTCACCCCACTGTTCTTAGGGTATTCTATGAAGATGCATTTGTCCGCTTTGGGTTCGAGCTCATTAGGTGAAAACATTTTTCACACAAGCCTCGCAGACTCAAACATTAACAAATGACAGCTTAGGTTTCTATCAAACCATAATTCACATGGTGTCTTCTTAACGGATTTAGATGGTGCCCTATCTAAAGTGAATGTAGTTGTCTATAATGCATAACCCCAAAATTATAGTAGCAAAACGATAAGAGACATCATAACATGCACCATATCCAATAGAGCATGACTATGACGTTCGGACATACCATCACACTATGGTGTTCCAGGTGGCGTGTGTTGTGAAACAACTTTCACATTGTCCAAAGTTGTATGCCAAACTCGTAACTCAGATATTCACCTCCACGATCATATCGCAGATATTTTTTATCTTCTTGTCACGATGATCTTAAACTTCACTCTGAATTTGTTTGAACTTTTCAAACGATTCAGACTTGTGTTTCATTAAGTAAACATACACTATATTTACCCAAATCATCAGTGTAGGTAAGAAAATAACGATATCCACCGCATGCTACAAGACTCATTGGATTGCATACATCAACATGTATCATTTCCAATAAATCACTTGCCCGCTCCGTCAAACGAGAAAACGGGGTCCTTAGTCATCTTTGACCAAGAGGCATGGTTCGCATGTCTCAACCGATTCGAAATCGAAAGAGTTCAAAGATCCATCAGCATGGAGTTTCTTCATGCGTTTTATACCAATATGACATTTAGCGGCAGTGCCACAAGTATGTGGTACTATCATTATTAACTTTGCATCTTTTGGCATCAATGTTATGAACATGTGTATTACTACGATCAAGATTCAACAAACCATTCTTACTGGGTGCATGACCATTGAAGGTATTATTCATGCAAATAGAATAACCATTATTCTCTAACTTAAATGAATAACCGTGTTGCAATGAACATGATCTAATCACGTTCATGCTTAACGCAAAAACACCATATAACATTTATTTAGGTTCGTCACTAATCTCGAAGGTAGAGAGAGCGTGCGATGTTGATCACATCAACCTTGGAAATATTTCCAACGCACATCATCACCTCACACTTAGATAGTATCCCTTTATTCCATAGCTTTTACTTCGAGTTACTAACATTTAGCAACCGAACCGGTATCCAATACCCAGGTGCTACTAGGAGTACTAGCAAGGTACACATCAATAACACGTATATCAAATATACTTTTCTCGACTTTGCCAGCCTTCTTATCTACCAAGTATCTAGTATTGTTCCGCTTCAGCGACCGTTCTCCTCATAATCGAAGCACTTAGTCTCGGGTTTGGGTTAGACTTTGGGTTGCTTCACTGGAGCTGCAACTGACTTGCTATCCATGAAGTTTCCCTCCTTGCCCTTGCCCTTCTCTAAACTAGCAGGTTTGACTAACCATCAACACTTTGACGCTCCTTCTCGATTTCTACCTTCGCGGTGTCAAACATCGCGAATAGCTCAGGGATCATTATTTCTATCCCTAGCGTTTTATAGTTCATCACCAAGTTCTAGTAGCTTTAGTGATAGTGACTTGGAGAACTATATCAATCACTATCTTATCTAGAACATCAACTCCCACTCGATTCAAGCGATTGTAGCACCCAAACAATCTGAGCACATGCTCAACGATTGAGCTATTCTCCTTCATCTTGCAGGCAAAGAATCTTGTTGGAGATCTCATATCTCGCAACACGAGCACGAGCCTGAGATCCTAATTTCAGCTCTTAGAATAATCTCATATGTTTCGTGACGTTCAAAACGTTTTGGAGCCTCAATTCTAAGCCGCAATGCATGATGCACTAAACTATCACGTAGTCATCAGAACGTGCCTGTCAGATGTTCACAACATCTACAGACGATGCTAGAGGGGTTGGCGCACCGAGCGGTGCATTAAGGACATAAGCCTTCTGTGCAGCAATGAGGACAATCCTCAGATCATGGACCCAATCCGCAATATTGCTACCATCATCTTTCAACTCTATTTCTCTAGGAACATATAAAAATTCAAGGGAGCTACAGCGTGAGCTATTAATTTACAACATAATTTTGCAAAGACACTACTGACTATGTTCATGATAATGAGTTCAATTAATCATATTACTTAAGAAATCCCACTCAAATTGACATCCCTCCGGTCATTCGAGTGATACATGATCCAAATTCACCAACTCAAGTCCGATCATCACGTGAGTTGAGGTGGCTGCAATGGTGAACATCATCATGTTGATCATATCTACTATATGAGTCATGTTCGACCTTTCGGTCTCTTGTGTTCAGAGGCCATGTCTGTACATGCTAGGCACGTCAGGTTTAACCCGAGTGTTCTGCATGTGCAACACTGGCTTGCACCCATTGTATGTGAACATAGAGTCTATCACACCCGATCATCACGTGGTGTCTCAACACGACGAACTTTCGCAACGTTGCACACTTGGGGAGAACACAATTTATCTTGAAATTAAGTGAGGGATCACCTTATAATGCTACCGTCGTCCTAAGCAAAACAAGGTGCATAAAAGGATTAACATCACATGCAAATCATAAGTGACCTGATATGGCAATGAACTTGTGCTTTTGATCTCCATCTAGAAAGCACCGGCATGATCTCCATCGTCACCGGCACGACACCATGATCTCCATCATCTTGATCTCCATCAACGTGTTACCATCGGGGTTGTCGCGCCCAACATGCTTCTACTACTATTGCTATCGTAGCGATAAAGTAAAGCATTACATTGTGCTTAATGATTGACACGCAGGTCATACAATAATTAAAGACAACCCTATGGCTCCTGCCGGTTGCCGTACTCGTCGACATGCAAGTCGTGATAATCAATACATCACATGATCATCTCATACATCACATATATCACATCATGTAATAGGCCATATCACATCACAACATAACCTGCAACAACAAGTTAGACGTCCTCTAATTGTTGTTGCATGTTTTACGTGGCTGCTACGGGTATCTAGCAAGAACAATTCTCATCTACGCAAAAACCACAATGGTGATACACTAGTTGCTTTTCAAACTTCTCAAGGACCGCATTTGTCGAATCCGATCCAACTAAAGTGAGAGAAACTTGCACCCACAAGCCATCTATGCAACAAGTTGCGGTCAGGGGAACCGGTCTCTCGTAAGCGTATGAGTAATGTTGGTATGGGCCGCTTCATTTCACAATACCTCTGAACCAAAATCCGACCAAGGGAGGAAGCCATCTAAGCATCAACGCCCACAAACTCCTTGTGTTCTACTCGAGATCTCATCTACACATAGACCTAGCTCATGATGCCACTATTGGGAAACGTTGCATGGGAAACAAAAATTTTCCTATGCACACGCAGATCTATCCATGGTGATGAGCATCTATGAGAGGGAGAGTGGATCTACATACCCTTGTAGATCGCTAAGCAGGAAGCGTTAAGAAACGCGGTTTGTGTACTCGATCGTCTTCGCGATCCAAATCGCGGAGCGTCCCGTGATCTCATCACGATCCGTCCCGCGATCTCATCACGATCCGTCCCATGAACTCGTCACGATCTGTCCCGCGATCTCATAAAGATCCATCCCGTGAACTCATCATGATCCGTCCCGTGAACTCATCGCGATCCGTCCCGCGAACTCATCACGAAACGTCTTGCGATCTTGATCACGGCCCTTCCGATCTAGCGCCGAATGGACGGCACCTCCGTGTTCAGCACACGTGCAGTTTGATGATGATCTCCACTGTCTTGGTCCAGCAAGAGGAAGTGGAGAGGAAGTAGAGTTCACCGGCAGCGTGATGGCGCTCCGGCGATGGTGGTGGAGCAATTCCGGCAGGGCTTCGCCTAAGCATTGCGGAAATCCGATCTAGAGGAGCACCGGTGGAACGGGTAGCACGTGGCCGTAAAAATCTAGTGCAAAACACCCAATACCACCAGTATATATAGGAGGGAGGGAGGAGGAGGGCTGGCGCAAGGGCCAAGGCCCCATAGGGTCAGCCGAACCAACTTGGATTGGAGGACTCTCCTCCAATCCTAGTAGGACTAGGATTCGTCCCTTTTTTTCTTCCTTTTTCCACCTTTTCCTATTGGGTTTTCTTCTCCAGTCACATGGGCCTTGTGTAGGAGTTTCCACCAGCCCACTAAGGGCTGATATTCACTCTCCCACAGCCCATGAAGCCTCTTGGGTCGAAATACCCCTCCCGGTGGTCTCCCGGTACACTACCGATGAGCCCGGAACTTTTCCGGCGACCAAAATAGGACTTCCTATATATGAATCTTTACCTCCGGACCATTTCAAAGCTCCTCGTGACTTTCCGGATCTCATCTGGGACTCCGAACAACCTTCGGTCACCACCATACATAACTCTATACTACCAAAACGTCACCAAACCTGAAGTGTGCAGACCCTGCGGGTTCGAGAACTATGTTGACACGACCGAGACACCTCTACGGTCAATAACTAATAGAGGGACCTGGATTCGCATATTGGTTCCTACATATTCTACGAAGATCTTTATCGGTCGAACCTCTATGTCAAGGATTAAGTTAATCCCGTATGATGTTCCCTTTGTTCTTTGGTATGTTACTTTCCCGAGATTCGATCGTCGGTATCTGCATACCTACTTCAACCTCGTTACCGGCAAGTCTCTTTACTCGTTCCATAATACAAGATCCCGTGACTAACACTTAGTCACATTGCTTGCAAGGCTTATTGTGATGTTGTATTACCGAGTGGGCCCTATGATACCTCTCCGTCACACGGAGTAACAAATCCCAGTATTGATCCATGCCAACTCAACAGACACCCTCAGAGATACCTGTAGAGCACCTTTATAGCCACCCAGTTACGTTGCGAAGTTTGATACACACAAGGCACTCCTCCAATGTCTGTGAGTTGCATGATCTCATGGTCATAGGAACATATACTTGACATGCAGAAAACAGTAGCAATAAACTGACACGATCATATGCTACGTTTGCAGTTTGGGTCTTGTCCATCACATCATTCTCCTAATGATGTGATCCTGTTATCAAATGACATCTCATGTCCATGGCTAGGAAACCTTAACCATCTTTTGATCAACGAGCTAGTCTACTAGAGGCATACTAGGGACATGGTGTTGTCTATGTATCCACACATGTATCTGAGTTTCCGATCAACACAATTATAGCATAGATAATAAACTATTATCATTAAAGGAAATATTATAATAACTAATTTATTATTGCCTCTAGGTCATATTTCCAACAAGACCTGGATAGAGCTACCTAATTGTTGAGCATCAAGATCTATAGAGATAGATCAGGATGCTTGATGATAATTTCAATGAGTACATACCTTGACAAGATTTTGAAAGAATTCAAAATGGATCAGTCGGAGAAAGAGTTCTCACTTGATTTGTAAGGTGTGAAGTTGAGTGAGACTCAACGCTCGACAACGACAGAAGAAAGATAAAGGACAAACGTCGTCCCCTATGCCCTAGCCATAGGCTCTCTACAGTATGCCATGCTGTGTACCGCACCTGTGTGTGCCTTGCCATGAGTCCGTCAAGGTGTACAAGAGTGACCCAGGAGTGGATCACTGGACAACGGTCAAGATTATCCTTAGTAACTAAAATACTAAGGAGATGTTTCTTGATTATGGAGGTGATAAAGAGTTCGTCGTAAAGAGTTACTTCGATGCAAGCTTTAAACACCAATCCGGATGACTCTTAGTAGCAATCCGGATACGTATAGTGGAGCAACCATTTCGAATAGCTCCAAGTGGAGTGTGGTAGTAGTATTTACAGTTTGACACAGAGATTTGCAAAGAACGCAGGTATCTGAATGTCGTACACCCGTTAACTAAAAGACCTCTCTCACATTAAAAGCATGATCGAGCCCCAGAACTCATTGGGTGTTAGATTCATAACAATGCGAATCACATGGTGATGTGAACTTGATTATTGACTCTAGTGCAAGTGGGATGCTCTTGGAAATATGCCCTAGAGGCAATAATAAATTAGTTATTATCATATTTCCTTGTTCATGATAATCATTTATTATTCATGCTATAATTGTATTGATCGGAGACTTAGATGCATGTGTGGACACATAGACAAAACCATGTCCCTAGTATGCCTCTAATAGACTAGCTTGTTGATCAAAAGATGGTTAAGGTTTCCTAGTCATGGACATGAGATGTCATTTGATAATGGGATCACATCATTAAGAGAATGATGTGATGGACAAGACCTAAACTACAAACGTAGCATATGATCGTGTCAGTTTATTGCTACTGTTTTCTGCATGTCAAGTATATGTTCCTATGACCATGAGATCATGCAACTCACGGACATTGGAGGAGTGCCTTGTTTGTATCAAACATCGCAACATAACTGGGTGACTATAAAGGTGCTCTACAGGTATCTCCGAGGGTGTCTGTTGGGTTGGCATGGATCAATTATAGCTCTTCGGGAATGTGCCATTTTGGGAATTCCTACTATTTCTTTAGTCGATACAAATTGTGACTGGGATTTGTTACTCCGTATGACGGAGAGGTACCTCAGGGCCCACTCGGTAATGCAACATCACAATGAGCCTTGCAAGCAATGTGACTAAGTGTTAGTCACGGGATCTTGTATTACGGAATGAGTAAAGAGACTTGCCAGTAACGAGGTTGAACTAGGTATGGAGATACCGACGATCGAATCTCGGGCAAGTAACATACCGAAGAACAAAGGGAACGTCATACGGGATTCACTGAATCCTTGACATAGAGGTTCGACCGATAAAGATCTTTGTAGAATATGTAGGAACCAATATGGGCATCCAGGTCCCGCTATTTTTTATTGACCGTAGAGGTGTCTCGGTCATGTCTACATAGTTCTCGAACCCGCAGGGTCTGCACACTTAAGGTTTGGTGACGTTTTGGTAGTATAGAGTTATGCATGGTGGTGGCCGAAGGTTGTTTGGAGTCCCGGATGAGATCTTGGATGTCACGAGGAGCTCCGGAATGGTCCATAGGTAAAGATTGATATATAGGAAGTCCTATTTTGGTCGCCGGAAAAGTTTTGGGCTCATCGGTAGTGTACCTGGAGTGCCGGTAGTGTACCGGGAGACCATCAGGAGGGGTATTTCGATCCAACAGGCGACATGGGCTGTGGGAGAGTAAATACCAGCCCTTAGTGGGCTGGTGGAAGTTCCACACAAGGCCCATGCGGCTGGGAGAGAAAACCCAAAGAGAAAAAGGTGGAAAAAAGGCAAAACAGAGAGGAATCCTAGTCCTACTAGGATTGGAGGAGGAGTCCTCCTCTCCTCATTTGGCCGACCCAAGGGATGGTCCCTTGAGGGAAAATCCTCCTCCTCTCTTCCTCTTATATATACTAGGGTTTTTAGGGTTTTTGACACTAGATTTTTAGCTACGTGCTGCCCGTTCCTCTAGTGCATAGTTTCTCCTCTAGATCGGCTTTCTGTTGTGCTTAGGCGAAGCCCTGCCGGAATAGCTCCGCCACCATCACCGGAGTGCCGTCATGCTTCCGGAGAACTCTTCTACCTCTCCGCTCCCTCTTGCTGGATCAAGAAGGCAGAGATCGTCATCAAGCTGCACGTGTGTTGGACGCGGAGGTGCTGTCTGTTCGGCGCTAGATCGGAAGGACAGTAATCAAGATCGTGGGACGGATCGTGATGAGTTCGCGGGACGGATCATGATTGGATCGCCGGACGGATCTTGATGAGATCGCGGGATGCTCGGCGATTTGGATCGCGAAGACGTTCGACTACACTAACCGCGTTTCTTAACGCTTCCCGCTTAGCGATCTACAAGGGTATGTAGATCCACTCTCCCTCTCATAGATATTCATCACCATGGATAGATCTTGCGTGTGTGTAGGAAATGTTTTGTTTCCCATGCAACGTTCCCCGACAGTGGCATCATGAGCTAGGTCTATGTGTAGATGAGATCTCAAGTAGAACACAAAGAGTTTGTGGGCGTTGATGCTTAGATTGCTTCCTCCCTTGGTCGTTTTTTGGTTCAACGGTATTGTGGGATGAAGCGGCTTGGACCAACATTATTCGTACGCTTACGAGAGACCGGTTCCCTCAACTGCAACTTGTTGCATAGATGGCTGGCGGGTGTCAGTTTCTCTCACTTTAGTTGGATCGGATTCGACAAAGGCGGTCCTTGAGAAGGTTGAAAAGCAAGTAATGTATCACCGTTGTGGTTTTATGCGTAGGTGAGAATTGTTCTTGCTAGATACCCATAGCAGGCACGTAAAACATGCAACAACAATTAGAGGATGTCTAACTTGTTTTTTGCAAGGTATGTTATGATGTGATATGGCCAATTACATGATGTGATATATGTGATGTATGAGATGATCATGTGATGTATAGAATATCACGACTTGCATGTCGATGAGTACGACAACCGGCAGGAGCCATAGGGTTGTCTTTAATTATTGTATGACCTGCGTGTCAATCATTAAGCGCTATGTAATGCTTTACTTTATCGCTAAACGGTAGCAATAGTAGTAGAAGCATGGTGGGCGTGACAACCCCGATGGCGACATGTTGATGGCGATCAAGATGATGGAGATCATGGTGTCATGCCGGTGACGATAGAGATCATGCTGGTGATTTCAAGATGGAGATTAAAAGCACAAGTTCATGGTCATATCATGTCACTTATGATTTGCATGTGATGTTAATCCTTTTATGCACCTTGTTTTGCTTAGGACGACGTAGCATTGTAAGGTGATCCCTCACTTAATTTCAAGATAAACTGTGTTCTCCCCGAGTGTGCACCGTTGCGAAAGTTCGTCGTGTCGAGACACCACGTGATGATCGGGTGTGATAGACTCTACGTTCACATACAATGGGTGCAAGCCAGTGTTGCACATGCGGAACACTCGGGTTAAACTTGACGAGCCTAGCATGTACAGACATGGCCTCAGATTAGAAGAGACCGAAAGGTCGAAGATGAGTCATATAGTAGATATGATCAACATGATGATGTTCACCATTGAAACCACCTCAACTCACGTGATGATCGGCCTTGAGTTGGTGAATTTGGATCATGTATCACTCGAATGACCGGAGGGATGTCAATTTTAGTGGGATACTTAAGTAATATGATTAATTGACTCATTATCATGAACATAGTTAGTAGTGTCTTTGCAAAATTATGTTGTAGATTACTAGCTCACGCTGTAGCTCCCTTGAATTTTTATATGTTCTTAGAGAAATGGAGTTGAAAGATGATGGTAGCAATATTGTGGACTGGGTCCATGATCTGAGGATTGTCCTCATTGCTGCACAGAAGGCTTATGTCCTTAATGCACCGCTCGGTGCGCCAACCCCTCGAGCGTCGTCTGTAGATGTTGTAACATCTGACAGGCACATTCTGATGACTACTTGATAGTTTAGTGCGTCATGCATTACGGCTTAGAATTGAGGCTCTAAAATGTTTTGAACGTCATGGAACATATGAGATGTTCTAAGAGCTGAAATTAGGATCTCAGGCTCGTGCCCGTGTTGCGAGATATGAGATCTCCAACAAGATTCTTTGCCTGCAAGATGAAAGAGAATAGCTCAATTATTGAGCATGTGCTCAGATTATCTGGGTGCTACAATCGCTTGAATCGAGTGGGAGTTGATCTTCTAGATAAGATAGTGATTGATATAGGTCTCCAAGTCACTTTCA
The DNA here is from genome assembly GCA_022496015.1 of Hordeum marinum. NCBI lineage: Eukaryota > Viridiplantae > Streptophyta > Magnoliopsida > Poales > Poaceae > Hordeum > Hordeum marinum. The sequence goes on from CM039676.1 coordinate 35,358,962, forward strand.
CTAGGCTAATAGAACTTGGTGATGAACTATAAAATGCCAGGGATAGAAATAATGATCCCTGATCTGTTCACGACGTTTGACACCGCGAAGGTAGAAATCGAAGGAGCGTCAAGCGTTGATGGTTAGTCAAACCACTAGTTTCGAGAAGGGCAAGATCAAGGAGGGAAACTTCAAGGATAGAAAGTCTGTTGTTGCTCCAGTGAAGCAACCCAAAGTTGAACCCAAACCCGAGACTAAGTGCTTCGATTATGAGGAGAGAGGTCGCTTAAGCAGAACAACCCTAGATACTTGGTAGATAAGAAGGCTGGCAACGTCGACAGAAGCATATTTGATATACGTGTTAATGATGTGTACCTTGCGAGTACTCCTAGTAGCACCTGGGTATTGGATACCGGTTCGGTTGCTAAATGTTAGTAACTCAAAATAAAAGCTACGGAATAAACGGAGAACTAGCTAAGGGTGAGGTGACGATGTGTGTTGGAAATGTTTCCAAGGTTGATGTGATCAACATCGCACGCTCTCTCTACCTTCGGGATTAGTGACGAACCTAAATAAATTTTATTTGGTGTTTTGTGTTGAGCATGAATGTGATTAGATCGTGTTTATTGCAACACAGTTATTAATTTAAGTTAGAGAATAATGGTTATTCTGTTTACATGAATGATACCTTCAATGGTCAGGCACCCAATAAGACTGGTTTGTTCAATCTTAATCATAGTAATACACATGTTCATAACATTGATGCCAAAAGATACAAAGTTAATAATCATAGTACCACATACTTGTGGCACTGCCGCTAAATGTCATATTGGTATAAAACGCATGAACAAACTCCATGCTGATGGATCTTTGGACTCATTCGATTTCAAATCGGTTGAGACATGCGAACCATGCCTCTTGGTCAAGTGATTTATTGGAAATGATAAATGTTGATGTATGCAATCCAACAAGTATTGTAGTGTGCGACGGATATCGTTATTTTCTTACCTTCACCGATGATTTGAGTAGATATAGTGTATATTTACCTTATGAAACACAAGTCTGAATCGTTTGAAAGGTTCAAAGCAAATTCAGAGTGAAGTTTAAGATCATCATGACAAGAAGAAATGTCTGCGGTATGATCGTGGAGGTGAATATCTGAGTTACGAGTTTGGCATACAACTTTAGACAAATGTGAAAGTTGTTTCACAACACACGCCACCTGGAAAACCATAGCGTGATGGTGTGTCCGAACATCATAGTCGTGCTCTATTGGATATGGTGCATGCTATGATATTTCTCATCGTTTTGCTACTATAATTTTGGGGTTATGCACTAGAGACAACTATATTCACTTTAAATAGGGCACCATCTAAATCCGTAGAGATGGCACCGTGTGAATTATGGTTTGATAGAAACCTAAGCCGTCATTTCTTGATGTTTGGGGCTGCGACGCTTGTGTGGAAAATGTTTTCACCTAATGAGCTCGAACCCAAAGCGGACAAATGCATGTTCATAGAATACCCTAAGAACAGTTGGGTGAACTTTCTATCTCAGATCCAAGCATAAAGTGTTTTTTTGCTAAAATGGGTCCTTTCCCGAGGAAAAGTTTCTCTCAAAAGAATTGAGTGGGGGGAACATAGAACTTGATGAGGTTGTTGAACCTTTGTTTCAACCAGAGAGTAGCGCAGCGCAGAAAGATGTTTCTGTGGAAGCTACGTCAGTTGAAGAGGAAGTAAATGGTGATGATCATGAAGCTTCAGATCAAGTTACTATCGAATCTCGTAGGTCGACAAGGATGCGTACTTCTCCTGAGTGCTACGACAACCCTGTCTTGGAGGTCATGTTGTTGGTAAACGATGAACCTACGAGATATGGAGAAGCGATGATGGGACCGGATTCTGACAAATGGTTAGAGGCCATGAAATCCAAGAAAGGATCCATGTATGAAAACCAAGTATTGACTTTGGTAGACTTGCTCGTTGGATGGCAGGTCATTGAGTACAAATGGACCTTTAAAATGAAGACAGACGCTGATGGTAAATGTCACCATTTATAAAGCTTGACTTGTCACAAAGAAGTTTCCGACAAGTTCAAAGAGTTGACTGCGATGAGACTTTCTCACTCGTAGCGATGCTAAAGTCTGTTGGAATTATGTTAGCAGTTGCTTCATTTTTCAATTATGAAATCTGCAGATGGATGTCAAAACATTGTTTCCTTAACGGTTTACATGAGGAAAGGTTGTATGTGATACAACTAGAAGGTTTTGTTAGTCCTAAGGATACTAAAAGGTCTGCAAGCTTCAATGATCAAAGTTTTTGAGTCTAGACAAAGTTTATGAGAAATTTGTATTTACAATAAAGTGAGTGGGAGCACTATAGAATTTCTGATAAGTATATGTGGATGACATATTGTTGATCGGAAATAATGTAGAATTTCTAGAAAGCATAAACGGTTGTTTGAAAAGTGTTTTTCAAAGGAAGACCTAGATAGAGCTACCTAATTGTTGAGCATCAAGATCTATAGAGATAGATCAAGATGCTTGTTGATACTTTCAATGAGTACATACCTTGACAAGATTTTGAAAGAATTCAAAATGGATCAGTCAGAGAAAGGTTTCTCACTTGATTTGTAAGGTGTGAAGTTGAGTGAGACTCAAAGCTCGACAACGACAGAAGAAAGAGAAAGGACGAACGTCGTCCCCTATGCCCTAGCCATAGGCTCTGTACAGTATGACATGCCGTGTACCGCACTTGTGTGTGCCTTGCCATGAGTCTGTGTCACGCCCAAGATGCGGTCCTTTACTTATTTTGGCATGAGGGCCTCGATAGGGATAGAAGCACATCTCGATGCGTTCACAAGAATGGATATCATTACAAGTACATGTACAGAAGAGATGAATATATGGAATTGGCTTACACTCGCCACAAGCTACATCAGAGTCACATCAATACAATAACATACTCAAACATCATATATAAGAGCAGGGTCCGACTACGGACGAAATGAAATAATAAAATGACATCCACCCTTGGTATCCCAGGCTGCCGCCTGGAACCCATCCAAGATTGATGAAGAAGAAGAATAACTCCAAATCAAATCAAGCAACGTGGTCACGTCAAATCATCGCATTACCTGTACCTGCAACTGTTGTTGTAGTAATCTGTGAGCCATAGGGACTCAGCAAATCTCATTTGCAGGGGTATCAAGATTATTAAAGCTTAATAGGTAAGGTATGGTTAAGTGGTGAGGCTACAGCAAGCGACTAAGCATATATTTGGGTGGCTAACTTGCGAGTACAGAATTAAAGTATGGTGGTCTATGCATAACGGACGTGAACTAGTAATGATCACTAACTGATCCTGAACACCTACTTACGTCAATCATAACCCCACCGTGTTCTCTTTCGGATAAGAACTCACGAAAAGAGATCGTCATGGTTACGCACATAGTTGGTGTACTTTATTTGAGTTTACTTCAAGTTTGCTATGACCAGGTGTTAAACAAAGTATCCAAGTTTGCCACATAACCGCGGGCACGGCTTCTTGAAAAAGATTTAACCCTGCAGGGGTGCTCCATCTCATCCATCATAAATTAACCACACGCAATGGGAATAACCTCAACCACGGATCTCGTGATCGTCCTAGGCAATTCCAAAGGAAATCCAACACCTCGAGATAGCCCAAAGAAAATCAGAATTCCTCACTCAAGACATTCGAGAAAGGTAAAAACAAATCCAGCAAGGCCTCCCGGTGAGCCAGATTCGCAGCTAGAGCCATGCGCTCTCTATCCACGGGCATCATCCGTCTATGCGAAGTGGACGGTAGCCTGAAAATGCCTCGAGTTGCCCCGAGGTGGCACTGCCGACTGCTAGGTAGGTGGACCAACACTCATGCAGAGCACTGGCTTGGGGGTTGATTAATTATCCACGGGGTCCAGAAAGTCCCTATGCAAGTTCATTAATTATTAGGCAACTGTAGTACTAATGTTGGGCCTTGCTAGACAAGTTTTATCCCAAACCGAAAATCAAGGGGGTCCCCATAACAACCCCGAGCATGTTAGGAGCACTCATTTATGGAACATAACATCGGTTCACAAGTAACTAGGGGCGGTAAGAGTGGAACAAAACACTGAGCAGAAGGCCAAGCCTTCCACCCTTTACCAAGTGTATATGTGCATTAAACTAAATAGCAGTAATATTGTGATATGACAAAAGAATGTCCATGTTGGCACATGGAAGCAATTGCACCTGCAGCTAGAAATGCTATAAGAAGGGCTAAGCAAGTGGTAACATAGCCAAACAAAGGTTCGCTGGGATGTGGAGCGGTTAGAGGCTTTTCATGGCAATGTTGGGAGGCTTGTCAAACAGGTGGTGGTAGCGAGACATAACGTTAAAAAGATGAGACAACTAGCATGGCAATGTTAGTAATGGTATCCAGGGAAATGTGTCATCTTGCCTGAGATCCCGCTCGGAAGAAGATCGAGACCATGAAGAAGACAGGCCAACGTAGTGGAACGAATCCTCACACTCCTAACGCTTTCGGAACTCTATCAAGAAGAAGCAATCCAAAAAAACAATCAACACCAGATACACCACAACATATGCAAGACACGATGCACAAACAAATATGATGCATGTCCGGTTTAATATGCAATGCATGACAATTCACATCAAACAACGTCTACGCATTAAAGTGAAGCTCAATGTGCAAGAGTTGCATATTGACGGAACTCCACGCTCGAATTATTTAGTTCACTCTTGTTAGGTACACGATAATATTAAATGTTGTTAAACATGGCAAGAGGTGAAGCATAAGTAAACTAACTATCTAGGCATCTTAAATGAGGTCGGAAACAACTTATAGTATTTCCGAAACGATCCCATATGTTAATTTCGAATTTGGTCCAGATCTGAACTAATCATATTTATATTTGTTAAATAGTGAAATAAATGTCACCATAATAATCTACATGTCATTCTAGTCGATTTACATATATAGAACATCTCAAACGGAGCTACGGTCTAAAAGATATGAGCAACACAAGATGCAGATATCATGAATGCAAATGCATGGAAAATGCAATCACAAACATCTCAAACCATGAATGCAGCACGTTATTATGAAACTACATGAGATTCTAAGCAAGTTAGATATATGACATGTCCAAAACGGAGCTACGGTTCAACCACAACCATCAAAGCAAGTTTTAGTTGAAATCTGCCAAAACAGCAACTTAGCATATTGCACGCATGAAAACAACAAGCTACAAGATTCGAAAATGCACAAACTAAGCATGGGGCAGTAGCATACACCATATACTTCATTTACTCTTCATAGATCATATTCAAAACATGCATGGATCACTTGGTAGGAAGCTCACAAGAAGGCTACTTGATAACAGTTTCAGACTTAGTGAAAATAACAGTTTTTGACAGTGCAGTTTTTAACACGAAGGCATATTGACAGCAGTGAAACTATATGCTACAGGTCATGAAATGGCATGAAACTTAACAGCATACTAAATGACAATATCAGCTACAAATGTCTCCATTACACCTACCACAAAACAGTTCTAGATCACTAGCAAATCACATGGCAAGACAACAACAAAATATAACAGATTTCAGACTTAGAAATATTTTGGACCTCGAAACAGAAGAATTTTTATAGCATGTTGACAACAAGGAAACAACACCTAAATATGCATTTCTATGACAACCAAAATGTCCATGGGCTAGAACACATATCAAGGGGCAATTCTCATGTTCAAACTTAATTCATATCACGCACGGATTAAATCCTACGAAAATGACAAAAGGGCATCACGACATAAATGGCATGCACACAACATGCTCAAATGACAAAACTAAATGCACAGATAAATCACATGGATTTTTCTACCCTGACAACATATATAATATGCATAGGTTCAAGTGGAAATTAGCCCTAATCATCTTATAGCAATCCATTAATGCAAAACTCAATGCAACCAACAGTCCAACATTTTTTTCACGAATGAAAATGCTATGCCCATGAGATAAACATTTTTAATACTTCATTTTATTAATTTCAATGCACGGTTAATTAATTATGACAATGCAATATATGGTGAATATGCAAAAAAAACACAAATGGCATGTTAGATATTTTTAGCATGGATGCAAATGGCATATTAATAATCTACATTTTATTCTAAGCAATTTTCATGTTAAAATTATTTTAAACCGGCGCACGGTTAATTAGCTACATCGTTTTAAACACGAAAATTAAATACATAAAAAAACAAAAGGGGAGGGGGCTGGCTCACCATTGGGCCGGATGGGCCGGCTCGATGGGGATCTGGCAGGGGAGGCTGGCGATGCAGGAGCTGGTGGGCCGCTGGCCCACGAGCTGGCGCAGGCGGGTCAACGCGCGGGGCGAGGCCGAGCGCTCGTGCCCCCGATGCAGAGCAGCGGCTACAGCTCACAGGCGGCGGGGCTAGCGAGGCCGCGCGGCGACCAGATCCGGCGGGGGGCCGGCTGGCAGGAGGCGGCGGTGCTGTGGGTCTGGCCGGAGAGGAGGCGGCGGCGGACCTTGGGCGGCGAGGCCACTGCGGCAGCGACGACCTGTGAGAGAGAGCGAGGTGAGAGAGAGAGCAACGGAGGGAGGGAGAAGAGGAGAGGGAAGAAGGAGGTCCGGCCGGCGGTGACTCTCCGGCGGCGGCTGCAGCGGCGGCTCTGGTGAGGCGGCCACGGGGACGGGAGGAGCTATCATGGGAGCCACGGGAGCAGCCATGGAAGGAGCTCGGAACGCGATTCGGGCCCGGATGGGCTCGAGCGGGCCCAGATGGGCTTGGGCAGGTTGGCTGGAGGTGGGAGAAGGCTAGGGTTTGCACGGGGAACGCGGGGATTAGGGGAGATGCCCAATTAGGAAGGGGAGGGGCTATTTATAGGTTTTGGGGCTAGGTTTTACGGTCGCTGTCCATTTTCGGACCGTCGGGTGTCGACTCGACAGACCGAAAGCGGAGAGGGGTTACGGTGGCTATGTAGATGGCTACGGGGAGATGAGAGGGAAGTGCGGCCCATGACACAAAGGTTTTAGAAACGCCGACAAACGTCCGATAAACTACCGATAACCTCACTTCTACGGATGACCGACGGGGCATCGAACGAACTCAGAACGCGAGGAAAATCGACGGGCGGTCTACCTACGACATAACAAGACCGCATGCCAAGTTTCAACTCAATCGGAGAATATTTTTGCGCGCGCTTAAAAACGGTTTTATTTTAACGGTGCGGCGGGTGCGTGCGTTTGTGGTTGGTCTCGAAACGGGAATGGCAAGAACGAAGAGAACCAGCGACTACGAACGGATGCAAGTTTTGAAAACAAGTGACGATGCTATGCAGATGATGCGAATGATGCGATGATGAATGCAACACACAACGAAACACATGACGAGAACGGAAACAAAAGGGGAATCTTCTGGAATCTTCTGGAGCGTCGGTCCCGGGCTGTTACAGTCCGTCAAGGGGTACAAGAGTGACCCAGGAGTGGATCACTGGACAGCGGTCAAGATTATCCTTAGTAACTAAAAGACTAAGGAGATGTTTCTCGATTATGGAGGTGATAAAGAGTTTGTCGTAAAGAGTTACGTCGATGCAAGCTTTAAACACCAATCCGGATGACTCTTAGTTGCAATCCGGATACGTATAGTGGAGCAACCATTTGGAATAGCTCCAAGTGGAGTGTGGTAGTAGTATTTACAGTTTGACACAAACGACGGAGAGCATCATGGAATTGGTGATGAAGGATGGTTGGTGATGACGATGGCGTCGATTTCTCCTCTCCGGAGCCCAAAATAGACTCTAGATCTAGTCTCCCAAGAAAGAACAGGAGGTGGCGGCGGCTCCATATCATGAAACGTGATGAACTCTTCTCTCTGTTTTTTTCTCCGTGAATAGGGTTATATGGAGCTGGAGATGAGGTTGGAAGAGCCATAGTGGCCCCCCTATGGTTGATTCTTGTGCCATTATTTTTATTAAATCCAAAAATATTCTCTGTAAATTTTCAGGACGATCCGAGAACTTTTATTTCTACACAAAAATAACACCAAGGCAATTCTGCCGAAAACAACGTCAGTACGGGTTAGTTCCATTCAAATCATGCAAATTAGAGTCCGAAACAAGGGCAAAAGCGTTTAGAAAAGTGGATACGATGGAGACGTATCAACTCCCCAAGCTCAACCCAATGCTTGTCCTCAAGAAGTTTAGTTGATAAACTGAAAGTGATAAAGAAAAACTTTTACAAACTCTATTTGATCTTGTTGTTGTAAATACGTCTAACTGATGTTCATATTTTCAGCAAAGATCATGGACTAACCACGTTCACAATAAGATTTAGGTCTCACATTTACTCATATCAATGACATAATCAACTAGCAAGCAATAATAATAACTCTCAGAAGACAACACTTTTTCAAAACAATCATGACACAATATGACAAAATGGTATCTCGCTAGCCCTTATAGGCGGTTCCCAAACAGAATGATAAAGTTTTTACTTCCCCTCCACTAATCAGTCACACTCCACGGCGGGCCGAATCCACGGGTACCGTCCATACAAAAACAGTTCTGGGGGAGTTTTGTTTAATCAGATTTTGTTTTTATTTCGAGCATGGAACCGGGCATCCCGATTACCAACCACTTTCTCGTGAATGATAGTGAATCAACACATATCATGAGAATAACCCACCTAGCATGAAAGATACTGACAGCCCCGAGTCGCCACATGAGCGATTTGGGCATACAAAACAAAGTGTCTATTTGAAGGTTTAGAGTTTGGCACATGCAAATTTACTTGGAATGGCAGGTAAATACCGCATATAGGTAGGTATGGTGGATTCATATGGAACAACTTTGGGGTTGAGGAATTGGATGCACAAGCAGTATTCCTGCTTAGTACAAGTGAAGGCTAGCAAAAGACAGGGGAGCGACCAACTAGAGAGCGACACAGTCATCAACATGCTTTGAGATTAGCCAACATTGAATGCAATCATTAGTAGGATATAAATCACTATGAACATAAATATTGTAGAGGCCATTTTGATTTTGTTTCAACTACATGCATGAACATGTGCCAAGTCGAGCCACTTGAATCGTTCAGAGGAGGATACCATCCCATCATACTACATCACAACCATTTTAATATGCATGTTGGCACCTAAAAAAAACTATTATCCACTCTTAGCTAATTAAGCATGGCATGAATAACTATAATCTCTAATTTTCATTGCAAATATGTTTCATCCATGATGAACTGAATTTGAAACGATGAGCTAATCATATTTACAAAAGCAAGATAGGTCGATTTCATACCAGCTTTTCTCCATCTCAATCTTTTCATAAAATATCGTCATTGTTGCCTTTCACTTGTATGACTAAACGGCGTGGATAATAATAAGAGTGCACATGCATTGGACTAAGCTGGAATCTGGAAACAATAACTCAAAGGAGAGGACAAGATAACATGGGCTCTCTAATAGGTAAACAATAATGCATATGAGAGCCACTCGACATTTTCATTGTGGTCTTCTCCTTATGACCCAAATAAAGAAAAATCAAAAACAAGAACGAGAAAACTATTTACACGGGAAAGCTCCCAACAAACAAAACAAGAACGAAAAATATTTTTGGGTTTTATTTTTAATGCTACAACTAAGCAACTAGAAGGTAAAGCTACAACTATACTCCCCCAAGCTTAGGCTTTTGGCCTAAGTTGGTCTATGGCCATGGCTAGAAAGATGTCTCTCCCAGATACTTAGGAGCGTCCTCATTGTTGCATTGGTTGGCGAACTCTTGCGGCAACCACTGAAAAACTTGTTGGGGAACGTTGCATGGGAAACAAAAAATTTCCTACGCACACGCAAGATCTATCCATGGTGATGAGCATCTACGAGAGGGAGAGTGGATCTACGTACCCTTGTAGATCGCTAAGCGGGAAGCGTTAAGAAACGCGGTTGGTGTAGTTGAACGTCTTTGCGATCCAAATCGCCGAGCGTCCCGCGATCTCATCATGATCCATCCCGTGATCCAATCACGATCCGTCCCGCGAACTCATCACGATCCGTCCCACGATCCAATCACGATCCGTCTCGCGAACTCATCACAATCCTCCCGCGAACTCATCACGATCCGTCTCACGATCTTGATCACGGTCCTTCCGATCTAGCGCCGAACGGATGGCACCTCCGCGTTCAACACACGTACAGCTTGATGACGATCTCCTCCTTCTTGATCTAGCAACAGGGAGCGGAGAGGTAGAAGAGTCCTCTGGCAGTATGACGGCGCTCCGGAGAAGGTGGTGGAGCTATTCCGGTAGGGCTTCGCCTAAGCACTACAGAAAACCGATCTAGAGGAGAAACTATGCACTAGAGGAATGAGCAACACGTAGCTAAAAATCTGGTGCAAAAAACCCTAAAACCTCTAGTATATATAAGAGGAAGAGAGGACGAGGCTTTGCCCTCAAGGGACCAGCCTTTGGGTCGGCCAAATCTAGGAGTGGAGGACTCCTCCAATCCTAGTAGGACTAGGATTCCTCCCTATTTTGCCTTTTTCCACCTTTTTCTCTTTGGGTTTTCTCTCCCAGCCTCATGGGCCTAGTGTGGAACTTCCACCAGCCCACTATGGGCTGATATTTACTCTCCCACAGACCATGTAGCCTCTTGGGTCGAAATACCCCTCCCGATGGTCTCCCGGTACACTACTAGCACTCCCGGTACACTACCGATGAGCCCGAAAATTTTTCGGCGACCAAAATAGGACTTCCTATATATGAATCTTTACCTCCGGACCATTCCGGAGCTCCTCGTGATGTACGGTATCTCATCCGGGACTCCGAACACCCTTCGGTCACCACCATGCATTACTCTATACTACCGAAACGTCACCAAACCTTAAGTGTGGAGACCCTGCGGGTTCGAGAACTATGTAGACATGACCGAGACACCTCTATGGTCAATAACCAATAGCGGGACCTGGATGCCCATATTGGTTCCTACATATTCTACGAAGATCTTTATCGGTCGAACCTCTATGTCAAGGATTCAGTTAATCCCGTATGATGTTCCCTTTGTTTTTTGGTATGTTACTTGCCAGAGATTCGATCGTCGGTATCTCCATACCTAGTTCAACCTCGTTACTGGCAAGTCTCTTTACTCATTCAATAATACAAGATCCCATGACTAACACTTAGTCACATTGCTTGCAAGGCTTATTGTGATGTTGTATTACCGAGTGGGCCCTGAGATACCTCTCCATCACACGGAGTAACAAATCCCAGTCTTGATCCATGCCAACTCAACAGACACCCTCGGAGATACCCTTAGAGCACCTTTATAGTCACCCAGTTACGTTGCGACATTTGTTACACACAAGGCACTCCTCCGGTGTTCGTGAGTTGCATGATCTCATGGTCATAGGAACATATACTTGACATGCAGAAAACAGTAGGAATAAACTGACACGATCATATGCTATGTTTGTAGTTTGGGTCTTGTCCATCACATCATTCTCCTAATGATGTGATCCCGTTATCAAGTGACATCTCATGTCCATGGGTAGGAAACCTTAACCATCTTTTGATCAACGAGCTAGTTTATTAGAGGCATACTAGGGACATGGTTTTGTCTATGTATCCACACATGCATCTAAGTCTCCAATCAATACAATTATAGCATGGATAATAAAAGATTATCATGAACAAGGAAATATGATAATAACTAATTTATTATTACCTCTAGGGCATATTTCCAACAGTCTCCCACTTGCACTAGAGTCAATAATCTAGGTCACATCACCATGTGACTCGCATTGTTATGAATCTAACACCCAATGAGTTCTGGGGCTCGATCATGCTTTGCATGTGAGAGAGGTCTCATAGTCAACGGGTCTGCGACATTCAGATCCGTGTGTACTTTGCAAATCTCTATGTCAAACCGTAAACACTGCTACCACACTCCACTTGGTACTAATCCAACTGGCTGCTCCACTATACGTATCCAAATTGCTACTACGAGTCATCCGGATTGGTGTTAAAGCTTGCATCGTCGTAACTCTTTATGACGAACTCTTTATCACCTCCATAATCGAGAAACATCTCCTTAGTCTTTTAGTTACTAAGGATAATCTTGACCGCTGTCTAGTGATGCACTCCTGGATCACTCTTGTACCCCTTGATGGACTCATGGCAAGGCACACACAGGTGCGGTACACAGCATGGCATACTATACAGAGCCTATGGCTAAGGCATAGGGGACGACATTCATCCTTTCTCTTTCTTCTACCATGGTCGAGCTTTGAGTCTCACTCAACTTCACACCTTACAAAGCAGTCGAGAACACTTCTCTCTGAGTAATCCATTTTGAACTCTTTCAAAATCTTGTCAAGGTATGTACTCATTGAAAGTCTGCCAGATTTCATAATTGAAAGTGCAGCAACTGCTAACATAATTTCAATAGACTTTAGCAACGCTACAAGTGAGAAAGTCTCATCGCAGTCAACTCCTTGAACTTGTCGTAAACTTCTTTGCAACAAGTCGAGCTTTATAAATGGTGACATTTACCATCAGCATCTGTCTTCATTTTAAAAGTCCATTTGTACTCATCGACTTGCCATCCAACGAGCAAATCTACCAAAGTCTGTACTTGGTTTTCATACATGGATCCTTTCTCGGATTTCATGGCCTCTAACCATTTGTTGGTTTCTGGGCCCATCATCGCTTCTCCATAGTTTGTAGGTTCATCGTTGTCCAACAACTCAGGATCAGTACACGTCCTTGTCGACCTACGAGGTTCGATAGTAACTAGATCCGAAGCTTCATGATCATCATCATTAACTTCCTCTTCAACTAACGTAGGCTTCACAGAAACAACTTCCTGCGCTGAGCTACTCTCTGGTTGAAATAGAGGTTCAATAACCTCATCAAGTTCTATCCTCCTCCCACTCAATTCTTTCAAGAGAAACTTTTTCTCGAGAAAGGACCCAGTTTTAGCAACAAACATTTTATGCTTGGATCTGAGATAGAAGGTACACCCAACTGTTCTTAGGGTATTCTATGAAGATGCATTTGTCCGCTTTGGGTTCGAGCTCATTAGGTGAAAACATTTTTGACACAAGCGTTGCAGCCCCAAACATTAAGAAATGACAGCTTAGGTTTCTATCAAACCATAATTCACACGGTGTCATCTCAACAGATTTAGATGGTGCCCTATTTAAAGTGAATGTAGTTGTCTCTAATGCATAACCCCAAAATTATAGTAACAAAATGATAAGAGACATCATAGCATGCACCATATCCAATAGAGCACGACTATGACGTTTGGACACACCATCACACTATGGTGTTCCAGGTGGCGTGAGTTGTGAAACAATTTTCACATTGTCTAAAGTTGTATGCCAAACTCGCAACTTAGATATTCATCTCGACGATCATCTCGTAGACATTTTTATCTTCTTGTCACGATGATCTTAAACTTCACTCTGAATTTGCTTGAACCTTTCAAACGATTCAGACTTGTGTTTCATTAAGAAAATATACACTATCTACTCAAATCATTAGTGAAGGTAGAAAATAACGATATCCACCGCACGCTATAAGACTCATTGGATTGCATACATCAACATGTATCATTTCCAATAAGTCACTTGCCCGCTCCATCGAACCAGAAAACGGGGTCCTTAGTCATCTTGACCAAGAGGCATGGTTCACATGTCTCAACCGATTCAAAATCGAATGAGTCCAAAGATCCATCAGCATGGAGTTTCTTAATGAGTTTTATACCAATATGACATTTAACGGCAGTGCCACAAGTATGTGGCACTATTATTATTAACTTTGTATCTTTTGGCATCAATGTTATGAACATGTGTATTACTACGATCAAGATTCAACAAACCATTCTCACTGGGTGCTTGACCATCGAAGGTATTATTCATGGAAACTGAATAACCATTACTCTCTAACTTAAATGAATAACCGTGTTGCAATAAACACGATCCAATCACGTTCATGCTCAACGCAAAACACCAAATAACATTTATTTAGGTTTGTCACTAATCCCGAAGGTAGAGAGAGCGTGCGATGTTGATCACATCAACCTTGGAAACATTTTCAAAACACATCGTCACCTCACCCTTAGCTAGTTCTCCGTTTATTCCGTAGGTTTTATTTTGAGCTACTAACATTTAGCAACCGAACCGGTATCCAAAACCCATGTGCTACTAGGAGTACTAGCAAGGTACACATCAATAACACGTATATCAAATATACTTCTGTCGACGTTGCCAGCCTTCTTATCTACCAAGTATCTAGGATTGTTCCGCTTTAGTGACCACTCCGCTGATAATCGGAGCACTTAGTCTCGGGTTTGGGTTCAACTTTGGGTTGCTTCACCGGAGCAGCAACTGACTTGCTATCCATGAAGTATCCCTCCTTGCCCTTGCCCTTCTCAAAACTAGTGGTTTTACTAACCATCAACACTTGATGCTTCTTCTTGATTTCTACCTTCGCGGTGTCAAACATTGCGAACAGCTCAAGGATCATTATTTCTACCCCTGGCGTTTATAGTTCATCACAAGTCTCTAGTAGCTTAGTGACAGTGACTAGGAGAATAATATCAATCACTATCTTATCTGGAAGATCAACTCCCACTCGATTCAAGCGATTGTAGCACCGAGACAATCTGAGCACATGCTCAACGATTGAGCTATTCTCCTTCATCTTACAGGCAAAGAATCTTGTTGGAGATCTCATATCTCGCAACACGGGCACGAGCCTGAGATCCTAATTTCAGCTCTTAGAACACCTCATATGTTCCATGACGTTCAAAATGTTTCGGAGCCTCAATTCTAACTTGTAATGCATGACACACTAAACTATCAAGTAGTTATCAGAACGTGCCTGTCAAATGTTCACAACATCTACAAACAACGCTAGAGGGGTTGGCGCACTGAGCGGTGCATTAAGGACATAAGACTTCTGCGCAGCAATGAGGACAATCCTCAGATCACGGAGCCAGTCCGCAATATTGCTACCATCATCTTTCAACTCTATTTCTCTAGGAACATATAAAAATTCAAGGGAGCTACAACGTGAGCTAGTAATCAACAACACAGTTTGCAAAGACACTACTGACTATGTTCAAGATAATGAGTTCAATTAATCATATAACTTAAGAACTCCCACTGAAATTGACATCCCTCCAGTCATTCAAGTGATACATGATCCAAATTCACGAACTCAAGTCCGATCATCACGTGAGTTGAGGTGTTTTCAATGGGGAACATCATCATGTTGATCATATCTACTATATGACTCATGTTCGACCTTTCGGTCTCTTGTGTTACGAGGCCATGTTTGTACATGCTAGGCTCGTCAAGTTTAACCCGAGTGTTCTGCATGTGCAACACTGGCTTGCACCCGTTGTATGTGAACGTAGAGTCTATCACACCCGATCATCACGTGGTGTCTCAACACGACGAACTTTCGCAACGGTGCACACTCAGGGAGAACACAATTCATCTTGAAATTTAAGTGAGGGATCACCTTATAATGCTACCGTCACCCTAAGAAAAACAAGGTGCATAAAAGGATTAACATCACATGCAAATCATAAGTGACATGATATGGCCATGAACTTGTGGTTTTGATCTCCATCTTGAAAGCACCGGCACGACACCATGATCTCCATCGTCACCGGCACGACACCATGATCTCCATCATCTTGATCTCCATCAACGTGTCGCCATTGGGGTTGTCGTGCCCATCATGATTGTACTACTATTCCTACCGTTATCGATAAAGTAAAGCATTACATAACGCTTAATGATTGACACGTAGGTCATACAATAATTAAAGACAACCCTATGGCTCCTGCCGGTTGCCGTACTCATCGACATGCAAGTCGTAATAATCTATACATCGCATGATCATCTCATGCATCACATATATCACATCATGTAATTGGCCATATCACATCACAACATACCCTGCAAAAACAAGTTAGACGTCCTCTAATTGTTGTTGCATGTTTTACGTGGCTGCTATAGGTATCTAGCAAGAACAATTCTCATCTATGCAAAAACCACAACGGTGATACACTAGTTGCTTTTCAACCTTCTCAAGGACCGCCTTTGTCGAATCCGATCCAACTAAAGTGAGAGAAACTGGCACCCGCAAGCCATCTATGCAACAAGTTGCGGTCGAGGGAACCGGTCTCTCGTAGGGAGGAAGTTGGGAAGCAATCTAAGCATCAACGCCCACAAACCTTTTGTGTTCTACTCGAAATCTCATCTACACATAGACCTAGCTCATGATGCCACTGTTGGGGAACGTTGCATGGGAAACAAAATTTTTCCTATGCACACGCAAGATCTATCCATGGTGATGAGCATCTACGAGAGGGAGAGTGGATCTATGTACCCTTGTAGATCGCTAAGCGGGAAGCGTTAAGAAACGCGGTTGGTGTAGTCGAACGTCTTCGCGATCCAAATCACCGAGCGTCTCGCGATCTCATCACGATCCAATCACGATCCGTCCCGTGAACTCATCATGATCCGTCCCGCGATCCAATCACGATCCGTCCCGTGAACTCATCACGATCCGTCCCGCGAACTCATCACGATCCGTCTCGTGATCTTGATCACGGTCCTTCCGATCTAGCGCCGAACGGACGACACCTCCGCGTTCAACACACGTATAGCTTGATGACGATATCCGCCTTCTTGATCCAGCAAGAGGGAGCGGAGAGGTAGAAGAGTCCTCTGGCAGTATGACGGCGCTCCGGAGAAGGTGGTGGAGCTATTCCGGTAGGGCTTCGCCTAAACACTGCAGAAAACCGATCTAGAGGAGAAACTATGCACTAGAGGAACGGGCAACACGTAGCTAAAAATCTGGTGCAAAAAACCCTAAAACCTCTAGTATATATAAGAGGAAGAGAGGAGGAGGCTTGGCCTTCAAGGGACCAGCCTTTGGGTCGGCCAAATAAAGGAGGAGTGGAGGACTCCTCCAATCCTAGTGGGACTAGGATTCCTCCCTATTTTGCCTTTTTCCACCTTTTTCTCTTTGGGTTTTCTCTCCCAGCCTCATGGGCCTAGTGTGGAACTTCCACCAGCCCACTGTGGGCTGATATTTACTCTCCCACAGACCATGTAGCCTCTTGGGTCGAAATACCCCTCCCGATGGTCTCCCGGTACACTACAAGCACTCCCGGTACACTACCGATGAGCCCGAAACTTTTCCGGCGACCAAAATAGGACTTCCTATATATCAATATTTACCTCCGGACCATTCCGGAGCTCCTCGTGTAGTTCAGGATCTCATCTGGGACTCCAAACAACCTTAGGTCACCACCATGCATAACTCTATACTACCGAAACGTCACCAAACCTTAAGTGTGCAGACCCTGCGGGTTCGAGAACTATGTAGACATGACCGAGACACCTCTACGGTCAATAACCAATAGCGGGACCTGGATGCCCATATTGGTTCCTACATATTCTATGAAGATCTTTATCGGTCGAACCTCTATGTCAAGGATTCAGTTAATCCCGTATGATGTTCCCTTTGTTCTTTGGTATGTTACTTGCCCGAGATTCGATCGTTGGTATCTCCATACCTAGTTCAACCTCGTTACCGGCAAGTCTCTTTACTCATTCCCTAATACAAGATCCTGTGACTAACACTTAGTCACATTGTTTGGAAGGCTTATTGTGATGTTGCATTACCGAGTGGGCCCTGAGATACCTCTCCGTCACACGGAGTAACAAATCCTAGTCTTGATCCATGCCAACTCAACAGACACCCTCGGAGATACCTGTAGAGCACCTTTATAGTCACCCAATTACGTTGCGACGTTTGATACACACAAGGCACTCCTCCGGTGTTCGTGAGTTGCATGATCTCATGGTCATAGGAGCATATACTTGACATGCAGAAAACAGTAGCAATAAACGGGTAGCACGTGGCCGTAAGTTGTCCCGTGTGCTAGCCCTGCCCCTCTATTTATATGTTGAGCCATGGGGTCTAAACTTGGAGCAAAAACCTCTACAAGGTTGATTTTGCCCGCACAAGGTCTGTTTGGCCCGCAAGAAAAGAGTCCAACTCGGATCCCTATAGTCCTGCGCACAAGCGGTAGTACCGCTTCACAAGCGGTAGTACTGCCTTACTTCTTAAGGCAGCAGCAAAACTTCCTTTTGCCCTTTCCAATACCTCGTGGGTTTTACCCCATTGGTCCATATAAAGTGTTGTTGTACCCAAACACTTCGGTAAACATCCGAACCCCTTCGGTTAATTCCGGAACTATTCCAGAGATCAAAACACTATTATCACATATATCAATCTTTATCTCCAGACTCTTCTGGAGATCCTCGTCATGTCCGGGATCATATCTGAGACTCCGAACATCCTTCGGTCACCACCATACATAACTCTATACTACCGAAACGTCACCAAACCTTACGTGTGCAGACCCTGCGGGTTCGAGAACTATGTAGACATGACCGAGACACCTCTACGGCCAATTACCAATGGCGGGACCTGGACGTCCACATTGGTTCCTACATATTCTACGAAGATCTATTGGTCGAACCTCTATGTCAAGGATTCAGTTAATCCCGTATAACGTTCCCTTTGTTCTTCGGTATGTTACTTGCCCGAGATTCGATCGTCGGTGTCTCCATACCTAGTTCAATCTCGTTACCGGCAAGTCTCTTTACTCGTTCCATAATACAAGATCCCGCAACTAACAATTAGTCACATTGCTTGCAAGGCTTATTGTGATGTTGCATTACCGAGTGGGCCCGGAGATACCTCTCCGTCACACGGAGTAACAAATCCCAGTCTCGATCCATGCCAACTCAACAGACACCCTCGGAGTAACTATCGACTACACCAACCGCGTTTCTTAACGCTTCCTGCTTAGCGATCTACAAGGGTATGTAGATCCACTCTCCCTCTCGTAGATGCTCATCACCATGGATAGATCTGCTTGTGTGTTGGAAATTTTTTGTTTCCCATGCAACGTTTCCCAACAGGTCTTCCTTTGAAAAACACTTTTCAAATAACCGTTTATGCTTTCCAGAAATTCTACATTATTTCCGATCAACATAATGTCATCCACATATACTTATAAGAAATTCTATAGTGCTCCCACTCACTTGGTTGTAAATACAAGTTTCTCGTAAACTTCGTATAAACTCAAAAACTTTGATCAACTCATCAAAGCGTATATTCCAACTCCGAGATGCTTGCTTCAGTCCATAGAAGGATCACTAAAGATTTCTCACCTTTTAGCATCCTTAGGACTGACAAAACCTTCTGGTTGTATCACATAGAACCGTTCCTCAAGTAAACCGTTAAGGAAACGATGTTTTGACATCCATCTGCCAGATTTCAGAATTGAAAAATGCAGCAACTGCTAACATAATTCCAACAAACTTTAGCACCACTACGAGTGAGAAATTCTCATCGTAGTCAACTCCTTGAACTTGTCACAAACATCTTTGCACCAAGTCGAGCATTACAAATGGTGACATTTACCATCAGTGTCTGTCTTCATTTTAAAGATCCATTTGTATTCATCCACCTGCTGTCCAACGAGCAAGTCTACCAAAGTCTATACTTGGTTCTCATACATGGATCGTATCGATTTCATGGCGTCCAACCATTTGTCGGAATCCGGGCCCATCATCGCTTCTCCATAGCTCGTAGGTTGATCGTTCTACAACAACATGACCTCCAAGACAGGGTTGTCGAACCGCTTAGGAGCAGTACACATCCTTGTCGACCTACAAAGTTTGATAGTAACTTGATCCTGAAGCTTCATGATCATCATCATTAACTTCCTCTTCAACTAACGTAGGCTTCACAGAAACATCTTTCTACGCTGCGCTACTCTCTGGTTGAACAAAGGTTTAACAACCTCATCAAGTTCTATCTTCCTCCCACTCAATTCTTTCGAGAGAAACTTTTTCTCGAGAAAGGAACCACTTTTAGCAACAAACACTTTGCACTCGGATTTGAGATAGAAGGCATACCCAACTGTTCTTAGGGTATTCTATGAAGATACATTTGTCCGCTTTGGGTTATAGCTTATTCTGTGAAAACATTTTCTACACAAGCATTGCAGCCCCAAACATTAAGAAATGTCAACCTAGGTTTCTATCAAACCATAATTCACACGGTGTCATCTCAACGGATTTAGATGGTGCCCTATTTAAAGTGAATGTCGTTGTCTCTAATGCATAACCCCAAAATTATAGTAGTAAAACGATAAGAGACATCATAGCACGCACCATATCCAATAGAGCATGACTATGATGTTCGGACACACCATCACACTATGGTGTTCCAGGTGGCGTTAGTTGTGAAACAAATTTCACATTGTCTTAAGTTGTATGCCAAACTCGTGACTCAGATATTCACCTCCACGATCATATCGCAGTCATTTTTTATCTTCTTGTTACGATGATCTTTAAACTTCACTCTGAATTTGCTTGAACCTTTCAAACGTTTCAGACTTGTGTTTCATTAAGTAAATATACACTATATCTACTCAAATCATCAGTGAAGGTAAGAAAATAATGATATCCACTGCACGCTACAAGACTCACTAGATTGCATACATCAACATGTATCATTTCCAATGAATCACTTGCCCGCTCCATCCAACGAGATCCTTTTAGTCATCTTGCCCAAGAGGCATGGTTCGCATGTCTCAACCGATTCGCAATCGAATGAGTCCAAATATCCATCAGCATGGAGTTTCTTCATGCGCTTTATACCAATATGACATTTTGCGGCAGTGCCACAAGTATGTGGTACTATCATTATTTAACTCTGTATCTTTTGACATCAATGTTATGAACATATGTATTACTACGATCAAGATTTCAACAAACCATTCTCACTGGGTGCATGACCATTGAAGGTATTATTCATGTAAACAGACTAACCATTATTCTCTGACTTAAATGAACAACCGTATTGCAACAAACATGATCTAATCATGTTCATGCTCAACGCAAAACACCAAATAACATTTATTTAGGTTCGTCACTAATCCTGAAGGTAGAGAGAGCATGCGTTGTTGATCACATCAACCTTGGAAACATTTCCAACACATATCGTCACCTCACCCTTAGCTAGTTCTCCGTTTATTCCGTAGCTTTTATTTTGAGTTACTAACATTTAGCAACCGAACCGGTATCCAATACCCAGGTGCTACTAGGAGTACTAGCAAGGTACACATCAATAACTCGTATATCAAATATACTTCTGTCGATGTTGCCAGCCTTCTTATCTACCAAGTATCTAGAGTTGTTCCGCTTCAGCGACCTCTCACCTCATAATAGAAGCACTTAGTCTCGGGTTTGAGTTCAACTTTGGGTTGCTTCACTGGAGCATCAACTGACTTGCTATCCATGAAGTTTCCCTCCTTGCTCTTGCCCTTTTCAAAACTAGTGGTTTGATTAACCATCAACACTTGACGCTCCTTCTTGATCTCTACCTTCGCAGTGTCAAACATCGCGAACAGCTCAGGGATCAATACTTCTATCCCTGGTGTTTTTGTAGTTCATCACTAAGTTCTAGTAGCTTTAGTGAAAGTGACTTGGAGAACTATATCAATCACTATATTATCTAGAAGATCAAATCCCACTTGACTCAAGAAATTGTATTACCCAGACAATCTGAGTACATGCTCAACGATCGAGCTATTCTCCTTCATCTTACAAGCAAAGAATCTTGTTGGAGATCTCATATCTCGCAACACAGGCACGAGCCTGAGATCACAATCTCTGCTCCTAGAACATCTCATATGTTCCGTGACGTTCAAAACATTTCGGAGCCTCAATTCTAAGCCGTAATGCATGACGCACTAAACTATTAAGTAGTCATCGAAGCGTGCCTGTCAGATGTTCACAACATCTACAGACGACGCTAGAGGGGGGTGGCGCACCGAGCGGTGCATTAAGGACATAAGCCTTCAGTGCAGCAATGAGGACAATCCTCAGATCACGGACCCAGTCCGCAATATTGCTACCAACATCTTTCAACTCTATTTCTCTAGGAACATATAAAAAATTTAAGGGAGCTACAGCGCGAGCTAGTAATCTACACCATAATTTGCAAAGACACTATTGACTATGTTCATGATAATGAGTTCAATTAATCATATTACTTAAGAACCCCCCACTCAAATTGACATCCCTCCGATCATTCGAGTGATACATGATCCAAATTCACCAACTCAAGTCCGATCATCACGTGAGTTGAGGTGGCTGCAATTGTGAACATCGTTATGTTGATCATATCTACTATATGACTCATGTTCGACCTTTCGGTCTCTTGTGTTCCGAGGCCATGTCTGTACATGCTAGGATCGTCAAGTTTAACCCGAGTGTTCTGCACGTGCAAATCTGCCTTGCACCCGTTGTATGTGAACGTAGAGTCTATCACACCCGATCATCACGTGGTGTCTCAACACGACGAACTTTCGCAACAGTGCACACTCGGGGAGAACACAATTTATCTTGAAATTAAGCGAGGGATCACCTTATAATGCTACCGTCGTCCTAAGCAAAACAACGTGCATAAAAAGGATTAACATCACATGCAAATCATAAGTGACATGATATGGCCATGAACTTGTGCTTTTGATCTCCATCTAGAAAGCACTGGCATGATCTCCATCGTCACCGGCATGACACCATGATCTCCATCATCTTGATCTCCATCAACGTGTCGCCATCGGGGTTGTCACGCCCTGCATGCTTCTACTACTATTGCTACCGTTTAGTGATAAAGTAAAGCATTACATAGAGCTTAATGATTGACACACAGGTCATACAATAATTAAAGACAACCCTATGGCTCCTGCCGGTTGCCGTATTCATTGACATGCAAGTCGTGATAATCTATACATCACACGATCATCTCATACATCACATACATCACATCATGTAATTGGCCATATCATATCACAACATACCCTGCAAAAACAAGTTAGACGTCCTCTAATTGTTGTTGCATGTTTTACGTGGCTGCTATGGGTATCTAGCAAGAACAATTCTCACCTACGCAAAAACCACAACGGTGATACACTAGTTGCTTTTCAACCTTCTCAAGGACCGCCTTTGTCGAATCCGATCCAACTAAAGTGAGAGAAACTGTCACCCGCAAGCCATCTAGGCAACAAGTTGCGTTGAGGGAACCGGTCTCTCGTAAGCGTACGAGTAATGTTGGTCCGGGCCGCTTCATCTCACAATCCCGCTGAACCAAAATCCGACCAAGGGAGGAAGCAATCTAAGCATCAACGCCCACAAACCTTTTGTGTTCTACTCGAGATCTCATCGAACCATCAACCTGGCTCATGATGCCGTTGTTGGGGAACGTCGCCTGGGAAACAAAAAATTTCCTACGCACACGCAAACCTATCCATGGTGATGAGCATCTACGAGAGGGAGAGTGGATCTACATACCCTTGTAGATCGCTAAGCGAGAAGCGTTAAGAAACACGGTTGGTGTAGTCGTACTTCTTCGTGATCCAAATCGCCGAGCGTCCCGCGATCTAATCACGAACCGTCCCGCGAACAAATCACGAACCGTCCCGCGATCTCGTCACGATCCGTCCCGCGATCCGATCACGAACGTCCCGTGGCCTTGATCACGATCCTTCTGATCTAGTACCGAACAGACGGCACCTCTGCGTTCAGCACACGTGCAGCTTGATGGCGATCTCCACCGTCTTGATCCAGCAAGAGGAGGTGGAGAGGAGAGAGAGTTCACTGGCAGCGGGACGGCGCTCCAGTGATGGTGGTGGTGGAGCAATTCCGGCAGGGCTTCGCCTAAGTGCTGTAGAGAACCGATCTAGAGGAGCACCGGTGGAACGGGTAGCACGTGGCCGTAAGTTGTCCCTTGTGCTAGCCCTGCCCCTCTATTTATATGTTGAGCCCTGGGGTCTAAACTTGGATCAACAACGTCTACAAGGTCGATTTTGCCCGCACAAGGTCGGTTTGGCCCGCAAGAAAAGAGTCCAACTCGGATCCCTGCAGTCCCGCGCACAAGCGGTAGTACCGCTTCACGAGCGGTAGTACCGCTTGAGCGGTAGTACCGCTTCACAAGCGGTAGTACTGCCTTACTGCTTAAGGCAGCAGCAAAACTTCCTTTTTCCCTTTCCAATACCTCGTGGGTTTTACCCCATTGGTCCATATAAAGTGTTGTTGTACCCGAACACTTCGGTAAACATCCGAAACCCCTTTCGGTTAATTCCGGAACTCTTCCAGAGATCAAAACACTATTATCACATATATCAATCTTTGTCTGCAGACTCTTCCGGAGATCCTTGTCATGTCCGGGATCGTATCCGAGACTCCGAACATCCTTCGGTCACCACCATACATAACTCTATACTACCGAAACGTCACCAAACCTTAAGTGTGCAGACCCTGCGGGTTCGAGAACTATGTAGACATGACCGAGACACCTCTACGGCCAATAACCAATGGCGGGACCTGGACGTCCACATTGGTTCCTACATATTCTACGAAGATCTATCGGTCGAACCTCTATGTCAAGGATTCAGTTAATCCCGTATAACGTACCCTTTGTTCTTCGGTATGTTACTTGCCCGAGATTCGATCGTCGGTATCTCCATACCTAGTTCAATCTCGTTACCGGTAAGTCTCTTTACTAACAATTAGTCACATTGCTTGCAAGGCTTATTGTGATGTTGCATTGCCGAGTGGGCCCCGAGATACCTCTCCGTCACACGGAGTAACAAATCCCAGTCTCGATCCATGCCAACTGAACAGACACCCTCGGAGATACCTGTAGAGCACCTTTATAGTCACCCAGTTACGTTGCGACGTTTGATACACACAAGGCACTCCTACGATATCCGTGAGTTGCATGATCTCATGGTCATAGGAGCATATACTTGACATGCAGAAAACTGTAGCAATAAACTGACACGATCATATGCTATGTTTGTAGTTTGGGTCTTGTACATCACATCATTCCCCTAATGATGTGATCTCGTTATCAATTGACATCTCATGTCCATGGCTAGGAAACCTTAACCATCCTTTGATCAACGAGCTAGTCCATTAGAGGCATACTAGGGACATGGTTTTGTCTATGTATCCACACATGCATTTAATTATCCGATCAATACAATTATACCATGGATAATAAACGATTACCTTGAACAAGGAAATATGATAATAACTAATTTATTATTGCCTCTAGGGCATATTTCCAACAAAAATATAGTAGCATTGTCCCTTCTCTCTTTTTCTCTTTTTTTTGTTTGGGCTCTTTGGCCTCTTTTTTTTTTATTTGGTGGGCATCTTTGGCCTCTTTTTTATTTCCTCACATGGGACAATGCTCTAATAATGATGATCATCACACTTTTATTTACTTACAACTCAATACTTAGAACAAAAGATATGACTCTATATGAATGCCTCCGGCAGTGTACCGGGATGTGCAGTGACTCATGAGTGACATGTATGAAAGATATGAACGGTGGCTCTACCACAAATACGATGTCAACTACATGATCATGCAAAGCAATATCACAATGATGATGTGTGTCATAATAAACGGAATGTGGAAGTTGCATGGAAATATATTCTCGGAATGGCTATGGAAATGCCATAATAGGTAGGTATGGTGGCTGTTTTGAGGAAGGTATATGGTGGGTTTGTGCACCGGCGAAAGTTGCGGGGCACTAGAGAGGCTAGCAATGGTGGAAGGGTGGAAGTGCATCTATACCATGGACTCACATTAGTCATGAAGAACTCATATACTTATTGCAAAAGTTTTGTAATTGAAACAAAGTGCTAAACGCATACTCCTAGGGGAAGGGTTGGTAGGAGTTAACCATCGTGCGATCCTGACCGCCACACAAAGGATGACAATCAATAAAAACATCATGCTCCGACTTCCTAACATAGCGGTTCACCATACGTGCATGCTACGGGAATCACAAACTTCAAAACCAGTATTTCTAGATTCAAAACACTCTACTAGCATGACTCTAATATCACCATCTCCATGTCTCAAAACTAGATGCAAGGAATCAAACTTCTCTTACTACTCAATGCACTTGAATATGAAAGTTTTTATTATATCCCTTTTGGATGCCTATCATATTAGGACTAGTTTCATAACCTAAGAAAATTACCATGCTGTTTAAGACTCTCAAAATGATATAAGTGAAGCATGAGATTTCATCCATTTCTCTAAAATATAAACATTGCAATGCTCTATAAGGATATAAGTGAAGCACTAGAGCAAAAGACAAACTACTCCAAAAGATATAAGTGAAGCTCAATGAGTAGTTGAATAATTATTTAGCTATGTGAAGACTATCCCATCTAATAATTTCAGGTCTTAAGTACATTATTCAAACAAAATAAAATGACACTCCAAGGATAACACGAATCATGTGAATAAGCAAAAGCTTAGGTTCAACCGATACTAACCAATAATTGTTGAAGAAGAAAGGTGGGAAGCCAACCGGGGCATCCCCAAGCTTAGATGCTTGAGACTTCTTGAAATATGGATTTGGGTGCCTTGGTCATCCCCAAGCTTGAGCTTTTCTGTCTCCTTAATTCCTCTCATATGGTGGTTTCCAAAATCTTAAAAACTTCATCGACACAAAACTTAACAAGAACTCGTGTGATAGGTTAGTATAAATCAACGCAAACCTTTATCATCCTCTACTGTAGCAAATTGCTAAGATTATTATTTGACATCGCATACTAAATGCCTCTGCATATTTAAAAATGCCATCATCAAATGGAATCATTAAACAAGCAAACATATGCGAACAATGCAAACATAACAGCAATGTGCCTAAATAGAATAGTCTGTGAAGAATGCAGAAAGATCCATATTTAATTAACTCCAAAAAATCTGAAACAATTCGACGCTGTATGGAATTTATAAGAGCATACTGTGTCCAAATTTCAAGTTATTCTGACATACACAAAATTCTAGGGAATTTTTGCACTACAAGCAAACTTTCTGTTTTGGAACAGCAACTCCTATACTTGCAAATTAAGCATGGTAAAGGTTATCCTTGACATTTTTATTGAACTAAATGATGAAAAACATTAAAATTAATATAAATAACAGCAATTAAGTACTGATAAAACAAAATTATGCTCCAAGCAAAACACATATCATTTGGTGAATAAAAATATAGCCCCAAGTAAAGTTACCGATGGATTGAAGACGAAAGAGGGGATGCCTTCCCGGGGCATCCCCAAGCTTAGGCTCTTTGGTGTCCTTGAATATGGCTTGGGATTCCTTGGGAATCCCCAAGCTTAGGGTCTTTCCACTCCTTGTTCCGTTGTCCCTCCGAACTTTACCCAAAACTTGAAAACTTCACAACACAAAACTTAACGGAACTTCGTAGAAGACTTGAATTTATTCTCATGATTAATAGTGGGAGTATCGTAGAAGACTTGAATACTAAGAATAGTTTCCACATTAAAAGAGTGATGTTCAGCAAAAGGGTACTCATAATGGTGACAATTTTTATCATCATTCTTCTCTATAGCATAAGTATCATCACAATAATCATCATAGATAGGAGGTATGCAATAATCATAGTAAATTTGATCACTCAAAGTGGGGGGACTAAAAGGATCATGTTCATTTAACGTAGCATCCCCAAGCTTGTGGTTTTGCATATCATAGACATAATCACTCTCATCATTAATAGTATGAATAGCACCAATAGTATAGCAATCATTATCATCCTCCACATTTATTTTTGATTCCTTCTCATGAGGCATATCAATAATAGGAGCAACATTATTTGGGAGATATACCTCTTTACCTTTACTTTTTCTTCTTTTCTTCTTCTTCACCCCATCATGTGAAGGTTTACTTAATTTTTCCAAGCTTCTTTTTGGAGAGGTTGGTTGAATAGAAAGCTCCTCCTCATTACCTGATTCATCATAAGAAATAATAGGAGGGTATTGGGACACCTCTTCCCCTTCGTTAGTATTATCTTTATCTTCCATTTGGTTTCTTGCCTTTAAGTAATTGGCAATATAAGGATTCTCAATGCAATTTAACGCACAATTTAACGCACAATGCAAAGTAACTAATAGCGGAGAACAAACGAAGAGATTATTGTCGCGTACGAAACCACCACAAAGTTATTCTTTCTGATCGCTCTATTCAAGAGTCACTAGTAAAATAACACGAAGCTATTCTTTACGTTCAATCTATTCTAGAGTTCGTACTAGAATAACACCTTAAGACACACATCAACCAAAACCCTAATGTCACCTAGATACTCCATTGTCACCTCAAGTATCCGTGGGTATGATTATACGACATGCATCACACAATCTCAAAATCATCTATTCAACCAAGACATAGAACTTCAAAGAGTGCCCCGAAGTTTCTACCAGAGAGTCAAAACGTGTGCCAACCTATATGCATAGGTTCCCGAGGTCACGAAACCCGCAAGTTGATCACCAAAACATACATCTAGTACTCACATGAATATCCCATTGTCACCACAGATAGACACGTGCAAGACATACATCAAGTGTTCTTAAAGATTCAATCCTATAAGATAACTTGAAAGGGAAAACTCAATTCATTACAAGAAGGGAGAGGGGGAAGAACATCATAAGATCCAACTATAGTACTAAAGCCCACGGTACATAGAGATCAAGAAATCTCAAGAACACGAGAGAGAGATCAAACGCATAGCTACTTGTACATACCCTTAGCCCCGAGGGTGAACTACTCCCTCCTCGTCATGGAGATCGCCAGGATGATGAAGATGGCCACCGGAGATGGATTCCCCCTCCGGCTGGGTGCGAGAACGGGCTCCCGATTGGTTTTTGGTGGCTATAGAGGCTTGCGGCGGCGGAACTCCCGATCTAGGTTTAATTCTGAAGGTTTCTATATTTATAAGACCGTATGGCGTCGAGAACAAGTCGAGAGGGGCCACGAGGAGGCCACGAGCCTCCCAGGTGTGGCTAGGGGGTTGTCCACGCCTCCCAGGCTTGTGGCTCCCTCGGGCCCCCTCTCTGATAGTTTTTCCTTCAGGTATTTTTGATATTTTCCATAAAAAATCATGGCGAAAGTTTTATTCTTTTTGCACTCCGTTTGATATTCCTATCTGAAAAAGGTCAGAAACACGGAAAAAATAGAAACTGGCACTGGGCACTGAGTTAATAAGTTAGTCCCAAAAATAATATAAAACAACATATTCATGCATATAAAACATCCAAAGTTGATAATATAATAGCATGGAACAATCAAAAATAATAGATATGTTGGAGACGTATCAGCAACCTTCTCCTTGTAGACGTTGTTGGGCCTCCAAGTGTAGAGGTTTGTAGGACAATAGCAATTTTCCCTCAAGTGGGTGACCTAAGGTTTATCAATCCGCAGGAGGCGTAGGATGAACATGGTCTCTCTCAAGCAACCCTGCAACCAAATAACAAAGAGTCTCTTGTGTCCCCAACACACCTAATACAATGGTAAGTTGTATAGGTGCACTAGTTCGGCGAAGAGATGGTGATACAAGTGCAATATGGATGGCAGATATAGTTTTTGTAATCTGAAAATATAAAAACAGAAAGGTAATTAATCATAAAAGTGAGCACGAATGGTATTGCAATGCATGGAAACAAGGCCTAGGGTTCATACTTTCACTAATGGAAGTTCTCTCAACAATGATAACATAATTGGATCATATAACTAGCCCTCAAGTTTGAACAAAGAGTCACTCCAAAGTAACTAATAGTGGAGAACAAACGAAGATATTATTGTCGGGTACGAAACCACCACAAAGTTATTCTTTCTGATCGATCTATTCAAGAGTCCATAGTAAAATAACACGAAGCTATTCTTTCTGTTCAATCTATCCTAGAGTTCGTACTAGAATAACACCTTAAGACACATATCAACCAAGACCCTAATGTCACCTACATACTCCATTGTCACCTCAAGTATCCATGGGCATGATTATACGATATGCATCACACAATCTCAGAATCATCTATTCAACCAACACATAGAACTTCAAAGAGTGCCCCGAAGTTTCTACCGAAGAGTCAAAACGTGTGCCAACCCATATGCATAGGTTCCCGAGGTCACGAAACCCGCAAGTTGATCACCAAAACATACATCAAGTACTCACATGAATATCCCATTGTCACGACAGATAGACACGTGCAAGACATACATCAATTGTTCTTAGTGACTCAATCCAATAAGATAACTTCAAAGGGAAAACTCAATTCATTACAAGAAGGGAGAGGGGGAAGAACATCATAAGATCCAACTATAGTAGCAAAGCCCGCAGTGCATCGAGATCAAGACATCTCAAGAACACGAAAGAGAGAGATCAAACACATAGCTACTGGTACATACCCTCAGCCCCGAGGGAGAACTACTCCCTCCTTGTCATGGAGATCGCCGGGATGATGAAGATGGCCACCGGAGATGGGTTCCCCCTCCGGCAGGGTGCCAGAACGGGCTCCCGATTTGTTTTTGGTGGCTACAGAGGCTTGCGGCGGCGGAACTCCCGATCTAGGTTTCTTTTTGGGGGTTTCTGTATTTATAGGAATTTATAGCGGTGGAATTACGTCAGTTGGGCCCACGAGGAGGTCACGAGCCCGCAAGGCCCTCCCGAGGGGGGGGGGGGTAGGGCGCGCCCTGCGGGCTCGTGACTCCCTCGTGGCTCTTCTGGCCTTCTTCCAAAGCTTCGGGGGTCTCTTTTGGTCCAAAAAAATCATCGCGAAAGTTTTATTCCATTTGGACTCCGTTTGATATTCCTATCTGAAAAAGGTCAAAAAGAAGGAAAAAACAAAAATTGGCACTAGGCTCTAGGTCAATAGGTTAGTCCCAAAAATAATATAAAATAGCATATAAATGCATATAAAACATCCAAACTTGATAACATAATACCATGGAACAATCAAAAATTATAGATACGTTGGAGACGTATCAGAGACTTCTTGAAATATTTACTAGGGGTGCCTTGGGCATCACCAAGTTTGAGATTTTGTATCTCATTCATTCCTCTCATATATTGGTTTCACCTATTCTCAAAAACTTCATCCACACAAAACTCAAAAAGAACTCGTGAGATAGGTTAGTACACATAATAATAAACCAACTCTTTATGTACTGCCAATACAAGTTGCACAATATTTTTCAGACATTAGGTACTGTATACTATCAATTCCACAATTTATATTTCCCAATATAGGTTATGGAAACTATAGGATAAGTAGATGACAGAACTATGACAGCAATCTGTCCAAACAGAATAGTCTGTAGAAATTTATGCAAACAATGTACTTATGTAACTCAAAAAATTATGAAAATTTAGGAAATTCTATAAAATTTATATGAAAATACTGTGTAAAAAGTTCATAAACTTTCCATGTTCCAGTGAAATACAAAAATTCAAACACTACAGCAGAAGTTTCTGTTTTTACACAACACACATCAAAACATGCAATGCAAGCATCCTAAGGCAATTGTTGGAACTTTTTATTGAAAAACAAGATTATAAATAACACCTAACAGAGAAAAACAAAAAAATGACGCTCCAAGCAAAACTCATATTATGTGACGAATAAAAATATACCTCCAAGTAAGATATACCGATAGTGTTGAAGACGAAAGAGGGGATGCCTTCTGGGGCATGCCCAAGCTTAGACGCTTGAGTATTCCTTGAATATTACCTTGGGGTGCCTTGGGCATCCCCAAGCTTAGGTTCTTGGCACTCCTGATTCTCCTCATATCGGTGTCTCACCCAAAACTTGAAAACTTCAATCACACAAAACTTAACGGAACTTTGTGAGAAGGGTTAGTGTAATAAAGATAAATCATTCACTTAGGTATTGTAAATACAAGATTCATAATTTTCCCACATGATACTTAATGTATTCAATCATTCCCACAATTTATATTACTCAGTATAAGCTATAGGAACACTTGAAACAAGCAAACTATGCAAGCAAAACATAATCTGTCAAAAACAGAACAATCTGTAAAGATCCGAATGATCACCATACTTCCCTGACTCTAAAAATTCTGAAAAATTAGTTAAACTCAAGGAATTTGAATATAAATTTTGTGTAAAAATTTCATAATTGTTTGACTCCCAGTAAAATCGTATAATTCATATACTGGATGCAAAATTTTCTTTTTTTGCACAAAATCAAACAAGCAAGTATTCACATTATCCCAAAGGATTTACTTGGCACTTAATTGAAATAAAAGACACAAAACATGATTAATACAGGAGATTAATCATGTGAAACACAAAAACATAAGGTAAAAGTGTTGGGTTGTCTCCCAACAAGCGCTTTTCTTTAATGCCTCTTAGCTAGGCATAATGATTTCAATGATGCTCACATAGGAATAGTATTTGAAACATGCACAAGAGCATCATGAATCTCATGACAAGCACATTTAAGTCTAACCTAGTTTCTATGCATAGGGATTTTGTGAGCAAACAAACCATGGGAACAAGAATCAACTTGCATAGGAAGGCAAAACAAGCATAACTTCAAAACTTTGAGCACATAGATAGGAAACTTGACATTATTGCAATTCCTACAAGCATATTTTCCTCCCTCATAATAATTTTCAGTAGCGTCATGAATGAATTCCACAATATAACCAACACATAAGGCATTATTTTCATGATGCACAAGCATAGAATTTTTATTACTACCCACACAAGCAAAATTCTTCTCATTCATAGTAGTGGGAGCAAACTCAACAAAATAACTATTATGTGACAGTTGATTGACATAACCACATTCAATATTAAAATCATGATGAAAAGTTTCATGGTTACTATCACTCTTTATAGCATACATGTCATCATCATAATCATCATATACAGGAGGCATGCCACAATCATAATAGTTTTGCTCATCAAAACTTGGGGGACAAAAAAATATCATCTTCATCAAACATAGCATCCCCAAGCTTGTGGCTTTGCATATCATTAGCATCATGGATATTTAGAGAATTCATATTAACAATATTGAAATCATGCTCATCACTCAAAGATTTAGTTCCAAACATTTTAATAACTTCTTCTTCTAGCACTTGAGCACAATTTTCCTTTCCATCATTTTCACAAAAGACATTAAAAAGATGAAGCATATGAGGCAACCTCAATTCCATTTTTTGTAGTTTTCTTTTATAAAACCAAACTAGTGAAAAACAAGAAACTAAAAGATTTGATTGAAAGACCTAAAGATATACCTTCAAGCACTCACCTCCCCGGCAACGGCTCCAGAAAAGAGCTTGATGTCTACTACACAACCTTCTTCTTGTAGACTCGTGTTGGGCCTCCAAGCGTAGAGTTTTGTAGAACAGTAGAAAATTTCCCTCAAGTGGATGACCTAAGGTTTATCAATACGTGGGAGGCATATGATGAATATGGTCTCTCTCAAACAACCCTGCAACCAAATAACAAAGAGTCTCTTGTGTCCCCAACACACCCAATACAATTGTAAATTGTATAGGTGCACTAGTTCAGCGAAGAGATGGTGATACAAGTGTAATATGGATGGTAGATATAGGTTTTTGTAATCTGAAAATATAAAAACATCAAGGTAAAAAATAGTAAACAACAAGCAAAACATTGTATAAATGCTTGGAAACAAGGCCTAGGGTCCATACTTTCACTAGTGCAATTTCTCTCAACAATATTGGCATAGTTGAATCATATATAAATACCTCTCGTGCGACAAAGAGTTCACTCCAAAGTCACAAATAGCGGAGAACTAACGAAGAAATTATTGTAGGGTATGAAACCACCTCAAAGTTTTATTTTCTGATCAATCTTATGATCTATCCCTATAAGTTTCACGGACAGCCCTAGAGTTCGTACTAAAATAACACCTTAAGATACACATCAACCAAAACCCTAGTGTCACCTAGATACTCCAATGTCACCACAAGTACCCATGGGCTTGATTATTAGATGTGCATCACATAATTTCAGATTCATCATATCCAATCCAACACAAGGAACTTCAAATAGTGTCCCAAAGTTTCTTTCGGAAAGTCAAGACAAAAACGTGTGCCAACCCCTATGCATAGATTGCCAAGGTCACGGAACCCGCAAGTTGATAACCAAAACATACATCAAGTGTATCAATAGAACATCCCATTGTCACCACGGATTTCCCATCGCAAGACATATATCAAGTGTTCTCAAATCCTTAAAGACTCAATCCGATAAGAAAACTTCAAAGGGAAAACTCAATTCATGCCAAGAAGATAGAGAGGGGAAAACTCCATATGATTCATCTATATCAATAAAGCTTGTGGTACATCAAGATCGTTCCATCTCAAGAACACGAGAGAGAGAGAGAGAGAGATCAAATGCATAACTACTGGTACATACCCTCAGCCCCAAGGGTGAACTACTCCGTCCTCATCATGGAGACCGTCGGGATGATGAAGATGGCCTCCAGTGATGGTTCCCCCTCCGGTAGGGTGCCGGAACGGGCTCCCGATTGGTTTTTCATGGCTCTGGAGGTTTGCGGTGGCAGAACTCCTGATCTAGGTTTCTTTTCGGCGGTTTCTAGATTTATAGGAATTTTTGGCATCGATCTCACATCAAGGGGGGGCCATGAGGCGATGACAATCCTGCTAGGTGTGGCGAGGTAGGGTGGCCATGCTTGGTAGGCTTGTGACCTCCTCGTGGCTCTTCTGTCCCAACTCCAATGCTTCGGGGGTCTCTTTTGGTCTAGGAAAATCATACTAAAATTTCAACCCATTCCGAGAACTCTTATTTCTACACAAAAAAGAAACCATGGTACTTTTGCTGAAAACAACGTCGGTCCGGGTTAGTTATAAGAAAATGATACCAAAATCATATAGAATTATTGTAAACATGGCATGAATACTTCATAAATTGTAGATACGTTGGAGTCGTATCAGCAAGTCATTCTGAGCGTTAAGTACTCGTTCTACTTGAGTAGTTACCATGGAAGCATGTTTACTAATCAGTTTAAGACATTGATAGTTCTACTCATATAATCACCTAAGTGATCAAGCATGAAAGCATTATGTTTCAATTTTCTACTAACATAAGCATTAAAATTTTCTTGCTTAACAACAAAATTATCAAACTCATCCAAGCATTGACTAACAGACTTATTATAAGGAATATCGCTTTCATCAAATCTATGAAGAGAATTTACCTCTACTACCCGTGTCGGGTTATCAAGACCATGTATTTCTTCAATAGGTGGTAGATTCTTAACATCTTCAGCTTTAATACCCTTTTCTTTCATAGATTTCTTTACCTCTTGCATATCTTCAGGACTTAAAAATAGAATACCTCTTTTCTTTGGAGTTGGCTTCGGAGGTGGTTTGGGAATAGTCCAATCATTATCATTGCTCAATATATTATTCAATAGTATTTCAGCTTGTTCAACAGTTCATTCCCTGAAAACTCAACCAGCACAACTATCTAGGTGGTCCATAGAAGCATTGATTAGTCCATATATAAAAGATATCAAGTATTTCATTTTTCTTGAGAGGATGACCAGGCAAAGCATTTAGTAATTGTAGAAGCCTCCCCAAGCTTGTGGGAGACTCTTCTTCAACTTGCACAAAGTTAAATATTTCCTATGGGTAGGAAAATATTTTTCAGAGAAGTGGTATATCATATCCTGGGGGCTACGCACACAACCAGGAGCAAGAGAGTTGAACCATATCTTAGCATCACCCTTTAACAAGAAAGGAAAAAACTTAAGGATATATTAATAATGATTTTTTTTCCTCATGAGTAAATAGGGTGTCTATATCATTCAATTTAATAAGACGTGCCACAACAGTTTCAGATTCATAACCATGGAAAGGATCAAATTCAACCAAAGTAATTAACTCAGGATCAACAGAGAATTCATAATCCTTATTAGTAGAAAAGATAGGTGAAGTAGCAAACTTAGGATCATATTTCATTCTAGCATTCAAAGATTTTTCTTTCCACCTGCATAGCCGTTTCTTAAGATCATCTCTATCCTTACAAGCAAGAAAGTCCCTAGCTACCTCTCCTTCCATAACATAAACCTCAGAACTATCAGGCAATTCATATCTAGGAGAGCTAGGTCTTGCAGGTGCCCCAAAGTGTCCACTTCAAATAATTTCATGAGTTTCAGAAGTATCATAATTTTCAACAGTGGCTCTAGAAATTTGTTCATCAAGAAATTCACACAGTGGCACATTATTATCAAGCAAATTATCATCGTAAGCATCATGCATAGTAGAAGTGGCATCATCAATTAGTTGCGACATATCAGAATTACTAGCAGGTGGTGGTGTCACAAACTTACTCATAATAGAAGGTGAATCAAGTGCAGAGCTAGATGGCAGTTCCTTACCTCCCCTCATAGTAGAGGGATAGATCTTGGTTTTTGGATCTTTCAGTTTCTTCATAGTGATCAACAAATATAAATCCCAAGTGACTCAGAGAATAGAGCTATGCTCCCCGGCAACGGTGACAGAAAAAGGTCTTGATAATCCACAAGTATAGGGGATCACAACATTTTTCGAGGGTAGAGTATTCAACCCAAATTTATTGATTTGACACAAGGGGAGCCAAAGAATATTCTTGAGTATTCACAACTGAGTTGTCAATTCAACCACACCTGAAATACTTAATATCTGCACCAAAGCAGTATGGAAGTAACAGTAGCAGTTTTATAGTGATTGTAACTGTAGCAGCAGAGAAGTAACTTAGCAAGGATCAATATGTGGAAAGCTCATAGGCAATGTATCGGTGATGGATAATTATGTTGGATAGCATTCATCATGCAAACAGAACTAGCTCCAATTCATCAATGTAATGTAGGCATGTATTCCATATATAGTCATACGTGCTTATGGAAAAGAACTCGCATGACATCTTTTGTCCTAGCCTCCCATGGCAATGTGGTCCTAATGGAAACTAAGGGATATTAAGGTCTCCTTTTAATAGAGAACCGGACCAAATCATTAACACTCAGTGAATACATGAACTCCTCAAACCACGGTAATCACCAGAAAGAATCCCAGTTATTGTCACCCTAGGGGATGTGGATCATAACTTGTAATAGGTGTCTACAACTTGCAAGATAGGATCAAGAACACATATATCTTCATGAAAACATAATAGGTTCAGATATGAAATCATGGCACTCGGGCCCTAGTGACAAGCATTAAGCATAGCAAAGTCATATCAACATCAATCTCAGAACATAGTGGATACTAGGGATCAAACCCTAACAAGACTAACTCGATTACATGATAAATCTCATCCAACCCATCACCGTCCATCAAGCCTACTATGGGATTACTCACAAACGACGAGGGGCATCATGGAATTGGTGATGAAGGATGGTTGGTGATGACGATGGCGTCGATTTCCCCTCTCCAGAGCCCAAAACAGACTCTAGATCAGGTCTCCCGAGGAAGAACAGGAGGTGGCGGCGGCTCCGTATCGTGAAACGCGATGAACTCTTCTCTCGGTTTTTTTCTCCACGAATAGGGTTATATGGAGCTAGATGTGAGGTCAGAGGAGCCATTGGGGCCCCACAAGCCTGCTAGGCATAGCCAGGGGGTGGCCGTGCCGAGCAAGCTTGTGGCCGGCAGGTGGCCCCCCTCTGGGTGATTCTTGTGCCAGTATTTTTTCTTAAATCCAAAAAAATTCACCGTAAATTTTCAGGACGGTCTGAGAACTTTTATTTCTGCACAAAAATAATACCAAGGCAATTCTGCTGAAAACAGCATCAGTCCGTGTTAGTTCCATTCAAATCATGCAAATTAGAGTCCAAAACAAGGACAAAAGAGTTTGGAAAAGTGGATACAATGGAGACGTATCAATGACCCACAAGTATAGGGTATCTATCATAGTCCTTTCGATAAGTAAGAGTGTCGAACCCAATGAGGAGCAGAAGGAAATGACAAGCGGTTTTCAGTAAGGTATTCTCTACAAGCACCGAAATTATCGGTAATAGATATTTTTGTGATAAGGTAATTCGTAATGGGTAGCAAGTAATAAATGTAGAAAAGGTGTAGCAAGGTGTCGCAATCCTTATTGTAGCAAAGTACAAGCCTGGGCAAACTCTTATATAAATAAAAGCGCTCCCGAGGACACATGGGAGTTTTGTCAAGCTAGTTTTCATCATGCTCATTTGATTCGCGTTCGTTACTTTGATAATTTGATATGTGGGCGGACCGTTGCTTGGGTGCTGCCCTTACTTGGACAAACCTCCCACTTATTATTAAACTCTCTTGCAAGCATCCGCAACTACGAAAGAAGAACTAAGATAAATCTAACCATAGCATGAAACATATGGATCCAAATCAGCCTCTTACGAAGCAACGCATAAACTAGGGTTTAAGCTTCTTTCACTCTAGCAACCCATCATCTACACATTACTTCCCAATGCCTTCCCCTAGGCCCAAATAATGGTGAAGTGTCATGTAGTCGACGTTCAGATAACACCACTAAAGAAGAGACAACATACATCTCATCAAAATATCGAACGAATACCAAATTAACATGGTTACTTATAACAAGACTTATCACATGTCCTCAGGAACAAACGTAACTACTCACAATGCATTTCATGTTCATAATAAGAAGAGTATTAATTAGCATTAAGGATCTAAACATATGATCTTCCACCAAGTAAACCAACTACCATCAACTACAAGGACTAATCAACACTACTAGCAACCCACACGTACCAATCTGAGGTTGTGAGACAAAGATCAGATACAAGAGATGAACTAGGGTTTGGAGAGGAGATGGTGCTGATGAAGATGTTGATGGAGATTGAACCCCTCTCAATGAGAGAATCGTTGGTGATGACGATGGCTTCGATTTCCCTCTCTAGGAGGGAAGTTTCCCCAGCAGAACAGCTCTGCTGGAGGCCTAGATGGGTCCTGCCCAAGTTCCACCTCGAGACCGCGGCGCTTCGTCCCGAAATCTCTCTCCTTATTTTTTCCAGGTCAAAACCTTTCATATAGCAGAAGATGGGCACCGGAGGGCTGCCAGGGGGCCCACATGCCACAAGGGCGTGGCTAGGGGGGTAGGCCGCGCCCAGCAGGCTTGTGGCCTCCTGGTGGGCCCCCTCTGGTATTTCTTTCACCTAATATTTTTTACATATTCCAAAAAAATTCTCCATAACTTTTCAGAACTTTTGGAGTTGTGTAGATTAGGTCGCTCATATTGGCTACTTTTCCATTCCAGAATTACAGTTGTCGGCATTCTCCCTCTACACGTAAACCTTGTAAAATAAAAGAGAAAAGGCATAAGTATTGTACCGTAATGTGTAATAGCAGCCCATAATAGAATAAATATCAATAGAAAAGCATGATGCAAAATGTCCGTATCAACTCCCCCAAGCTTAGACCTCGCTTGTCCTCAAGCGAAAGACGAGATCGATAAATATGTCCACATGTTTAGAGAAAGAGGTGTTGATAAAATAAAATACGGGCATGAGAGCATCAGAATCATCTTTAGAACAACAATACTTACTGAAATATAATTTCTTAGACTAGAGTAACAATTCATTCACAAGGTAAAGTATGAACCAAGAACTCTATTGACAACCAACAAACTATGATCTCAGTCATTGAGGCAGTTGCAATTTATCATAACATCGAAAAGAGTCAATATAAGAGCTTGTAAAGAAAATCCACACACTCAATCATCTTCTAGTCTTTTATAACTGCTAACACTCACGCGGTACTCATGAGGTCAAAGCTTTAATTGGACACAGAGAGATAGGGGCTTATAGTTTTGCCTGCCAACTATTTACCTCAAGGGTAATGTCAACAGAAATAACTCATGATCACCCACATCCGAGTGGATATGTGTGTCTAGATCATTCCCCAACACATGATGCTTGCCAAGAGATAAAGGAAACACATAGGATGCGGTGAAGATCACCATGACTCTTGTAAAAAGGTAAGCACCAGAAACTGAAAGTAACAGATAGGCCCTTCGCAGAGGGAAGCAGAGGTTGTCATGCGCTTTTTGTTTTTGGATGTGCAAACCCTTAATGCAAAGGAACATCGCGTTGTATTGCCCTTTGTGAGAGCAGCCTTTATTATGCAGTCCATCGCTTTGATTTCTTTACCATCGCAAGTTCGTACAACACTTATTTTCCCTTACAATAAAATATCATTCATATTTAGGAGCAATTTTTATTGCTTTTTGCACCGATGACAACTTACTTGAAGGATCTTACTCAATCCATAGGTAGATATGGTGGACTCTCATGGCAAAACTAGGTTGAGGATGTTTGGAATGCACAAGTAGTATCTTTGCTTGGTGCAGAAATTTTGGCTAGTATGAGGTGGAAGCAAGCACTACATGTTATAGGATCTATAACCATATAACTTCTATTCGGAGATAAGCAAACATAACCCATTATGTTGTCTTCCTTGTCCAACATCAACTTCTTAGCATATAATATTTTAATGATTGCTCACACTCATAAAAGATGTCCAAGATAAAGTATTTATATGCAAACCTCTCTTTCTTTATTACTTCCTTTTAATAGGAACAATGACCAATTGCTATGTTTGTCAACTCTCAACAAATTTCAATCGACCTACTTCTTATATATGAAGTCATCACTCCCCATAAGATCATCATATACACTCTTTGCTTTTATTCTATACTTCTTTCTATTTCTTTTTCTCAAGATCATAGTAGCAAGCAAACCCTTAACTCAAAACTACTTTTTATTATATAACTCTCGGACTCACTTACATATGGGGATCATAAAACAAAAATCAAAGCTAGATCATACTAAAAACATTATTCTACTAAATCAAGATAAAACCAAAAGGATCAAACTAGGAAAAACAATAAAAGTAAAAGATGTGATGGTGATACGATACCGGGGAATCTCCCCCAAGCTTTCCACAAGCCAAGGGGAGTGCCCATACCCATGTGTTTAGTTGTCTTTCTTCGGAGGTGATGGTGGTGGAGAAGGATCTTTAAGCTTGTTCAGTTTCCTTTGAAGCATAAAATTATGTTCCCTCACATCGTCATATTCTTGCTTGAGCTTCAATATCCTTTGACGTAATTCTTGCTTGCTCTCCCGGAGAAAACGAGAAGGGATAAATAGAACCTTGGTTTTTCTCCTTGTGTTTGGGAGGCTTGGTTTCCTGAACTCCACATGCATATCTCCTGGTTGAGGCAGAGGGATCTCTTCTTCATCCGAGCTTTCTTCCTCATACTTGCCTTCTTGTTCCTCCTCCGAGAATAAACAATAAAGATCTAGGTCCCCATAGAACTTGGGATTGGCAAGATAATGCGATACATAGCTCTCCCCATCGGACCCTTGGGACAACATCTTGCTCTAAATCTGCTGTAGAAACAGCTCAAAACGATAACATGAGGTATTGTCGTGATACGAAGGTCCAAACCTTCCGGAGCTTATATAATGAATTTTTACCGAGCTAAAGGAGGGTACCAGAAGAAAACGGAGTCCGGGTGGTGCACGGGGTGGCCACAAGCCACAGGGGCGCGACCAGGGGGTAGGTCACGTCCACCTGGCTTGTCGCCTCATCGTGCATGTTTCAGACTACTTTAAATTTTTCTAATTTATTTAAAATACCAAAACGGAGAAAAATTGCTATTGGAAAAGTTTTGGAGTCGGTTTGCTTACCGTGCCAGATACCTATTCCTTTTCGGAGTCCAAAACGTTCTGGTAGGTCTCCGTAATGTACTCCTCCGGAGTTATGGTATTGATAATATTGGTTTCAACATTTATGGGAGAACCTAAGATATAATGTTTGATTCTTTGCCCGTTTACCACCTTCGGGTTAGTGCCTTCGGCATTGTTGATCTTGATGGCACCGAAATGATATACATACTCGACAATGTAAGTCCCTTCCCATTTAGAGAGAGGTTTTCCTACAAAAAAAATCTTAAACGAGAATTGTATAGCAAGACATGGTCACCTACATTGAATTCACGCTTTTGTATCCTTTTATCATGCCATCTCCTAACCTTTTATTTAAACAACATAGCATTCTCATAGCCCTGGGTTCTCCATTCATCAAGTGTGCTAATGTCAAATACCTCTTCTCACCAGCAAGTTTAAAATCATAGTTGAGCTCTTTAATTGACCAACAAGCTTTCTTTTCTAGTTCAAGAGGTAAGTGACAAGCTTTACCATAAACCATTTTATACGGAGACATACCCATAGGGTTTTTGTAAGCAGTTCTATAAGCCCATAATGCATCATCAAGTTTCTTAGACCAATCCTTTCTAGATCTATTAGAACTCTTTTGCAAGATCAATTTAATTTCTCTATTGCTGAATTCTACTTGACCACTAGACTGAGAATGATAAGGAGATGTAATTCTACGATTAACATCATACTTAGAAAGCAATTGACAGAAAGCACCATGAATAAAGTGTGAACCACCATCCGTCATTAAATATCTAGGGACTCCAAATCTAGGGAAAATAACTTATTTAAGCATTTTAATAGAAGTGTTATGATCAACACGACTAGTTGGAATAGCTTCTAACCACTTAGTAACATAATCAACAACAACTAGAATATGAGTACACCCGTTGGACTTTGGAAAAAGGTCCCATATAATAGAAGCCCCAAACATCCAAAGGTTCAATAACAACTGAGTAATTCATAGGCATTTCCTGACGTCTACTAATATTACTAATTCTTTGACATTCATCACAAGACAGGACAAACTTACGAGCATCCTTGAAGAGAGTAGGCCAATAAAAACCAGATTCTAATACCTTGTGTGCAGTTCTATCTCCACCATGGTGTCCTCCGTAGGCCTCGGAATGACACTTGTGTAAGATATGTTCCTGTTCATGCTCAGGTACACAATATCTAATAACACCATCTACCTCTTCTTTATAAAGGGGTGGATAATCCCAAAAGTAATGTCTTAAATCATAGAAGAACTTTTTCTTTTGTTGGTATGTGA
Organism: Hordeum marinum; assembly: GCA_022496015.1. Lineage (NCBI taxonomy): Eukaryota > Viridiplantae > Streptophyta > Magnoliopsida > Poales > Poaceae > Hordeum > Hordeum marinum. The sequence goes on from CM039676.1 coordinate 35,401,981, forward strand.
AACTAGGTGGTATGACTTTAGCAACAATGTAATTAGCATAATCAGCATACCATGGAGCATTACGCAAAGCATTTATGACAACTAATTGTTCATCAGGAAAGCTATCAACAATAGGTAGTGGGTCATCAAGAACATTCTCTAACCTAGACAAGTTATCTGCTACGGGGTTCTCAACACCCTTTCTATCAATAATATGTGAATCAAATTCTTGTAGCAGAAGAACCCATCTAATAAGTCTTGGTTTAGCATCTTTCTTTTCCATAAGATATTTAATAGCAGCATGATCAGTGTGAATATTTACTTTGGAATCAACAATATAAGGTCTAAACTTATCACAAGCAAACACAACTGCTAAAAATTCCTTGTCAGTGGTAGCATAGTTTCTTTGAGCATTGTCTAGGGTTTTACTAGCATAATGGATAACATTTAATTCCTTATCAACTCTTTGTCCTAGAATAGTACCAACGGCATAATTACTAGCATCACACATAATTTCAAAGAGCAGGTTCCAATCAGATGGCTGAACAACAGGTGCAGAAATCAATGCTTTCTTAAGGATTTCAAAGGCTTCTACATGATCATCATCAAAAACAAAAGGAACATCTTTTTGCAAGAGATTAGTGAGAGGCCAAGAAATTTTTAGAGAAGTCTTTAATAAATCTCCTATAGAAACCAGCATGACCAAGGAAACTTCTTATATCTCTGATATCCGTGGGACACGACATTTTTTCAATGGCATCTACTTTAGCTTATCCACCTCAATACCTCTTTCGAAGATTTTGTATCCCAAGACAATTCCCTCATTAACCATAAAGTGGCACTTCTCACATTTCAAGAAAAGATTAGTTTCTTCACATCTCCGCAAAACTCGATAAAGGTTGCTCAAGCAATCATCAAAAGAAGTTTCGTAAATAGAGAAATCATCCATGAAAACCTCGACAATATTTTCACAAAACTCAGAGAATATAGCAGTCATACATCTTTGAAAGGTAGCAGGTGCATTGCATAAAGAAAAAGGCATACGCCTATAAGCAAAGGTACCGAAAGGGCAAGTCAAAGTTGTCTTTTCTTGATCCTCTTTTGACATAGGTATTTGAGAGAAACCACAATAACCATCTAGAAAGTAGAAGTGTGTGTGCTTACAAAGTCTTTCTAGCATTTGATTAATAAAAGGTAGAGGGTAATGATCTTTCCTAGTAGCTTTATTTGATTTCCTAAAATCAATTACCATTCTATATCCTGTAACAGTTCTTTGCGGGATCAATTCATTTTTATCATTAGGAACAACAGTAATACCTCCCTTCTTAGGGACACAATGAACAAGATTAACCCATCTACTATCAGCAATAGGATAAATTATACCTTCCTCCAGAAGCTTTAATATTTCATTTCTTACGAATTCTCTCATTTTAGGATTTAACCGTCGTTGGTGATCAACAACCGGTTTAGCATCAGGTTCCATATTAATTTTATGCTGACATAGAGTGGGACTAATGCCCTTAAGATCATCAAGAGTATATCTAATAGTAGCATGGTGCTTCTTTACAGTTTTCAATAATCTCAATTCTTCATGCTCTGAAAGCTTAGCACTAATAATAATAGGATATATTTTATAGTCATCAAGATAAGCATATTTCAGAGTATCCGGTAATTGTTTAAGTTCAAACACGGGATCACCCTTGGGTGGAGGAGGATCCCAAAGTATTTTAATAGGCAAGTTGTGTTTCAAAATAGGATGCTGATCAAAGAAAATCCTATCTATTTCATTCCATTCATTCATATGCATATCATTTTCATGGTCTAGCAAATATTCTTCTAAGGGATCAGTAGGAGGAACAACAATAGAAGCAAGACCAATAATTTCATCCTTACTGGGCAATTCTTTATCACGGGGTTGTCTATGAAATTTAGAGAAAATAAACTCATGGGACACATCCCCAAAACTCAGAGTAACAGTTTCTTTCTCACAATCTATCTGAGCATTAATAGTATTCAAGAAAGGCCTACAAAATATAATGGGACAAAAATCATCTTGCGGGGAACCAAGAACAAGAAAATCAGTAGGATATTTTATTTTCCCACACAAGACTTCAACATCTCTAACAATACCAACTGGGGCTATAGTATCTCTATTAGCAAGCTTAATGGTAACATCAATTTCTTCCAATTCAGCTGGTGAGATATCATTCATAATTTCTTGATATAAGGTAAAGGGCACTGCACTCACACTAGCACCCACATCACATAAGCCATGATAACAATGTTCTCCTATTTTAACAGAAACAATAGGCATGCCAACTATAGGTCTATGTTTACCTTTAGCATCAGGTCTAGCAATTCTAGCAGCTTCATCAAAGAAATGAATAACATGCCCATCAATATTATCAACCAAGAGATGTTTAACCATAGAAATACTAGGTTCAACTTTAATTTGTTCAGGGGGTGTAGGTGTTCAAACATAGCTCTTACGAACCACAGTAGCAGCAGAGAAGTAACTGAGCAAGGATCAATATGTGGAAAGCTCGTAGGCAATGGATCGGTGATGCATAATTATGTTGGATAGCATTCATCATGCAAACAGAACTAGCTCCAGTTCATCCATGTAACGTAGGCATGTATTCCATATATAGTCATACGTGCTTATGGAAAAGAACTTGCATGACATCTTTTGTCCAAGCCTCCCATGGCAGTAGGGACCTAATGGAAACTAAGGGATATTAAGGTCTCCTTTTAAAAGAGAACCGGACCAAAGCATTAGCACTCATTGAATACATGAACTCCTCAAACCACGGTAATCACCGAAAAGAATCCTAGTTATTGTCTCCCTAGGGGATGCGGATCATAACTCGTAATAGGTGTCTACAACCTGCAAGATAGGATCGAGAACACATATATATTCATGAAAACATAATAGGTTCAGATCTGAAATCATGACACTCGGGCCCTAGTGACAAGCATTAAGCATAGCAAAGTCATATCAACATCAATCTCAGAACAAAGTGGATACTAGGGATCAAACCCTAACAAAACTAACTCGATTACATGATAAATCTTATCCAACCCATCACCGTCTAGCAAGCCTACGATGGGATTACTCACAAACGACGGAGAGCATCATGGAATTGGTGATGAAGGATGGTTGGTGATGACGATGGCGTCGATTTCCCCTCTCCCGAGCCCAAAACAGACTCTAGATCTGGTCTCCCGAGGAAGAACAGGAGGTGGCGGCGGCTCCGTATCGTGAACCGTGATGAACTCTTCTGTCTAATTTTTTCCTCCATGAATAGGGTTATATGGAGCTAGAGATGAGGTCGGAGGAGCCATAGGGGACCCACAAGCCTGCTAGGCGCAGCTAGGGGGGTGGTCGTGCCAAGCAAGCTTGTGGCCGGCAGGTGGCCCCCCTCTGGTTGATTCTTGTGCCAGTATTTTTTATTAAATCCAAAAATATTCTCCGTAAATTTTCAGGACGATCCGAGAACTTTTATTTCTGCACAAAAATAATACCAAGGCAATGTGCTGAAAACAACATCAGTTCCGGTTAGTTCCATTCAAATCATGCAAATTAGAGTCCAAAACAAGGACAAAATAGTTTGGAAAAGTGGATACAATGGAGACATATCGATGACCCACAAGTATATGGGATCTATCATAGTCCTTTCGATAAGTAAGAGTGTTGAACCCAAAGAGGAACATAAGGTAATGACAAGCGGATTTCAGTAAGGTATTCTCTGCAAGCACTGAAATTATCGGTAATAGATAGTTTTGTGATAAGGTAATTCGTAATAGGTAGCAAGTAATAAATGTAGCAAAGGTGTAGCAAGGTGGCCCAATCCTTTTTGTCGCAAAGGACAAGCCTGGAAAAACTCTTATATAAAGAAAAGCGCTCCCGAGGACACATGGGAATTTCTATCAAGCTAGTTTTCATCATGCTCGTTTGATTTGCGGTCGTTACTTTGATAATTTGATATGTGGGCGGACCGTTGCTTGGGTGCTGCCCTTACCTGGAAAAACCTCCCACTGATTATTAACCTCTCTCGCAAGCATCTGCAATTACGAAAGAAGAACTAAGATAAATATAACCATAGCATTAAACATATGGATCCAAATCAGCCCCTTAGGAAGCAACGCATAAACTAGGGTTTAAGCTTCTTTCACTCTCGCAACCCATCATCTACTTATTACTTCCCAATGCCTTCCCCTAGGCCCAAATAATGGTGAAGTGTCATGTAGTCGACGTTCATATAACACCACTAAAGAAGAGACAACATACATCTCATCAAAATATCGAACGAATACTAAATTCACATGATTACTTATAACAAGACTTATCCCATGTCCTCAGTAATAAACGTAACTAATCACAATGCATTTCATGTTCATAATAAGAGGAGTATTAATTAGCATTAAGGATCTAAACATATGATCTTCCACCAAGTAAACCAACTAGCATCAACTACAAGGAGTAATCAACACTAGTAGCAACCCATACGTACCAATCTGAGGTTTTGAGACAAAGATCGGATACAAGAGATGAACTAGAGTTTGGAGAGGATATCGTGCTGATGAAGATGTTGATGGAGATTGACCCCCTCTTGACGAGAGGATCGTTGGTGACGATGATGGCTTCGATTTCCACCTCTAGGAGGGAAGTTTGCCCAGCAGAACAACTCCGCCGGAGCCCTAGATTGGTTCTGCCCAAGTTCCACCTCGAGACGGCGGCGCTTCGTCCTGAAACCTCTCTCCTTATTTTTTCCAGGTCAAAACCCTTCATATAGCAGAAGATGGGCACCGGAGGGCTGCCAGGGGGCCCACATGCCACAAGGGCGTGGCTAGGGGGGTAGGCCGCGCCCAGGAGGCTTGTGGCCTCCAGGTGGGTCCCCTCTGGTATTTCTTTCGCCTAATATTTTTATATATTCCAAAACAATTCTCCATAACTTTTCAGGACTTTTGGAGTTGTGCAGAATAGGTCTCTCATATTTGCTCCTTTTCCATTCTATATTTACAGCTGTCAGCATTCTCCCTCTTCACGTAAACCTTGTAAAATAAGAGAGAAAAGGCATAAGTATTGTACCGTAATGTGTAATAACAACCCATAATACAATAAATATCAATACAAAAGCATGATGCAAAATGGCCGTATCAACTACCCCAAGCTTAGACCTCGCTTGTCCTCAAGAGAAAGCCGAGATCGATAAATATGTCCACATGTTTAGAGAAAGAGGTGTTGATAAAATAAAATACGGACATGAGAGCATCAGGATCATTTGTAGAACAAAAATACTTATTGAAATATAATTTCTTAGACTAGAGTAACAATTCATTCACAAGGTAAAGTATGCACCAAGAACTCTATTGAGAACCAACAAACTGTGATCTCAGTCATTGACGCAGTTACAATTTATCATAACATCGAAAAGAGTCAATATAAGAGCTTGTAAAGCAAATCCACACACTCAATCATCTTCTAGTCTTTCATAATTGCTAACACTCACGCGGTACTCATGAGGTCAAAGTTTCAATTGGACACGGAGAAAGATAGGGGCTTATAGTTTTGCCTGCCAACTATTTACCTCAAGGGTAATGTCAACAGAAATAACTCATGATCACCCACATCCGAGTGGATATATGTGTCTAGATAATTCCCCAACACATGATACTTGCCAGGAGAGAAAGGAAAACTATAGGATGTGGTGAAGATCACCATGACTCTTGTAAAAAGGTAAGCACTAGAAAGTGAAAGTAACAGATCGGCCCTTCGAAGAGGGAAGCAGAGGTTGTCATGCACTTTTTGTTTTTGGATGTGCAAACCCTTAATGCAAAGGAACATCGCGTTGTATTGCCCTTTGTGAGAGCAGCCTTTATTATGCACTCCATCACTTTTATTTCTTTACCATCGCAAGTTCGTACAATGCTTATTTTCCCTTACAATAAAAGATCATACCTATTTAGGAGCAATTTTTATTGCTTTGGCACCGATGACAACTTACTTGAAGGATCTTAGTCAATCCATAGGTAGGTATGTTGGACTCTCATGGCAAAACTGGGTTGAGGGTGTTTGGAATGCACAAGTAGTATCTCTAGTTGGTGCGGAAATTTTGGCTAGTATGAGGTGGAAGCAAGCACTACATGTTGGAGGATCTACAACCATATAACTTCTATTCGGAGATATGCAAACATAACCCATTATGTTGTCTTCCTTGTCCAACATCAACTTCTTAGCATATAATATTTTAATGAGTGCTTGCACTCGTAAAAGTTGTCCAAGATAAAGTATTTATAGGCAAACCTCTCTTTCTTTATTACTTCCTTTTAATTGCAACAATGACCAATTGCTATGTTTGTCAACTCTCAACAAATTTCAATCGAACTACTTCTTATATATGAAGTCAGCACTCCCCATAAGATCATCATATATACTCTTTGCTTTTATTCTATATTTCTTTCTATTTCTTTTTCTCAAGATCATAGCAGCAAGCAAAGCCCTTAAATCAAAACTACTTTTTATTATATAACTCTCGGACTCGCTTACATATGGGGAGCATAAAACAAAACTCAAAGCTAGATCATACTAAAAACTTTATTCTACTAGATCTAGATAAAACCAAAAGGATCAAACTAGGAAAAATAATAAAAGTAAAAGATGTGATGGTGATATGATACCGGGGCACCTCCCCCAAGCTTGGCACAAGCCAAGGGGAGTTCCCATACCCATGTGTTTACTTGTCTTTCTTCGGAGGTGATGGTGGTGGAGAAGGATCTTTAAGCTTGTTCAGTTTCCTTTTAAGCATAAAATTATGTTCCCTCACATCATCAACTTCCTGCTCAAGCTTCAATATCCTTTGACGTAATTCGTGCTTGTTCTCCTGCAGAAAACGAGAAGGGATAAATAGAACCTTGGTTTTTCTCCTTGTGTTTGGGAGGCTTGATTTCCTGAACTCCACGTGCATATCTCCTGGTTGAGGCAGAGGGATCTCTTCTTCATCCGAGCTTTCTTCCTCATACTTGCCTTCTTGTTCCTCCTCCAAGAATAAACAATAAGGATCTAGGTCCCCATAGAACTTGGGATTGGCAAGATAATGCGATACATAGCTCTCCCCATCGGACTCTTGGGACGACATCTTGCTCTAAATCTGCTGTAGAAACAGCTCAAAACGAAAACATGAGATATTGTCATGATACGAAGGTCCAAACCTTCGGGAGCTTATATAATAAATTTTTACCGAGCTAAATGAGGGTACCAGAAGAAAACGGAGTCCGGGTGGTGCACGGGGTGGCCACAAGCCACAGGGGCACGGTCAGGGGGGTAAGTCGCGTCCACCTGGCGTGTCGCCTCATCGTGCACCTTTCGAACTACTTTAAATTTTCCTAATTTATTTAAAATACTAAAACAGATAAAAATTGCTATTGGAAAAGTTTTGGAGTCGGTTTGCTTACCGTACCACATACCTATCCCTTTTCAGAGTCTAAAACGTTCTGGTAGGTCTCCGTAATGTACTCCTCCGGAGTTATGGTATTGATAATATTGGTTTCAACATTTATGGGAGAACCTAAGATATAATGTTTGATTCTTCGCCCGTTTACCACCTTCGTGTTAGTGCCTTCGGCGTTGTTGATCTTGATGGCACCGAAGTGATATACTTCCTTGACAATGTAAGGCCCTTCCCATTTAGAGAGAGGTTTTCCTGGAAAAAAAAATCTTAAACGAGAATTGTATAGCAATACATGGTCACCTACATTGAATTCATGCTTTTGTATCCTTTTATCATGCCATCTCCTAACCTTTTATTTAAACAACATAGCATTCTCATAGCCCTGGGTTCTCCATTCATCAAGTGAGCTAATGTCAAATAACCTCTTCTCACCAGCAAGTTTAAAATCATAGTTGAGCTCTTTAATTGACCAATAAGCTTTCTTTTCTAGTTCAAGAGGTAAGTGGAAAGCTTTACCATAAACCATTTTATACAGAGACATACCCATAGGGTTGTAAGCAGTTCTATAAGCCCATAATGCATCATCAAGTTTCTTAGAACAATACTTTCTAGATCTATTAGCACTCTTGCAAACTCTTTTGCAAGATCAATTTAATTTCTCTATTTCTCAATTATACTTGACCACTAGACTGAGAATGATAAGGAGATGTAATTCTACGATTAACATCATACTTAGCAAGCAATTTACGGAAAGCACCATGAATAAAGTGTGAACCACCATCCGTCATTAAATATCTAGGGACTCCAAATCTAGGGAAAATAACTTCTTTAAGCATTTTAATAGAAGTGTTATGATCATCACTACTAGTTGGAATAGCTTCTAACCACTTAGTAACATAATCAACAACAACTAGAATATGAGTACACCCGTTGGACTTTGGAAAAAGGTCCCATATAATCAAAGCCCCAAACATCAAAAGGTTCAATAACAAGTGAGTAATTCATAGGCATTTCCTGACGTCTAGTAATATTACTGATTCTTTGACGTTCATCACAAGACAGGACAAACTTACGAGCATCCTTGAAGAGAGTAGGCCAATAAAAACTAGATTGTAATACCTTGTGTGTTCTATCTCCACCATGGTGTCCTCCGTAGGCCTCGGAATGACACTTGTGTAAGATATGTTCCTGTTCATGCTCAGGTACACAACATCTAATAAAACCATCTACCGCTTCTTTATAAAGGTGTGGATCATCCCAAAAGTAATGTCTTAAATCATACAAGAACTTTTTCTTTTGTTGGTATGTGAAACTAGGCGGTATAACTTTAGCAACAATGTAGTTAGCATAATCAGCATACCACGGAGCATTACGCGAAGCATTTATGACAACTAATTGTTCATCAGGAAAGCTATCATCAATAGGTAGTGGGTCATCAAGAACATTCTCTAACCTAGACAAGTTATCTGCTATGGGGTTCTCAACACCCTTTCTATCAATAATATGTGAATCAAAATCTTGTAGCAGAAGAACCCATCTAATAAGTCTTGGTTTAGCATCTTTCTTTTCCATAAGATATTTAATAGCAGCATGATCAGTGTGAATATTTACTTTGGAATCAACAATATAAGGTGTAAACTTATCACACGCAAACACAACTTCTAAAAATTCCTTGTCAGTGGTAGCATAGTTTCTTTGAGCATTGTCGTTTTACTAGCATAATGGATAACATTTAATTCCTTATCAACTCTTTGTCCTAGAATAGTACCAACGGCATAATCACTAGCATCACACATAATTTCAAAGAGCAGGTTCCAATCAGGTGGCTGAACAACAGGTGCAGAAATCAAGGCTTTCTTAAGGATTTGAAAGGCTTCTACACAATCATCATCAAAAACAAAAGGAACATCTTTTTGCAAGAGATTAGTGAGAGGCCGAGAAATTTTTAGAGAACTCTTTAATAAATCTCCTATAGAAACCAGCATGACGAAGGAAACTTCTTATATCTCTGATATCCGTGGGACATGAAATTTTTTCAATAGCATCTACTTTAGCTTATCCACCTCAATACCTCTTTCGAAGATTTTGTGTCCCAAGACAATGCCCTCATTAACCATAAAGTGCCACTTCTCGCATTTCAAGACAAGATTAGTTTCTTCACATCTCTGCAAATCTCGATAAAGGTTGCTCAAGCAATCATCAAAAGAAGTTTCCTAAGTAGAGAAATCATCCATGAAAACCTCGACAATCTTTTCACAAAACTCAGAGAATATAGAAGTCATACATCTTTGAAAGGTAGCAGGTGCATTGGATAGAGCAAAAGGCATATGCCTATAAGCAAAGGTACCGAAAGGGCAAGTAAAAGTTGTCTTTTCTTGATCCTCTTTTGACACAGGTATTTGAGACAAACCAGAATAACCATCTAGAAAGTTGAAGTGTGTGTGCTTAGAAAGTCTTTCTAGCATTTGATCAATAAAAGGTAGAGGGTAATGATCTTTCCTAGTAGCTTTATTTGATTTCCTAAAATCAATTACCATTCTATATCCTGCAACAATTCTTTGCGGGATCAATTCATTTTTATCATTAGGAACAACAGTACCTCCCTTCTTAGGGACGCAATGAAGAAGACTAACCCATCTACTATCAGCAATAGGATAAATTATACCTGCCTCCAGAAGCTTTAATATTTCATTTCTTACCAATTCTCTCATTTTAGGATTTAACCGTCGTTGGTGATCAACAACCGGTTTAGCATCAGGTTCCATATTAATTTTATGCTGACATAGAGTGGGACTAATGCCCTTAAGATCATCAAGAGTATATCTAATAGTAGCACGGTGCTTCTTTAGAGTTTTCAATAATCTCATTTCTTCATGCTCTGAAAGCTTAGCACTAATAATAATAGGATATATTTTATATTCATCAAGATAAGCATATTTCAGAGTATCCGGTAATTGTTTAAGTTCAAACACGGTATCACCCTTGGGTGGAGGAGGATCCCCAAGTATTTTAACAGGCAAGTTGTGTTTCAAAATAGGATGCTAATCAAAGAAAATCCTATCTATTTCATTCCTTTCATTCAGATGCATATCATTTTCATGGTCTAGCAAATATTATTCTAAGGGATCAGTAGGAGGAACAACAATAGAAGCAAGACCAATAATTTCATCCTTACTAGGCAATTCTTTATCACGGGGTTGTCTACAAAATTTAGAGAAAATAAACTCATGGGACACATCCCCAAAACTCAGAGTAACAGTTTCTTTCTTACAATCTATCTTAGCATTAACAGTATTCAAGAAAGGCCTACCAAATATAATGGGACAAAAATCATCTTGCGGGGAACCAAGAACAAGAAAATCAGTAGGATATTTTATTTTCCCACACAAGACTTCAACATCTCTAACAATCCCAACTGGGGCTATAGTATCTCTATTAGCAAGCTTAATGGTAACATCAATTTCTTCTAATTCAGCTGGTGCAATGTCATTCATAATTTCTTGATATAAGGTGAAGGGAATTGCACTCACACTAGCACCCACATCATATAAGCCATGATAACAATGAGCTCCTATTTTAACAGAAACGATAGGCATGCCAACTATAGGTCTATGATTATCTTTAGCATCAGGTCTAGAAATTCTAGCAGCTTCATCAAAGAAATGAATAACATGCCCATCAATATAATCAACCAAGAGATGTTTAACCATAGAAATACAAGGTTCAACTTTAATTTGTTCAGGGGGTGTAGATGTTCTCACATAGCTCTTACGAACCACAATTGAAGCTTTAGCATGTTCCTTTATTCTAACAGGAAAGGGTGGTTTCTCAATATAAGTAGCAGGAATAACAAGATCAACATTATAAGTAATAGTTTGTTCTTCAACTTTAATATGTTTAACTACTTTCACTTCAATGGTAGGATGATATTTAAACCATTTCTCCTTAGGGAGATCAACATGAGCAGTGAATGATTCATAGAAAGAAGCTACTATCTCAGAGTTAACTCCATATTTAGTGCTAAATTCACGAAAAGCATCGGTGTCTATAAAGGATTTAACACAATCAAACTTAAGGTTTATACCCGACTCCTTACCTTCGTCGAGTTACCAATCTTCAGAGTTGCGTTTAATTCTTTCCAATAAATCCCATTTGAATTCAATATCTTTCTTCATGTAGAAACTAGTACAAGAAGTATCGAGCATGGATTGATCATTCCGAGAAAGCCGAGCATAAATTTTTTGAATAATGATTTCTCTTGAGAGCTCATGATTGGGGCATGAATATAACATTGACTTAAGCCTTCCCCAAGATTATGTGATACTTTCTCCTTCATGAGGCGAAAAATTATAGATATAATTCTGATCACGAGGAACCAGATGCATAGGATAAACCTTCTGATGAAATTCCAATTTCAGTCTGTTGTAGTTCCATGATCCAATATCATCACATAGCCTATACCATGTCAATGCCTTCTCCTTCAAAGATAAAGGAAAGACCTTCTTATTGACATCATCCTCGGGCAAACCTGCAAGCTTAAATAATCCACAAACCTCATCCACATAGATTAGATGCAAATCGGGATGTAGTGTTCCATCTCCTACATAAGGATTAGCTAGCAGTTTCTCTATCATACCCGCAGGAATTTCATAATAAATATTTTCAGTAGGTTTAGTAGGTTGAGGAGCAACTCTTTGTTCTTCCGGTCGAGGTGAAGATACCCCGAACAAGCCCCTCAAAGGATTATTTTCCATAGTAACAAGTGACAGTAAATTTCAGCACACTATATAAATTTTTCCTTACCAAATTCCACTCACCAAAGGCGCTTCACTCCCTGGAAACGGCGCCAGAAAAGAGTCTTGATGAACCAAAAGTATAGGGAATCTATCGTAGACCTTTTGATAAGTAAGAGTGTCAAACCCAATGAGGAGCAGAAGCAAATGACAAGCGGTTTTCAATAAGGTATTCTCCGTAAGCATTGAAATTATCGGTAACAGATAGTTTTGTGAAAAGGTAATTCGTAACAGGTAGCAAGTAATAAATGTAGCAAAGGTGCAGCAAGGTGACCCAATGTATTTTGTAGCAAAGGAAAATCCTGGACAAACTCTTATATAAAGCAAAGCGCTCCCGAGGACACATGGGAATTTCTGTCAAGCTAGTTTTCATCATGCTCTTTTGATTCGCGTTCGTTACTTTGTTAATTTGATATGTGGGTGGACCGGTGCTTGGGTGCTACCCTTACTTGGACAAACCTCCCACTTATGATTAACCTCTCTCGCAAGCATCCGCAACTACGAAAGAAGAATTAAGATAAATCTAACCATAGCATGAAACATATGGATCCAAATCAGCCCCTCACGAAGCAACGCATAAACTAGGGTTTAAGCTTCGGTCGCTCTAGCAACCCATCATCTAATTATTACTTCCCAATGCCTTCCCCTAGGCCCAAATAATGGTGAAGTGTTATGTAGTCGACGTTCACATAACACCACTAGAGGAGAAACAACATACATCTCATCAAAATATCGAACGAATACCAAATTCACATGATTACTTATAACAAGACTTATCCCATGTCCTCAGGAACAAACGTAACAACTCACAAAGCATATTCATGCTCATAATCACAGGAGTACTAATTATCATTATGGATCTGAACATATGATCTTCCACCAAGTAAACCAACTAGCATCAACTACAAGGAGTAATCAACACTACTAGCAACCCACACGTACCAATCTGAGGTTTTGAGACAAAGATCGGATACAAAAGATGAACTAGAGTTTGGAGAGGAGATGGTGCTGATGAAGATGTTCATGGAGATTGCCCCATCTCAACGAGAGGATCATTGGTGATGACAATGGCTTCGATTTCCCCCTCTAGGAGGGAAGTTTCCCTAGCAGAACAGCTTCGCCGGAACCCTAGATTGGTTCTTCCCAAGTTCCACCTCGAGACGGCGGCACTTTGTCCCGAAATCTCTCTCCTTATTTTTTCCAGGTCAAAAACCCTTCATATAGCAGAAGATGGGCATCGGAGGACTGCCAGGGGGCTCACAAGCCAGAAGGGCGCGACTAGGGGGGTAGGCCACGCCAAACAGGCTTGTGGCCTCCTGGTGGGTCCCCTTTGGTATTTCTTTCGCCCAATATTTATTATATATTCCAGAACAATTCTTCGTAACTTTTAAGGACTTTTGGAGTTGTGCAGAATAGGTCTCTCATATTTGCTCCTTTTCCAGTCCAGAATTCCAGCTGCCGGCATTCTCCCTCTTCATGTAAACCTTTTAAAATAAGAGAGAAAATACATAAGTATTGTACCGTAATGTGTAATAACATCCCATAATGCAATAAATATCAATAGAAAAGCATGATGCAAAATGGACGTATCACCCCTCAAGGAATAGGAGGAAAAGATCCCTTAGAGAACTCAAACAGGTCTATCATGTGGCAACAACAAGTTCATGGGCGGACATACCCATCACCTTCGGAGATGCTGACCAACCAGCAGCCTTCCCGGTCATACACCGGACTTACTGGTTGTAAAACCCATCTTCGATGGCTTTAGGTAGCATAAAGTGTTAATGGATGGCGGTAGTGGTTTAAACCTTATCTACGAAGATATCCTGGAAAAAATGCAGTTCGACGGATCTCGCATCGAGCATAGAAATACAACATTTTGGGGGATCATTCTTGGGATAGAGGTCCATTGTTCAGGACGTATCACCCTGGATGTAGTGTTCGGCACGACCGAAAACTACCGATCTGAAGAACTTCTCTTCCATCGCGCCCTTCCCCAGCAGCTACCACGCCCTATTGGGGCGTGATGCCTTCACAAAATTCCAGGCTATACCACATTACGGGTATATGAAGGTCAAGATGCCAGGCCCAAACGGGGTAATCACAGTCGCTAGTGATCCGAATATAGCCCGTTGAGCTGAAAACCAAACAGCAGCACTCACCCTCGAGGCACTAGCCAAGACCTTCGCTGCAGAAGAATTGACCGCACTCCGGTCAACAGTAGACAAGGACGATGTGATCCTTAGCAAAAGGCCCAAAGCCACATCCTTTAAACCTACAGATGAAATTGTTAAATTTCAGGTACACCCAATGGACCCCAATAAGACAGCGTCCATCGCAGCTCAGTTGGACCCCATAGTGGACGAAGCACTGCGAGAATTCTTACGAGAAAACTGGGACATCTTCGCCTGGCATCCTTCCGATATGCCTGGAATCCCACAGTGGCTAGCAGAACATAGTCTGAACATCATCGTACGCTTCAAGATCGTTAAGCAGACTCTGTGCCGCTTTTCCGAGCCCAAACGACAAGCTATGGGTGAAGAATTATCCAAACTTCTAGAGGCCGGATTCATACGGGAGATCAAGCACCCCGAATGGTTGGCAAACCTGGTGATGGTACCAAAGAAACACAAATTCTGGCGGCCGTGTGTCAACTTTAAAGACGTCAACAAGGCCTGCCCTAAGGACCCTTTCCCCTTACCACGCATAGACTAGATTATTGAAGCCACCGCTGGACATGACTCATTGTGTTTCCTCAACGCTTATTCCGGATACCATCAAATTAAAATGAAGGAATCCGATAAAGCTGCAACCGCATTCATCACCCCTTACGGGCCATTCTGCTTCAACAGGATACCTGTTGGGCTAAAAGACATTGGGGCTACGTACCAGCGCATGATCCAAACTTGCCTCGCTAAACAGGTCGGTAAAACCAAACACGTCAGCCAGCTGATTGATGACCTGAGGCAAACCTTTGCCAGCCTACGTGAGTACAATATACAACTCAATCCATAGAAATGTGTATTCGGAGTTCCCGTTGGTAAACTGCTCGGGTTCATCGTTTCCCATAGAGGAATAGAAGCGAATACGACTAAGATCTACGTCCTATCGGAGCTTGCAATTCTCACAGAGCTATCACATGTCCAGAGGTTGGCGGGTTGCGTGGCGGCGCTAAGCCGCTTTATCTCCTGCCTCGGTGAAAAGGCTTTACCGCTCTACCGGCTGTTGAACCGGACCAACAATTTCGAATGGACCGATGAAGCGGCGATTGCGTTAGAAGAAATTAAAACACTACTAGCAAGTAACCCCATACTCACATCACCAGGCGCCGGTGAACCAATGTTATTGTACATATTGGCCACCAACCAAGTCGTTAACGCAATGCTCGTAGTCGAACGAGAGGAGGAGGGACACAAATTCTGGATACAGAAGCCGGTCTATTACATGTCAGAAGTACTAACGTAGTGCAAGTCCATATACCCGCATTATCAGAAGATAACCTATACAGTATTTATGGCATCACAGAAACTAAGACACTACTTTCAAGAGTGTTCGGTTACGGTGGCATCCGAAGTACCCCTGAACGATATAATCAACAACAGGGACGCCACCGGCCGCATAGCCAAATGGGCCATTGAGCTCCTTCCTTTTGAAATTGCCTATAAGCCATGACAAGCTATTAAATCTCAGGTGCTGGCAGATTTCATCACCGAATGGATAGAGGCCGAGCTCCCCAAGGAATATAGTACCTACTCCCATTGGACGATGTACTTTGATGGATCCAAAACTTTAGCCGGACTAGGGGCTAGAGTTATTCTCACATCCCCCACAAGCGACAACTTCTGATACATGTTGCAAATCATGTATGCCGATTCCAACAATGCAGCCGAATATGAAGCACTCTTGCACGGTCTTCGGATGGCAGCTTCAATGGGCATACAATGGCTGGAGGTACGGGAGACTCCAACTTGGCCATCTCCCAAATCAATGGTGAATTTGATGCCAAAAACCCGAAGATGGCGGCATACAGAAACATTGTCCTCAAAATATCCGCACGATTCGAGGGGCTAGAATTCCATCATGTCGCTAGAGACAACAACCAAGCCGCCGACATACTGGCCCGCATGGGGGCCAAACGCGACCCTGTCCCAAAAAACACTTTCATGGAACGACTCTTTAAGCCCTCGGTGGTTTGGCAGGACGATAATAAGGGCTCCTGTCTCATTAGCGCGGAAGAGCTTGTCCCCCTATAAACGAATCTAGACGACTACATCATCGGCGGCTCCGTAATGGACGAACACTAGTAGAAAACGGGCCTTTTGTCCTGGTTCGTAAGGGCCTTTAGTCCTGGTTTTCCAACAGGGACTAAGCAATCGGGACTAAAGGCCTCCACTTTTAGTCCCAGTTGGATTACGAACCGGGACTGAAGGGGCTCCGCGTGGCAGCTTTGTGGAACGAGGGTTGGAGGACCTTTAGTCCCGGTTGGTGTTACCAATCGGGACTAAAGGTATTTGTTTTTAAAAAATTAAATAAATTTTCTTTATTTGGACATTTTTTATTTTTTTCGATTTTCAAATCATTAAATTATTTGACAATTCAATTTCTCTAATCACCCCTCCTTATTGCTCCAGCGTGGAGCACTCATTCCAAATTGTCTAACTTCCCGACCGATCACCCATCCTCTCACTGCTCCAATCCCAGCATGCTTAACTTTTGAGTTCTATCTCCCCTAGTTTGCAGGTGTGCACTTGTTCTTTTCTTGACAATAGTAAGCTATCAATCCTATTAAACCTTAGGTCTTTATGTCACATGATTTAATTTTTTGAATTTCAAACAATTATTAAAACAAACAACAATGATTAATTAAAAAACTCCAAAAAGGCAAAAAATTCAAAAAAAACTAAAAAATACTCAAAAAACAAAAAAATAAAAAATAAAAAGTTCAAAATAAAATAAACACTCCCTCCGTTCCTAAATATAAGACCTTTTAGATATTCCACTATGGACAACATACGGATGTATGTAGTCGCATTTTAGAGTCTAAAATTCATTCATTTTCCTCCGTATATAGTCTATAGTGTAATCTCTACAAGGTCTTATATTTAGGAACGGAGGAAGTAATAATAATATTGAATTTGAATGATAATAAAATAGGTAATAAAATTATTTATTCAGTTTTTTCCATTTATTCATTTAATATGGCATCATTAATATCTTTAAATCTGTAAATCGAAATTCAACAAATAATATATCCATTATTATGATATTATCAGAAAATGCGAGGAATTCAAATATGACATCATTTTTTAAAAATTAAGTTATAAAATCTAAATTTTTATACTTTTCTAATTTCAAAAATCTAAAAGAATTTAAAACATTTTAAAAAAGAAACTACTTATTCAATTAATTTATGTTATATGTATCATATCAATCCGATTAAGCCCTTGAGCATGATATCACACTTTTCACCATTTGAGTTTGAAACTATTATTCTAAAAAACAATAATTATTTAATAACACTAATATTTATTGAATAAGTAGCTTGACCAAAAATTCAAAAAAACTTAAATATGAGGATAACTTTTTTTCCTTTCGGAATTTGAGGATTCTAAAAATTTAAAAAACAGCCTATGGTGGTTGTCATCGAAATCGGTTTCTCGTGCTGAACATTTCAATATATTAAACTTTTTTTGACATCGTATGCAAAAGTTATAGCCTTTTTACTTTTTTAAAAAAAAATTTAAACTTGTTTCAACTCCATACATTTTGTGCGTTCAACATGCACCATTCAAAGCCACATAATCAATTTTCATCCCATTCCCACTTTATTTGCTATTTTTCATGCATTTATTAATTTTTTGAGTTAAATGACCCCAAAATTGAAAAACATTACAAATGAACTTTGAAAAGGTTGAATCTTGGCATGGTATCGTCATTGCACCCACATAGCATGTGCTCAAACGTTAAGATGGTTACGGAAAAAACTGGGTACACTTTTGTGTACAAACTGGACAATCTCTTTTGAAGTATCTGGGTTTCGGACGAAAACTCATCTGTTATAAAGGCATTTCATTTTTTAAACTTATTTCAATTCCAAAAATTTTGTGCGTTCAACATGCACCATTAAAAGTCACATCATCAACTTTCAACCCGTTCTCACTTCATTCGCTATATTTTCATGCATTTATTGATTTTTTGAACTATAAAACTAAAAAAAGCTAAACAGAGTCTGTTTTTTATTAAAACACCTATTTTCAATAACCTTAAAATTACCAAATTAAAATAATGATAAACACACTAATATTAAACAGCAGGAAAAAGATCACTCAAAAATCTATTTTCAAAGTAAAGTTATTCACAAAATAGGGATTCACACAAATTTTGCTCAAAACCTGTAAATATTTCGCTGCAAGTACAAACAAAATAAAATAAATAAATCAAAAAAAACTAGAAAAATAACTTTAGTAATTAAACCAGTTTCTTGTGGTGAACATTTTGATATATTAAAGTTTTTTCCCGACATCGTATGCAAAAGTTATAGCCGTTTTACTTTTTCATAACACTTTAGTCCCGGTTGGCGACACCAACCGGGACTAAAGGCCAACCGGGACTAAAGATAGACCCTTTAGTCACCCTTTAGTCCCGCTTGGTGTCTCCAACCAGGACTAAAGATCCCATTCGAACTGGGACTGCTGCCTTCCGAGCCCCGTCCGGTGTCCTAGCCGCTCGAACCGGGAGTAATGCTCACATTAGCCCCGATTCATAACTAGACCGGGACTATTGCTCCGATCTGGCTAGGACGAAAGACCTCTTTTCTACTAGTGGAAACTCCCTCGGCTCATGAGGTTATGGCAGTAATCGTACCATGGACCGAGCCCTTCCTTGCCTACCTTCTTCGCAAAGAACTCCCTGATGATCAGACAGAGGCGCCACGCATAATTTGGTGATCCAAAGCCTATAAAGTCCACGAGGCTGAGTTATACAAGAAAAGCACCACCAGTGTACTACAACGGTGCATATCCGAAGAAGAAGGACAACATCTCTTAGCCGAAGTCCACGCAGGTATGTGCAGCCATCATGCCGTGGTAGGGGCCTTAGTAAGCAAGGCCTTTCGGGCTGGTTTCTTTTGGCCCACTGCTTGGGCAGAAGCCCAGTCACTTGTCAAGCACTGCGTGGGGTGTCAACTCTTTGCAAATCATAGTCACATGCCCCCAATAGCCCTTCGTACTATTCCGATTACCTGGCCCTTTGCGGTCTGGGGGATGGATATGGTTAGACCACTTAAAGGGGGGACCAAGAAGAATAAATACCTATTGGTCATGGTTGAGAAATTCACCAAATGGATAGAGGCAAAACCTGTCAAATCAGCCAAGTCTGGACTAGTAATCGACTTTATATCCGGCGTGGTACATCGTTACAGCGTCCTGCACAGTATAATTACGGATAATGGATCCAACTTCACAACCCAAGAGGTCAAAGACCGGTGCGCAAAAATGGGCATCAAGCTCAATTACACATCGGTGTATCACCCGCAGACCAATGGACAAGTCGAGCGGGCAAACAGCCTCATCATGAGTGGTATTAAACCACGTTTGGTCCGGTCTCTGCATGAGTCCGACTGCCATTGGGTAGAGGAGATTGACTCCGTTCTGTGGGGCCTCCACACCATCCCGAATAGATCAACGGGATATACACCGCCCTTCATGGTCTATGGGGCAGAAGCAGTCCTCCCCTGTGATATTATTCACGACGCACCAAGGGTGCGCATGTATGAGGAAAAGGAGGCCGAGTTAGATTGGTAGGACGACCTGGACGCCTTAGAAGGAGAGCGTGACATAGCCCGGGCTCGTTCTACTTTTTATCAACAATAGGCCCGAGTTCCCAGAGTACGGAGGTCAGGGCAAAAATGTATAATGCGGGTGAACACATCTTACGACTCCTGGAGAAGCAGAAGCACAAACTCAACCCCAAATGGGAGGGGCCCTTCGTAATTGACGAAGTAGTCACAAGAGGGGCTTGCCGTCTCCGAAACCCATCGGATAACCGCCTTGAACCAAACCCATGGAACGCTGCTCGTCTTCCGCACTTCTACGGATAGACCGGTGTCGTCATGCTCTTTACCCTTTAATTTCTTTTCCTTCCTTTTTATTTATTTTTTTCCTTTCCCTCCCACCTTGATTTTCGGCAAGATTAGATTTTCTCTTTTCTTCCCAAGTCTATGTTCGATTAAACCGATCTTGTATTGAGATTCTTGGCATACATCCTTAAATGTTGAATCTAAACACAACACCTGGGGGTTTCTTCCTGAAGCCAATGATTTTATATTCTAAGCATCTATTCACATTCATCGTGTATGCATGTTTTCCTTGTCGATTTTTTAGCCATTCTATGCATCAATTCGAACTAAGATTTTTGCCAAGCTGGGTTGCCTTGCTCCTGGGTTTACCCTCTACATTCTCGATTGTTCGGCTAGAGAGTAAAGGGAGCACCTCTGCGATTCTTATGACCGGGTTATCCGGATATGTACCTCAGACGGGTGAAGCCAAAAGCTAGCTATCTTCAGCAAAAAATTGGTCGGCTACGACGGAAACAACGAAAATTATGGTTATCACCGCCATTCCTCGGGCTTCTTTTTTTCCAAAAAAGAGCAATTAGTCGCATACTAGCAGTATACTGCTTTATTATCTATGATTTACATAGCAGCCTGAAGAAAGGTATCGATAGAGGTACTATTTTCTTTGGAAGATGTTTCTTACGGTAAAAAGTAATATAACGTATCTCCCTGCGCATTTTCTATCTGTTCGCACCAAATGGCCGGACTGCCTAGTTCCTTGAAGGAATTCCTTCCTAGCAAAGGCTATTTCATAAGGAACAGTTCCGAGCTCTTTGCATGGGAGGTCGAAGCCGATGGCCGATTAAGATAGAGTTTACAACACAGATGGAGCAATTTCTGATTTAAAGTACATAGTTACATAAAAACACTCATCTGGCTGCTGGTCAAGATTGTCTATTAATGCATCTACGGCGCAATATTCCTGTGAGAGACGAGCGCCAGGCATCACTTGGTCATACACCAAATGAAGTGGCACTTCTTGCCCATCAAGTCTTGCTGGTCCAACCCGAGCTATATGCTCGGGGTTAAGGCTAGTATACCGAGTCTTGATCATCACCCATGCCTCTCGCGCTCCCTCCCGACAGGCCGATGTCTTCCATAACTCGAACCGACTTCGAGCTCCCATGAATCGATCAACCCGTTCAGTCATCCCCTCCGGAGGTTGCTCGGTGGGCCATAGCGCTTTTATCATGCTCTTCATGGCCTTCCGAGCCCGCTCATGAAGGGCGGACAGTTCCTTCAGAAGGCTTCCCCGGTCGGATCCGATCTCTTCTTCAGGCCATACAGTTAGGAGACCTATATATGAGACAAGGCATATCCATTACAACTAACGCATGAGAGGTATGTTGGAAATATGCCCTAGAGGCAATAATAAAATGGTTATTATTGTATTTCCTTGTTCATGATAATTGTCTATTGTTCATGCTATAATTGTGTTAACCGGAAACCATAATACATGTGTGAATACATAGACCACAACATGTCCCTAGTGAGCCTCTAGTTGACTAGCTCGTTGATCAATAGATGGTCACGGTTTCATGGCCATGGACATTGGATGTCGTTGATAACGGGATCACATCATTAGGAGAATGATGTGATGGACAAGACCCAATCCTAAGCATAGCACAAAGATCGTGTAGTTCGTTTGCTAAAGCTTTTCAATGTCAAGTATCATTTCCTTAGACCATGAGATTGTGTAACTCCCGGATACCGTAGGAATGCTTTGGGTGTGCCAAACGTCACAATGTAACTGGGTGGCTATAAAGGTACGCTACGGGTATCTCCGAAAGTGTCTGTTGGGTTGACACGAATCGAGACTGGGATTTGTCACTCCGTGTGACGGAGAGGTATCTCTGGGCCCACTCGGTAAGACATCATCATTATGAGCTCAATGTGACTAAGGAGTTAGTCACGGGATGATGTATTACGGAACGAGTAAAGAGACTTGCCGGTAACGAGATTGAACAAGGTATGGGGATACCGACGATCGAATCTCGGGCAAGTACCATACCGATAGACAAAGGGAATTGTATACGGGATTGATTGAATTCCTGACATCGTGGTTCATCCGATGAGATCATCGTGGAGTACGTGGGAGCCAACATGGGTATCCAGATCCCGCTGTTGGTTATTGGCCGGAGAGGTGTCTCGGTCATGTCTACGTGTCTCCCGAACCCGTAGGGTCTACACACTTAAGGTTCGATGACGCTAGGGTTATAGGGAAAAGGTATACGTGATTACCGAAGGTTGTTCGGAGTCCCGGATGAGATCCCGGACGTCACGAGGAGCTCCGGAATGGTCCGGAGGTAAAGATTGATATATAGGAAGTCCAGTTTTGGTCACCGGAAAGTTTTCGGGCTCATCGGTAGTGTACCGGGAGTGCCGGGAGGGTGCCGGAGGACCCCCGGGAGGGGTGTGACGACCAAAGGACCACATGGGCTGTTAGATAAAGTGTGCCAGCCCTTATTGGGCTGGTCAAGACTTTTGCTAAAGGCCCATGTGGCTGGAGATAAGGAGATAAGGCAAAAAGGATTTAAAAGGAGGAGATCCACCTCCCTTGTGGGAGGTGGACTCTCCCTTTAATTCGGCCGGCCATCTCCTCTTTGGAGTAGAGGCCAAGCCAGCCCTCCACGTCCCTCCTCCTATATATACTTGAGGTTTTGGATGTTTTGAGATAGGATTTGATCTCTCTCTCTCAAGGCGAAGCCCTACCTCTCTTCTTCCTCCTCCGCAGCGCTTAGGCGAAGCCCTGTCGGAATACCTTGCTACTCCACCACCACCACGCCGTCGTGCTGCTGTTGGAGCCCTTCCCCAACCTCTCCTTCCTCCTTGCTGGATCAAGGTGTTGGAGACGTCACCGGGCTGCACGTGTGTTGAACGCGGAGGTGCCGTCCGTTCGGCACTTGATCGGATCTACCGCGATCTGAATCGCTGCGAGTACGACTCCATCAACCGCGTTCTTGTAACGCTTCCGCTTAGCGACCTTCAAAGGTATGAAGATCCAATCTCTCCCTTGCTCGTTGCTGGTTTCTCCATAGATGGATCTTGGTGAACGCGTAGGAAATTTTTGATTTACTACTACGTCTCCCAACAGTGGTATCAGAGCCAGGTTGATGCGTAGAATCCATGCACGAGTAGAACACAAAGCAGTTGTGGGCGTCAATTTTGTTAATATGCTTGCCGTTACTAGTCTTATCTTGATTCGACGGTATTGTGGGATGAAGCGGCCCGGACCAACCTTACACGTACGCTTACGTGAGACCGGTTCCACCGCCTGACATGCACTAGTTGCATAAGGTGGCTAGCGGGTGTCTGTCTCTCCCACCTTAGTCGGATTGGATTCGATGAAAAGGGTCCTTATGAAGGGTAAATAGCAATTGGCATATCACGTTGTGGTTTTGACGTAGGTAAGAAACGTTCTTGCTAGAAACCTATAGCAACCACGTAAAAACTTGCAACTACAAATTAGAGGACGTCTAACTTGTTTTTGCAGCATATGCCGTGTGATGTGATATGGCCAAAAGGATGTGATGTGATGCATTGTGATGTATGAGATTGATCATGTTCTTGTAATAGGGTTCACGACTTGCATGTCGATGACTATGACAACCGGCAGGAGCCATAGGAGTTGTCTTATATCATTGTATGACCTGCGTGTCAATCATAAACGCCATGTAATTACTTTACTTTATTGCTAAATGTTAGCTGTAGTAGTAGAAGTAATATTTGGCGAGACAACTTCATGAAGACACAATGATGGAGATCATGATGATGGAGATCATGGTGTCGTGCCGGTGACAGTGATGATCATGGTGCCCCGAAGATGGAGATCAAAGGAGCAAGATGATATTGGCCATATCATGTCACTATATTGATTGCATGTGATGTTTATCATGTTTACATCTTATTTGCATAGAACGACGGTAGTAAATAAGATGATCTCTCAATAAAATTTCAAGAAAGGTGTTCACCCTAACTGTGCACCGTTGCTAAGGATCGTCGTTCCGAAGCACCACGTGATGATCGGGTGTGATAGGTTCTAACGTTCGCATACAACGGGTGTAAGCCAGATTTACACATGCCAAACACTTAGGTTGACTTGACGAGCCTAGCATGTACAGACATGGCCTCGGAACACGGAAGACCGAAAGGTCGAACATGAGTCGTATAGAAGATACGATCAACATAGAGATGTTCACCATGGATGACTAGTCCGTCTCACGTGATGATCGGACACGGGCTAGTTGACATGGATCATGTATCACTTGGAAGACTAGAGAGATGTCTATCTAAGTGGGAGTTCATTAATAATTTGATTAAATGAACTTAATTATCATGAACTTAGTCTAAAAATGTCCTTGCAAATTATGTCGTAGATAGCTCGCGCTGTAGCTCCCCAGTTTTATTGATACAATTCTAGAGAAAAGTAAGTTGAAAGTTGATGGTAGCAATAATGCGGACTGGGTCCGTGATCTGAGGATTGTCCTCATTGATGCACAGAAAGCTTATGTTTTTGATGTACCGCTAACTGCATCACTCCCTCAAGCGTTGTCTGTAGATGTTGTGAACATATGACAGGCACTTTTTGATGACTACGTGATAGTTCAGTGCGTCATGCATTACGGCTTAGAATTGAGGCTTCAAAATGTTTTGAACGTCACAGAACATATGAGATGTTCTAGGAGCTGAGATTGTGATCTCAAGCTCGTGCCTATGTTGAGAGGTATGAGACCTCCAACAAGATTCTTTGCCTGCAAGATAAAGGAGAATAGCTTAATCGGTGAGCGTGTTCTCAGATTGTCTGGGTGCTACAATCACTTGAATCAAGTGGGAGTTAATCTTCCAGATGAGATAGTGATTAATGCAGTTCTCCAAGTCACTGCCACCAAGCTACTAGAGCTTCGTGATGAACTATAACATGCCAGGGATGGATAAGATGATCCCTGAGTTGTTCGTGATGTTTGACACCACGAAGGTAGAAATCAATAAGGAGCATCAAGTGTTGATGGTTAAGTGAAAACCACTAGTTTCAAAAGGGGCAAGGGCAAGAAGGGAAAAACTTCAGGAATGGCAAGCCAGTTGTTGCTCTAGTGAAGAAACCCAAGGTTGAGCCCGAACCCGAGACTAAGTGCTTCTGTTATGAGGAGAATGTTCGCTAAAGCGGAAAAACCCTAGATGATTGGTAGATAAGAAGGCTGGTAATGTCAATGGAAGTATATTTGATATACGTGTTAGTGATGTGTACCTTGCTGGTACTCCTAGTAGCACCTGGGTATTAGATACCGGTTCGGTTGCTAAGTGTTAGCAACTCGAAATAAAAGCTACGGAGTAAATGGAGACTAGCTAGGTGAAAGGTGACGATGTGTGTTGGAAGTATTTCCAAGATTGATGTGATCACCATCGCACGCTCTCTCTACCTTCAGGATTTGTGATAAACCTAAATAAATGTTATTTGGTGTTTGCGTTGAGCATAAACGTGATTAGATCATGATTAGTGCGATACGGTTATTCATATAAGTTAGAGAATAATGGTTATTCTGTTTACATGGATAATGC
This sequence comes from Hordeum marinum, assembly GCA_022496015.1. Lineage (NCBI taxonomy): Eukaryota > Viridiplantae > Streptophyta > Magnoliopsida > Poales > Poaceae > Hordeum > Hordeum marinum. The sequence continues at coordinate 35,427,873 of CM039676.1, forward strand.
CTTCAATGGTCATGCACCCACTCGAAATGGTTTATCGAATCATGATCGTAGTAGTACACATATTCATAACATTGGTACCAAAAGATACAAAGTTAATAATGATAGTACCACATGCTTGTGGCACTGCCACGTAATGTCATATTGGTATAAATCGCATGAAGAAACTCCATGATGATGGATGTTTTTTGACTCACTCGATTTCGAATCGGTTGAGACATGCGAGCCATGCCTCTTGGGCAAGATGACTGAGACCCCGTCATCCAATATGATGGAGCGGGCAAGTGGCTTATTGGAATTAATACATGTTGATGTATGTGGTCCAATGAGTGTTGAAACACACAGTGGATATCGTTGTTTTTCTTTACCTTCACTGATGATTTGAGTAAATATGGGGATATTTACTTAATGAAACACGAATCTGAAATGTTTGAAAGGTTCAAGGAGTTTCAGAGTGAAGTTAAAGATCATCGTGACAAGAAGATAAATGTCTATGATATGATCATGGAGGTGAATATCCAAGTTACGAGTTTGGTATGCAATTTTAGACAATGTGGAAATTGTTTCACAGCTCACGCCTCCTGGAACACCATAGTGTGATGGTGTGTTCGAACGTCGTAGTCGTGCTCTATTGGATATAGTGAGTACTATGATGTCTCTTATCGTTTTACCACTATCGTTATGGGGTTATGCATTAAAGACAAATCCATTCACTTTAACAGGGCACCATCTAAGTCTGTTGAGATGACACCGTGAGAATTATGGTTTGATAGAAGCCTAAGCTGTCATTTCTTAATGTTTGGGGCTGCGGCGCTTATGTGAAAATGGGTTTTTCACCTAGCGAGCTCGAACTCAAAGCAGACAAATGCATCTTCATAGAATACCCTAATGAGACATTGGGTATACCTTCTATCTCAGATCCAAGCGCAAAAGGTATTTGTAGCTAAGAACGGGTCCTTTCTTGAGAAAGAGTTTCTCTCGAAAGAATTGAGTGGGAGGAAGATAGAACTTGATAAGGTTGTTGAACCTTTGTTTCATCCAGAGAATAGCGCAACACAGAAACATGTTTCTGTAGAGCCTACTCAGTTGAAAAGGAAGTTAATGATGATGATCATGAAGCTTCGGATCAAGTCACTATCGAACCTCGTAGGTCGACAAGGACGCGTACTGCTCCTGAGTAGTACGACAACCCTGTCTTGGAAGTCATGTTGTTGGACAGCGATGAACCTACGAACTATGGAGAAGCGATGGTGGGCCCGGATTCCAACAAATGGCTAGGAGCCATGAAATCCGAGAAAGGATCCATGTATGAAAACCAAGTATGGACTTTGGTAGACTTGCCTGTTGAATGGCGGGTCATTGAGTACAAATGGACCTTTGAGATGAACATAGATGCTAATGGTGAAATGTCACCGTTTATAAAGCTCGACTTGTCGCAAAGAAGTTTCCGCCAAGTTCAAGGAGTTGACTGCAATGAGATTGTCTCATCTGTAGCGATGCTAAAAGTCTATTTAAATTTTGTTAGCAGTTGCTGCATTTTTCGATTATGAAATCTGGCAGATGGATGACAAAACAAGGTTTCCGTAATGGTTTCTGTGAGGAAGAGTTGTATGTGATACAACCAGAAGGTTTTGTCAATCCTAAGGATGCTAATAATATGCAAACTCCAGCGATCCTTCTATGGACTGGAGCAAGCATCTCGGAGTTGGAATATATGCTTTGATGAGGTGATCAAAGTGTTTAAGTTTATACAATGTTTATGAGAAACTTGTATTGGCAAGAAAGTGAGTGGGAGCACTATGGAATTTCTTATAAGAATATGTAGTTGACATATTATTGATCGGAAATGATGTAGAATTTCTGGAAGAGCATGAAGGGTTGTTTGAAAAGTTTTTTTTTTCAAAGGAAGACCCAGATAAAGCTACTATTTTATTAAGCATCAAGATCTATAGGGATAGATCTATTCGCTTGATAAGTTTTTTCGACGAAGACATACCTTGACAAGTTTTTGAAGGAGTTCAAAATAGATGGGTCAAAGAAGGAGTTCTTGACTGTATTGTAAGGTGTGAAATTGAGTAAGACTCAATACCCGACCACGGCAGAAGATAAAGAAGAGATGAGTGTCATCTCCTATGCTTTAGCCATAGGCTCTATATAGTATGCCATGCTGTGTACCGCACCTGTGTGTGCCTTGCCATGAGTCTGTCAAGGGGTACAAGAGTAATCCAAGAGTGGATCACTAGACAGCGGTCAAAGTTAGCCTTAGTAACTTGAGAACTAAGGAAATATTTCTCGATTATGGAGGTGATAAAGAGTTCATCGTAAAGTGTTACGATGATGCAAGCTTTAAAACCAATACGGATGACTCTTAGTAGAAATCCAGCTACGTATAGTGGAGCAGCCATTTGGAATAGCTCCAAGTGGAGCGTGGGAGCAGTATCTACAAATATGAAATGGAAAGTTTGCAAAGGTACACACGGATCTGAATGTCACAGACCCGCTGACTAAAAACCTCTTTCACGAGCAGAACATGAACAAACCCCAGAACTTATTGGGTGTTAATCACATGATGATATGATCACATGGTGATGTAAGTGTTAATCACATGGTGATGTGAACTAGATTATTGACTCTAGTGCAAGTGGGAGACTGTTGGAAATATGCCCTAGAGGCAATAATAAAATGGTTATTATTGTATTTCCTTGTTCATGATAATTGTCTATTGTTCATGCTATAATTGTGTTAACCGGAAACCATAATACATGTGTGAATACATAGACCACAACATGTCCCTAGTGAGCCTCTAGTTGACTAGCTCGTTGATCAATAGATGGTCACGGTTTCATGGCCATGGACATTGGATGTCGTTGATAACGGGATCACATCATTAGGAGAATGATGTGATGGACAAGACCCAATCCTAAGCATAGCACAAAGATCGTGTAGTTCGTTTGCTAAAGCTTTTCAATGTCAAGTATCATTTCCTTAGACCATGAGATTGTGTAACTCCCGGATACCGTAGGAATGCTTTGGGTGTGCCAAACGTCACAACGTAACTGGGTGGCTATAAAGGTACGCTACGGGTATCTCCGAAAGTGTCTGTTGGGTTGACACGAATCGAGACTGGGATTTGTCACTCCGTGTGACGGAGAGGTATCTCTGGGCCCACTCGGTAAGACATCATCATTATGAGCTCAATGTGACTAAGGAGTTAGTCACGGGATGATGTATTACGGAACGAGTAAAGAGACTTGCCGGTAACGAGATTGAACAAGGTATGGGGATACCGACGATCGAATCTCGGGCAAGTACCATACCGATAGACAAAGGGAATTGTATACGGGATTGATTGAATTCCTGACATCGTGGTTCATCCGATGAGATCATCGTGGAGTACGTGGGAGCCAACATGGGTATCCACATCCCGCTGTTGGTTATTGGCCGGAGAGGTGTCTCGGTCATGTCTACGTGTCTCCCGAACCCGTAGGGTCTACACACTTAAGGTTCGATGACGCTAGGGTTATAGGGAAAAGGTATACGTGATTACCGAAGGTTGTTCGGAGTCCCGGATGAGATCCCGGACGTCACGAGGAGCTCCGGAATGGTCCGGAGGTAAAGATTGATATATAGGAAGTCCAGTTTTGGTCACCGGAAAGTTTTCGGGCTCATCGGTAGTGTACCGGGAGTGCCGGGAGGGTGCCGGAGGACCCCCGGGAGGGGTGTGACGACCAAAGGACCACATGGGCTGTTAGATAAAGTGTGCCAGCCCTTATTGGGCTGGTCAAGACTTTTGCTAAAGGCCCATGTGGCTGGAGATAAGGAGATAAGGCAAAAAGGATTTAAAAGGAGGAGATCCACCTCCCTTGTGGGAGGTGGACTCTCCCTTTAATTCGGCCGGCCATCTCCTCTTTGGAGTAGAGGCCAAGCCAGCCCTCCACGTCCCTCCTCCTATATATACTTGAGGTTTTGGATGTTTTGAGATAGGATTTGATCTCTCTCTCTCAAGGCGAAGCCCTACCTCTCTTCTTCCTCCTCCGCAGCGCTTAGGCGAAGCCCTGTCGGAATACCTTGCTACTCCACCACCACCACGCCGTCGTGCTGCTGTTGGAGCCCTTCCCCAACCTCTCCTTCCTCCTTGCTGGATCAAGGTGTTGGAGACGTCACCGGGCTGCACGTGTGTTGAACGCGGAGGTGCCGTCCGTTCGGCACTTGATCGGATCTACCGCGATCTGAATCGCTGCGAGTACGACTCCATCAACCGCGTTCTTGTAACGCTTCCGCTTAGCGATCTTCAAAGGTATGAAGATCCAATCTCTCCCTTGCTCGTTGCTGGTTTCTCCATAGATGGATCTTGGTGAACGCGTAGGAAATTTTTGATTTACTACTACGTCTCCCAACAAGGTGTCCTAGGATGTTATAATCATACTTACCGAACATGCCCCTCTCTAATTTCTGATTTGCTTCTTGGGTCTGGGCCAATTGAGGTTTTAAATTCTCAATCTCTTCAGCCTGCTGCTTGTTCTCCGCCTGGAAGCGTTTCTTCTCTTCCAGGTTTCATTGCAAGGAAAGGCAGCTAGCCTCATGCTGGGTCTCGGCGTACCTCTGAGATTCTCGGGCTGCATCTAATTTTTTTTGCAACTGCCCTATTGATTCGGCTGCTACAAAGTACCCTTGCATCTGCATGGGATTGTGTACTAAGATCAGCAGAACGGATATACTCACCATGCACCTCTGTCGTGGTTTCGTCATGGCAGATGCCATGGGTAGGCTTATCGAGAGGGGCCGAAGGACGCCGACGGGCTTCGGGAGCAGGGTTAGGCACAAGTGGTGGTAGACATGCGATGTACCCAGGTTCGGGGCCCTCCATGGGAGGTAACGCCCCTAGTCCTGCTTGGTCTAGTTGAGACAATGATCGGGTTACAATGGTGCTCCTTGAGCTGTATGGATCGAGGAGGAAGAAGGAGCTAGCTTGCTCTCCTGCCTCTATGTGTGTGTGTGGTGAACGTGGAAGGGAACGAGAGATCGCTCGACCCCCTTGCATGGGGGTGGCCCGGGTGTTTTATAGGCCAACCCCCTGGATTACAATACGAATAGTAGGTCATGGGGGGTCCCAGCCGGCAGCCTCTCTAGCCGGCTGTGGGGGCCGCTGGCTGTGGGGTCTTGTTGCTTGTAGGCCCTGCCGGCTGAAGGGTTCGGTCAGGAGCCGGCAAGCCCCGTGCAGTGGGTCTCGGCGCTGGACACGTCGCGGCACGGGTCGCCCCTTGTGGCATCGTCTTGCGGCAACCAGCCGAGGTCAGCGCTGCGGCCCGCCGCCCTATAGCCATGCCGGGGCAGGTAATGGAGTGGTTGGGGCGTGCCGGCACTGTGGGAAGCCCGGTCACCGTCCGCCTGGGTCAGAGGCCCTGACGCTCTCACTGTGGCCATACGGGCGCTGACCACCGATGGGATGGGGACCACTATCACCACGCATGTCCTTACGATGGTATCCGATGCGCGGCCGGCTGGGGGGCCAGCCGGCAATGCCCCCAACCGGTCGGCACATCGTGGCCGGCTGGGCGTAGCCGGAGGGCCGCTGCTGGAAGGGCGCAGTCGGACCGCAGGGGAAGGCGGCTCGCCCTTTAATTGTGCTAGAAGGCTGGAGCAAGGGAGCACTTGAGGCTACCCCGGGGTCATCCCCCCGTCAGTAGTCCCTGAAGCCGGGGAGGCCCACCGACAAGCCGTGGCGGTCCTCGCCGGCTTGCAGATCGTCCTTGCGCCGCGGGGTACCCCGAGAGTCAGGCGACACGGGCAAACGACGGCCGGCTCCGCAGCCAGCCGATGCCTCACGTGCCGCCTCGGGTTCCCCACCGGGCGGATAAGGCGCGCCACGCGGAAGACGTAGCGGGTCGTGACCTGACAGGCCACGCGATAGAAAAGACCGGGCCGCGGGGCGGGGCCCTCCACGACTATGGTCTCGGCCCGCATGCGGGGATCCTTTGCGGCGCGGGTGGACGGTTGGCGCTCCCGAGCATCATGATGTCCGTCCCGCACGCTACGGGAAACGTCGGGGTCTCGCGCGATGAATCCGCTCCCCACGGTCACCCGCGCGGGGTATAAATGGCGAGAGGGGGGAGCGGAAAAGCCCATTTGCTCCCCCGCCCCCGTCGCATCGTCTTCGTCTCCCTTCCCCCCTCGCCGAGAGAGAGAGTGGAAGAGCGAGAGCAGGAGGGAGAGCAGGAGGGCAGCCGTGCCGCCGTCTGCCGCCGCAGAAAGCCCAGGCCACCGCCGAGCACCCCCGCCCGTCGTTGCGACCGTACGCCTCCTTAGTGACCATGGCAGGCAAGGGCGCGTGGGACGGCAGCGACGTAGATGAGACCTTCATCGAGCACCTCCGCCACCGCCGCAAGCTCCCACGGAGGCATTCTTGGAGGCACGCCTCGCCGGACCGGAGAACTCCCTGGCGCCATGGGAGGGCGAGGTGGTGGTCTTCGCCGACCACTTCCTCCGCGGGCTAGGGCTGCTGGCGAGCACCTTCTTTCGCCGCTTCTTGACACGATTTGGGCTGCAGCCGCACCACCTCCCCCCCAACGCCGTCCTGCAGCTGGCGGCGTATGTCACCCTCTACGAGGGGTATTTGGGGGTTGAGCCGAGGCTCGACTTTTGGTGCCGACTCTTCTTCCTCAAGCGGCAGACGGCGAAGGACCCGATGACGAAGCAGATGGTGATGACCGCCTGCGGAGGCACCATGATCCATATCCGCAAGGGAACCAGTTTCCTGAAGCTCCCGCTGCACGAGCCGGTGAAGCGCTGACAGCGGGGGTTCTTCTATGTGAAGAACGTGAAGCCAGAGGAGGACTACATCAACCTCCCCGACTTCGCCAACCACCCGCCGATCGCGATGATGAACTGGCGGGCGGTTCCGCCTCAGGCGCCCGAGACGGCAGACCGGCTCTGTGAGCGCCTGCTCGAGATGACCAGGTCAGAAGGGCTAAAGGCCATTGACCTGCTGGCCGCGATGATGGCGCGCCAGGTTCAGCCGCTGCAGCGCTGGCCACACCTCATTTGCAAGATGGGAGTACGCCACAACCCCTGTCGGCTCTCCACTAAGGAGCTGAAGCCGACCCGCATGGCGAGAAGGGTGAACGCCATCACGACGACGAAGATGAAAGAAGGCGAGTGGCAATTGGGGAAAACCCCATACAGCCGAAACCGCCCGGCGCCGTGGGTAAGTGTCTAGCCGCCTCCTTCCCCCTGTTTTTTTGTTGCGGTAATGCTCCTCCCCCATTGGCCTGATGGCGCGCCACCCGGCTCGCTTGCAGATCTTCCCGCTGCTGCAGAACTATGGGGAGCCGGCACCCGACACGGCGGAGTCGGATCTCGAGGAGGTTGAGGACACCGATGATGTGGAGCCGGCGTCTCCGGGCGAGCCGGCGCGTTGGAGACCGGTGACGCGGAGACAGAGATGGAGGGGTCCAAAGAGGCCGAATCATCGGGTGAGTCTCCTCCCCAGACGTGCCTATGGGACTGGACTGATGACGATGCTGAAGTGGAGACATCTTGTGTTGCAGAGGCTCCGGAGGATCCCGAATATTCAGAGGGCAAGGTCACGGCGTCGTGGAAGCGCCAACCTCGAGCCGGCGGCGGCTCCAGCCGGGGAGGCCCGGCCGTGGATGACAAGGGAAAAGGGTCGGTTGCCTCCAAGCTGGTGCCCAAGCGCACGGCGACCGCACAGCCGGGCGGTAGCCACGGAGGCGGGGCCAAGAAGCAAAGGGTTGCCCAAGCGGGACCCATGAGGAGGGCGGTCCCCGTCGTTACCGGGTAAGTTCATCTCCTCCTCCATCTTGGTCTGTTTCGCCATCCCCCAGTCCCTCACTCCGTCACCACCAGGGAGGCATGCGCCCTGGGGAGGACCGCGGGCGGCGGGACAGAGAGGGCGGCGCCGCCGATGGTGGGCGAGGAGAGGGAGCGCCAGGCGTGGCGCAACCTCGAGGCGGTCGAGCGGGAGCGAGGTGTCGAGGAGCTCCGTCCATGGGAGGAGACGGCGAAGAGGCGGGCAGGAGCCAGCGGGGAGGCCACTGGTGGAGCATGGGAGTCGATCCCCCCGGCCGAGAGAGGAGGTCGAGGGACCACTGCGGTCCCGGGCGGCGGGCGGAGGAGGCGGACGCGAAGGCCGCGGAGGAAGTGGCGGGGATGGACCTCGACGCCGCCCCGCCGCTGGTGGATGACGTGCCGCCAAGGACGGACGACGCGCCATTGGGGGCGGAAGTGCCAGCCCCGGAGGTGCCGGCCGCAGAGTTGCCGACACCGGAGGTGAGTCGGCAAGGAGCGGCCGGAGGCGGAGCGCCAGATGTGGGGGCTGCGATGGCCGGGGAGACGGTCGCCGCAGGCGCGTCAACGGCGGCCCACGATGCGACAGTGAGAAGGAGGGCTGGTGCCATCATGTCCTCCGACGAGGGAGGACCCGGGGATGGGGGCCGGCCGCAGCAGACCTGGGCGACGGCCAGGAGCCCGGCCCCCGGCGAACCGTCGAGCGCCCTCGAGGATGCGGTGGCTGCCTTAGTGGATGCGTTTGCTACCTGCCGCGCCCAGACTTCGCAGGACGCTCAGGCCGCCAACGACCGGCTGGTGAGCCTGGAGCAGGCGGTTGCGGTGAGTTTGGGGGCGCGCCAACGCACCCACTGGATGTAGCCCCCTGATACGTCTCCAACGTATCTACTTTTCCGAACTCTTTTGCCCTTGTTTTGGACTCTAATTTGCATGATTTGAATGAAACTAACCCGGACTGACGCTGTTTTCAGCAGAACCGCGATGGTGTTGTTTTTGTGTAGAAATAAAAGTTCTTGGAATGACCTGGAAACTTACAAGGAAGTTTTATGGAATATATAAAAAATACCGGAGAAAGAATCAACCGAAGAGGAGCAGCCAGTGGGCCACGAGCCCAGGAGGCGCCCCCCCTAGGGCGCGCCTGGCAGGCTTGTGGGGCCCACGTGGCTCCTCCGCCCTCCTCTCAAGCTCCATATAGCCTCTTTCGTCCAGAAAAAATTAGGAGAGAAGAGTTCATCACGTTTTACGATATGGAGCCGCCACCAACACCTGTTCTTCCTCGGGAGGGCAGATATGGAGTCCGTTCTGGGCTCCGGAGAGGGGAAATCAAAGCCATCGTCATCATCAACCATCCTCCATCGCCAATTCCATGATGCTCTCCATCGTTCGTGAGTAATCTCATCGTAGGCTTGCTGGACGGTGAGGGGTTGGATGAGATCTATCATGTAATCGAGTTAGTTTTGATAGGGTTTGATCCCTAGTATCCACTATGTTCTAAGATTGATGTTGCTACTACTTTTCTATGCTTAATGCTTGTCACTAGGGCCCGAGTGCCATGATTTCAGATCTGAACCTATTATGTTTTCATCAATATATGTGTGTTCTTGATCCTATCTTGCAAGTTGTAGTCACCTACTATGTGTTATGACCCGGCAACCCCGGAGTGACAATAGCCGGAACCACTCCCGGAGATGACCATAGTATGAGGATTCCATGTATTCACCATGTGCTAATGCTTTGTTCCGGTTCACTATTAAAAGGAGACCTTAATATCTCTTAGTTTCCATTAGGACCCCGCTGCCACGGGAGGGATGGACAAAAGATGTCATGCAAGTTCTTTTCCATAAGCACGTATGACTATATACGGAATACATGCCTACATTACATTGACGAACCGGAGCTAGTTACATATCACCCTATGTTATAACTGTTACATGATGAATGCCATCCGACATAATTATCCATCACCGATCCAATGCCTACGAGCTTTTCCTATACTGGTCTTTGCTACGTTACTTTACCGCTACTGCTGTCACACTTTCTACACAAATCACTGCTGCTAGTGTTGCCACTATTACTGTTACTATCATACTACTTTGCTACTAAAACATTGCTGCAGATACTAAATCTTTCAGGTGTGGTTGAATTGAAAACTCAACTGCTAATACTCGAGGATATTCTTTGGCTCCCCTTGTGTCGAATCAATAAATTTGGGTTGAATACTCTACCCTCGAAAACTGTTGCGATCCCCTATACTTGTGGGTTATCAAGACCTTTTTCTGGCGCCGTTGCCGGGGAGCATAGCTCTATTCTCTGAGTCACTTGGGATTTATATCTGTTGATCACTATGAAGAAATTGCGAGATACAAGAAACTGCCATCTAGCTCTGCACTTGATTCACCTTCTGTTATGAGTAAATTTGCGACACCGCCACCTGCTATTAATTCTGATATGTCGCCTGTACTTGATGATGCTACTTCTGCTATACATGATAATTATGATGATGCTTTGCTTTATAATGATGTGCCACTTGGTGAATTTCTTGATGCACAAATTGCTAGAGTTACTACTGAATCAAATGATACTTCTGAAACTGATGAAAGTATTGAAATGGAACTTGCCGTTACACCTGTTAGACCTAGCCCTCCTATATATGAATTGCATGATATACCTAAGGGTTATGTTATGGAAGGAGAGGTAGCTGAAGACTTTCTTGCTTGTAAGGATAGCTATGATCTCGAGAATTTATTACGCAACTGGAAAGAAAAATCTCTGAATGCTAGAATGAAATATGATCCTAAGTTTGCTACTTCACCTATCTTTGTTACTCATAAGGATTATGAGTTCTCTGTCGATCCCGAGTTAATCACTTTGGTTGAATCTGATCCTTTTCATGGTTATGAATCTGAAACTGTTGTTGCACATCCTACTAAACTGAATGATATAGCCACCCTATTCACTAATGAGGAAAAATTCGCTATTACTATATCCTTAAGTTGTTTCCTTTCTCATTAAAGGGTGATGCTAAAACTTGGTTTACTTCTCTTGCTCCTGGTTGTGTGCGTAGTCCCCAGGACATGATATACTACTTCTCTAAGAAATATTTTCCTGCCCATAAGAAACAAGCCACCTTACAGGATATATATAACTTTGTGCAAATTGAAGAAGAGAGTCTCCCACAAGCTTGGGGGAGGCTTGTCCAGTTACTTAATGCTTTGCCTGATCACCCTCTTAAGAAAAATCAAATACTTGATATCTTTTATAATGGACTAACCAATGCTTCTAGGCACCCCCTAGATAGTTGTGCTGGTTGTGTTTTCAGGGAACGAACTGTGGAACAAGCTTAAATTCTATTGAATAATATCTTGAGCAATGATAATGCTTGGACTATTCCCGAACCACCTCCGAAGCCAACTCCGAAGAAAAGAGGTATTCTATTCCTCAGTCCTGAAGATATGCAAGAAGCAAAGAAATCTATGCGAGAGAAAGGTATTAAATCTGAAGATGCTAAGAATCTACCACCTATTGAAGAGATACATGGTCTTGATAACCCGACACAGGTAGTAGAGGTAAATTCTCTTCGTAGATTCAATGAGAGTGATATCCCTTATGAAAACCTGCTAGTTTATGCTTAGATGAATTTGATAACTTTGTTGCTAAACAAAAAAGTTTTAATGATTATGTTAGCAGACAACTGGAACGAAATGCTCGTATGATTGATCATATAAGTGCTTGTGTGGATAGAAATGTTAATGATCTTAAGCTTATTAGTAAACATGCTTCGATGGTGACTACTCAAGTAGAGCAAGTACTTAAGGCTCAAAATGACTTGCTTAATGAATTGAATGATAATTATGTTAAAGTTGTTACTAGAGGTGGTAGAATGACTCGGGAACCTTTGTATCCTGTGGGCCATCCTAAGAGAATTGAGCAAGATTCTCAAGGAATTAATACTGATGCACCTAGTCATCCTGGTAATAGGAAGAAAAAGAAAGATGATAGGAATTTGCATGCTAGTAAACCTGTTACTGTTACACCTGAGAATCAAAATGATATATCTATTTTTGATGCCGAGACAAAATCTGGTGATGAACATGAGCCTAGTGATAATATTGATAATGATGTTCATATTGATGCTCAACCTAGTAATGATAATGATGTGGAGATTGAACCTGCTATTGATCCTGATAACCCACAACCTAAGATAAAAGATATGATAAGAGTGATTTTATTGCTAAGAAGCATGGTAAAGAACGAGAACCATGGGTTCAGAAACCCATGCCCTTTCCTCCCAAGCCATCCAAGAAAAAGGATGATGAGGATTTTGAGTGCTTTGTTGAAATGATTAGACCTATCTTCTTGCAAATGTGTTTGACTGATATGCTTAAAATGTTTCCTTATGCTAAATACATGAAAGACATTGTGACTAATAAAAGAAAGATACCTGATGTTGAGATTTCCACCATGCTTGCTAATTACACTTTTAAGGGTGGGACTCCTAAGAAACTAGGTGATCCCGGAGTACCCACTATACCTTGCTCCATTAAAGGAAATTATGTTAGAACTGCTTTATGTTATCTTGGAGCCGGTGTTAGCGTTATGCCTCTCTCTTTATATCATAGACTTGAATTGGATAAGCTGACACCTACTGAAATTTCTTTGCAAATGGCCGATAAATCAACTACTTTACCTATCGGCATTTGCGAGGATGTGGTTGTTGTGGTTGCAAACGTTACTATCTTAACGGACTTTGTTATTCTTGATATTCCTAAGGATGATGCCATGGCAATCATCCTTGGAAGACCCTTTTTAAACACTGCAGGAGCTGTTATTGATTTCAACAAAGGCAATATCACTTTCCATGTCAATGGTAATGAGCACACGGTGCACTTTCCGAAGAAACAATATCGGGTTCAATGCATAAATTCTATTGAAAAATCTTCATCAATTATTGTTGGAAGCTTTGAAATTCCTTTACCTACTATCAAGATGAGATATGATATACTTATTGTTGGGGATATGCATATCCCCATTGAGGTAACCCAGTGATTTTTCAAAGATTCTCCGGTTTCATGTGATTCGGAAAAAGTTTGTCAAGGAGACTTGATCAACCTCATTGATGGATTTCTTTTGATGACTATGAGATGGATGAATCTAGAAGTCACAACCTTCTGTTCCCAACTTTTACTTTTTGTTATTTAGTAGAAAAATAATAAATATAGCATTATTTTCCTGTTTTCTGCATTATCCGTCCAATAAAAAATGACCTGAAAATAAAGTTCTTCAAATGCCCTAAAATTCAAGTATGATATTTTTCTAGAATATTTAAGAATTTCTGAGATATATAACTAGGCAGGGGGATGCACCAGTGGGCCACGAGCCCAGGAGGCGCGGCCACCCCCCTGGGCGCGCCTGGCAGGCTCGTGGCTCCCACGTGGCCCCCATCCACTTATTCCAGCACCCATCTCCTTCTTCTACGTCCAGAAAAAATCATCTCACAGCTCAAACCCGTGTTCTTGCTCATTTTGCACCATTTTTCGATCTCCTTGTGCAAAGCCCCATTCACCAAACTGTTTTGGGGAATTGTTCCTTGGTATGTGACTCCTCCATTGGTCCAATTAGTTTTTGTTCTAGTGCTTTATTCATTGCATATTATTGCTGCCTTGGTGACCTTGTTCTTGAGCTTTGCATGTTAATTTTATTTGGTCCCAAGTAGTTTTGACGCAAGATATGGCCTCTAGGCACTTGTAGGAGTAGTTGCTATGAGTTTTGTTAAGTTCTGTTCACTTTTATTTTGAGTCACTAAAAATTTCAGAATTCTTTAGAGGAAGAAAGGGAATTATGAGGAGGTTTCTAAGGGGTTCTTCGAGTCATAACCCCAACGAAGATGAGAATGAGAAGAAGAAACCCAAGTATCCAGTCCCCCGAGTTGCAGAAGTTCGAGCATGTGAGTGGCCAAGCGATATGTTCTTGCACGCTGTCGGTCTTCATAAGGATTTTTATTACTTGCTGGAGAACGCAGGCCTTACCGCATTTGTCAAAGATAAGTGTACACAATACCTCCTCCTCACTAATATTTTTGTGCAAAGCTTTAATTTCTACCCGAGGAAGAGTCCTCCTATGGTTGAGTTCAAGTTATATGATATCCCCCAGCACATGTCACGTCAGGATTTTTGCAATGCTAGCAAGTTACCTTATGTTGGGGATATTCATGAACCTCGCCCCCGGGACTTGGAGGCTTTCATTGATACTATTGCCATAGGAGAGGAGAGAGGGCTATCTGGCACTAGAATTGCCAGTGTGCATTTTCCCGTGCTTTGCTATTTCTCTTTATTTGTAGGAAAATGTTTGATTGGCCGTGGCAAGGCCGGGGGTCTTAGTTCCCCAGATCTTGCAGTCTTACGCTCAGCTTTACATAATGATAGAACTTATAGTTTGGGCACTATTGTTGCCCACCGGTTGAACACGAACCGTTTCAAGGGCATGGTGTATGGAGGTATCTATGCTACTCGTCTGGCTAGACATTTTGGGATACCTTCTAGGCTACATGAGGAGGGAGAGATGCTTCTTCCAGAGTGATATTTATATTATGATAGCATGGTTCGCCATGACTTTCTTGATAAAAATTATAATGGGAGGCTAATTTATAACTTGGTATTTAGCCAGAGTACTCGTGAGGTCATTACGTTGCCTGCTCCTTCTTTGTTCAACCTTCATCTAGGCAGGTATATCATTATGCTCTCGGACATCTACGCATACTGGGGCATGGCGCCACCTCAGGCACCCGTGCCCGAGCCACCAGTCGAGTACCAGACGCCAGTTTATTAGTGGGAGCCGGAGGAGCTTACCCAGCAGTTGCATCCTCAGTACACCCCGGAGTACCCCGAAGCTGGTTACTTTCCTCCTTGGGAGTAGACCAACTTAGGCCAAAAGCCTAAGCTTGGGGGAGTACGTGTTTCTCACCGACTTTATATTCATGCTCACACATTCACTTTGATAGTCGGTGTTCACACTTTTTCATTATATCATCCATGCTAGTTTATTTTATTTTTCTCGCATTCTTCTTGTGTGTTTGATTAACTTGAGAAAATTCAAAAAAATGAAAAATGAAAAAAAAACAAAAAAAATTAGTTGTAACTTTACATTCTTGCATGCTTAGTAGTAACTAAGAAAAGAAAACCCAAAAAGATTTCTCGTTCTTCTTTTGCTTGTTGGGAGCTTTCCCGTGTAAATAGTTTTCTTTTTCTTTGGGTCGAGGTAGAAGACCATGATTAAAATGATTAGTGGCTCTCATATGCATTATTGTTTATCCGTCAAAGAGCCATATTACTTTGTCTTCTCCTCTGAGTTTGCTTGCAGATTCCAGCTTAGTCCAATGCATGAACACTCTTATTATTATTCACATCATTCATTCGTGCAAGTGAAGGGAAATAATGACGATATATGATGAAGTGACTGAGCCTGGAAAAGCTGGTATGAACTTGATCTATTTTGTTTTTGTAAATATGACAAGCTCATCGTTCTTACTTCAGCCTTGTTATGAGAGAAACATGTTTGCAATGACAACTTAGAGAGCATAGTTTCTTATGCCATGCTAAATTAGCTAGGAGTTTATAATGGTTTGTCTTGGATGCCAACATGAATTTTAAAATGATTGTGATGTAGTATGATAGGATGGTATCCTCCTTTGAGTGATTCAAGTGGCTTGACTTAGCACATGTTCACACATGTAGTTGAAATAAAATCAACATAGCCTCCACGATATTCATGTTCATGGTGATTTATATCCTACTCATGCTTGCACTCAATGTTGGTTAATCTCAATGCATGTTGATGACTGTTGTCGCTCTCTAGTTGGTCGCTTCCCAGTCCCTTTCTAGCCTTCACTTGTACTACGCAGGAATACTCCTTGTGCATCCACTTCCATAAACCCAAAGTTGTTCCATATGAGTCCACCATACCTACCTATATGCGGTATCTACCTGCCGTTCCAAGTAAATTTGCATGTGCCACTCTCTAAACCTTCAAATAATAATATGTTTTGTATGCTCGAACCGCTCATGTGGTGACAAGGGGCAGTGAGTATCTTCCATGCTAGGCGTGTTATCCTTGATATGTGTTTATTCACTATCACTCACGAGAAAGGGGCCAGTAATTGGAATGCCCAGTTCCATGCTCAAACCATATAAAAATATAATTGCAAACAAAACTTCCCCTGGATTGTTGTTGGTATGGATAGCACCCGAGGATTCGGCTAGCCGTGGAGTGTGATTGATCGGTGGTGGGGGAGTCAAAACTTTACTATTCTGTTTGGGAACCGCCTATAATATGTGTAGCATGGAAGATGGTGAAAACTCTTGGTCATCGCATTGACAATGAAAGCATGCCACCCCAAAATTATTTATCTCTGTTTTAAAAAGCTTGAGCTCTGGCACCTCTGCGAATCAATGCTTCCCTCTGCGAAGGGCCTATCTATTTACATTTCTGTTGAGTCATCCCCTTCTTATTAAAAGCACCAGCTAGAGAGCACCTTCGTCGTTTGTATGCTTTGCCATTAATTGATATTAAGTATGACTATGACTGGATCTTCTTTACCATGAATTACAATTTCTAGTCGGCCCTTGGTCTTTGAAGGTGCTCTGCATTTATGTTTTGCAGTCTCAGAAAGAGCTAGCGAGATACCATCTATTCATATTGTATTACGATTGTTTTGATTGAAGTGTTGACGTTTGAGACTTATTATTATTACTTGCTAGTTAATTATGCCATTGATATGAGTATACCATGAGACCTAAATGTCATTGCTTATGTAGTTAGCTTATGATCTTGCTGAAAATCTGAATATGAGTTAGACATAATTACAACAACAAGATCAAACAAAGTTCGTAAAAGTTTTTCTTTTGTCTCTTTCAGTCTATCAACTGAATTTCTTGAGGACAAGCAAGGCTTTAAGCTTGGGGGAGTTGATACATCTCCAACGTATCTAATTTTCCGAACTCTTTTGCCCTTGTTTTGGACTCTAATTTGCATGATTTGAATGAAACTAACCCGGACTGACGCTGTTTTCAGCAGAACTGCCATGGTGTTGTTTTAGTGCAGAAATAAAAGTTCTCGGAATGACCTGGAAACTTACGAGGAATTTTAATGGAATATATAAAAAATACCGGAGAAAGAATCAACCGAAGAGGAGCAGCCAGTGGGCCACGAGCCCAGGAGGCGCCCCCCTAGGGCGCGCTTGGCAGGCTCGTGGGTCCCACGTGGCTCCTCCGACCTCCTCTCCAGCTCCATATAGCCTCTTTCGTCTAGAAAAAATTAGGAGAGAAGAGTTCATCGCATTTTACGATACGGAGCCGCAGCCACCACTTGTTCTTCTTCGGGAGGGCAGATCTGGAGTCCGTTCTGGGCTCCGGAGAAGGGAAATTGAAGCCATCGTCATCATCAACCATCCTCCATCGCCAATTCCATGATGTTCTCCATCGTTCGTGAGTAATCTCAGCGTAGGCTTGCTAGACGGTGAGGGGCTGGATGAGATCTATAATGTAATCGAGTTAGTTTTGATAGGTTCATCCCTAGTATCCACTATGTTCTAAGATTGATGTTGCTACTACTTTGCTATGCTTAATGCTTGTCACTAGGGCCCGAGTGCCATGATTTCAGATCTGAACCTATTATGTTTTCATTAATATATGTGTGTTCTTGATCCTATCTTGCAAGTTGTAGTCACCTACTATGTGTTATGACCCGGCAACCCCGGAGTGACAATAGCCGGAACCACTCCCGGAGATGACCATAGTATGAGGATTCCATGTATTCACCATGTGCTAATGCTTTGTTCCGGTTCTCTATTAAAAGGAGACCTTAATATCCCTTAGTTTCCATTAGGACCCCGCTGCCACGGGAGGGATGGACAAAAGATGTCATGCAAGTTCTTTTCCATAAGCACGTATGACTATATACGGAATACATGCCTACATTACATTGACGAACTGGAGCTAGTTACATATCACCCTATGTTATAACTGTTACATGATGAATGCTATCCGACATAATTATCCATCACCGATCCAATGCCTACGAGCTTTTCCTATACTGGTGTTTGCTACGTTACTTTACCGCTACTGCTGTCACACTTGCTACACAAATCACTGTTGCTACTATTGCCACTATTACTGTTACTATCATACTACTTTGCTACTAAAACTTTGCTGCAGATACTAAATCTTTCAGGTGTGGTCGAATTGACAACTCAACTGCTAATACTCGAGGATATTCTTTGGCTCCCCTTGTGTCGAATCAATAAATTTGGTTTGAATACTCTACCCTCGAAAACTGTTGCGATCCCCTATACGTGTGGGTTATCACCCCCGAGGCTCGAGCCGGCTGGGGCACAGGTGGGTCAAGCCTAAAGCTGCTTTTGTGGTTCCGCAGGCGGCACATGGCCGTCGGGTGGCTGCGTACAACACCCTAGGGTTGTACCGAGGAGTCGAGAACCAGCTCGCCGTTATCGCCACGGATTTGTGAGGTATGTGCCCTTGTGATCTCTCGGTGGGGGGTGTAGCCCCCGGGAATCAGGCCGGCTGCCCCGGAGGCGGGCTGAATCCCCTCTTTGTTGATTTCTTACGGTGGAGGTCTCTTCTCGTGAAGCCACCCATGCCGAGACGGTCTGCTTCCAGCGCCAGGTGGCGCCTTTACGAGGAACGGGCCCTCCTGATGACGGAGCACGACAGGCTCCTGGAGGAGGCGGACCAAGCGAAGGCGGAGCAGGAGGGGCGCGAGGCGGCCCACCGCCAAGCATTGGCGGACCAAGAAATGGCCCTTCGTCGGGATTCGGAGGAGCGGGAGAGGGTGCTCCGCGAGAAGCTTGAGGCCAAAGACGCTGTGCTCGCCAAGGCGGCCGAGGATGCGCAGGCGGCGCGGGACAAGAATGAGCGCCAGCGCCAGGAGTGGTCGGCCAGGGAGGTGCAGCTACAGGAGCAAGGGCACGAGGTCGACCGGATGCTGCACTTTTCGCGTCTTATTTCTATTTTTCTTGCTTGCCTCCCTGCTTATCCCCTGCCCTCCTCTTAGGGCTCTTCCCCGACACGCGGGAGGCCACGGAGGCGGCCGTGGAGGACGACCGCGAGGCCCGACGGGCGCAAGGAGAGGCCATTGGGAAGCTTGCCCCCTGGACCCTGGACGAGGTGGGGATCGCCGCCGATGCGCGCCTGACAGAGGTTGTCCGTGCCCTGAAGCGGCTCCAAGCATCCGGCTTGGCGCTGGTTCACACCCTCTGGCCTGGCGCGGTGGATTCGGGCTCCATGAACCGGCTGTCCAAGTGGCTGGAGTCCGGGACCGCGCGGGTGAATGCCTGGAGGGCCTCCGCGGCACGCGCCGATGCGGACATGGCGCTGCACATCGCCAGGTCGTGGTACCCCGAGCAAAACTTGGGTTTGCTCATGGCCCAGCGTGCCGGCACCGACGCAGAGTTGGAGGCGGTGGCAGGCGAGCTGCAGGTAAGGGTGAGCGACCTTGCGTCCTTCGCTGTTGTAACACCCTGTTACGCCTGGTGGGATCTAGACTAGCCCCACAGACCAACACTAGTCTTTCCTGCGCACTTTGTCCTTACTCGTGCGCACCCGGGAGCAGCTTCCAGGTCGGTCACCCATCCTAGAATCGTTCCAAGCCAAGCACGCTTAACTCTGGAGTTCTTTTCGAGTGGGCTTCCGGAAAATAAGGAATTCCTTGTTGATATGAGTAGTTTAGCATTCCTATTAAGCCAGGCTCTCACATACACCCCCACTCAAAGGAACCAACGTCCTCGTCGGCCCATCAGGAACGTTCCCTTTTGGCACACGTATGCGCGTCCAGTCCGACACATGTGCCATGTTGTGTGCCAGGACGGGCCACACAAGCCATGCTCCACATGCCCATGCACCTAACCCGCGCATGCCCGTGTAACCGCAAGGGTCGGCTCTGATACCAATTGTAACACCCTGTTATGCATGGTGGGATCTAGACTGGCCCCACAGACCAACACTAGTCTTTTTTGCGCACTTTGTCCTCACTCGTGCGCACCCGGGAGCAGCTTCCCGGTCGTTCACCCATCCTAGAATCGCTCCAAGCCAAGCATGCTTAACTTTGGAGTTCTTTTCGAGTGGGCTTCCGGAAAAGAAGGAATTCCTGGTTGATATGAGTAGTCTATCATTCCTATTAAGCCAGGCTCTCACAGCCGCGTGGGACGAGTATGTCCCGGAGCGCGGGGCGGACGGCGTGGCGATCCCGGAGGACCGGTACAGGCTCGCCCTGGACAACCCGGAGGGGAGCGCCGCCGAGACAGACGATGGGGAGTCCTACACCGACGACTATGCTGAGTCCGATCCGGCTCCGGACGCGGGGGCAGGGGCTTCTACCTCAGCTGCCCCGGGGGCGCCGGCCTCGACGGCGCCAGCACCGCCGGATCCAGAGGCGTGAGCATCGCCGGCTCCGGAGGCGTCAGCACCGCCGGCTCCGTTACTTAGGGTTTTTCTTCTGCATTTTGTCTTAGAATGGAATTCCACCCACTGGGGGTGTATTTGTAATATGTAATGAACTCGTGGCCGTGGGCCTTTTATCGTTAAGACTTATATCATTTACTTTTTACCAAAGAATGTGCGTGCCGGCTCTTCTTTCGCCTTTTGCCTTTTGAATTGTGCTCGCGCGCCGGGATTCCTTCCGGCTTCCACCCCGCCTGCCGGCCAGCCGGGAGCCGGTCTGGGACAGGGATAGGGCTTCACCCTTGGGGAAAATCAGCGAGCTCTTAGAGTCAACCGACTAGGGCTAGGTTGAGCCGGCAGAGGCCGGCTACTAGGAGTAACGTAGCTCCATTGGGCTGGTCCGGCTGCCGCACATCGGCTGACCTCTGTGTGGGAAGTTCCTTCGTACCCCGTGGTCCTTTCAACCGGACAGCCGGGAGCCGGTCTGTAGCTGGTTAGGGAGGGGAGGCAAAGGATTGCTTGCCCACACAATTTGTCCACCTCGGGAGGGAGCCGGGTGAGCCCCCGGGCCCAGGAGTCGGACCCGGTTGAAGCGCCTTAAACAACAGGAAAAACTTTTGGAGGAATCGAAAAGGGGCGTGCCCCAAGTGCCGGCTTGGGGCCCCCGTTGCATTGATAAGCCCAAAAGGGGAGGGATACATACACTGGTTTTTAGCAATAAAATGGACGGAGGAGCTCCGCATTCCATGGGCGCTCCGTCTCCTCGCCGGAGGCGTCTCTCTTGCGCTTCTGCAGCTTCTGGGCGTCTATTAAATAGTACGCGTTGTTGTGCAGCGCCCGACTGACAATGAACGGTCCCTCCCATGTGGAGGAAAGCTTGTGCTGGCCGGCAGTTCGCTGGATCCGCCTGAGCACCAAGTCTCCTTCGCGGAAGGAGAGTGGCTGGATCCGTTTGCTGTGGTAATGACGGAGCTTCTGCTGGTAGATGGCCGTCCGGCTCAAGGCCAGCTCACGGGCCTCCTCGAGGAGGTCGACGCCGTCTTCCCTTGCCTCCCTCGCGTCCTTCTCGGTGTACAGGGCAACCCGAGGCGAATCGAACTCGATGTCGGTGGGGATGATCGCCTCGGACCCATAAACAAGAAAGAACGGAGTGTAGCCGGTCAACCGGTTGGGCATGGTCCGGAGGCTCCAAAGGATAGCCGGTAGCACCTCGACCCAGCGGCTGGCCGACCGGGCCAGTGGCGTCATGAGCCGGGGCTTGATACGGGACATGAGCAGGTCGTTTGCCCTCTCAACCTGGTCGTTCGATTGCGGGGGGCGATGGACGCCAGGTCGAGCCAGATGCCCTGCCTCGAGCAAAAACGCGCTAGCTCGCCCTCGGCGAAGTTCATGCCGTTGTCGGTGATGATGTTGTGGGAGACGCCATAGCGGACTGTGATGTCTTCGATGAACCGGACGGCCGTGGGGCCGTCCAGTTTCTTGATTGGCCGGGCCTCGATCCACTTGGTCAACTTGTCGACGGCTACCAGCAAATGCGTCATGCCGCCTCGTGCGGTCTTGAAGGGTCCCACCATGTCCAGCCCCTAGACGGCAAAAGGCCACGAAAGGGGGATGGTCTGGAGGGAGGTAGCCGGGAGATGGCTCTGTGTGCTGAAGCGCTGGCAGCCCTCACACTTGTCGACCAGTTTCTTGGCCGCGTCTAGAGCAGTCGGCCAGTAGAAACCGTGGCGGAATGCTTTGGCCACCAGGGACCTAGAGGCGGCATGATGCCCGCACTCGCCCTGGTGGATGTCGAGGAGGATCTCTTGCCCTTTCTCCGGCTCGACGCAGCGTTGGAAGACGCCGGTGGTGCTGCGATGAACCAACTCCTGGTTGATGATGTTGTAGGACGGGGCCCGGCGCTGAATCTGCCTTGTAGTGGCCTCATCAGAGGGGAGCTCGCCGCGCTAGAGGAACGCCAGGATGGGCTAGGCCCGTGAGGGAGCTGAGACAGGAGCCGGCTCAGCCACAGGGATTGGCTCGTCAATCCCCGAGACCGGCTCGCCAGCCCCCGGGACCAGCTCGCCGGGCCCAGGGAGTGAGGCGGCGGCAGGAGCGTCGACCGTCATCATGACGGCGACGGGCCCGAAGCCGGCGCACGCAGACGTGGCCGACTCAATTGTAGTGGCAGAAGGCGCCAGCTCTGCGGTTGGCGGTGATGGAACCGGAAGAGCTGCCGCGGCCCGCGGGGCTGGTTAGGCAGCCGGCTTCGCCGAGGTGCCGGTCGCATTTGCCGGCAGGAAGATGGACTCCGATTCGGGAGAAGGCTTGATCGAAGGCTTCAGCAGCCGCTCGAGGGAGACGTCGGCTGGGATGGCCTGCCGGGTGGAGTCGATCTTGGCCAGCGTGTCGGCCGCCTCGTTGTCCGCACGGGGGACGTGGTGGAACTCGCAGCCCTCGAAGGATCCGGTGAGCTGCTAGACGAGGAAGCGGTAGCTGGCCATGTTGGCGTCCCTGGCGTCCCATTCGCCAGAGACCTGTTGCACCACGAGATCGGAGTCGCCGAAGCAGATGATGTGCTGGATGCCGATCTCCCTGGCGAGCCGGAGGCCGTGGACAAGGGCCTCGTATTTGGCCACGTTGTTGGAGGCGGCGAAGTGGATCTGGAGGGCGTAGCGAGCTGGTCTCCCCTGGGAGATGACAGGACGATGTCGGCTCCCAGGCCGGTTCGCATCTTCGAGCCATCAAGCGCATGCGCCAGTGTGTGGAGTCAGGCGGAGGCGGCACGAACTGGGATTCGGCCCAGTCGATGAGGAAGTCGGCCATTGCCTGGGATTTGATGGCGGTGCGGGGCTCGTACCGTATCTCATAGTCGGCCAAGGCAATGGCCTATTTGGCGATCCGGCCGGTGGCGTCCCGGTCGGCCATGATTTCGCCCAGCGGCGCTGTGCTCACGATGGTGATGACGTGCTCCTGGAAGTACTACTTGATCTTCTGGGTGGCGAAGTATATGCCGTAGCACATCTTCTGGTAGTGGGGGTAGTTTTGCTTGGAGGCGGAGAGGACCTCACTGAGGTAGTAGACAAGGCGTTGTGTCGGCAGCGCCTTGCCTTCCTTAGGCCGCTCCACTATCAGGATGACGCTGATGACGCCCTGGTGAGATCCCGCTTGAGGTCGCAGAATGCCGCGTCCGCCTCATCGAACCAGTTGAACAGGGACGGATTCTTCGAGAGGTCCCGGCGGCTCGACCAGGGCCGACTTGTGTAGGAGCCCATAGAGGGGCAGGGCCTTCTCGCCCAGCCGGCTGATGAACCGGCTCAGGGAGGCAAGGCAGCCGGTGAACTTCTGGACGTCGCGGAGCCAGACCGGCTTGGGCATGTGCTCGATCGCCCGGATATTCTCAGGGTTAGCTTCGATGCCGTGGGCAGACAGGAAGAAACCCAGGAGTTGGTCGGCTGGGACGCCGAAGACACACTTCTCCGGGTTGAGCTTAATCTTGTACTCGTGCAAGTTGGCGAACGTCTCCCGGAGGTCGTCGAGGAGGCTGAAATGACTCTTGGATTTGACGACGATGTCATCCACGTAGACATGGACGTTCCTGCCTATGTCAGGCAGGAGGCATTTCTGCATGCAATGCTGGAAGGTAGTGCCTGCATTCTTCAGGCCGAATGACATGGTGATGTAGCAGTAGGCCCCAAAGGGGGTGATGAAGGAGGTCTTGAGCCGGTCGGCCGGGTCCAGCTTTATCTTGTGGTAGCCAGAGTAGGCGTCCAGGAAGGATAGCAGATCGCAGCCGACCGTGGAGTCGATGACTTGATCGATCCACAGTAGGGCGAACGGGTCCTTGGGGCACGCCTTGTTCAGGCTCGTGTAGTCGATACACATGCGCCAGGTCTTGTTTTTCTTCAGCACCGGGACTGAGTTGGCCTGCCAGTCCGGGTGGAACACTTCCATGATAAAGCCGGCTGCGAGCAGCCGGGCGATCTCTTCTCCTATAGTACGCCGCTTCTCCTTGGAGAAACGGTGCAGGGGTTGCTTGACCGGCTTCGCATCCGGTTGTACATGTAGCTTGTGCTCGGCGAACTTCCTCGAAACACCCAGCATGTCCTTAGGGGACCATGCAAAGATGTCCCGATTCTCACGGAGGAAGTCGACGAGCTCGCTTTCCTATTTGTTGTCGAGGCGGGAGCCGATGGTCACGCACTGGGTGGGGTTGGTCGGATCGAGCGGCACTTGCTTGGTGTCCTTGGATAGCTGAAACGAGGCCTCGCCACCCGACTGGGACGGAGGGGCCAGCACGGCCAGCTGGGCAGAGGCGAGGAGCACCAGCCGGTCGAGCTGTCGCTTCTCCTCCGCTATCTCCAGGGCCTCGGCCAGCCGGCTGCCATCTCGCAAGCACGCCATCGACATCTGGTACTTGCCGGCGACGGTGATGATGCCCTTGGGACCCGGCATCTTGAGCTTGAGGTAGGCGTAGTGGGGGATTGCCATGAACTTGACAAGAGCTTTCCGGCCCAGCAATGCATGGTAGGGGCTGTCGAGGTCCACCACCTCGAACGAGACTGGCTCACGGCGGAAGTGACTGGCGTCGCCGAAGAGGATGTCGAGCTTGATCTTGCCGACGGGGGTGCAGGACTTTCCCGGCACGATGCCGTTGAAGACAGCCCGACTTGCCTTCAGGTCCTCCACCTTGAGCCCCAGCTTGAGCAGGGTGTCAAGGTAGAGGATGTTGATACTGCTGCCCCCATCGATCAACACCCGCGAGAAGCGGCACGAGCACCTCTCGGAGGCGATGGTGGGATCGAGGACGAATGTGTAGCTGCCAGGGTTTGGCATCATGGTCGGGTGGTCCGCCCGGCTCCAGGTGACCGGCTTCTTGGACCAATGCATGAAATGGGGAGTCGCGGGCACGGTGGCATTCACCTCGCGGTGGAGCCGGCGCTGGGAGTGCTTGTCCGTCTCTTCGCTGGTGAAGACGACGTAGCAGCCGTCATGTTCGGGGTACTGGTCGAGCAACCGGCCGTCGTTGCGAGACGGGGCCGGGGCCGCTTGGGCCAGACCGGGAGCCAGAGCCGGAGCGGGAGCCGGAGCCGGAGCACGGGATGGTTGCGCGGGGGGAGCCGGGAGGCCGTCCCCCCAGGCCAATCGCTGCGAGAAGCTGCACTGCCGGAGCGTGTGCGTGGCCGGCTTGGCACCAGAGTGGATTTTGCAGGGGAGGTCGAGCATTTGCTCGAAAGTCAGCTTGGGCTGCCAGGCGGCCTTGCCAGTGTGCTGGCGCTGACCGGAGGCCTGGCCAGCCGGCTGCTCCTCCTCGATGGAGGCGACCTGCCGACTCCCGTAGCGGGAGTCGGGCTGGTCGTTCTTGCGCTTGCCGCTCTGCTGCTGCCGGTTGTCGGCCGCCGCCCGTGGCACGGCGAGGGGCGTAGCCGGCTTGGCTGGTGCCTTAGCCTTCATCCGCATCGAGGAATCAGCCGTGGCATATTTGTCCGCTTTGGACATCAGGTCCGCCAGGGAGGTTGGCTCAGAGCACAAGAGTTTGTGCTTGAGGGGGTGCCATCGCAGCAGCCTTTGATGAAGTACTGGATGGCATGCACCTCGTGCACTCCCTCACAGGAGTTGCGAAGCTTGGTCCAGCGCGTGAGGTAGTCACGGAGGGGCTCTTCCGGCCCCTGGACGCACATGGCCAGCTCGTGGGGCCCACCAGGCCGTTTGTAAGTGCCGGTGAAGTTACAGACGAAGGCCTCCTCGATGTCCGTCCAGGTGTTCACGCTGCTGGCAGCCAGGCTTCTCAGCCAGGTGCGGGCCGAGCCGATCAGCATAAGGGGGGCGTAGCGGACAGCTACACGCTTGTTCCCCCTGGTGATGCCGATGGCGGTGGTGTAGTCGATCAGCCAGTCCTCCGGCTTGGCAGCCCCAGTGTACTTCGGGGTGTCGCGGGGAAGTGTGAAGCCGGGCGGAAAAGGCTCGTTGCGGATCCGCGGGCCGAAGCAGGCCGGGCCAATCGAGCCCTCCACCTCGAGGAGAGACGACTGCGCCAGTCGGTCAAGACGGAGCCAGGCATCGTTGTCGCTGTGGGGGATGCGCGGGTCGAGCCGGGCCGAAAGCTCAGGATGGACGGCCGGTGGGACGGACCGCGCCGGCTCTTGCCGCGGGGGCGGAGTGTGCTCGCGGGTGCACCGGCTGCCCCCTGTCGGCGCCTCGTCGCGGCGGTTGCTGCCAGCCGGGTTGTTGCTGCGTCGGTTGTTCACAGCCGGCTGCTCGTTTCCGCACGACGGGGGGCGCTGAACATTGCTCCCCCGGGTGTTCTGGCCAGAGGGACGAGGGGTACTAGAGTGCTGAGCCGGCCGGCGGTAAGCAGCCCCAGCGTCCTCGCCCTCGGGATAGGGAAACTCAGAGATGGCCCCACCGGGGGTGAGGCCGACCTGTTGCGTGTTGGTAGTGTCGATGAGGTCCTTGATGTGCCGCTCACGCGTGGCCCGCTCCTCGCCCTCCAAGGTTGCCAAATCCTCGTAGGCAACCTTGGCGGCGTGCAGGTTGGCCGCGGGGGTGTCGTAAATGGGGAAGCGGCCGCCGAGGATTTCTGTGACCACGCGGCCACGTCCCGCACAGCCCCATGCCGATTGGGCTCGGGGCCATCCGGGGTGAGACCGTACACAGAGTTGTATTCCCGCTGCGCGGCCTCCATCCAGCACCGCTCGGTGATGAGGGCACTGGCATCTACGAACAGCAGGCGGCGGGCCGCCTCAAGCTCGGCCCTGGCGATGGCCGGGTCCGCCATCGTAGTGATAGGAGTGCCTAGACCCTGGAGGGTGGCGGCGAGTGGGTCGGAGGTGCCGGCGCGAGCGGCGGCCGCGCCGGCCTCGTCCGCCCGCAGACGGCCCGAGGTGGTTGAAGAGGCGGTGACCATCACTCCCACGCGGATGTGGGAGCCGATGGCCTCTCCCGTGGCGAGCGCGCCCACGGACGAGGGAGGGTCAGTGCAGTCGAGCACCCCGCTAGGGTACCCGTTGGCCGCCGGCTCACTGGCGAGCCTCAGCTTGCTGAGGTGCCTACCGAGCACGACGACGTCGAGCGCGAGGTCGCAGCCGAGGCACTCGTCAGAGACGTCGGCCGCGCTGCCCGCAAGACCTGTCGGAGCAAGCCCCACGAGCACGCGGTTCCGCCCGGACGCGAGGCAGCCGGGGGAGGTGGTGAAGGGCCCTGCCCGGAGCGTGACTCCGGTCGACGCCGCGGAGGGCCCCACAGTGGGCACTAATTGTCGTGGTTTTGTCACGGCAGATGCCCTGGGTAGGCTTATCGAGAGGGGCCGAAGGACGCCGACGGGCTCCGGGAGCAGGGTTAGGCACAAGCGGTAGTAGACACACGATGTACCCAGGTTTGGGGCCCTCCGTGGGAGGTAACGCCCCTAGTCCTTCTTGGTCTAGTTGAGACAATGATCGGGTTAAAATGGTGCTCCTTGAGCTGTATGGATCGAGGAGGAAGAAGGAGCTAGCTTGCTCTCCTGCCTCTGTGTGTGTGTGTGGTGAACATGGAAGGGAACGAGAGATCGCTCGACCCCCTTGCATGGGGGTGTGATACGTCTTCAACGTATCAATAATTTTTGATCGTTCCATGCTATTATATTATCAACTTTGGATGTTTTATATGCATGAATATGCTATTTTATATTATTTTTGGGACTAACCTATTAACCTAGAGCCCAGTGCCAGTTCCTGTTTTTTCCGTGTTTTTGACCTTTTTCAGATAGGAATATCAAACGGAGTCCAAACGGAATAAAAATTTCGCCGTGATTTTTTATGGAAAATATCAAAAATACCAGAAGAAAAAGATACCGGAGAGTAGTCCCGAGGAAGCCACGAGCCTGGGAGGCACGCCCACCCCTCCTAGGCGCGCCTGGGGGGCTCGTGACTCCCTCGTGGGTCCCCCTGACTTATTCTCGACGCCATCTGGTCTTATAAATACAGAAACCTCCAGAAATAAACCTAGATCAGGAGTTCCGCCGCTGCAAGCCTCTGTAGCCACCAAAAACCAATCGGGAGCCTGTTCCGGCACCCTGCCGGAGGGGGAATCCATCTCCGGTGTCCATCTTCATCATCCCAACGATCTCCATGACGAGGAGGGAGTAGTTCACCCTCGGGGCTGAGGGTATGTACCAGTAGCTATGTGTTTGATCTCTCTCTCATGTTCTTCAGATGTCTTGATCTCTATGTACCGCGGGCTTTGCTACTATAGTTGGATCTTATGATGTTCTTCCCCCTCTCCCTTCTTGTAATGAATTGTGTTTTCCCTTTGAAGTTATCTTATCAGATTGAGTCTTTAAGAACACTTGACGTATGTCTTGCACATGTCTATCTGTGGTGACAATGGGATATTCATGTGAGTACTTGATGTATGTTTTGGTGATCAACTTGCGGGTTTCGTGACCTTGGGAACCTATGCATATGGGTTGGCACACATTTTGACTCTCCGGTAGAAACTTCGGGGCACTCTTTGAAGTTCTATGTGTTGTTTGAATAGATGATTCTGAGATTGTGTGATGCGTATCGTATAATCATGCCCACGGATACTTGAGGTGACAATGGAGTATCTAGGTGACATTAGAGTCTTGGTTGATATGTGTCTTAAGGTGTTATTCCAGTACGAACTCTCGGATAGATTAAACGGAAAGAATAGCTTCGTGTTATTTTACTACGAACTCTTGAATAGATTGATCAGAAAGAATTGCTTTATGGTGGTTTCGTACCCGAGAATAATCTCTTCGCTTGTTCTCCGCTATTAGTGACTTTGGAGTGACTCTTTGTTGCACATTGAGGGCTAGTTATATGATCCAATTATATTATCATTGTTGAGAAAACTTCACTAGTTAAAGTATGAACCCTAGGCCTTGTTTCCACGCATTGCAATACCGTTCGTGCTCACTTTTATCATTAGTTACCTTGCTGTTTTTATAATTTCATATTACCAAAACCTTTATCTACTATCCATATTGCACTTCTATCACCATCTCTTCGCTGAGCTAGTGCACCTATACAATTTACCATTGTATTGGGTGTGTTGGGGACACAAGAGACTCTTTGTTATTTGGTTGCAGGGTTGCTTAAGAGAGACCATCTTCATCCTACGCCTCCCGCGGATTGATAAACCTTAGGTCACCCACTTGAGGGAAAATTGCTACTGTCCTACAAACCTCTGCACTTGGAGGCCCAACAACGTCTACAGGGAGAAGGTTGCGTAGTAGACATCAGGGTGGCCCGGGGGGTTTTATAGGCCAACCCCCCGGATTACAATACGAATAGAAGGTCATAGGAGGCCCCAGCTGGTAGCCTCTCGGGCCGGCTATGGGGGCCGCCAGCTATGGGGTCTTGTCGTTGGTAGGCCCCGCCGGCTGAAGGGTCCCGTCAAGAGCCGGCAGGCCCCGCGCGGTGGGTCCCGGCGCTGGTCACGTCACGGCATGGGTTGCCCCTTGTGGCGTCGTCTTGCAGCAACCAGCCGAGGTCAGCGCTGCGGCCGGCCGCCCTGTAGCCATGTCGAGGCAGGTAATGGAGTGGTTGGGGCGTGCCGGCACTATGGGAAGCCTGGTCACCGTCCTCTAGGGTCAGAGGTCCTGACGCTCTCACTATGGCCATACGGGCACTGACCCCTGATGGGATGGGGACCACTGTTGCCACGCATGTCCTTACGATGGTATCCGATGCGCGGCCGGCTGGGGGGCCAGCCGGCAACGCCCCCAACCAGCCCGCACGTCGTGGCCAACTGGGCGTAGCCGGCGGGCCCCGGCCGGAGGGCCACTGCTGGTAGGGCGCAGCCAGACCGTAGGGGGAGATGGCCCACCCTTTGATTGTGCTAGAAAGCTGGAGCAAGGGAGCGCTTGAGGCTACCCCGAGGTCATACCCCCGTCAGCCTCTGGGTAAAATTCTTCACTTTCTCAAGTTCGGCCTTCACGGTTTCCACCTGTGTTCGGCTCGGCTCCAGTTCCCTGGCCAGTTGCTCGTTCTGCTGCCTTGAAGCATGTATCCTCAGTAAAACATTACACAGACCCTTAATTCGGTCGTTCTGACCAATTCAAGGTTCGCGGGCTACTAGGTTTACATGTGTGTCCGGATTCTTATAGCAGATCACTCACCTGCGGGCTGGACAATATCAGTTTCATGGCTTCCCTGAACCCAGCTCGGTCAGCTCCGATGTGTGCGTCAGCCGAGCGTAGAGCATTGAACTCTTGTCAGGAGAACGCAGAGTGGCATAGGGCTTCTCATCGCCGCTGATGATTCATCGTGTTCTCTACCTTGGATGTAGTAACCGATACCGCGTCCCTGGAGTCTTTAGGGGCCTGATTGACCATAGGGACCTCCGCAGTGGGTTCAGCATTTGCAGAAGATTGGAAATTGTGAGCATTGTCGGACACCCTGGCAACATCCTTTGTAGGAGATGGCTGAACTTGTTGCCTGAGTATTTCAACATAAGATCTCTTGTTAGGCCCTATCGATCGTAATAATAAATTAAGCAGCCGAACAAAGTACCTCTAAGCTGAACGAGTGGTCGGGCCTATCCCCATGACTGTCTCACTTGGCGAATCACTATTGCTACCCAGTCCGGGCATTTCGCCATAGTATATGTTTGTTGCACAGACCGACAACGCTTGGGAGCAGGAGCCGACGCGTTTTGGGTCAATGGAGTATACTTGCCTTTTGCAGGATGAATTTTTCATCTTCTTCCCTGTAGTATGGGAAGGGAATGATCTGCGGTAATCGGCTATGATAGCCACCTTGGAGCGGTCGAGGCTCTCCTGGTAGAAGACCTTGTCTTCAAACTCAATTGACATCTCCAGGTCGTCATGAAATCCCGGATCGTCATCACAAGAATAGTTCTCGGGTTGGGGGGTCGGACAATTAAATGTCTTGACAAAGCTCCTCCATTCCTGTTCACATAGATTAAAGGCTTTGGTCAAAAAGGGACAATTATAAAACCTGGATTCGGGTCACAGAGTCGAAAGGCTCATCCATTCGATGGGATTGTGACTTGAGTATCCCTCCTTGGTCGGTAGCTGAAGAAAATCTTCTTTCTCCCCTTTGTACAGGTCGGCAAGGGAGACTGCTAATGTCGCTTGATTAGCAGGGCCTAGCCGTTGGGAGCGAGTGGGGTCTCTTGTCCCGTTGTAACCCACAAAGGGTGTATTCTTTGCTGAAGAGGTTGAACACATCGGGTGGTGGCAGCGGCCATCACGTCTATCATGGTCAACTTGTGATGAGCTAGTAGCCTCACGTGGGCATCCAAGCGTTGCACTTCGGTGCCGTCCTCTTGGGATGAGCTCTTCGGTCACCAATTGTACCTTTTCTTCAAGAGAGTGTCGGAGTATTCGGGCAAACCCCTCCGAGCTGGATCCAATAAGGGAACGTCCTCGATATAGAACCATTCCGAAGACCATTCTTTGGACTCCTTCTTTGGTGTCCCCACTGGATACCCCGTCCCGGCTATATGGCATATTTCGGCTCCTCGGACCTCTAGAATTGTCTTACCCCAAGTACGAGGGACGAGGAAGAAGTACTTCTTCCACAAATCAAAGTGTGCCTCGCAGCCCAAAAACATCTCGCAAAGGGCGACGAAAGCCGAGATGTGCAGAATGGACCCAGGGGTGAGATGATGGAGCTGGATTGTGACACCCTGGAATTCTACTACAGTGAGCATTGTAATTAAGCCACAGTAATGGCATGGTCTGCCACTGATTATTTTGCTAAGTGGAATATGATCAAGGTGGAATTTCAAATTTCCAATTCAAATTCTCTTCTAATGCTCTATAGATTCAAGTGACAAAATTATATCTTCAAACAGCAAAACAAAAATGTCCCAAAGTTGAGGAATGTTCCAAATTAAATAATGCTAAGAAGAACAACATCATCTGATGTGTGATGTGGCCCCCACCATTGAAAACAGGAGCTGAAAATGCCTTCAAAATCATTTAAAATCAATTATAAAAATTAAACAATTCCTAAAATGTTCAAACTTGACATGGCTTTTCAAAATAGTGCATATTGTTTTATAAACCATGTCCCACATTTTTACTAGTGCAAGTGATGACAAAAATAAACCAAAAAGAAAATAGAAACAAAAGAAAAAAAGGAAAAGAAAATAAAACAGAAACCCCCCCTCCCCCTCTAGGCCGCAGCCCACCGAACCAGCTGGCCCAACCTACCTTTTTTTCCCCGGTCGTCTTCTTCCCACTGCTCACCCGACCGGGGCGACCGCGCGCGCGCGCGTCCCCGCCCGACCAGGTCGCCGGCGACGGCCGTGGGGATAAGAACGGCCCCACGGCCTCACCTGCTCCCTCCCCGCAAACCCTAGCGCCCCCCTGCAAATCTCACCTGCCCCCCTCCCCCCACGCTCTCTCCCCCTCTGTGCCTGAGCGCGCCGTCGCCATGGCCGCCGGCTAACCGCGGCCACGGTCCCTCCCGCGCCCAGCTAAGCCACCCAGAAGCTCCACCTCGCTCCTTTCGACCTCCTCGACCACGAGCTCGAGCTCGGGAGGCCCTGCATCGCCGTCATGGCACTTCTTCCCCCTCGGGTCACCACCGCTCGCCGTCTTCGATTTCCGGTGTCGTCGAGCCTTCCCCGGGCCTATTTCGAACGGCGACAACCCCCGGTGAGACTCCACTTCCTTCCCCCCTCGCTCTCGCCACCGTTAGCTGCCACTAGGGCCCTCCCCGACGAGCAACCAAACCCGCCGCCGCTTGAGCTCGTTGTCGGCGTGGTTCCGGTGACCTTTTGGTCCGGCCGCCGGTGCCATTCGACTCTACGCGGCCCGTAGATCCCATCCCGCTTTATCCCCGTGGTGTTTAGCCCCTAGAACGCACACGCGCAAAACGGCCGAATGCCACCGCCCTCCGGCGAGCTCGTGGCCGTCGTTACGGGCCACCCCCGGCCGCGCCACCATCGCAGATCGACACGGTTCTCTTCCCCGGTTCGAACGTGCCCTTCAGCGGCCGGTTTGGCCCCCTGTGCGCGAAACCCGACCCCTGTCGTGGTTTCGGGTGCTCGCCAGAGCTTCTCCAGCGACGAACGCCGGCCACCTCCGACGTGGCATACCTGGGGTCCACCCCTGGGTCACTGCCAGTGGAGCCCCTGGCCCCAGTTGACTGGGTTGACCGAGTCAACGTGCTGACTGGTCGGCCAGGGCCACTGACTGGTGGGACCCCACACCCCTATCAATGACAGGTGGGTCCCCCTGTCAGCTGGCTAATAAACTGAGTTGTTTATTTTAAAATTAATTAATTGGACTAATGTCTCACTGACATGTCGGGCCCTCACTAATTAACTCTGTTTAGATTTAAAATTAACCCTGGAATCTCCTTGTGCCTATGACATGTGGACCCCACTGTCAGGTTCAAATAGTAATAGCCACTGTCGGCTGCTGATGTCATCCTGATGTCATGATGACATCAGCATTGCACTGTTCTGGATAATGTTGAATTTAATTAATTGAAATAATTTCAGAAAACTATTAAAACTTTAGAAAATCATATATTTTAAACCGTAACTCAGATGAAAATAATTTATGTATGAAAGTTGATCAGAAAAATCCCACGAATTCAAATAAGCCATTCATTCATACGTCACATGCTCCTAGCATGTTGAACATGGAACTTTCCCCTCTGGATCAACTGTCGGAAAAATGCAAAGACCCGGGAATTATCGTCAGGTATTCTCCCGCTACGTCTGCAACGTGTAGTACTGCGTTAGTGCATACCTAGCTCTGCATATTACCATGTCATGCATCGTGATGCATATGTTTGCTTTATATTTATTGTTTATTCTCCCTCTTCTCTCCGGTAGACCCTGAGACTAACGTTGCTGCCGAGTACGACTACGGTCTTGACGATCAGGCCTTTGCCACAGAGCAGCAAGGCAAGCAAAGCCCCTTGAGCATTCCGATATCACCCATTCTTCTCTATCTTATTCTTGCATTAGATTTTGCTACTGTTAGTTAGCTCCTATTCTGATGCATAGCGTGTTTTTGATGAACTGCTAATATTCCTACAATAATACCAACTGCTTAGTATAGGATGGTTAGTGAATCCCAGTGCCCCCCTTAGCCCCAGTTGTCCCTGCTTCTTCCTCGACGACCCGACGACTCGAAGACTCGAAGACTCGGTCAACTGACTGACAAGCCAGGCCACTCACCTCACCGCACTGCCCTAAATTGTATGACTCTGCAGTACTACTATCGAGTACCGAGGGTGACACCTGGTGAAGTACTCCTGATGCTAGTCCTGTAGCGTAGCTTGTCGGTCGTGGTTATCGAGGGTGATTCCTCCTTCCCCATTCCCGACAATGCTTCTGTCATGCAATCCCTCAAGTGTGGGACTTTCGAGGGTGATTCCTTTACAGTCCACCCTGGCGGTTATATCGAGCGGGGACCCCTTGAGGGTGATTCCTCAGTTCCCGTCTTGACATTATATCCACACAGTTACTATTGACTTGGCCCTGGGCTAACATGGCGGGACTAAAGGGACGGGCGGTACCACCCTGTTGAGGTGGACTTGAGTTCCCGACAGCCCTGAGATGGGTCGGCCCCAAGGGTACCCGTGTGAGTAAGATTTGGTGGATGCACCGTAAGGCATCCGAAGACTTGGTGGGGTGCGCCGGTAAGGCACCCGAGTGTTATTGGCGGGGCAACGGCCTGCAATATGGTTCGAGCTTGCCCCGCATTGATTAAAATGATAATGGGTTGGGTATTTGATCCGAGTTGGTTGTTGACCTTCTTACGCACTAAACCTTCACGTGGGAGAAGTTATGGGTGCTCAGCGTCGTTGTATCAGCCGAAGCTCTTCGGACATCAGCAATGGAGCGATGCGCGCTGGATTGGGCTCGAACGTACAGCTCCCGGACTAAGTGTACTAGGTCTGCTATCGGCCGCGTACGCATCGTGTAGGAGTGCAAGGGCAAGTGGGCCCACGAACCTGCGTGCTTAGGAGTAGACCGGCGGGCTAGCCTCTTCGTTGAGTCTAGGTGGGGCGACGACGTTTTGGATCCCGAGGCCGGGCATTACCCTGGAAAGTGTGCCCAGCCGAAGGTGTTCAAGCGTGTTGGAAATGCGGTGCGCCCCTGCAGGGAAGAACCATCTATTCGAATAGTCGTGTCCACGGTAATAGGACGATTTGGAGTTGTACCTTGACCTTATACAACTAAAATGGTGCTTTACTTTAAATGTTTCGTGGCCTCAGGATTGCTTCCTCGCAGGGAGTCGAGGAAGAATCTCTGGACGTGGTTACTTGATAAAATTGCTACAATAATATGGCTATATATGAGATACCAGTCTACTCTCTTCTCATGCTGCAAGATGTTGAAGATGCTAGTCTTCGATAGGACTAGGCCTTCCCCCCTATTCTTGCTTTTTGTAGTCAGTCCAGATATAACCCCACCCCTTGATAATGATGCATAGCTAGCATAGTTCTGATGTCAGTCTTGCGAGTACTTTCAATGAGTACTCACCGCTGCTTTGCTTTCTCTTTCTCCCTCGTTGCGATTCTGCGTTCAGACGATGGAGCCCAGGAGATGGAGTATGCCAGAGACGACTACTACAACACCGCAGGATCCTACTACTACGTGGAGGCGGCCCCCGACCAGCAGTAGGATAGGAGGTCCCCAGGCAGGAGGCCTCGCCTCGTTCGATCCGTTGTTATGTTTGTACTAGCCTTCTTCAGGCAAGACTTGTCTAACTTATGTTTGTACTCAGATATTATTTGCTTCCGTTGACTCGTGCTTGTTGAGCTTTGTATTCGAGCCCTCGAGGCCCCTAACTTTTAATATGAAGCTATATGACTTTAATTTGTGGCTAGAGTTGTGTTGTGATATTGATTAGTGAGTCCCTAATCTTGGTCGTACGCATTGCGTGTATGTTTAGCGTATGGTTGAAATTGGGGGCGTCACAAGTTGGTATCAGAGCCGACTACCCGTAGATAGCCCCCTTTCCAACTCCTTGGCCGAAGTTGGGTCTAGTGCTAAAAAGACTTTTACTAACACTGATGTTGTGGCTTACGGGCCCACATCTCAATTGGGTGGTATTAGGTTCTTTTACTCCTCGTCTATACTCTCGGTTCTGATCACTCTTCTCCTTTGGGTTAAAGATTTTTCGTAACTCTAACATTAGGTTCACGTGATCACATCCATCGGAGATTAGTTTTCGCCGACCATTGTTTGCCTTTGAGATTATATCGCACACACTGTCATTTGACACCTTTAAAATCTTCTTGTTACAGATGCGTCCCGGTAGGCAGATCGTTCTTCTGACCTTCGCACGGGATACGCCTGGGTTCCCAGCCATTTTGGTCGGCCTCTTGAAGAAGCTGGGATATCGCTGGTACCCCGAGTACACTGTTTACGAGGACTACCGCGAGTTCAACCAGGAACAGTATGAGACTGTGATGGTTATCTGGGATCGACAGGACCTCTCCATCACTGAGCTGCACACCTTCCGTGGCATTGGAGTGACTGTCGAGATGGCCGTACAGGATGCTTCTTATGCTGCTATTGTTTGACTCCGTGCAGCGAACTCTTGTTTGGAGGAGACGACATACATATACATTCCGTATGTCCCTGCTGGAGTTGATACGGCCGCCGACGCTGAGGTCTTGGCCCCTTTCGCCGGGCAGCGCAACGACCGATCCTACACTGCTGTCTGCACCCCCTACGTGAGTCGTCGTTACGACCCACAGGTTCTGGTTCAGTACACTAAGGCATTGGATCGCACTGTCAGGGCTCTTAACTTCGAGTTATGGGCCACCCGTGATCACCTTTATCGGGCATTGACGCATCTATTGCCAGCAGTCACCGTGGGGATACATCCGGAGAACATCTTGTACCCGCCTCGGACTGCTTTTCCTCCAGGTCTTGAGTGGCCCGAGGTTCGAGGTCGTTATCCGGAATGTGGACCTGCACTCCCGCTCAGTATGCAGCGAATACATCAGAGTCTGCACGGGATGCAGAACACTGCCACCAGGTTCAGCATTCAAGGTCATCAACAGTTCCCCGACTTCTATCGTTGTCCCCGACGTTGACATAGCTTTTTGCTATGGCCGTTGTTGTATCCCTCTACCGCGTGCCTGCGTGCCTCCTAGTTGTTTAGGTTAATTACATGTCGGACCTATCGTCTATGTTGTAACAGACTTATGGTTTGTAATAGACCTATGTTTGGATCTGCATGCTAAATTCGAACTGTCATGTCGTATCTGTTGCACTTCCTTCAATTGAGAAATTTGCTTCTTAGTTAACTCATTATCTTTGCAATGCCCAATGCTAAAATACCACTGTTAATTGTTTCGACAGAATGGTTAGGCCAGCTGGTCGTGGTCGTGGTGCGGATGACCACCCACCGCCACCTGAATACATGGCTGGTATGATGCAGCAGTTTGAACTGAATCGCCGATTTATGCAAGGGCTTATGGACCAGTTCCCAAGGCCGAACATGAATCAACCGCCAGCCCCAATAACCCTACAAGACTTCATTCGCCTCAACCCTGCGATCTACCACAGCTCAACTCAGTCGCTTGACGCAGATGACTGGCTCCGTGACATCACTTATGAGCTGGAATCCTCACGCGCTCCAGTGGCTAACTATGTCACCTTTGCCTCGTACTTTCTGAAGGGCCCCGCTGCTCAATGGTGGGATAGCCACCGACGCTCGCAGCCTGTTGGGACAATCATCACCTGGCCGGAATTCCAAGTTGCGTTCCGCGCTCGCCATATTCCTTAGGGAATGATGGACAAGAAGAAGCGTGAGTTTCGCAATCTCATCCAGGGCAACAAGACTGTGGATGCTTATCAGCGGGAATTTCTGGACTTATCTCGCTATGCTAAAGAAGATGTTACAACGAATGCTCGCAGGCAGGAGAAGTTCCGCGAAGGCCTCCACCCTGATATCAAACTGGCACTCCTTGTTCAAGACTTCGACAACTTCGCCACCCTTGTGAACAAGTCCATAATGGTGGAAACAGGTCTGCAGGACTACAAGGACAGCAACAAGCGCAATCGTGACATGGGCTCATCTTCGGGCTCAGCAAGTCAGAAGCGCAAGATCTGGATTCCCCACAACATGTATCATGCACCTGCTCCTGCTCCAAGGCCATCCTATGTTGCACCTCGCCTGCCTCCACCACCGAGGCAGCCAAGGCTCCCTGCTCCGCCACCACGAGCTCTTGTTCCCCCTTCTCGTCCTGAGGATGGCTTATGCTTCAAGTGTGGTCGTCCAGGGCACCGTGCTAGAGAATGCAGGCAGAATCAGAATCAACTTGCACTGCCTTCCAACCAGCCTCGCAACAGCAATGCCAGGTCTGCTCAGGGACGTGTTCAGGTTAACCATGTTGATTTGAATGAAGCTCAAGACCAGCCTTCTATTGTGATGGGTACCCTTCTCGTCAACTCGGTACCAGCTTCCGTATTGTTTGATACAAGAGCATCGCATTCTTTTAAGTCTAAAGAATTCGCATACTTGCATGGCATTAAATACGAAGACATGAACACCCCAATAGTGGTAAACACCCCCGTTGGCCAGTGTCAAACCTCTATGGTTAGTCACGACGTTCCCATAGAAATTGAAGGGCTAGAATTCCATGCTTCCCCCATTATATTGAAGTCCTCCAAGATCGACCTTATTTTGGGGATGGATTGGCTGAAAGCACATACTGCTTCTGTCGTTTGTGCCACAAAAACTGTCCACCTCTTGCATCCTTCAAATGAGATAGTCAGCTACCATGCTCATCTCGTTCGGGATGCTGAAGCCCGGCTATATGCCATGAATGCATTAAATGAGTCACCCCTTGAGGGGATTGAAAATGTTCCAATTGTCCCAGATTTCCAAGATGTTTTTCCGGAAGAACTCCCAAGGATTCCCCCTGCTAGAGCTGTCGAGTTTGTCATCGACTTGGTACCTGGTACCACTCCTATAGCCAAGCGTCCGTATAAGATGCCACCCCATGAACTGCTTGAACTTAAGCAAGAAATTGACAATTCGCTACGGTTAGGTTTTATTCGTCCAAGTTCCTTTGCTTGGGGAGCACCTTCTCTCTTTGTTAAGAAGAAGGATGGAACAAACCATTTGGTCCAGGATTATCGGCCAATAACCAAGCTACAATTCAAAACAAATATCCGCTACCTCGGATCAATGATTTGTATGATCAACTTGCTAGTGCCTCAATCTTCTCTAAACTCGACTTGAGGTTGGGTTACCATTAGATCCGTGTTCGCGAAGAGGATATTCCGAAGACCGCATTTGTTACTCGCTATGGTTCATACGAGTATACCGTCATGTCCTTTGGTCTAACTAATGCTCCAGCAACCTTCTCTCGTTTAATGAATTATATCTTCATGGACTACCTCGAAAAATTCGTCGTGGTTTATCTGGATGATATTCTGGTATTTTCCAAAAATAAAGAAGAACATGCTGAACACCTTCGCCTTGTATTGGAAAGACTTCGGGAACATCAGCTATATGCCAAGTATTCCAAGTGTGAGTTCTGGATGGACGAAGTAACCTACCTTGGTCATGTGATCTCCAAGGATGGTATTGCGGTCAACCCTGAACGAGTTCAGGCTATTCTTGACTGGACTCCCCCGAAGAATATCAAGCAAGTTAGAAGTTTCCTCGGACTTGCTAGCTATTGCCATCGATTTGTCGAGAACTTCTCCAAGATTGCAAGGCCTTTAACCAATCTGCTTCACAAAGGTGTTAAGTTTGAGTGGACAAAAAAATGTCAGGAGAGCTTTCAGGCACTTAAAGACAAACTGACGTCTGCTCGAGTGCTTGCTCCTCCGGATACTCGTAAGGACTTTGTAATTTATTATGATGCTTCGCGTCGGGGAATAGGCTGTGTCCTAATGCAAGAGCGCAAGGTGGTTGCTTATGCCTCTCGTCAATTGCGTCCTCATGAAGAGAACTACCCAGTTCATGACCTTGAACTTGCTGCCGTAATACATGCACTAAAAGAGTGGCGGCAATACCTTGTTGGTAATTGATGCGAGATCTACACCGATCACCAAAGTCTGAAGTACTTGTTTACTCAGCCAGATTTGAATCTCCGTCAGCAGAGATGGATGCAGCGCATAGCAGATTACAACGTGGGAATTTCTTATACACCTGGCAAGGCTAATGTAATGGCTGATGCGTTGAGCCGCGAGTCTTACTGCAATCACCTTCAGGTTCACAAGGTTCATCCTCTTCTTCAAGAAGAATTCCGCAAGCTGAACCTCCATATTGTTCCTCAGGGTTATCTCGTTCCCCCTCCACCGGAGAACCGCAAGATGAACCTTCGGGTTGTTAACCAGGGATCTTTGAGTAACCTGGTCGTTGAACCACATATTATGGGTAGTATCAAAAGGATGCAGCGCTATGACAGTGAAGTTGAAAGGATTAAATTCTATCTGTCGAAAGGTAAACCCTCATGTATCACCGTTGCTGATGATGGTGCCGTGTATTTCAAGGGACGCTTGTTCGTTCCAACAAAAATGGAAAACTTGAATATGACTGATAGGATATTGAAAGAAGCTCATGATACTCCGATGTCTATTCATCCGGGTAGCACCAAGATGTACCGAGACATCCGTCAAAGGTTCTGGTGGTTGAATATGAAACAAGACATTGCTCGCTATGTTTCCGAGTGCGACATTTGCCGTCGTATCAAAGCAGAACATCAGAAGTCTGCTGGAACTCTGCAACCGATTTCTATTCCTGAATGGAAATGGGATCATGTTGAAATGGACTTCGTCACAGGTTTTCCCAGGTCACAGAAGGGTAATGATGCTATTCTTGTCGTCATTGACCAACTGAACAAAGTTGCACATTTTCTGGCTATCAAGGAAACTATTACTGCTAGTCAGCTGGCAGATCTTTACATGTCCAGGGTTGTTTCGCTCCACGGTATCCCATTGGTGATTAGTTCAGACCATGGCAGTTTATTCACTTCAAGATTCTGGGCAAGTTTCTAGGAAGCTATGGGGACTCATCTGTCCTTCAGCACCGCTTTTCACCCTCAATCCCAGGGGCAAGTTGAAAGAGTCAATCAAATTCTCGAAGACATGCTTCGGGCTTGTGTCATTTCCTTTGGCAAGAAATGGGAGGAATCTCTTCCATATGCTGAGTTCTCCTACAACAATAGCTATCAAGCTAGTCTGAAGATGGCTCCTTTTGACGTATTATATGGACGTAGGTGTCGGACCCCTCTGAATTGGCCAGAAGCGGGGGAGCGTACACTTATCGGTCCGGATATTGTCCAACATGCCAAAGATCAAGTTCGCATTATTCACGCAAATCTGCAGGTTGCTCAGTCTCGTTAGAAAAGTCAGTATGACCGTCATCACAAAGATATGGTCTATCAACCTGGCGAAAAGGCTTATCTTCGAGTCACGCCAATGAGAGGTACACACCGTTTCAGGATCAAGGGCAAGCTGGCCCCTCGATATATTGGTCCTTTCAAGATTCTCGAAAGGCGTGGAAAAGTGGCATATCAACTGGAATTACCGCCAAACCTTTCTCAGGTTTATGATGTGTTCCATGTGTCACAGCTTTGTCGCTGCTTCAAGGATCCTATCCGAGCAGTGGACCATGATATGCTTGAAC
This sequence comes from Hordeum marinum, assembly GCA_022496015.1. Taxonomy (NCBI): domain Eukaryota; kingdom Viridiplantae; phylum Streptophyta; class Magnoliopsida; order Poales; family Poaceae; genus Hordeum; species Hordeum marinum. The sequence goes on from CM039676.1 coordinate 35,469,705, forward strand.
TGCAACAAGACCTTTCCTATGAAGAACAACCAGTCCGCATTCTTGATGAAACCGAACGTCAGACTCGCCAGAAGGTTACCAAGTTCTTCAAAGTGCAGTGGGCTAATCATTCTGAAGATGAGGCCACTTAGGAACGCAAAGATTATCTTCGTGCAGAATACCCCGGGCTCTTTCCTTCTACTACTTAATTCTCGGGAGGAGAATTCTTGTTAGTAGGGGAGAATTGTGACACCCAGGAATTCTACTACAGTGATCATTGTAATTAAGCCACAGTAATGGCATGGTCTGCCACTGATTATTTTGCTAAGTGGAATATGATCAAGGTGGAATTTCAAATTTCCAATTCAAATTCTCTTCTAATGCTCTATAGATTCAAGTGACAAAATTATATCTTCAAACAGCAAAACAAAAATGTCAGAAAGTTGAGGAATGTTCCAAAATAAACAATGCTAAGAAGAACAACATCATCTGATGTATGATGTGGCCCCCACCATTGAAAACAGGAACTGAAAATGCCTTCAAAATCATTTAAAATCAATTATAAAAATTAAAAAATTCCTAAAATGTTCAAACTTGACATGGCCTTTCAAAATAGTGCATATTGTTTTATAAACCATGTCCCACATTTTTACTAGTGCAAGTGATGACAAAAATAAACGAAAAAGAAAATGAAAAAGAAACCCCCCTCCCCCTCTGGGCCGCAGCCCACCGAACTGGTTGGCCCAGCCTACCTTTTTTTTCCCGGTCGTCTTCTTCCCACTGCTCACCCGACCGAGGCGACCGCGCGCGCGCGCGTCCCCGCCCGACCAGGTCGCCGGCGACGGCCGTGGAGATAAGAACGGTCCCACGGCCTCACCTGCTCCCTCCCCGCAAACCCTAACGCCCCCCCTGCAGATCTCACCTGCCCCCCTCCCCCCACGCTCTCTCCCCCTCTGTGCCCGAGCGCGTTGTCACCATGGCCGCCGGCTAACCGCGGCCACGGTCCCTCCCGCGCCTAGCTAAGACACCCAGAAGCTCCGCCTCGCTCCCCTCGACCTCCTCGACCACGAGCTCGAGCTCAGGAGGCACTGCATCGCCGTCACTGCACTTCTTCCCCCTCGGGTCACCGCCGCTCGCCGTCTTCGATTTCCAGCGCCGTCGAGCCTTCCCCAGGCCTATTTCGAACGGCGACAACCCCCGGTGAGCCTCCACTCCCTTCCCCCCCCTCGCTCTCGCCGCCGTTAGCTGCCACTAGGGCCCTCCCCGACGAGCAACCGAACCCGCCGCCGCTTGAGCTCGTCACCGGCGTGGTTCCGGTGACCTTTTGGTCCGGCCGCCAGTGCCATTCGGCTCTGCGCGGCCCGTAGATCCCATCCCGCATTATCCCCGTGGTGTTTAGCCCCTAGAACGCACGCGCGCAAAACGGCCGAACGCCACCGCCCTCCGGTGAGCTCGTGGCCGTCGTTACGGCCCACCCCCAGCCACGCCGCGGCCGCAGATTGATGCGGTTCTCTTCCCCAGTTCGAAAGCGCCCTTCGACGGCCGGTTTGGCCCCCTGTGCGCGAAACCCGACTCCCGTCGTGGTTTCGGGTGCTCGCCGGAGCTTCTCCGACGGCGAACGCCGGCCACCTCCGACGTGGCATACCTGGGGTCCACCCCTGGGTCACTGCCAGTGGGGCCCTGGCCCCAGTTGACTGGGTTGACCCAGACAACGTGCTGACTGGGCGGCCAGGGCCACTGACTGGTGGGACCCCACACCCCTATCAATGACAAGTGGGTCCCCCTGTCGGCTGGCTAATAAACTGAGTTGTTTATTTTAAAATTAATTAATTAGACTAATGTCTCACTGACATGTGGGGCCCTCACTAATTAACTCTGTTTAGATTTAAAATTAACCCTGGAATCTCCTTGTGCCTATGACATGTGGACCCCACTGTCAGGTTCAAATAGTAATAGCCACTGTCGGCTGCTGATGTCATCCTGATGTCATGATGACATCAGCATTGCACTGTTCTGGATAATGTAGAATTTAATTAATTGAAATAATTTCAGAAAACTATTAAAACTTTAGAGAATCATATCTTTTAAACCGTCACTCAGATGAAAATAATTTATGTATGAAAGTTGATCAAAAAATCCCACGAATTCAAATATGTCATTCATTCATATATCACATGCTCCTAGCATGTTGAACATGGAATTTTCCCCTCCGGATCAACTGTCGGAAAAATGCAAAGACCCGGGAATTATCGTCAGGTATTCTCCCGCTACGTCTGCAACGTGTAGTACTGCATTAGTGCATACCTAGCTCTGCATATTACCATGTCATGCATCGTGATGCATATGTTTGCTTTATATTTATTATTTCTTCCCCCTCTTCCCCCTCCGAGTACGACTACGGTCCTGACGATCAGGCCTTTGCCACAGAGCAGCAAGGCAAGCAAGCCCCCTTGAGCATTCCGATATCACCCGTTCTTCTCTCTATTATTCTTGCATTAGATTTTGCTACTGTTAGTTAGCTCCTATTCTGATGCATAGCCTGTTTTTGATGAACTGCTAATATTCCTACAATAATACCAACTGCTTAGTATAGGATGGTTAGTGAATCCCAGTGACCCCCTTAGCCCCAGTTGTCCCTGCTTCTTCCTGGACGACCCAACGACTCGACGACTCGAAGACTCGTCAACTGACTGACAAGCCAGGCCACTCACCTCCCCGCACTCCCCTAAATTGTACGACTCTACAGTAGTACTATCGAGTATCGAGGGTGACACCTCGTGAAGTACTCCTGATGCTAGTCCTGTAGCGTAGATTGTCGGTCGTGGTTATTGAGGGTGATTCCTCCTTACCCATTCCTGACAATGCTTCTGTCATGCAATCCCTCAAGTGTGGGACTTTCGAGGGTGATTCCTTTACAGTCCACCTTGGCGGTTATATCGAGCGGGGACCCCTTGAGGGTGATTCCTCAGTTCCTGTCTTGACATTATATCCACACAGTTACTATTGACTTGGCCCTGGGCTAACATGGCGGGACTGAAGGGACGGGCGGTACCACCCTGTTGAGGTGGACCTGAGTTCCCGACAGCCCTGAGACGGGTCGGCCCCAAGGGTACCCGTGTGAGTACGATTTGGTGGATGCGCCGCAAGGCATCCGAAGACTTGGTGGGGTGGCCGGTAAGGCACCCGAGTGTTATTGGTGGGGCGACGGACTGCAATATGGTTCGAGCTTGCCCCGCACTGATTAAAATGATAATGGGTTGGGTATTTGATCCGATTTGGTCGTTGACCTTTTTACGCACTAAACCTTCACATGGGAGAAGTTATGGGTGCTCAGCGTCGTTGTATCAGCCGAAGCTCTTCGGACGTCAGCAATGGAGCGGCGCGTGCTGGATTGGGCTGGAACGTATAGCTCCCGGACTGAGTGTACTAGGTCTGCTTCCGGCCGCGTTCGCATCGTGCAGGAGTGCAAGGGCAAGTGGGCCCACGAACCTGCGCGCTTAGGAGTAGACCGGCGGGCTGGCCTCTTCGTTGAGTCTAGGTGGGGCGACGATGTTTTGGATCCTGAGGCCGGGCATTACCCCGGAAAGTGTGCCCGGCCAGAGGTGTTCAAGCATGTTGGAGATGCGGTGCACCGCTACAGGGAAGAACCATCTATTCGAATAGCCGTGTCCACGGTAATAGGACGACTTGGAGTTGTACCTTGACCTTATACAACTAAAATTGTGCTTTACTTTAAATGTTTCGTGGCCCCGAGATTGCTTCCTTGCAGGGAGTCGAGGAAGAATCTCTAGACGTGGTTACTTGATCAAATTGCTACAATAATATGGCTATATATGAGATACCAGTCTACTCTATTCTCATGCTGCAAGATGTTGAAGATGCTAGTCTTCGATAGGACTAGGCCTTCCCCCCTATTCTTGCTTTCTGCAGTCAGTCCAGATATAACCCCACTCCTTGATAATGATGCATAGCTAGCATAGTTCTGATGTCAGTCTTGCGAGTACTTTGGATGAGTACTCATCGCTGCTTTGCTTTCTCTTTCTCCCTCGTTGCGATTCTGCGTTCAGACGATGGAGCCCAGGAGATGGAGTATGCCGGAGATGACTACTACAACACCGCAGGAGCCTACTACTACGTGGAGGCGGCCCCCGACTAGCAGTAGGATAGGAGGTTCCCAGGCAGGAGTCCTCGCCTCGTTCGATCCGTTGTTATGTTTGTACTAGCCTTCTTAAGGCAAGACTTGTCTAACTTATGTCTGTACTCAGATATTATTTGCTTCCGCTGACTCGTGCTTGTCGAGCTTTGTATTCGAGCCCTCGAGGCCCCTGGCTTGTAATATGAAGTTGTATGACTTTAATTTGTGGCTAGAGTTGTGTTGTGATATTGATTAGTGAGTCCCTAATCTTGGTCGTACGCATTGCGTGTATGTTTAGCGTACGGTCGAAATTGGGGGCGTCACATGGATCCCATAGAACTCCAATAATCCCCTTAGGAAAGGATGAATGGGGAACCCGAGACCCCGCAAGAGGAGGGTATGAAGCATATTTGCTCTCCCTTTTGAGGATTAGGGAAGTTTTCCATGAAGGCTTCACCATTGAAAGAAGTCAAACTGGCGCGGGTAACCGCTAGATCCGAGGAAGGAAGATACCCTTGGGTCTCGAGGTTGCGCAGTCGAAGGAGAGATACGGAGCATCTTGCCCAATCCCCGGGACGAGAGACATAAGGGCGCGAGGAAGAGCTGGGGGCGCTCGGCATGTTCTTGTGGTGATCTCTAGCTAAAGGGTTTTTTTGATGGAGAGGAAGTAGAAGATGTGACCCTGACCACGATTCAATTTGTTTAAATGGGTGGTGCCTCCTTTGTGGGAGGGGCAGTCTTGTAAAAAGCTACTGAACCGCTCGTCTCCCCTCGGCGCACAAGGATCGAGAAGCGCTGAAAGTTATTACAATGGGCCCGACAAGTTCGTGCCGCTTGGGATTTCACCGATGACTGAATGGTTGCTGAACAATAAGGGATAAAGGGACTCATGTCTGGATATTATACCACGGCATTGGAGGCTAGTCCGAGGCTACTGAGGGAGTCCTGGTTTAAGGGGTCCTCGGATGGCCGACCTGTTTCTCATGGGTCGGACTATGTGGGCCACTTGCTGAGCATTGGATTGATCAAAGGCCCCATCGCCAGGGAGGAAGCTTCATGAGTCGTGGCATGTCCTCCAAGTTTGAAAGAGTAGATATGCATGTTTTTCCTTTGATGTGTAGCCGACCATGTGTAAACCCTAGGTACCCTTCGCTTCTATATAAGCCGGAGGGTTTTAGATTGTAGGGTAGAGAAACTCGTCTAGGGTTTAGCTATTCGATCTCGAGGTAGATCAACTCTGTAACCTTCATATGATCAATATAATAAAGCAGGACGTAGGGTTTTACCTCCATCCGCGGGTCCTCCCTCGTCGGAGGACACGATGGCACCAGCCCTCCTTCTCGCCATCGCGCCAGGGGCCGCCGTTGACGTGCCTACGGAGACCGTCTCCCCGGCCATTGCGGGCCCCACCTCCGGCGCTCCGCATCCGGCCGCTCCTTGCCGACTCACCTCCGGTGCCGGCACCTCTGGGGCCAGCACTTTCGCCCCCAGCGGCGCGTCGTCCGTCCTCGGCGGCACGTCGTCCACCACCGGCGGGGCGGCGTCGAGGTCCATCCCCGCCGCGTCCTCCGCGGCCTTCGCATCCGCCTCCTCCGCCTGCCGCCCGGGACCGCAGTGGTCCCTCGACCTCCTCTCCCAGCCGGGGGGGGCTGGCTCCCATGCTCCACTAGCAACCTCCCCGCTAGCTCCTGCCCGCCTCTTCGCCGCCTCCTCCCACGGGCGGTGCTCCTCGACATGCCGCTCCCGCTCGGCCGCCTCGAGGTCGCGCCACGCCTGGCGCTCCCTCTCCTCTGCCGCCGTCGGCGGCGCCGCCCTCTCCATCCCGCCGCCCGCGGTCCTCCCCAGGGCGCGCTCCTCCCTGGTGGTGACGGAGTGAGGGACTGGGGGATGGCGAAACAGACCAAGATGGAGGAGGAGATGAACTTACCCGGCAACGATGGGGACCACCCTCCTCATGGGTCCCGCCTGGGCAACCCTTTGCTTCTTGGCCTCGCCTCCACGGCTGCCGCCCGGCTACGCGGCTGCCGTGCGCTTGGGCGCCGGCTTGGAGGCAACCGACCCTTTTCCCTTGTCATCCACGGTCGGGCCTCCTCGGATGGAGTCGTCACCGGCTCGAGGTTGGCGCTTCCGCGGCGCCGTGACCTCGCCCTCCGAATATTCGGGCTCCTCCGGAGCCTCTGCAACACGCTGTTGGAAATATGCCCTAGAGGCAATAATAAATTAGTTATTATCATATTTCCTTGTTCATGATAATCGTTTATTATCCATGCTATAATTGTATTGATCGGAGACTTAAATGCATGTGTGGATACATAGACAAAACCATGTCCCTAGTATGCCTCTAATGGACTAGCTCGTTGATCAAAGGATGGTTAAGGTTTCCTAGCCATGGACATGAGATGTCAATTGATAACGGGATCACATCATTAGGAGAATGATGTGATGGATAAGACCCAAACTACAAACATAGCATATGATCGTGTCAGTTTATTGCTACTTATTTCTGCATGTCAAGTATATGTTCCTATGACCATGAGATCATGCAACTCACGGATATTGGAGGAGTTCCTTGTGTGTATCAAACGTCGCAATGTAACTGGGTGACTATAAAGGTTCTCTACAGGTATCTCCGATGGTGTCTGTTGAGTTGGCATGGATCGAGACTGGGATTTGTTACTCCGTGTGACGGAGAGGTATCTCAGGGCCCACTCGGTAATACAACATCACAATGAGCCTTGCAAGCAATGTGACTAATTGTTAGTTGCGGGATCTTGTATTATGGAACGAGTAAAGAGACTTGCCGGTAACGAGGTTGAACTAGGTATGGAGATACCGACGATCGAATCTCGGGCAAGTAACATACCGAAGAACAAAGGGAACGTTATACGGGATTAACTGAATCCTTGACATAGAGGTTCGACCGATAAAGATCTTCGTAGAATATGTAGGAACCAATGTGGACGTCCAGGTCCCGCCATTGGTTATTGACTGTAGAGGTGTCTCGGTCATGTCTACATAGTTCTCGAACCCGCAGGGTCTGCACACTTCAGGTTCGGTGACGTTTCGGTAGTGTAGAGTTATCTATGGTGGTGACCGAAGGTTGTTTGGAGTCCCGGATGAGATCCCAGATGTCACGAGGAGCTCCAGAATGGTCCGGAGGTAAAGATTCATATATAGGAAGTCCCAGTTTGGTTTCCGGAAAAGTTTCGGGCTCATCAGTAGTGTACCGGGAGTATCGGTAGTGTACCGGGAGTGCCGGTAGTGTACCGGGGGACCTCCGGGAGGGGTATTTCGACCCCAAGAGGTCCATGGGCTGTGGGATAATAATAACCAGCCCTTAGTGGGCTGGGAAAACAGCCACAAAGGCCCATGGCGCAGGAGAGAAAGTCCTAAAGCAAAAAGTGGAAAATCAGCCAATAGGAGGCAATCCTACTCCAACTAGGATTGGAGGTGAAGTAGGATTGCTCCCACCTCCTATTTCAGCCGACCCAAAGGCCTTGGCTGCCTATCCTCTCCTCTCCTCCTATATATACTAGTGGATTGGGTGGTTTTTGGACAGAATTTCCGGCCACGTGCTACCCGTTCCACCGGTGCATAGTTTCTCCTCTAGATCGGTTTTCTGCAGCGCTTAGGCGAAGCCCTGTCGGAATTGCTCCACCACCATCACCGGAGCGCCGTCACGCTGCCGGTGAACTCTCTCTCCTCTCCACCTCCTCTTGCTGGATCAAGATGGTGGAGATCGTCATCAAGCTGCACGTGTGCTGAACGCGGAGGTGCCGTCCGTTCGGCGCTAGATCGGAAGGACCGTGATCGAGATCACGAGACGGGTCGTGATGAGATCGCGAAACGGATCGTGATGAGTTCGCGGGACAGATTGTGATAAAGATCGTGAGACGGATTGTGATGAGATCGCGGGACAGATCATGATGAGTTCACGGGACGGATCGTGATTGGATCGCGGGACGGATCGTGATGAGATCGCGGGACGCTCGGCGATTTGGATCGCGAAGATGTTCGACTACACCAACCGCGTTTCTTAACGCTTCCCGCTTAGCGATCTACAAGGGTATGTAGATCCACTCTCCCTCTCTTAGATGCTCATCACCATGGATAGGTTTGCGTGTGCGTAGGAAATTTTTTGTTTCCCATGCGACGTTCCCCAACAGTGGCATCATGAGCTAGGTTGATGGTTCGATGAGATCTCGAGTAGAACACAAAAGGTTTGTGGGCGTTGATGCTTAGATTGCTTCCTCCCTTGGTCGGATTTTGGTTCAGTGGGATTGTGAGATGAAGCGGCCCGGACCAACATTACTCGTACGCTTACGAGAGACCGGTTCCCTCGATGCAACTTGTTGCTTAGATGGCTTGCGGGTGACAGTTTCTCTCACTTTAGTTGGATCGGATCCGACAAAGGCGGTCCTTGATAAGGTTGAAAAGCAATCTATGTATCACCGTTGTGGTTTATGCGTAGGTGAGAATCGTTCTTGCTAGATACCCGTAGCAGCCACGTAAAACTTGCAACAACAATTAGAGGACGTCTAACTTGTTTTTGCAGGGTATGTTGTGATATGATATGGCCAATTACATGATGTGATATATGTGATGTATGAGATGATCATGTGATGTATAGATTACCATGACTTGCATGTCGATGAGTACGGCAGCCGGCAGGAGCCATAGGGTTGTCTTTAATTATTGTATGACCTGCGTGTCAATCATTAAGCGCTATGTAATGCTTTACTTTATCGCTACGGTAGCAATAGTAGTAGAAGCATGCAGGGCGTGACAACCCCGATGGCGACACGTTGATGGAGATCATGGTGTCATGCCGGTGACGATGGAGATCATGCCGGTGCTTTCTAGATGGAGATCAAAAGCACAAGTTCATGGCCATATCATGTCACTTATGATTTGCATGTGATGTTAATCCTTTTTATGCACCTTGTTTTGCTTAGGACGACGGTATCATTATAAGGTGATCCCTCACTTAATTTCAAGATAAATTGTGTTCTCCCCGAGTGTGCACCGTTGCGAAAGTTCGTCGTGTTGAGACACCACGTGATGATCGAGTGTGATAGACTCTACGTTCACATACAACGGGTGCAAGCCAGATTTGCACGCGCAGAACACTCGGGTTAAACTTGATGAGCCTAGCATGTACAGACATGGCCTCGGAACACAAGAGACCAAAAGGTCGAGTATGAGTCATATAGTGGATATGATCAACATAATGATGTTCACCATTGAAGCCACCTTAACTCACGTGATGATCGGACTTGAGTTGGTGAATTTGGATCATGTATCACTCGAATGACCCGAGGGATGTCAATTTGAGTGGGAGTTCTTAAGTAATATGATTAATTGAACTCATTGTCATGAACATAGTCAAAGTATCTTTGCAAATTATGTTGTAGATTACTAGTTCACGCTGTAGCTCCCTTGTATTTTTATATGTTCCTAGAGAAATAGAGTTGAAAGATGTTGGTAGCAATTTTGCGGACTGGGTCCGTGATCTGAGGATTGTCCTCATTGCTGCACAGAAGGCTTATGTCCTTAATGCACCGCTCGGTGCGCCACCCCCTCTAGCGTCGTCTATAGATGTTGTGAACATCTGACAGGCACGTTTCGATGACTACTTGATAGTTTAGTGCGTCATGCATTACGGCTAAGAATTGAGGCTCGGAAACATTTTGAACGTCACGGAACATATGAGATGTTCTAGGAGCAGAGATTGTGATCTCAGGCTCGTGCCTGTGTTGCGAGATATGAGATCTCCAACAAGATTCTTTGCCTGTAAGATGAAGGAGAATAGCTCAATCGTTGAGCATGTACTCAGATTGTCTGGGTACTACAATCGCTTGAATCAAGTGGGAGTTGATCTTCCAGATAAAATAGTGATTGATATAGTTCTCCAAGTCACTGTCACTAAAGCTACTAGAACTTAGTGATGAACTATAATACACCAGGGATAGAAGTATTGATCCCTGAGTTGTTCGCGATGTTTGACACCGCGAAGGTAGAAATCAAGAAGGAGCGTCAAGTGTTGATGGTTAATGAAACCACTAGTTTCGGAAAGGGAAAGAGCAAGGAGGGAAACTTCATGGATAGCAAGTCAGTTGCTGCTCCAGTGAAGCAACCCAAAGTTGAACTCAAACCCGAGACTAAGTGCTTCTATTATGAGGTGAGAGGTCACTGAAGCGGAACAACCCTAGATACTTGGTAGATAAGAAGGCTAGCAACATCGACAGAAGTATATTTGATATACGAGTTATTGATATTACCTTGCTAGTACTCTTAGTATCACCTGGGTATTGGATACCGGTTCGGTTGCTAAATGTTAGTAACTCGAAATAAAAGCTACGGAATAAACGGAGAACTAGCTAAGGGTGAGGTGACGATATGTGTTGGAAGTGTTTCCAAGGTTGATGTGATCAACATCGCACGCTCTCTCTACCTTCAGGATTAGTGACGAACCTAAATAAATGTTATTTGGTGTTTTGCGTTGAGCATGAACATGATTAGATCATGTTTATTGCAATACGGTTATTCATTTAAGTTAGAGAATAATGGTTATTCTGTTTACATGAATAATACCTTCAATGGTCATGCACCCAGTGAGAATGGTTTGTTGAAATCTTGATCGTAGTATTACACATGTTCATAACATTGATGTCAAAAGACACAAAGTTAATAATGATAGTACCACATACTTGTGGCACTGCCGCTAAATGTCATATTGGTATAAAGCGCATGTAGAAACTCCATGCTGATGGATATTTGGACTCATTCGATTTCGAATCGGTTGAGACATGTGAACCATGCCTCTTGGGCAAGATGACTAAAGGACCCCGTTGGATGGAGCGGGCAAGTGATTCATTGGAAATGATACATGTTGATGTATGCAATCTAGTGAGTCTTGTAGCGTGCAGTGGATATCGTTATTTTCTTACCTTCACTGATGATTTGAGTAGATATAGTGTATATTTACTTAATGAAACACAAGTCTGAATCGTTTGAAAGGTTCAAGCAAATTCAGAGTGAAGTTTAAAGATCATCGTGACAAGAAGATAAAAATGACTGCGATATGATCGTGGAGGTGAATATCTGAGTCACGAGTTTGGCAAACAACTTAAGACAATGTGAAAGTTGTTTCACAACTAAATGCCACCTGGAACACCATAGTGTGATGGTGTGTCCGAACATCATAGTGATGCTCTATTGGACATGGTGCGTAATATGATGTATCTTGTCGTTTTACTACTATAATTTTGGGGTTATGCATTAGAGACAACTACATTCACTTTAAATAGGGCACCATCTAAATCCGTTGAGATGACACCATGTGAATTATGGTTTGACAGAAACCTAAGCTGTCATTTCTTAATATTTTGGGATGTGACACTTGTGTGGAAAATGTTTTCACCTAATGAGGTCGAACACAAGGCGGACAAATTGCATCTTCATAGAATACCCTAAGATCAGTTGGGTGAACCTTCAATCTCAGATCCTAGTGCAAAATGTTTGTTGCGTAAACAGATCCTTTCTCGAGGAAATGTTTCTCTCGAAAGAATTGAGCGGGAGGAAGATAGAACTTGATGAGGTTGTTAAACCTTTGTTCAACCAGAGAGTAGCGCAGCGCAGAAAGATGTTTCTGTGAAGCCTACATTAGTTGAAGAGGAAGTTAATGATGATGATCATGAAGCTTCAGGATCAAGTTACTATCGAACTTCGTAGGTCGACAAGGATGTGTACTGCTCCTAAGTGGTACGACAACTCTGTCTTGGAGATCATGTTGTTGGACAACGATGAACCTACGAGCTATGGAGAAGCGATGATGGGCCCGGATTCCGACAAATGGTTAGAGGCCATGAAATCCGAGATAGGATCCATGTATGAAAACCAAGTGTAGACTTTGGTAGACTTGCTCATTGGACGGCAGGTCGTTGAGTACAAATGGATCTTTAAAATGAAGACAGACACTGATGGTGAATGTCACTATTTGTAAAGCTCGACTTGTTGCAAAGATGTTTGTGACAAGTTCAAGGAGTTGACTACGATGAGACTTTCTCACTCGTAGTGGTGCTAAAGTCTGTTGGAATTATGTTAGCAGTTGCTGTGTTTTCAATTATGAAATCTGGCAGATGGATGTCAAAACATCGTTTCCTTAACAGTTTACTTGAGGAAAGGTTGTATGTGATACAACCAGAAGGTTTTGTCAGGCCTAAGGATGCTAAAAGGTGTGCAAGCTTCGGTGATCCTTCCATGGATTGAAGCAAGCATCTCGGAGTTGGAATATATGCTTTGATGAGGTGATCAAAGTTTTGATGTTTATACAAAGTTTACGAGAAACTTGTATTTGCAATAAAGTGAGTGGGAGCACTATAGAATTTCTGATAAGTATATGTGGATGACATATTGTTGATCAGAAATAATGTAGAGTTTCTGGAAAGCATAAAACGGTCATTTGGAAAGTGATTTTCAAAGGAAGACCTGGATAAAGCTACCTAATTGTTGAGCATCAAAATCTATAGAGATAGATCAAGATGCTTGATGAGACTTTCAATGAGTGTATACCGTGACAAGATTTTGAAAGAGTTCAAAATGGATCAGCCAGAGAAATAGTTCTCGTCTTATTTGTAAGGTGTGAATTTGAGTGAGACTCAAAGCTCGACAACGGCAGAAGAAAGAGAAAGGACGAACGTCGTCCCCTATGCCTTAGCCATAGGCTCTATATTATGCCATGCTGTGTACCGCACCTATGTGTGCCTTGCCATGAGTCTGTCAAGGGGTACAAGAGTGGCCCAGGAGTGGATCACTGGACAGCGGTCGGAATTATCCTTAGTAACCAGAGGACTAAGGAAATGTTTCTTGATTGTGGAGGTGATAAAGAGTTCGTCGTAAAGAGTTACGTCGATGCAAGCTTTAACACCTATCCGGATGACTAGTAGTAGCAATCTGGATACGTATAGTGGAGCAGCCATTTGGAAATAGTACCAAGTGGAGTGTGGTAGAAGTGTTTACGGTTTGACATAGAGATTTTCAAAGTACACATGGATCTGAATATCGCAGACCCGTTGACTATAAGACCTCTCTCGCATGCAAAGCATGATCGAGCCCCAAAACTCATTGGGTGTTAGATTCATAACAATGCGAATCACATGGTGATGTGAACTAGATTATTGACTCTAGTGCAAGTGGGAGACTGTTGGAAATATGCCCTAGAGGCAATAATAAATTAGTTATTATCATATTTCCTTGTTCATGATAATTGTTTATTATCCATGCTATAATTGTATTGATCGGAGACTTAAATGCATGTGTGGATACATAGACAAAACCATGTCCCTAGTATGCCTCTAATGGACTAGCTCGTTGATCAAAGGATGGTTAAGGTTTCCTAGCCATGGACATGAGATGTCATTTGATAACGGGATCACATCATTAGGAGAATGATGTGATGGATAAGACCCAAACTACAAACATAGCATATGATCGTGTCAGTTTATTGCTACTGTTTTCTGCATGTCAAGTATATGTTCCTATGACCATGAGATCATGCAACTCACGGATATCGGAGGAGTGCCTTGTGTGTATCAAACGTCGCAACGTAACTGGGTGACTATAAAGGTTCTCTACAGGTATCTCCGATGGTGTCTGTTGAGTTGGCATGGATCGAGACTGGGATTTGTTACTCCGTGTGACGGAGAGGTATCTCAGGGCCCACTCGGTAATACAACATCACAATGAGCCTTGCAAGCAATGTGACTAATTGTTAGTTGCGGGATCTTGTATTATGGAACGAGTAAAGAGACTTGCCGGTAACGAGGTTGAACTAGGTATGGAGATACCGACGATCGAATCTCGGGCAAGTAACATACCGAAGAACAAAGGGAACGTTATACGGGATTAACTGAATCCTTGACATAGAGGTTCAACCGATAAAGATCTTCGTAGAATATGTAGGAACCAATGTGGACGTCCAGGTCCCGCCATTGGTTATTGACTGTAGAGGTGTCTCGGTCATGTCTACATAGTTCTCGAACCCGCAGGGTCTGCACACTTAAGGTTCGGTGACGTTTCGGTAGTGTAGAGTTATCTATGGTGGTGACCGAAGGTTGTTCGGAGTCCCAGATGAGATCCCGGATGTCACGAGGAGCTCCGAAATGGTCCGGAGGTAAAGATTCATATATAGGAAGTCCCAGTTTGGTTTCCGGAAAAGTTTCGGGCTCATCGGTAGTGTACCGGGAGTATCGGTAGTGTACCGGGAGTGCCGGTAGTGTACCGGGGGACCTCCGGGAGGGGTATTTCGACCCCAAGAGGTCCATGGGCTGTGGGATAATAATAACCAGCCCTTAGTGGGCTGGGAAAACAGCCACAAAGGCCCATGGCGCAGGAGAGAAAGTCCTAAAGCAAAAAGTGGAAAATCAGCCAATAGGAGGCAATCCTACTCCAACTAGGATTGGAGGTGAAGTAGGATTGCTCCCACCTCCTATTTCGGCCGACCCAAAGGCCTTGGCTGCCTATCCTCTCCTCTCCTCCTATATATACTAGTGGATTGGGTGGTTTTTGGACAGAATTTCCGGCCACGTGCTACCCGTTCCACCGGTGCATAGTTTCTCCTCTAGATCGGTTTTCTACAGCGCTTAGGCGAAGCCCTGCCGGAATTGCTCCACCACCATCACCGGAGCGCCGTCACGCTGCCGGTGAACTCTCTCTCCTCTCCACCTCCTCTTGCTGGATCAAGATGGTGGAGATCGTCATCAAGCTGCACGTGTGCTGAACGCGGAGGTGCCGTCCGTTCGGCGCTAGATCGGAAGGACCGTGATCGAGATCACGAGACGGGTCGTGATGAGATCACAAAACGGATCGTGATGAGTTCGCGGGACAGATCGTGATCAAGATCGTGAGACGGATTGTGATGAGATCGCGGGACAGATCGTGATGAGTTCACGGGACGGATCGTGATTGGATCGCGGGACGGATCGTGATGAGATCGCGGGACGCTCGGCGATTTGGATCGCGAAGATGTTCGACTACACCAACCGCGTTTCTTAACGCTTCCCGCTTAGCGATCTACAAGGGTATGTAGATCCACTCTCCCTCTCGTAGATGCTCATCACCATGGATAGGTTTGCGTGTGCGTAGGAAATTTTTTGTTTCCCATGCGACGTTCCCCAACACACGCGACGTCTCCACTTCAGCATTGTCATCTGTCTAGTCCCGTAGGCGCGTCTGGGAGGAGACTCACCCGACGATTCGGCCTCTTCGGCCCCCTCCTTCTCCATCTCTGCGTCGCCGGTCTCCGACGCGCCAGCTCGCTCAGAGACGGACGGCTCCACGTCATCGGCGTCCTCGACCTCCTCGGGGTCTGGCTCCGCCGTGTCGGGCGTCGGCACCCCGTAGTTCTACAGCAGCGGGAAGATCTGCGGGCAAGCTGGGTGGCGCGCCATCAGGCCAATGGGGGGAGGAGCATTACTGCAACAAAAAAACAGGGGGAAGGAGGCGGCTGGATACTTACCCGTGGCGTCGGGCGGCTCCGGCTGTACGGGGTTTTCCCCCATTGCCACTCGCCTTCCTTCATCTTCGTCGTCATGATGGCGTTCACCCTTCTTGCCACGTGGGCCGGCTTCAGCTCCTTAGTGGAGAGGCGGCAGGGGTCATGGCGTCCTCCCATCTGGCAGATGAGGTGCGGCCGGCGCTGCAGCGGCCGCACCCGGTGCGCCATCATCGCGGCCAGCAGGTCGGTGGCCTTCAGCCCTTCCGACCTGGTCAGCTCGAGCAGGCGCTTGCAGAGCCGGTCTGCCGTCTCGGGCGCCTGAGGCGGAACTGCCCGCCAGTTCAGCATCGAGGTCGGCGGGTGGTTGGCAAAGTCGGGGAGGTGGATGTAGTCCTCCTCTAGCTTCGCGTTCTTCACATAGAAGAACCCCCGCTACCAGCGCTTCACCGACTCGTGCAGCGGGAGCTTCCGGAAGCTGGTTCCCTTGCGGATATGGATCATGGTGCCTCCATAGGCGGTCGTCACCATCTGCTTCGTCACCGGGTCCTTCGCCGTTTGCCGCTTGAGGAAGAAGAGTCGGCACCAAAAGTTGAGCCTCGGCTCAACCCCCAAATACCCCTCGTAGAGGGTGACATACGCCGCTAGCTGCAGGACGGCGTTGGGGGGAGGTGGTGCGGCTGCAGCCCACATCGCGTCAAGAAGCGGCGGAAGAAGGCGCTCGCCGGCAGCCCTAGCCCGCGGAGGAAGTGGTCGCGAAGACCACCACCTCGCCCTCCCGTGGCGTCGGGGAGATCTCCGGTCCGGCGGGGCGTGCCTCCAAGAATGCCTCTGTCGGGAGCTTGCGGTAGTGGCGGAGGTGCTCGATGAAGGTCTCATCTACGTCGCTGTCGTCCCATGCGCCCTTGCCCGCCATGGTCACTAAGGAGGCGCGTGGTCGCAACGACGGGTGCGGGTGCTCGGCGGCGGCCTGGGCTTTTTGTGGCAGCAGACGGCGGCACGGCCTGCCCTCCTGCTCTCCCTCCTGCTCTCTCTCTTCCACTCTCTCTCGCGGCGAGGGGGGAAGGAAGACGAAGACGATGCGACGGGGCGAGGGGAGCAAATGGGCTTTTCCGCTCCCCCCTCTCGCCATTTATACCCCGCGTAGGCGACCGTGGGGAGCGGATTCGTCGCACGCGACCCCCACATTTCCCGTAGCGTGCGGGACGGACATCATGACGCTCGGGAGCGCCAACCGTCCGCCTGCCCCGCAAAGGATCCCCGCGCGCGGGCCGAGACCGCGGTCGTGCACGGCCCTGCCCCGCGGCCCGGTCTTTTCCATCACGTGGCCTGTCAGGTCACGGCCCGCTGCGTCTTCCGCGTGGCGCGCCTTCTCCGCCCGGTGGGGAACCCGAGGCGGCGTGCGAGGCATCGGACGGCTGCGGAGCCGGTCGTCGTCTGCCCGCGTCGCCCGACTCTCGGGGCACCCCGCGGCGCAAGGATGATCTTCAAGCCGGCGAGGACCGCCACGGCTTGTCGGCGGGCCTCCCCGACTTCGGGGACTACTAACGGGGGGTGACCCCGGGGTAGCCTCAAGCGCTCCCTTGCTCCAGCCTTCTAGCACAATCAAAGGGCGGGCCGCCTCCCCCTGCGGTCCGGCTGCGCCCTACCAGCAGCGGCCCTCCGACCGGGGCCTGCCGGCTACGCCTAGCTGGCCACGACGTGCCGGCCGGTTGGCCCCCCAGCCGGCCGCGCATCGGATACCATCGTAAGGACATGCGTGGCGACAGTGGTCCCCATCCCATTGGGGGTCAGCGCCCGTATGGCCACAGTGAGAGCGTCAGGGTCTCTGACCCTGGCGGACGGTGACCGGGCTTCCCAAAGTGCCGGCACGCCCCAACCACTCCATTACCTGCCCAGGCATGGCTACAGGGCGGCGGACCGCAGCGTTGACCTCGGCCGGTCGCCGCAAGACGACGCCACAAGGGGCGACCCGTGCCGCGACGTGACCAGCGCTGGGACCCACCGCGCGGGGCCCGCCGGCTCCTGACGGGACCCTTCAGCCAGCGGGGCCTATCAGCGACAAGGCCCCACAGCCGGCTGTCGGCTGGGGCCCCCATGACCTTCTATTCGTATTGTAAGGGTTGGCCTATAAAACCCCCCGGGCCACCCCCATGCAAGGGGGTCGAGCAATCTCTCGTTCCCTTCCAGGTTCACCACACACACACAGAGAGGCAGGAGAGCAAGCTAGCTCCTTCTTCCTCCTCGATTCATACAGCTCAAGGAGCACCATTGTAACCCGATCATTGTCTCAACTAGACCAAGCAGGACTAGAGGCGTTACCTTCCACGGAGGGGCCCGAACCTGGGTACATCGCGTGTCTACCACTGCTTGTGCCTAACCCCGCTCCCGAAGCCCGTCGGCCTCCTTCGGCCCCTCTCCATAAGCCTACCCATGACATCTGCCGTGACGAAACCACGACATTGAGCGGCGGGCCTTTTACTTAGTACCGAACGAAAAATAGGCTACAGTCGGTTAGTATGGTAAAAACAGTCTAGATATTAACGAAAATGTTGGTTTCGCTTTATTTGATGCATATCATTCCTTTCGTTTTTAAATATAAGTCTTTTTAGAATATTCATTATGGACTACAAACGAAAAAATCTACAGGCTAGAATATGTTTATATACATCCGTATATAGTTTGTAATGAAATTTTGAAAAGAAAAATATTTAGAAACGAAGGAAAGAGAGTATATTATCTAAACAAACCTGACCGCGGACGTGCCCTTGGACTCCGCTTTCCCGGGGAAGGAGTGCATGTAGGTTCCAGAAAACTCCGAGCGAACAGCAAGGACACACGCGTGCGCTCAGGATTCTTCCGCGCTTCTCCCCTGCAACGCGGCAGTCAACCATGGGGCTAGCCATGGCCTGCCATCTGCAACCTCAGCAGCAAAACCAGTTTCCAGCGCTCCACGTACACCCCGTCCGGCACGCGTCCCCGGCGTAGAGCCTCTATATAGCCCGATGACGGCCGGGCACCATGGTTCCATCAGACAATCACCAATATCAGAGGGCAAGCAAGCAACCAGCCATCAAAAATCGATCGAGGAAACACAAGCGACTCTTCAGCTTTTGAGCAAGTAGTAGAGCAGCGGCGATGCCGTTCGTGCCGGCGTGCGTGCAGTGCGGGACTCGGAGCAACCCGTGCCGGTGCAAGGTGGTCGGGCCGACGCTGGGGTTCGTGGCCTTCGTGGTCACCGGCGTGGTGGAGTGGCCGCTGGGCGCGGCGGTGTACCTGTTCCGCCACCGCAAGGGCCGCCGCATCATGGGCCACCCGGCCAGGGTCGTCTACCCGCGCGTCACCAGGGCCATCCCCATCTAATCCTCTTCTCGTCTCATCTGATATGATCCCCTCCTGGCTGTGTGTATGTGTATGATGTAATGTAACCTGGTCTGTATAAGCCTGTGTTGTTGATTGATTCAATAAATAAACTGGGGTATTGGTTTGTTGATGGCCATCCCCATCTAATCCTGATTCTAATAATGGCATACCAGTAAACCTGGTCCGTCAGCTTGTGTTGTAAACTTGAATGTAATCTATGCCATTTTGTGTTGCTACGGGAACGAAGTGTATGTGTGTCACTGTATGCTCCGCCTCTCCCTCTCTCCCAGAAGTTGTGGAATACATATAGGAGTAATATATAGCTCCTCTCGTCTCAAGTAGAAAAACTTGTGTCGAATCTTGGATCGTTGAAACTTCAGTTAGAATGCCAAGCATTTATCTGCCGCTACCATGCCAGGACGCAATCCAAGCAAGCTCGTCATGTCTTCCTTCAGAGGATTTCTGGGGAGAGAATTCCTTATTTGACCTATTCTTAAAATTTGGTTTCCTATTTGACCCTACAAATTTCATTCTTCTCTTTTTGACATCATAAATATAATTCATTTTATCCCTTTTATGACACTTCCGTCACTTTCTGTTAACACCGTCAAATGCGACTTGAGAAGTAATATTTATCCCTGCTTTAGCATGTTGATGATGAAAAACAAAATCTAGTTTGACCGAACGGTACACATCCTCTCCCGATTCACTCCTATCCCCATACCCCTTCTCTCCCGACAACCCTTCCTTCTCACCGAGCCCTAACCCTACCGCGCGGCGCGAGGCACACAACGGCGACGCGAGGCATGGAGGAAGGTGCGGCCGACACCGCTACGGATGGCGCGGTGGGAGGTCAAGGTGGCGCTGTGCAGGGCCAAGTCGCGGTGCCCGGGTCCGTTAGTGGCATGGGCGGCCTTCTCCGGCTGCCAGCAGGACGACCACGTCGTGCACGCCTGCCTTGCCCGGCCAGCTTCCGCCCGCCGTGGTGCCCGAGTGAGTGCATGACAGGCTTCCCACATGATGCGCGTGCTTGACGTGCCTCACTGATGGGCGTGCTAGCTGGGTTGCCGTGGATGCGTGCTTTTCATGCTTGAGTGTGTGCGTGATGTCATGTGTTCTGTGCAACGAGAGAAATTGAGAGAGATGAATCTATTGGATTTTTGTCTAAGAAGACCATCTGTCGAGTCGAATTGTCAAAAAAGACCATTTCTGAAATGAAATTGTCAAAAAAGATCAGTCACACCGTGACGACAGGTACATCAGCTGACACGTGGCACTTGCCACCACGAGCAAAGGCGGCAGCCCCAGCCGCCACGCATGCAGGCGGCAGCTTTACTCGCACAGAATTTTCATCCGCCTTGCAACGGAACAACTTGGCAGGTGGGCCCTGCCACCATCCCCTAAGGCGGTAGCCTTCAGAACAATGGGACGGAACACCTTGGCAGGTGGGCCCTGTCGCCATCCCCTAAGGCGGTAGACTTTAGAACAATGGGACGTTGCATGCACGTGACTTGTTTAGAGCATCTTCAACAGTTGCGCTAAACAAGCGCCGCGCTGAAAAAAGTGATGTTATTGTGCGCGCGCTACCACTCAGCGCGCTTCAGCGGCCGCGCAAAAATTACGCGCGCGGCAAATAGAGTTCAACGCGCGGGCCGAAACGCCATCGCGCGTTGCTTATTTGCTGCGCCTGCTTCCACGCGCGACACACACGAGCGCTCGCGGAAAACTCTCTCTCCCGCGCCACCTATGCCCCGCGCACGCCGGCGCCGGCGAACTCAACCCGATGGAGCCACCTGCTCATCCCATCCTACAGCCACGAGTCCTCTGCCGCCGCCGCTGCAAACCCTAGCGCGGGGAGCGCTGGCCTCGCCTCCGACAGAGCTCCTCCGAGTGTCGGCCTTGCGCGCGGCCTCTTCATGCCGCCGTGGATGACCTCGGCTGTGGGTGGCGTCGTGCCGGCGCCGCCCCGTGCCCTCCCCTCGAAGCTCCCAAATGTGTCTCGGCCGAAGAAGAGCAAGACATCCGCAAAGAAGAACAAGGCGGCGGACGGCTCCGGCACCTCGAAGGCATCGAGGAAGAAGCTTGGAGGGCGTGTGACGGGCGCGGCGGCTACCGAAGCGTCGGCGAGCTCATTTGTTGAGTCGGCGGCCGACGCGCACAATGTGTTCGACGAAATACCCCAAAGGTACAAAATTCCGCCAACTTTTTTTTCTTGTTATTTTTTGAATGCATACATATAGATAGCTTATTTGCATTGTTCAACATATTTTGTAGTCTCGACGAGCATGCATACATATCAACTATGGGTGCCGGCTCCAACAATTCGCATTGGTCTCAAACCAATGAGTTCGAGGTGGACGAGCATGGTGAGGGCATTATCGACGCATCGAAAGGAAGAGCGGGAAATTACACCAACACCGAAGACATCTTACTATGCAATACTTGGTTGGTAGTGTCGAGGGATTCATCCGTTGGAGGTGATCAAAGTAGAGATGCTTGTTGGAACCGGATGAAGGAATACTTTGATGCTCGCAACGTGAGTGGAATTGAACGCCTCGACCGATCTCTTCGGTCCCGGTGGTCGACAATCAACAAGGATTGTCAAAAGTGGGCGGCCGCACAAAAGGTGGTTGACAAGTTGAACCCAAGTGGCACCAATGACGACGATAGAGTAAGTGGCATTTCATCCATGTTCATCATACTTGTTGTTGGTGTTTGACGTGCTAACTTGTTTTGTTTTCATGTAGTTCAACATTGCACAAAACTTGTTTAAAGGACAGGGGAAGAGGACCAAGAAGGGGAAGATCAAGAAAGTGAGACCATTTACCTTGCCTCATTGCTATGAGGTGTTGAAGGATGATGAGAAATGGAAGAAGCATGATGATTTGGATGATTTGGATTTGAGCAACAAACGCAAGCAAACAATTGAGTTGGATGATGATGTGGAGGAGGAAGCATCAAGTGATGACGGCAAGAGAAGCCCCACACCCAACTCGGTTTCATACTCAAAGCCAAAATGACCAGATGGGTGCCAGAAAGACGCAACAGAAAAGAAGAAGATGAAAGGAGATGATGAGCTTAAAAATGCTATGGAAGCTATTGTGAAGGCAAGAAAAGAAGCCAACGAGGTGAGGAAAATGGCAAGGAACCAAGATGCCGCGGCCGAGGAGAGAAGTTTGGCGGCCGAGGAGAGGAGGGTGGCGGCCGAGGAGAGGAAGGTGGCTTTGGAGGAGAGGAAGGTGAGCAATGAGAAGCGAACTAGATTGATGGAATGGGAGAAGCATTTGTTCTTCTTGAACACATCTATCCTCAATGAGGCGCAAAAGGAGTATGTCAATCATGCCCGTGAAGAAGTCTTGATCCAAAAAAGAGTCATGATTGGCTCCATGGGTGGTGGTGGCCATGGCGCCATGGGTGGCGGTGGACATGGCGCCATGGGTGGCGATGGCCTTGGCTCTATGGGTGGCGGTGGACTTAACTCCATGGGGGGCGGTGGACTTGGCGCCATGGAAGGCATGGGTGGCTTCGGAGCTACCATGGGCGGCTTAGGTGCCATGGGTGGTTTTGGAGATACCATGGAGACCATGGGAGACATGGTGGCTTTGGAGCACCCCCCGGCGCCATGGCCGCCATGGGAGGCATGAGTTTTGCGTCTCTCATGGGAGGCATGGGTGCATCTCCGGCCGCCATGGGAGGCATGTCTTTCGGTGTGACTCACACACCTTCCCATGAAAATGCCGTTGAAGATCTTCCCAACACCGTTCGAGCTTCATGTGATGCAATGCGCGACAATGATGATGATGAGGAGGAAGAATCATCTTCGGAGGAGGAAGAATCGTCTTCGGAAGATGAGGACGAAGACGAGGACAAGGCTTGATGTGTCTTTCGTTTATGTCATAAACTTGGTTTGCATTTTGAACTTGGTTGGATGAACTTGTCGGCATGATTTTAAACTTGTGGGCATGGATTTTTATGCATCAACTTGTTTGTGTGAAATTTATATGCCATGTTCATTGCATTTTGAATGTTTTCAATTTATTTTGTATCCAAAATGCAATATTGACGAGTCGCGCGTGCTGGAACGACGCGCGCGCTGCATTTTAGCACGGCTGTTGGAGCCAGTGCTGCCGCCCGCGCAAAACCAGCCGAAGCGCGCGCCGCAAATCAGTTTTAGCGCGCTACGTTTAGCGCGGCTGTTGGACTCTTAGAATTTGTTTTTTAGTCAATGATCATAACTTGCTGATGCATAAGTCCACATTTATCTCGATCTTTTCACACCCCTGTCAAGTGAGTCTCTTCTCAGGCCGGTCCTTAAACCAAATCATCTCTTACATATGCATAGTTTCTTCTTTTCTTATTCTTGTCTAAGAAAACAAAACAAGCAGTCCCGGGCTGCACACCTATTTCCTATCGTTTTGAAGGCTGCAGCCGTTGTCAGGCAAGCTGGCAATGGAGTAGCAGCAACAGTAGCCGCCTTAGGGATTGGTGGCAGGGCCCATCTTCGTCAGGCCGTTCCGTTACGACGTGCCATTTGGGTGAAAATCCTGTGCGAGAGGAGCTGCCGCCTAGGCCCGTGGCGGCAGTGCCATTTGTCGGCTGGCGCACCCATCGCCACGATGTAGCAGGGTTTTTTAACATTTCGTTTTGAAGGTGGTCTTTTCTGACAATTCTCGATTCGACAGATGGTTTTTTTAACAAAAATTCGAATGTATTCTGTGTGCAGTGTGCGTGAAAAGAGAAACCGTAAGATTGTTGTCCCTATGTGTACTGCTCATAGATGTTTTTTACGGGAATACTACTCATACTTTCTTCATTTCTAAATATTTGTCTTTCTAGATATTCAACTATGAACTACGTATGAAACAAAATAAATGAATCTGCACACTAAATTATGTCTATATACATTCATATGTATTTTTAGTGAAATCTCTAAAAAGATAAATATTCATAAACGAAGGGAGTACATGTTAATACACTGGTTTCTCAGCACAATCTTGTAATATAATTTTTGTTACAACTCCAATGCGCCGGCACATTCTGTCGGCACGCCGTCATCGTCATTACTTTTGATCTTCAGTTCATAATACTGGTCACAAAATACATCAAGGGTAAAATGGACATTTTATGTTGCACTTAACGGTGTTAGCTGCCAAAACTGACGAAAATGTTGTAGAAGAAACAAAATGAAGTTTGAGTGTCAAAATAGGAAGAATTTTTTACTATGGACAAAAAGAGAATCTAATTTTAAGAAAAGGCCAAATAAGGAATCCTGTTATTTTTGGGATTACAAAGCCCATATCAGCCAGTTCGCACTATGCCCGCCCCTCAAAAGGGGAACGGTGCGTTTGCAAAGGGACTGCTCGGCCATTAAGTATACTTTCAAGCTTGATTATCCCTAAACGTACTCGATATATGATCTTTTTCTCTGTTTTTTTAAATGAATCTTTTTCTCTATTTTTACTGACTTATTATCGGATAAGGACATAATTTTTTTACTGAAGCCTCTTGCTACCCATATGCAAGGCCCCGTCTTAGCCTTAGCCTTCCCAGGATCACTCCCACATGTCACGTCCATGATTGGCCTCCCCAATGGGTGACATCGCGCACTCGACGAAAAAGCTCAGCATTGCTTCCTCGCTCGCACAATATTGTTGATTATTAATTAACCCGATAAAAGAAGGCAAATGCTAATGGTCCGTCGGATCGCAAGGCTCTTCCCCCACCAGCACAGTCGTCTTTTTGTCGTTCTTGCTCACACACGGTTTATCTTATCATGCAACAACAACGATGTTACAAACCATGTCAACGATTATAAACCACGTCAACTAACTTAGACAAGCTTTTGCAACATTGCTTTGTTACAAAAAAAATTGTAACAAAACAATTGTTGCAAAAATATCTGGGACAAGAACTGTATTACAAAGAAAAAAAATCCGCAACACCACTATGTTATAAAAAATATCCTGCAACACAACATATGTTACAAGAAAATCCATAACATAACTTTTCTTGTAAATATTTTTACAACAAAACGTAAGTTACTAGTTGAGAAATACGTTGAGCGGCCGTGTCACATCTAACGCCCCCCGAGGCGGCAGGTCCTTTAAAAGAATCCACCCACCGACACTTGGCATCATCCAAGAGAGCCATGTATCGGTTTTATAGAGAAAAATAGACTGGAGCGATATGGCTTTCCAAGTACAAATGTGGCGCAGGTAAACATGAGGTAACTACCATTCCGTATGTTTTGTTAAAATGAGGTGACTAATTCTGTATGTTTTCTATTCTGACTCTCAACACTGTTTACTGATGGAAGTTTTGTAATTATTTAGTTTTTTTCTAGAAGTTCTGTAATTATTTTGTATTTTTTTCTAAATCTTGGATCTAAAGCTTTGTACCTGCAAATATGAATGAAGTTACTACTTACTCAGATATAGGAAGCCCTCGTCTACCCGCGTCAATTTTATTTTGTCCTCTTTTTCTAATTTATTATTTGTTTGACTAACTCATTTTTTCATCTGTATAATTTGTTGAGATATTTTGAGAAAATAGTGACGTATATTCAAAAACTATTGTTCATTTTTTCTCGTGTTGTTTTTAAAATACTCCATGGTGTATTAATTAACATTTACAAATATTCAATGCTTATTTATAAAATATTCACCACTTCAAAAAAATCGTTTAAAATGTTCATAATGTATTTATAAATATTAATCACATACATAAAAGTATTTACCATGTATTCAAAAGAATTTATCATGTATAAAAAATGTTCATTGCATTCGTAAATGTTTGCCCTATACTATAGAAAATTTCATCACGTATTTTTCTAAAAATATTCAGTGCATATTTATTATGTTAATCATACATTTCAAGCAAAATTAGCACAATGCTAATGCATTACTAAGAAACTCTAAAATAAGTAAAAGGAGTTAGGTCACTGATTTAGTAAGTTGCAGAAGTGGGGAAGACATGTTTATTATTTTTATAGAATTCAATTTCTTTCATGTACCTTGATGCCATGTGGTCTATACGATTCATAATCTAAAAGAGTGGAAATACAATAAAAGATCATGTGGAGAGCGTTGGTGAATTTTAAGGAAACCAAATAGGTCCTTAGCGAGACACAACATTTTGAATACTAAATCATATGAGAATTAACATTAACAAGTTGACCATACAAGATCGTAGATTGGCACGAGAACAAGTTCTATGGTAATGTTGGAATTTCAATTTGTCTATTCTCTTGTTCTCTGATACACAATTGAATGGATTTTGTTGGAAAGAGAAACCGAAACAAGAGCATAATTCTGACTTGGGTTCATATTTTTGCATTTGTTATTTCTGTCTTCTATAAGTGTTACTCTCACATAAAAGTAGCAAGGTAATATATTTTTCCCAAGGAAGATGGAAGTTTCGTTCGGACATGGAGTAAGTGGGCACGAGCTCAGATGAGCTTGTTATCCAAGACGTTCAGTAACGCATCAGGATGTGTGCCACATGTTTATACGCGTGCGGTTGGTGTGCTAGAAAATGAGCACTGTGGTGTAATACGTATGTGCCAGAACCGGCAGGTGGGCCTATGTCGTAACGATTCGGATGGCCGTTTGGCGCTGACTGGGTGGGCCGTTGGTCAGATCGGCATTCATGTTTGGCCCGTGGACTGGGACGATAACTTTTCCATCCAGTGGGGTCGCGAGTGAGTTGTTTTTCGTGTTCTAGTTCCTTTGAGTGTACACAGGTGACCTCGCTTATGTAGCTTGGCGTAGGCGGGAGGCGGCGGCGATCATGGAGTTCCTGTTCCAACCTATACGCTGGTATGTATTACCTCTGTACCATAGGAACAACTTCAATGGGACGATTCATTTCGTTCGCTGACGTTCATCTGGGTTGACGCGGACACAAAAGGCGGCCCAACGCGTCGATCCAAACGGACGTGCGTTTGCTTGGCGTTCGCATGACGACCCATTCCCTGTCTAATTTTGAGCCGGATTTACGTCAGCGTGAACACGAGACGGACGCGCGCGCGCGTACTCTTCTCCTCGGGCCCGTCGGTCGGTGGCAGCCACCACCATTTCCCCACATTTCCACCAAAAACCCTCCCGCCCGTGCGCTCCCGTCGCACACCCGCCATGGACGACGCCATCGACCTTGACGCCGCTGCCGGCCTCGCCTCCCTCGCCTCGTCCGGGAAAGGCAAGCCTCGTGCCCCGCGGAAGACCGCCGCGGCGACCAAGCCAAAGAAGGCGCTGACGCCCGAACAGCGGGCAAGGGATTCGGCCAAGAGGAATGACCGGAGGCACGCCACGGACGCGAGGGTTGAAACCGCCGCGCAGGCCGCCGTCGTCGTGCCGCGCAGCAGGAGGTCACCAACGCCATCTTTTTTGTATGTCGACAGGTGTGCTGGCATGACCACGGGAGCCGCGATGGCGTGGTCGAACTCAAGTCCACCCTTTTTTGTGTGCTGGCATATGCCGGCCGGCTGGCGAGTGTGCTAGCATGAACTGTGGTGATATTTTCTGAAGCCGGCATTGTATGCCGGTGCTGGCATGGGGCCGGCATGAGACATGGCCGCTGACATGGTCGGTCGCGGGCCTTTTTTTAAAAAGAGTTGAGGGCGGACATGAAATGGGTCGGCGCGTTGAACGCATTGCCGACCCAAATACAAAACTGGACGGATGCTGGGCGGACGACCGATCCAAACGGACAAAAAACGAACAAATGCGTCGTCCGATCGGATCGCCCCATTAAAATTGCTCTAATATATGACGTTTTAGCAGCTCAAATAAACTGTTAAAACATCATATATTATGACAAAGAGGGAGTACAACCCTATTTCCTCCCCCAAGAAGGAGCTCGTGAATCTGATCCGTGTGCTATTTGGAATGGAATTTTGCTTTGGTCTGTACCAGATCTAGTTTCGTGGAGGGGATGGGAGAAAAAATATTCTGCCCTCGGCGACGGCAGAGCCGGCTGTGGTGGATATGGTCGCGGAGAATCAGGTGCCCTTGCCGGAAGTGGTTGACGCACAGGATCGGGTGGTTGCCACAGCTGACGCGCAGATCTTGCCGGCCAGCGAAGCTGTTGCGGAGCGAAGGGACAACTCGCCACCGAGCTCAGAGATGTCAACGGGGAAGATGAACCCACGAGCTCCTGGCTGGGCTAAGAGGTTAGTTCTCGAATTTCTTCCCGTCCTTATCCATTAGAGGCGTGTGCTGCATTATTCAGATTTTTGTAAGGCTGGTTGTTGTGGCTTGTATAGAAATAGTGCTGCAAATTTTATGCAAGTGCAAAGCGTGCAATATGCATGTGGTTAGTGTATGGGTAGAGCTACAGCTCGAATAATTTTGATTTTATAGTTTGCAGCAAAGGAAATCATATTTTCTTTAGGTGTTTCATTATAGTTATGGGAATGAATGCAATCTAGTAGTCGTTGAAAATAGATAAATACTCCTTGCGTCCAGAAATAATTGTTGAAGAAATAGATAAAAATAAATGTATCTAGAACTAAAATACATCTAGATACATTATTATTTCTCCGACAAGTATTTCTGGACGGAGGGTGTATGATGGCCAACCAATTAATTTATCGGTGGCAGTGGCTTGATTTTCATGTTGTGCTGAAGATAGGGAAAAAACGAAGTCTTTACATGAAGTATGAATCCAAGTTGTGTTTTTATTTTGTAGGAAAATGGAATTGCTCTTTGATTGCTGGGTATGTATGTAAGGCTATAAGATGTTTTTTTCTCCAGGCTGAGGATTCGGTGCTGCGGCGCCAAGCAGAACGCCTTGCCCAAACCGTGTGAGTGCATTTCAGAAGGCTGTTCGGAGCTACGCGGACAACCCACGTGACAATGTGGTTACACCGACTGTTGGTACAACCTTCGATTAAGTGGGGGAGGCGTATGACTTTTATAATTTTTATTCGTGGGAATGTGGAGAGGAAGAAATGTATGAAGGAAATAGTATGTGGATGCTCGGTAAGCACCTAGATTTCCCATTGCATGCCGATGGGTACTAATGGTGCAACCTGACTCATAGAGTGACTATTGTCTTTTGGAAACCGTGAGCAGGGAAAAGCGGGCGTTGAGAACACAAGGTCCTGTCGCTGTGAATGCCCCTCGCAGAGCACAGGGATACCCACAATCACTCGTTCTCCTAATTATGGTGAGACAATCCATTCGCCGTCGCACAAACACATACATGTTTATACAAGAGACCTTGTGAAACAGTTGAGGCAGAACAATGTGAATTTGGCGAAGGTGTACTGCATAATTGGTGGTTTCTTTGGTTCAATGGAGAATGTACCTTTCATGAATAGGTCGTTGCATACTCTGTGTGGTCAGGTTAACAGGGACTATACAGAGGATGACGTAAAAAATACAATGGATGAATTTGCTGAGATTGGAGCCAAAGATCCACACTTTACGTACAGAGTGCAGGCTCACAGTGAGGGCAGGATAAAAAACCTGATGTGGGCATCCGGGAGCAGCAGGCTTCAATACTCTTTCTTTGGTGATGTGATAACATTTGACACGACTTACCAGACCAACCTATATGACATGCCATTTGGCTTGTTTGCTGGGGTTAATAACCACTTCCAAAGTGTGATCATGGCAGGCGTGCTTGTCCGTGACGATACTGAAGATAGATTTGTGTGGGTTTTTCCTGAATTCATTACGATGATTGGGGGGGGGGGGCTCCGCCCATCACGATTCTTACAGGTACAAAAAAATTCACATTGTGATGCACAGGTTCTAAATTTGTAGAGGATGACAACTTACTCTTGTGAGTGCAGGCCAGAACCGTGCTATGGAGCTGGCTATAAAGAAGGTGATGCCAAATGTGACACACCGATGGTGCAAATGGCGTGTGCTGAAGAAGGCGAAGGAGCATTTGGGACCTCTGTACACGAAGAAAAGCAAATTCAAGGCTGAATTTTGTAAAGTGATAAACCATATGCTGACAGAGGACAAAAACGAGAAAGGATGGGAAATGCTGCTAGACAAGTACTCCCTCCGTCCGAAAATACTTGTCATAGGAATGAATGTATCTAGATGTATTTTAGTTCTAGATACATTCGTTTTTATTCATTTAGGTGATAAGTAATTCCGGACGGAGGGAGTACAAGCTTAAGGAACATTCATACTTGACACAGCTGTATGAGATTCGAAAGAAGTGGACGAAGCCTTATTTTAAGGGGTATTTTGTGCAAAGATGACAAGCACGTAGAAGAGTGAGAGTGCGAACCCACATGCTCAAGAATTATGTGTCTCCCGGCTGTCCGATGCATATGTTTGTACATAAATACATGCAGTTTAACTGCGAATCGGAGGAGAACTATGAAGAGAAGCGCACCCGGATTGTAAGCATTTTCCCCCTATACAAAATGGGTGATACATATACTTGGGCATGCCCTTGGTATAGGATACATACATCTAATTTGCGTTCCGTGGTGTTTGTGATTGATTTTGCAGGCCAGGCCACTTATGAGAGCAAACCTAGCGGTGGAGAGGCATGCCAGCAAAATATATACCAGGCAATGTTTGAACAGTTTGGACATATATTATACGAGTGTGGGGCCTATCACGTAGAGGAGATTGAGAAACACAAGACGTATGTTGCAATACATAGCGAAGCGGAGAAGAGAGAGAAGTGGTGTAGAGTGTCTTACAAGGTAACCATGCTTGATGGTGGCAACGAGTTTGACTGCGAGTGCGGGTGTGTTGAATCTGGACAAACATTGGTGGGTCCGGTAGGAAGGCCGCCGTTTAGCATCGCTCGTCTCATCCGTGGCACAAGAGGTGGGTGCTCTATCTGTCCCGATGCTGCGAGGCGGACGGACGTTGCACATCATTGCATTAAAGCGACCGCCGCGTGGGCCACGGTGTGGGAAAAAGCAGCCCATGTCTGTCCAAATACAGACTAAAATACGTGTGATGATGCGAATCTGGACAGAAACTGACGGCTATGATAACAAATGCATCTGAGCTCGAGCTCAGAATAGCACTTTCGGTTTCATTCCATAATTATAGAGTTACAATCACGACCTTTACCAATAAATATGTCTATCTATATGTGGGATTAGTAACCTTTTAAGAGACATAAAATTAATTTATTACTTAAATGTACGACCTTACATAAATAAAAATAATACACTGCTACTATGAATGGCTTGGCAGCTACTGGTATGATCTAAAGGAGGAGTAACGGGAGTGTCATATTTGTTGCTTACATTTTTTTTGTTTCACTCCAACGATGCATCGGAGGTGGAGATACAGCGATAATACCAGGTATGTCCCTGGCTATACAACACATTGATCTTCTGACCATGGTGCAAATAGACTCTGCAGTGGCCTTATCAAATAACATTGGGATATTTGATGGACCTCTCCACTTATGGAGATCTTGCGTTGGAGATATAAAGCCTTGGTGATCGGTCGGTAGTTTGTTCCACATATGCTCCATTGGAAACAAAAATCGAGTGATTTAACAAGTTTTTTTAGGAAGAGTGATTTGACAAGTTATAATTATACCGAAAGTAGCACTACAGTTTGTTTACACAAAGGACCTCCATGTATCGGGAAACTCTTGCGTCAGGGCTCCGCATGAAAACTCATCTTTATAAGTAGGAAAGGAAATTGTATTAAAATGTGCCTTGGGTAATTTCAAATATATTTATCGTTGACTTAAGATTGTTCTCACTGTATCAAACAATGTATTCTTCATGTGTTAAAAAAATGTTCAGTTTTCAAAAATACTCATTGTATATTCAAAAATCATTTGAGAATTTCTCAAACATGTGAATAAGTTTTAAAAATGCATGAACATTTTTATATACCAACAAAGATTTTGTTTTTTTTGTACCTTGTTTTTCTTTTATACACACATGAAATCCGCACTGCGGATAAAAATTGGCAAAACAAAAAACCACGGACGGAAACATCGGTACAAACCATAGAGCTAAAGCAAGAAGGAAAACAAGTAGTGAGTCAGTCCACCAGGTGAGCCCTGTATAAAAATGTTTATTATGTATATAAATAATATATAATAAAAAATGCATTTGAAAAAACTTAGGGAAAACCTAAAGCCTACACGTGTGGGCATTTGCAATTTACGCACACACCTTCGTTACTACTCATTTTGCCATGTCAAATCAGATGACATCAACGTGAATCTTTTTGGTTTTTGGCTTAAAAATGTTTTTATCTTCTAATTAAAAAATCCAATTAAAAATCTGTTTTCACCATTAAATCCGTCTCGACGAGATCTTCAAAACTAGATACCATGTTTATATGTTCGATGATTTTTTTTGGACAACAGTTGCCATGATGTTACACTGTAGTTGCCATAGTGTTTACACTAAAGTTGACATAACATGTTCTATCTATTTTTTCTTCTAGATTTAAAGCTACCGCTATATTTTTTAACTATTTTTATGATATTTTTTATTAATTGATCATAGCAATTTTTAGTAATTAACCATGACAAATTTAATGCATGGATCATGGAAATTCTTTACTAATCCATCAAAATTTACTTTTAAAGGTAGAAGACAAAAAATACCTGAAACATATCATGACAACTTTGGTGTAAACACCATGGCAAATTCATGTGCAATAGACATGACAACTTTTACCGCCGAAAATAAAATCGTCGAAACATATTGATATGAGATCTAGTTTCGAAGATCTCGTCGCGATGGATTTAATGGTAAAAACGGATCTTCAATTCAATTTTTCATTTAAGAGATAAGACATTTTAAAAACTGGAAATCAAAAAAGATCCCCACATGCATGCATGCGGTGACGTGGCGCAATCTGTGTGTTATAGGCGTGTGGACGCATGTTGTTCCCACCACACATGTGGAAGTTATCGCGACCCAAAACTTAATTACACATAAAAATATTCCTGAGGTGTACTAAAAATGTAAAATGCTTAAGAGAAAATGTAGCATCCACTAATGTTTTTGTACAGAACATCAAGGAAACCCAATAGAATAAAATAAATGGAAAAGGGAAAAAAACGAAGGAAATAGAAAATAAGAAACCAGAAAACACACAAGAAAACCCGCCTCAAACTATGAAAACAGGAAAAAGAAAACAAAAAATAATAAACAATCCCAAAAGTGGACAAACAAAAAACACATACAAGAAAAAAGCACAAAGCATCTTCAGTGCTGGGTCGGACCGATCGCACAGGCGGGGGGCACAGAGGCAGGCCTGGCCTTGTCATATTAAGCCTATTATTCATATTAACTGGGGTTTCTTTCTTTTTCGATCTCTTTGGGTTAATAAGGTTATTTTTATTTTTGTTTGCTTATGATTTTCTATTTTCTAAGTAAAAAATATTCCACCTTTTTCTCCTTTTTAATTTTCTGTTTTTCTTAGCTTCTTTATAGTTGAATATTTCCTTGTAATATATGAAATATATTTTTGTTAGTCTATAAACAACCTTTTTAATCAATTACTTTAAAAAAAAATTAAGGAACTTTTATATACATTAACATATGTTTGTATACATCACCTTTTCCAAATATGTTGTAAATATTTTATTTCGTATATACATGTTTTAAATTCATAAACTTCTTGAAAACACACATAAACCTTTTAATACATGTATACAATATATATCTTTTACATATCTGATGGCCATTTTATTTACTATTTACAAACATCTTATTTCATACATTAGTATTTTTTATTTTACTTTTTCTTTTGAAATTAGTTTTTAACTAAATTTTATAACTTTTGAAATATATTTTCTCGAAAAAAAATACATGTTTTACTAGTGGCATGGCCATCCCATGTAAGCCGGTTCATGTGTTTTCCGGACTATGCCTTCAAAATTAGCAAAAATAGAAGGTGCTCGCCTTCCAGGCGTTGGTCCTTCAATCTGTCGCGATACTAGGGCCTGAATCTGATAGTTTCAGTACTTTTTATACCTATGGTGTATATTATTTTCATGAGACGTTGTGTAGTTTATTAAAAGGGAGAAAGAGGGATTGTGAAATAGTTGATGTATTTGCTTGAGCCCCGTGGGCATATATATATAGGAGTACAATGATCTACTTGAAGTACAAGGCAAGGTAGGACAAATCCTAGTCTATCTCATATTTCCTAATAATCAATATACTCAACATCCCTCCGCAGTCACAACGGTAGCGATGCAGACGGTGAGACAGGAGAAGAATCCGAAGGTAAGCCGACGGACATCCCCCCACAGTCGTAACGGTCGATGCATCGCAGAAGGTGTGGCTGGAGTAGAAACCAAAAAGGTTGCTCAAGCAAGGCGATAGCCCTTTGTGCCGATGTCGAGGTAGCCGAGAGCGTAGGGTGGTGTAGCCGTGGTCGAGGTAGCCGTGCGAAGAACGCCATGGTCGATGTCGAGTCGGGGTAGCCGGTGTCAAGGAAGTCGCCGTGAAGCCACGGGCGCAAGAAGACGCCAAGTTCGTCATGGGCGCAGTGGTGTCGAAGTAGTGGTGCGCCGGGAAGAAGACATAGTTGAGACGTGGCGCGTCGGGATTGCCAAACCCGGGGACACGTCGTAGACGAAGGCACGCGTCGGTGTTGCCAGCACCGCGCATGCGTAGACGGACGAATTCGATGTTGACGATGCGTCGCTCCAGGTTTGCCAGACCTGGGAACACACCGGGGACGAAGGCACGCAACGGTGTTGCCAGCACCGGGCATGCGTAGACGGGGACCTGCATGAGAAGGCTAGCAGAGAAGGACTCGACGACGGTTGCGGCGCAAACCGGCGAGGGCCGGTGTCGCCCGCGGTGGTCGGAGTAGATGAAGTGGTCGAGGTAGACGATGGCGACTTTGGCGATTAGCTGGTGCTGGACGAAGAAGAAGGGGGTGGATTGGCAGCGCGGCTTAGGTGAGCGAGCTGCAGCAACGCCGAAGAAGAGTGGCGGCGGCGGCCTGACGGCGGCGGTGGCGGCTGGTTAGGATTGTGGCGGCGATGCTCGAAGTAGGCGAGGAAGAACCCAACAGCATGACGAAGACCGGCGCAGACAGTGACGTTCCCGCGCCTAGGAAGGCGGCGCGGCACATGCCACATAGAAGTCGACGCGCGGAGACGGCGGAGTGGACCGCGCGCCGCGGTGCTACGGCCCGAAGGGGCAACGCAGCGTCAGCAGGCGGGTCGGGGCAACGACGGGAAGACCTGGGGGCGGCGGTGTGGACCGCGTGCCGCGATGCGATGGCCCGAAGGGGCGACAAAGCGGCGGCGCACGAGTCAGTGCAGCCACGGGGACGGCCTCGGGCGACGGCGAAGACCGCGTGTCACGTTTGCTACGGCCCGATGGGGCGATGCAACGGCAGCGCGAGGGTCGGTGCAACCACGGGGACGACCTGGAAAGGACGACCTCAGGGCGGCAGTAGACCGTGGGCTGCATCACTACGACCCGAAGGGGCAACGCAGCGGTAGCACGCGGGTCGATGCGGCCGCGGGGAGAACCATGGGGCGGCGGCGCTGCGGCCCGACGGGGCAATGCAGTGGCAGCTCGGTGCTCGATCGGTGGAGGGGCGCGCAATACTTGGGACAGTCTTCACGGAACCTGCGGAGGCGCGCATAACCAACGGGCCAGGTCGGTCGCACGGCGTAGATGAGGCGGATCGCAGGCGGTCGGGTGATCAATCCGATCGTGCGCGAGGTCGTGGATGTCGCTCAGTGGAGGCGGCCCGAAGCTGCCGGCGCGATGCTGGCCGCCTGACAGACGGCCCGAAGCGGCCGACGCGAGGCAGCCAGCCGGAGCCGGAGTCGAGAGCCGGCCCGAGGCAGCCAGGGCGTGACCAAACGAGGCGACAGTGAAGATCGACGGGCAGGCGGCACGCGAACGGCGGCT
The DNA here is from genome assembly GCA_022496015.1 of Hordeum marinum. Lineage (NCBI taxonomy): Eukaryota > Viridiplantae > Streptophyta > Magnoliopsida > Poales > Poaceae > Hordeum > Hordeum marinum. The sequence continues at coordinate 35,505,528 of CM039676.1, forward strand.
GTGATTGGCCGCCGCATGGCGCGAGTGTGAGAGCCTGGCTTAATAGGAATGATAGACTACTCATATCAACAAGGAATTCCTTCTTTTCCAGAATCCCATTCGAAAAGAACTCCAAAGTTAAGCGTGCTTGACTTGGAGCGATTCTAGGATAGGTGACCGACCGGGAAGTTGGTCCCGGGTGCGCACGAGTGAGGACAAAGTGAGCAGGAAAGACTAGTGTTGGTCCGTGGGGCCAGTCTAGATCCCACCAGGAGTAACGGGGTGTTACAATTGGTATCAGAGCCGACCCTTGCGGTTACACGGGCATGCACAGGTCAGGTCCACGGGCATGTGGCGCATGGCATGTGTGGCCCATCGTGGCACACAACATGGCACATGTGCCGGACTGGACGCGCATACGTGTGCCAAAAGGGAACGTTCCTGATGGGCCGACGAGGATGTCGGTTCCTTTGAGTGGGGGTGTATGTGAGAGTCTGGCTTAATAGGAATGATAGACTACTCATATCAACAAGGAATTCCTTCTTTTTCGGGAGTCCATTCGAAAAGAACTCCAAAGTTAAGCGTGCTTGGCTTGGAGCGATTCTAGGATGGGTGACTGATACGTCTCCAACATATCTATAATTTTTGATTGCTCCATGCTATTATGTTCTCAACTTTGGATGTTTGATATGCATGAATATGCTATTTTATATTATTTTTGGGACTCACCTATTGACCTAGAGCCCAGTGCCAGTTCCTGTTTTTTCCGTGTTTTTGACCTTTTTCAGATAGGAATATCAAACGGAGTCCAAACGGAATAAAACATTCGCCGTGATTTTTATGGAAAATACACAAAATACCAGAAGAAAAAGATACCGGAGAGGAGTCCTGAGGAAGCCACGAGCCTGGGAGGCGCGCCCACTCCCCCTGGGTGCGCCTAGGGGGCTCGTGACTCCCTCGTGGGTCCCCCTGACTTATTCTCGACGCCATCTGGTCTTATAAATACAGAAACCTCCAGAAATAAACCTAGATCCGGAGTTCCACCGCCGCAAGCCTCTGTAGCCACCAAAAACCAATCGGGAGCCCATTCCGGCACCTTGCCGGAGGGGGAATCCATCTCCGGTAGCCATCTTCATCATCCCGGTGATCTCCATGACGAGGAGGGAGTAGTCCACCCTTGGGGCTGAGGGTATGTACCAGTAGCTATGTGTTTGATCTCTCTCTCTCTCTCGTTTTCTTGAGATGTCTTGATCTCGATGTACCGTGGGCTTTGCTACTATAGCTGGATCTTATGATGTTCTTCCCCCTCTCCCTTCTTGTAATGAATTGAGTTTTCCCTTTGAAGTTATCTTATCGGATTGAGTCTTTAAGAACACTTGATGTATGTATTGCTCGTGTCTATCTTTGGTGACAATGGGATATTCATGTGAGTACTTGATGTATGTTTTGGTGATCAACTTGCGAGTTTCGTGACCTCGGGAACCTATGCATAGGGGTTGGCACACATTTTGCCTCTCCGGTAGAAACTTCAGGGCACTCTTTGAAGTTCTATGTGTTGGTTGAATAGATGATTTTGAGATTCTGTGATGCATGTCGTATAATCATACACACGGATACTTGAGGTGACATTGGAGTATCTAGGTGAATTAGGGTTTTGGTTGATGTGTGTCTTAAGGTGTTATTCTAGTACGAACTCTAGGATAGATTGAACGGAAAGAATAGCTTCGTGTTATTTTACTACGAACTCTTGAATAGGTCGATCAGAAAGAATAACTTTGTGGTGGTTTCGTACCCGACAATAATCTCTTTGTTTGTTCTCCCCTATTAGTTACTTTGGAGTGACTCTTTGTTGCACGTTGAGGGCTAGTTATATGATCCAATTATGTTATCATTGTTGAGAGAACTTCACTAGTGAAAGTATGAACCCTAGGCCTTGTTTCCACGCATTGCAATACCGTTCGTGCTCACTTTTACTATTAATTACCTTGCTGTTTTTATATTTTCAGATTAAAAAACCTATATCTACCATCAATATTGCACTTGTATCACCACCTCTTTGCCGAACTAGTGCACCTATACAACTTACCATTGTATTGGGTGTGTTGGGGACACAAGAGACTCTTTGTTATTTGGTTGCAGCGTTGCTTGAGAGAGACCATCTTCATCCTACGCCTCCCGTAGATTGATAAACCTTAGGTCACCCACTTGAGGGAAAATTGCTACTGTCCTACAAACCTCTGCACTTGGAGGCCCAACAACGTCTACAAGGAGAAGGTTGCGTAGTAGACATCAAGCTCTTTTCTGGCGCCGTTGCCAGGGAGGTTAGCGCTTGAAGGTATATCTTTAGATCTTGCAATCGAATCTTTTAGTGTCCTGTTTTATCACTAGTTTAGTTTATTAAAAGAAAACAAAAAATGGAATTAAGGTTACCTCATATGCTTCATCTTTTTAATGTCTTTCGTGAAAATGATGGAAAAGAAAATTGTGCTCAAGTGCTAAAGGAAGAATTACATAGAATGCTTGGCATAAAATATGTTAATGATGAGCATGTTTGCAATGTTGTTAGTATGAATTCTTTGAGTACCCATGATGCTAATGATATGCAAAGCCACAAGCTTGGGGATGCTATGTTTGATGAAGATGATCTTTTTAGTTCCCCCACTTTGAATGATCAAATTTATTATGATGAACGCATGCCCCCTATTTATGATGATTATTGTGATGATACTTATGCCATAAATAAGAATGATGATAAAACTTGTCACAATTATGAGTACCTTTTTACTGAAAAATACTCTTTTAATGTGGAAACAATTCGTAGTGTTCAAATCTTTTACGATACTCCCACTATTAATCATGAGAATAAATTTGCTTACGTGGAGAGTAGTAAAATTTCTATGCTTGTAGATCATGAAAAGAATGCTTTAGGTGCTGGTTATATTATTGAATTCATTCAGGATGCTACTAAAAATTATTATGAGATAGGATCATATGCTTCTATATATTGCAATAATGTCAAGTTTCCTCTCTATGTGTTGAAATTTTTGAAGCTATGCTTGTTTTGCCTTCCTATGCTAGATGATTCCTGCTCCAATAAGTTGTTTGTTCACAAAATCCCTATGCATAGGAAGTGGGTTAGACTTAAATGTGCTAGTCATATGCTTCATGATGCTTCCATTATGTTTCAATCATTATCTTTTATGTGAGCATCATTGAAATCATCATGCCTAGCTTGAAAGGCATTAAAGAAAAGTGCTTGTTGGGAGACAACCCAAAATGTATCCTTACTGTTTTTGTGCATTAACATGATTAATATTCTATATTAATCATGTTTTATGGCTTTTATTTCAATAAAGTGCCAAGTAAAGCCTTTATGATTAGTTTGGGTGATAGTTGTTTGATCATGCTGAAAAAGACAGAAACTTTGCACTCACGAAATTATTTTTAATTCATATCCAGATTGTGATTTTAGGTTGATTATTTTTGCTACTGATTTATATACAAATTGCCTTAATTTTCATAATTTTTTCAGAATTTTTTTAGGTGCATAAGTATGGTTATCATTCAGATCATTACAGACTGTTCTGTTCTTGACAGATTCTGTTTTCAATGCATAGTTTGCTTGTTTTAGTGTTTCCATAGATTATATTAAGTGATATAAATTTTGGAAATGATAATATACAGTAGAAATTGTGTGGGAGAATTTATGGATCTTGTCTTGACAGTACCAGAATGAATGATTTGTCTTTATTATACTAACCCATCTCACGAAGTTCCATTAAGTTTTGCGTTGTGAAGTTTTCAAGTTTTGGGTAAAGTTCGGATGGACAACGGAACAAGGAGTGGAAAGAGCCTAAGCTTGGGGATGCCCAAGGAATCCCAAGCCATATTAAAGGACACCAAAGAGCCTAACCTTGGGGATGCCCCGGGAAGGCATCCCGTCTTTTGTCTTCAATCCATCGATAACTTTACTTGGGGCTATATTTTTATTCACCACATGATATGTGTTTTGCTTGGATCGTCATTTTATTTTATTAGTACTTAATTTCTGTTATTTATATTAATTTTAATGTTTTTCATCATTTAGTTCAATAAAAATATCAAGGATAGCCTTTACCATGCTTAATTTGCAAGTATAGGAGTTGCTGTTCCAAAACAGAAAGTTTGCTTTTAGTGCAAAAATTCCCTAGAATTTTCTGTATGTCATAATAACTTGAAATTTAGACACATTACTCTCTTATAAATTCCATGCAGCGTGGAATTTTTTCAGATTTTTTGGAGTTAATTAAGTATGGATCTTGCTGCATTCTTCACAGACTGTTCTATTTAGGCAGATTGCTGTTATGTTTGCATTGTTCGCATATGTTTGCTTGTTTAATGATTCCATTTGATGATGGGAGTTTTAAATATGCAGAGGCATTTAGTATGTGATGTCAAATAATAATCTTAGCGATTTGCTACAGTCGAGGATGATAAAGTTTTGCGTTGATTTATACTAACCTAGCTCACGAGTTCTTGTTGAGTTTTGTGTGGATGAAGTTTTTAAGATTTCGGAAACCGTCATATTAGAGGAATTAAGGAGACACAAAAACTCAAGCTTGTGGATGACCAAGGCACCCCAATCCATATTTCAAGAAGTCTCAAGCATCTAAGCTTGGGGATGCCCCGGTTGGCATCCCACCTTTCTTGTTCAACAATTATCGGTTAGTATCGGTTCAACCTAAGTGTTTGCTTCTTCACATGGTTCGTTCGATCCTTGGAGTGTCAATTTATTTTGTTTGAATAAGGTACTTAAGATCTGAAATTCTTATATGGGAGAGTCTTCACATAGCTAAATAATTATTCAACTACTCATTGAGCTTCACTTATATCTTTTGGAGTAGTTTGTCTTTTGCTCTAGCGCTTCACTTATATCCTTATAGAGCATTGCAATGTTTATATTTTAGAGAAATTGATGAAATCTCATCCTTCACTTATATCATTTTGCGAGTCTTAAACAGCATGGTAATTTTCTTAGGTTATGAAACTAGTCCTAATATGATAGGCATCCAAAAGGGATATAATAAAGACTTTCATATTCAAGTGCATTGAGTAGTAAGACAAGTTTGATTCCTTGCATCTAGTTTTGAGACATGGAGATGGTGATATTAGAGTCATGTTAGTAGAGTGTTGTGAATCTAGAAATACTTGTGTTAGAGTTTGTAATTCCCATAGCATGCACGTATGGTGAACCGCTATGTTAGGAAGTCGGAGCATGATGTTTTTATTGAGTGTCATCCTTTGTGTGGCGGTCGGGATCGCGCGATGGTTAACTCCTACCAACCCTTCCCCTAGGAGCATGCGTCTAGCACTTTGTTTCGATTACTAATAAAACTTTCACAACAAGTATGTGAGTTCTCTATGACTAATGTGAGTTGATAACCCACAAGTATAGGGGATCGCAACTGTTTTCGAGGGTAGAGTATTCAACCCAAATTTATTGATTCGACACATGGGGAGCCAAAGAATATTATCGAGTATTAGCAGTTGAGTTTTCAATTCAAACACACCTGAAAGATTTAATATCTGCAGCAAAGTTTTAGTAGCAAAGTAGTATTATAGTAACAGTAATAGTAGTAGCAGTAGCAGTAGCAGTAGTGATTTGTGTAGCAAATGTGAATGCAGTAGCGGTAAAGTAACATAGCAAAGACCAGTATAGGAAAAGCTCGTAGGCATTGGATCGGTGATGGATAATTATGTCGGATGGCATTCATCATGTAATAGTTATAACATAGGGTGATATGTAACTAGCTCCAGTTCATCAATGTAATGTAGGTATGTATTCTGTATATAGTCATACGTGCTTATGGAAAAGAACTTGCATGACATCTTTTGTCCATCCCTCCCGTGGCAGCGGGGTCCTAATGGAAACTAGGGATATTAAGGTCTCCATTTAATAGAGAACCGGAACAAAGCATTAGCACATGGTGAATACATGGAATCCTCATACTATGGTCATCTCCGGGAGTGGTTCCGGCTATTGTCACTCCGGGGTTGCCGGGTCCTAACACATAGTAGGTGACTACAACTTGCAAGATAGGATCAAGAACACACATATATTGATGAAAACATAATAGGTTCAGATATGAAATCATGGCACTCGGGCCCTAGTGACAAGCATTAAGCATAGCAAAGTAGTAGCAACATCAATCTTAGAACATAGTGGATACTAGGGATCAAACCATATCAAAACTAACTCGATTACATGATAGATCTCATCCAACCCCTCACCGTCCAGTAAGCCTACGATGAGATTACTCACGAACGATGGAGAGCATCATGAAATTGGCGATGGAGGATGGTTGATGATGATGATGGCTTCAATTTCCCCTCTTCGGAGCCCAGAACGGACTCCAGATCTGTCCTCCAAAGGAAGAACAGGTGGTGGCGGCGGCTCCGTATCGTAAAATGAGATGATTTCTTCTCTCTGAATTTTTTCTAGACGAAAGAGACTATATGGAGCTGGAGAGGAGGTCGGAGGAGCCACATGGGCCCCACGAGCCTGCCAGGCGCGACCTAGGGGGGGCGCCTCCTGGGCTCGTGGCCCACCGGAAGCTCCCCTCCGGTTGATTCTTTCTCCGGTATTTTTTATATATTCCATAAAAATTCCTCGTAAGTGTTCAGGTCATTCCGAGAACTTTTATTTCTGCACAAAAACAACACCATGGCAGTTCTGCTGAAAACAACGTCAGTACGGGTTAGTTTCATTCAAATCATGCAAATTAGAGTCCAAAACAAGGGCAAAAGAGTTTGGAAAAGTAGATACGTTCGAGACGTATCAACTCCCCCAAGCTTAAAGCCTTGCTTGTCCTCAAGCAATTCAGTTGATAAACTGAAAGAGACAAAAGAAAAACTTTTACGAACTCTGTTTGATTTTGTTGTTGCAATTATGTCTAACTCATATTCAGATTTTCAGCAAGATCATAAGCTAACCACATAAGCAATGACATTTAGGTCTCATGGTATACTCATATCAATGGCATAACTAACTAGCGAGTAATAATAATAAGTTTCAAATGTCGACACTTCAATTAAAACAATCATGATACAATATGAATAGATGGTATCTCGCTAGCTCTTTCTGAGACCGCAAAACATAAATGCAGAGCACCTTCAAAGACCAAGGGCTGACTAGAAATTGTAATTCATGGTAAAGAAGATCCAGTCATAATCATACTCAATATCAATTAATGGCAAAGCATACAAACGATGGAGGTGCTCTCTAGCTGGTGCTTTTAATAAGATGAGGATGACTCAACAGAAATGTAAATAGATAGGCCCTTCGCAGAGGGAAGCATTGATTTGCAGAGGTGCCAGAGCTCAAGCTTTTTAAAACAGAGATGAATAATTTTGGGGTGGCATGCTTTCATTGTCAACGCGATGACCAAGAGTTTTCACCATCTTCCATGCTACACATATTATAGGCGGTTCCCAAACAGAATAGTAAAGTTTTGACTCCCCCACCACCAATCAATCACACTCCACGGCTAACCGAATCCTCGGGTGCCGTCCATACCAACAACAATCCAGGGGGAGTTTTGTTTGCAATTATATTTTTATTTGATTTGAACATGGAACTGGGCATTCCGATTACTTGCCCCTTTCTCGTGAGTGATAGTGAATAAACACATATCGAGGATAACATGCCTAGCATGGAAGATACTGACCGCCCCTTGTCGCCACATGATCGGTTCGGGCATACAAAACAGATTATTATTTGAAGGTTTAGAGAGTGGCACATGCAAATTTACTTGGAATGGCAGGTAGATACCGCATATAGGTAGGTATGGTGGACTCATATGGAACAACTTTGGGTTTATGGAAGTGGATGCACAACTAGTATCCTCGCTTAGTACAAGTGAAGGCTAGAAAGAGACTAGGAAGAGACCAACTAGAGAGCGACAACAGTCATCGACATGCATTGAGATTAACCAACAGTGAGTGCAAGCATGAGTAGGATATAAATCACCATGAACATGAATATCGTGGAGGCTATGTTGATTTGTTTCAACTACATGTATGAACATGTGCCAAGCAAGCCACTTGAATCATTCAAAGGAGGATACCATCCCATCATACTACATCACAATCATTTTAAAATTCATGTTGGCATCCAAGACAAACCATTATAAACTCCTAGCTAATTAAGCATGGCATAAGAAACTATGATCTCTAAGTTGTCATTGCAAACATGTTTCTCTCATAACAAGGCTGAATTAAGAGCGATGAGCTATCCATATTTAAAAAAACAAAATAGGTCGAGCTCATACCAGCTTTTCCAGGCTCAATCACTTCATCATGTATCGTCATTATTGCCTTTCACTTGCACAACCGAATGATGTGAATAATAATAAGAGTGTTCGTGCATTGGACTAAGATGGAATCTGCAAGCAAACTCAGAGGAGAAGACAAAGTAATATGGCTCTTTGATGGATAAACAATAATGCATATTCGAGCCACTAATCATTTTAATCATGGTCTTCTACCTCGAAAAAGAAAACTATTTACACGGGAAAGCTCCCAACAAGCAAAAGAAGAACGGGAAATCTTTTTGGGTTTTCTTTTCTTAATTACTACTAAGCATGCAAGAATGTAAAGTTACAACTAATTTTTTTTGTTTTTCTCATTTTTAATTTTTTTGGATTTTCTCAAGTTAATCAAACATACAAGAAGAATGCAAGAAAATGAAAATAAACTAGCATGGATGATATAATGAAAAAGTGTGAACAACGACTATCAAAATAAATGTGTGAACATGAATATAAAGTCGGTGAGAAACACGTACTCCCCCAAGCTTAGGCTTTTGGCCTAAGTTGGTCTACTCCCAAGGAGGAAAGTAACCGGCTCCGAGGTACTCCGGACGATATCCAAAATCATAATGTGGGTTGTACTGGGACGCGGCAGCTACCGCCTGAATAGCTGCCTCATGGAGGCAAGCAACCTTCACCTCCCTCTCATACTCCTCTGCCTCTTCTCTGGTTATGTAATATCTCCGCTTACTCTGAAAATCAAAGAAGGCAGGAGCAGGAAGGGTAATATGAAAAACACGTTGTCGGTTAAATATTAACCGGTATAGGAGGGACTCATTGCTCCTCTCAAGGAACTGGAAGCGTATCATAGCAGCACGATCAAGGAAAGCACTGTAAAGCGGGGGATCTCCTGTCTGGATGGGTATTTTAAAATAATTAGCTAGGCGAGTGGCATAGATCCCACCAAAGAAATCTCCTTCATTAGCATTATTATTTAGTCTCCTAGCAATTATAGCTCCCATGTTAAAACTTCTATCACCTGTTACTGCACTCTTGAGTATACTGAGGTCAGGTGCGCAGAGGTGGCTATGGTCGCGCTTACCATTAATGCATCTACCTATGAAGAGGGCAAAATAATGTAAGGCAGGAAAATGAATGCTCCCCATGGTAGCCTGCGTAATATCTCTAGTTTCTCCAACAGTTATACTGGAAATTAAGTCTCTAACCGAGGACTTAGGAGGGTCACTGAGACTACCCCAATCAGGTATCTTGCATATTCTATTGAAATCCTCTAAATCCATAGCATACGATTTATCATAAAGATCAAACAGTATGGATGTGTCACGGCCAACTAAAAATTTGAATCTACGAATAAAAGAGGCAGTGAGTATAGTATACTGTTCACATCTATTGGAGATGAATTCTTCGAGCCCAGCGTTGCGAATAAGTGTATCAAACTCGTCCTTGAAACCTGCATCAATCATGAATTCGTCGGAAGGCCATTCACATGGTTGCACCAGTGCGTCCCTCGGCTGATAAGGATCGGGCTCCCGAATCGCGAGACGGGGACCCCTCTTGCTTGAGGAACCACCATGATAGCTCTTCCTAAACATTTTCCTTTTTCTGAAGTAATTCTGAAATTTTTAGCGTCTCAAAATAAAAGTGAATAAAACTTAACAAAACTCATAACAACTACTCCTACAAGTGCCTAGAGGCCATATCTTCTATCAAAACTACTTGGGACCAAATAAAATTAACATGCAAAGCTCAAGAACAGGGTCACCAAGGCAGTAATAATATGCAATGAATAAAGCACTAGAACAAAAACTAATTGGACCAATGGAGGTGTCACATACCAAGGAACAATTTCCCCAAAACAGTTTTGTGAATGGGGCTTTGCACAAGGAGATCAAAAACTATAGCAAAATGAGCAAGAACACGGGTTTGAGCTGTGGGATGATTTTTTCTGGAGGAAGAAGGAGATGGGTGCTGGAATAAGTGGAGGGGGGCCACATGGGCCCCACGAGCCTGCTAGGAGTGACCAGGAGGGGTGGCCGCGCCTCCTGGGCTCGTGGCCCACTGGTGCATCCCCCTGACTAATTATTTCTCTCCAAAATTCTTAAATTTTCGAGAAAAAATCATACTTGAATTTCAGGGCATTTGAAGAACTTTTTTTAGGTCATTTTTTTATTGGGCGGATAATGCAGAAAACAGGAAAATATTGCTATATTTATTATTTTTCTACTAAATAACAGAAAGTAAAAGTTGGGAACAGAAGGTTGTGACTTCTAGATTCATCCATCTCATGGTCATCAAAAGAAATCCATCAATGATGTTGATCAAGTCTCCTTGGATGGTTTGGGAGGAAAGGGCATGGGTTTCTGTACCCATGGTTCTCTTTCTTTACCATGCTTTTTAGCAATAAAATCACTCTTATCATATCTTTTATTCTTAGGTTGTGGGTTATCAGGATCTATAGCAGGTTCAATCTCCACATCATTATCATTACTAGGTTGAGCATCAATATGAACATCATTATCAATATTATCACTAGGCTCATGTTCATCACCAGATTGTGTCTCAGCATCAAAAATAGATATATCGTTTCGATTCTCAGGTGTAATGGAAACAGGTTTACTAGCGTGCAAGTTCCTATCATCTTTCTTTTTCTTCCTATTACCAAGATGACTAGGTGCATCAGTATTAATTCCTTGATAATCTTGCTCAATTCTCTTAGGATGGCCCTCAGGATACAAAGGTTCCTAAGTCATTCTACCACCTCTAGTAACAACTTTAACAGAATTATCATTCAATTCATTAAGCAAGTCATTTTGAGCCTTAAGCACTTGCTCTACTTGAGTAGTGACCATACAAGCATGTTTACTAATAAGCTTAAGATCATTAACATTTCTATCCACACAAGCACTTATATGATTAATCATACGAGCATTTTATTCCAGTTGTCTGCTAACATAATCATTAAAACTTTGTTATTTAACAACAAAGTTACCAAATTCATCTAAGCATAAGCTAGCAGGTTTATCATAAGGAATATCACTTTCATTGAATCTACGAAGAGAATTTACCTCTACCACCTGTGTCGGGTTATCAATACCATGTATCTCTTCAATAGGTGGTAGATTCTTAACATCTTCAGATTTAATACCTTTCTCTCACATAGATTTCTTTGCTTCTTGCATATCTTCAGGACTGAGGAATAGAATACCTATTTTCTTTGGAGTTGGCTTCGGAGGTGGTTCAGGAATAGTCCAAGCATTAGCATTGCTCAAGATATTATTTAATAGATTTCAGCTTGTTACACAGTTCGTTCCCTGAAAACACAACCAGCACAACTATCTAGGTGGTCCCTAGAAGCATTGGTTAGTCCATTATAAAAGATATCAAGTATTTCATTTTTCTTAAGAGGGTGATCAGGCAAAGCATTAACTAACTGGACAAGCCTCCCCCAAGCTTGTGGGAGACTCTCTTCTTCAATTTGCACAAAGTTATATATATCCTGCAAGGCAGCTTGTTTCTTGTGGGCAGGAAAATATTTCTCAGAGAAGTAGTATATCATATCCTGGGGACTACGCACACAACCAGGAGCAAGAGAAGCAAACCAAGTTTTAGCATCACCCTTTAGTGAGAAAGGAAATAACTTAAGGATATAGTAATAGCGAATTTTTTCCTCATTAGTGAATAGGGTGGCAATATCATTCAGTTTAGTAAGATGCGCCATAACAGTTTTAGATTCATAACCATGAAAAGGATCAGATTCAACCAAAGTGATTAACTCAGGATCAACAGAGAAGTCATAATCTTTATCAGTAACAAAGATAGGTGAAGTAGCAAACTCAGGATCATATTTCATTCTAGCATTCATAGATTTTTATTTCCACTTGCGTAATAAATTCTCAAGATCATAGCTATCCTTACAAGCAAGAAAGTCTTCAGCTACCTCTCCTTCCATAACATAACCCTTAGGTATATTAGGCAATTCATATCTATGAGGGCTAGGTCTAACAGGTGTAACAGCAGATTCCATTTCAATAATTTCACCAGTTTCGGAAGTATCATTTGATTCAGTAGTAACTCTAGCAATTTGTGCATCCAAAAATTCACCCAGTGGCGTTTCATTATAAAGCAAAGCATCATCATAATTATCATGTATAGCAGAAGTAGCATCATCAAGCACAGGCGACATATCAGAATTAATAGTAGGTGGCGGTGTCGCAAATTTACTCATAACTGAAGGTGAATCAAGTGTAGAGCTAGATGCCAGTTTCTTACCTGTCCTCGTAGTTGAGGGCAGAACTTTAGTTTTTGGATCTCGCAATTTCGTCATAGTGATCAACAGATATAAATCCCAAGTGACTCAGAGGATAGAGCTATGCTCCTCGGCAACGGCGCCAGAAAAAGGTCTTGATAACCCACAAGTATAGGGGATCGCAACAGTTTTCGAGGGTAGAGTATTCAACCCAAATTTATTGATTCGACACAAGGGATCCAAAGAATATTCTCGAGTATTAGCAGTTGAGTTGTCAATTCAACCACACCTGAAAGATTTAATATCTGCAGCAAAGTTTTAGTAGCAAAGTAGTATGATAGTAACAGTAACAGTAGTAGCAGTAGCAGTAGCAGTAGTGATTTGTGTAGCAAATGTGAATGCAGTAGCGGTAAAGTAACATAGCAAAGACCAGTATAGGAAAAGCTCGTAGGCATTGGATCGGTGATGGATAATTATGTTGGATGGCATTCATCATGTAACAGTTATAACATAGGGTGATATGTAACTAGCTCCAGTTCGTCAATGTACTGTAGGCATGTATTCCGTATATAGTCATACGTGCTTATGGAAAAGAACTTGCATGACATCTTTTGTCCATCCCTCCCGTGGCAGCGGGGTCCTAATGGAAACTAAGGGATATTAAGGTCTCCTTTTAATAGAGAGCCGGAACAAAGCATTAGCACATGGTGAATACATGGAATCCTCATACTATGGTCATCTCCGGGAGTGGTTCCGGCTATTGTCACTCCGGGGTTGCCGGGTCCTAACACATAGTAGGTGACTACAACTTGCAAGATAGGATCAAGAACACACATATATTGATGAAAACATAATAGGTTTAGATATGAAATCATGGCACTCGGGCCCTAGTGACAAGCATTAAGCATAGCAAAGTAGTAGCAACATCAATATTAGAACATAGTGGATACTAGGGACCAAACCCTATCAAAACTAACTCGATTACATGATAGATCTCATCCAACCCCTCACCATCCATCAAGCCTACGCTGAGATTACTCACGAACGATGGAGAGCATCATGAAATTGGCGATGGAGGATGGTTAATGATGACGATGGCTTCGATTTCCCCTCTCCGGAGCCCAGAACGGACTCCAGATTTGCCCTCCAGAGGAAGAACAGGTGGTGGTGGCGGCTCCGTATCGTAAAACGCGATGATTTCTTCTCTCTGAATTTTTTCTGGACGAAAGAGACTATATGGAGCTGGAGAGGAGGTCGGAGGAGCCACGTGGGCCCCACGAGCCTGCCAGGCGCGGCCTAGGGGGGGCCGCGCCTCCTGGGCTCATGGCCCACTGGCAGCTCCCCTCCGGTTGATTCTTTCTCCGGTATCTTTTATATATTCCATAAAAATTCCTCGTAAGTTTTTAGGTCATTCCGAGAACTTTTATTTCTGCACAAAAACAATACCATGGCAGTTCTGCTGAAAATAGCGTCAGTCCGGGCTAGTTTCATTCAAATCATGCAAATTAGAGTCCAAAACAAGGGCAAAAGAGTTTGGAAAAGTAGATATGTTGGAGACGTATCATGAGTCCATGGTATATACGCACTCTCACCCTTCCACCTTTGCTAGCCTCTCTAGTGCCGCGCAACTTTCGCCGGTGCATAAACCCACCATATACCTTCCTCCAAACAGCCACCATACCTACCTATTATGGCATTTCCATAGCCATTCCGAGATATATTGCCATGCAACTTTCACCGTTCCGTTTATTATGATACACATCATCATTGTCATATTGCTTTGCATGATCATGTAGTTGACATCGTATTTGTGGCAAAGCCACCGTTCATATCTTTCATACATGTCACTCATGAGTCATTGCACATCCCGGTACACTGCCGGAGGCATTCATATAGAGTCATATCTTTTGTTCTAAGTTTCGAGTTGTAAGTAAATAAAAGTGTGATGATCATCATTATTAGAGCATTGTCCCATGTGAGGAAAAGACGGAAGCTATGATTCCCTCACAAGTTGGGATGAGACTCCAGACTTAAAAAAAGAGGCCAAAGAGCCCACCAAAAAAGTGAATGAAAAAAAAAGAGGCCAAAGAGCCCAAACAAAAAAATATGAGAGAAAAAGAGAGAAGGGACAATGCTACTATCCTTTACCACACTTGTGCTTCAAAGTAGCACCATGATCTTCATGATAGAGAGTCTCATATATTGTCACTTTCATATACTAGTGGGAATTTTCATTATAGAACTTGGCTTGTATATTCCAATTATGGGCTTCCTCAAATTGCCCTAGGTCTTCGTGAGCAAGCAAGTTGGATGCACACCCACTTAGTTTCTTTTGAGCTTTCATACACTTATAGCTCTAGTGCATCCGTTGCATGGCAATCCCTACTCATTCACATTGATATCTATTAATGGGCATCTCCATAGCCCGTTGATACGCCGAGTCGATGTGACCATCTCCTCCTTTTTTCCTCACAACCTCCACCATATTCTGTTCCACTTATAGTGCTATATCCATGGCTCACGCTCATGTATTGCGTGAGAGTTGAAAAAGTTTGAAAAAGTAAAAGTGTGAAAACAATTGCTTGACCAATACCGGGGTTGTTCATGATTTAGATTCATTGTGTGAGGAAGATGGAGCATAGCCAGACTATATGATTTTGTAGGGATAACTTTCTTTGGCCATGTTATTTTGAAAGTTCATGATTACTTTGCTAGTATGCTTGAAGTATTATTGTTTTCATGTCAATATTAAACTTTTTTTTGAATCTTATGGATCTGAACCTTCATGCCACAATAAAGAAGATTATAAGAATAAATATGCTAGGTAGCATTCCACATCAAAAATTCTGTTTTTATCACTTCCCTACTCGAGGACGAGTAGGAGTTAAGCTTGGGGATGCTTGATACGTCTCCAACATATCTATAATTTTTGATTGTTCCATGCTATTATGTTATCAACTTTGGATGTTTTATATGCATGAATATGCTATTTTATATTATTTTTGGGACTAACCTATTGACCAAGAGCCCAGTGCCAGTTACTGTTTTTTCCGTGTTTTTGACCTTTTTCAGATAGGAATATCAAACAGAGTGCAAACAGAATAAAACTTTCGCCGTGATTTTTTATGGAAAATATCAAAAATACAAGAAGAAAAAGATACCAGAGAGGAGTCCCGAGGAAGCCAAGAGCCTGGGAGGCGCGCCCACCCCCCTAGACGCGCCTAGGGGGCTCGTGACTCCCTCGTGGGTCCCCCTGACTTATTCTCGATGCCATCTGGTCTTATAAATACAGAAACCTCCAGAAATAAACCTAGGTCGGGAGTTCCGCCGCCGCAAGCCTCTGTAGCCACCAAAAACTAATCGGGAGACCGTTCCGGCACCCTGCCGGAGGGGGAATCCATCTCCGGTGGCCATCTTCATCATCCCGGCGATCTCCATGATGAGGAGGGAGTAGTCCACCCTAGGGGCTGAGGGTATGTACCAGTAGCTATGTGTTTGATCTCTCTCTCTTGTGTTCTTGAGATGTCTTGATCTCGATGTACCGCGGGCTTTGCTACTATAGTTGGATCTTATGATGTTCTTCCCCCTCTCCCTTCTTGTAATGAATCGAGTTTTCCCTTTGAAGTTATCTTATCGGATTGAGTCTTTAAGAACACTTGATGTATGTCTTGCCCGTGTCTATCTGTGGTGACAATGGGATATTCATGTGAGTACTTGATGTATGTTTTGGTGACCAACTTGCGGGTTTCGTGACCTCGGGAACCTATGCATAGGGGTTGGCACACGTTTTGACTCTCCAGTAGAAACTTCGGGGCACTCTTTGAAGTTCTATGTGTTGGTTGAATAGATGATTTTGAGATTGTGTGATGCATGTCATATTACCCACGGATACTTGAGGTGACAATGGAGTATCTAGGTGACATTAGGGTTTTGGTTGATGTGTGTTTTAAGGTGTTATTCTAGTACGAACTCTAGGGTAGATTGAACATAAAGAATAGCTTCGTGTTATTTTACTACGGACTCTTGGATAGATCGATTAGAAAGAATAACTTTGTGGTGGTTTCGTACGCGACAATAATCTCTTCGTTTGTTCTCCGCTATTAGTTACTTTGGAGTGACTCTTTGTTGGACGTTGAGGGCTAGTTATATGATCCAATTATGTTATCATTGTTGAGAGAACTTCACTAGTGAAAGTATGAATCCTAGGCCTTGTTTCCACGCATTGCAATACCGTTCGTGCTCACTTTTACTATTAATTACCTTGCTGTTTTTATATTTTCAGATTATAAAAACCTATATCTACCATTCATATTGCACTTGTATCACCATCTCTTCGCCGAACTAGTGCACCTATACAACTTACCATTGTATTGGGTGTGTTGGAGACACAAGAGACTCTTTGTTATTTGGTTGCAGGGTTGCTTGAGAGAGACCATCTTCATCCTACGACTCCCGCGGATTGATAAACCTTAGGTCACCCACTTGAGGGAAAATTGCTACTCTCCTACAAACCTCTGCACTTGGAGGCCCAACAACGTCTACAAGGAGAAGGTTGCATAGTAGACATCAGTAACCGACCGGGAAGTTGGTCCCGGATGCGCACGAGTGAGGACAAAGTGAGCAGGAAAGACTAGTGTTGGTCTATGGGGCCAGTCTAGATCCCGCCAGGAGTAACGAGGTGTTATAGCGAGGCCGTCAGTTCGGGGCGATGCAGGACTCCCGATCGGAGCAGGGCGATGACGGCCGGCGTAGATCGACGGGCGTGCCGGCGCGCGAACGGCGGCGTTGAGAAGCCGTCGGTTTGCGCGAGGCCGCCGTGTCAAGAGTAGAGGCCGGGGCGCGCAGATGTCGGAGTAGAGGCGCGGTGGTCGATGACGGCGATTGGCGACGCAAACCGATCTAAGATCGGAAAACCGAAAAGAAAATACCGATCAAAGCGACCGGCGAAAGAGAGAAACCCGGATCAAGAGATCGGAAAAGACTCTAGGGCAGCCGGTCAACACGACCGGCGGACGAACCCTAGGTACGGGCAGCGCGGCCCCCGACGGCGGTCATGAAGGCCGACCGTCCCGAGGGCGGCACGCGGGACGGAAGCGGCGGCGGCGGCTAGGGTTAGGAACTTGCAGCAGATACCATGTTAAAAGGGAGAAAGAGGGATTGTGAAATAGTTGATGTATTTGCTTGAGCCTCGTGGGCATATATATAGGAATACAATGATCTACTTAAAGTACAAGGCAAGGTAAAACAAATTCTAGTCTATCTCATATTTTCTAATAATCAATATACTAAACATAGTTGACATGATCAGTCAATACCGACTAATATCGCATCCATGGGTGAACTTGTTGACCGCCTAGAGGGACGATGCACACACACGGCCACGATGAGCATGGCAGAGCCAGGATGCACCGGTTGTGCATGTGTTCCCTTTATGCATGTGACGTCCTGGTGACGGGCATACAAGATGAACTCGACATTCTCAATAGTCCCAATGACCCTCGAGGTGCCAGATGCATGTCGTGTCTGGGTGCATTTTGGTGACGTTGTCTGGGTGGCAGATGCATGTCGTGTCGTCAGGCGACCCTCGAGGCACGGTGCACATAAGGAACAACTAAGTTCATGCGCACACTAGTAGGAAAGAAAAAATGTATAAGGGGTGCATAATTGGCCTCAAATTATATATCGGCTCAACAAGGCAATTCTACAGGAGCAATTAATTAGGGAGAAATGCCTCGAAAGCCTTTCAAAGATCGCTCCCACGCTTCGTCACTTGACGCAATCTCAGCCGCCTTCTCGTGTCATGTTTTGAGTGTTTTCTTTGAATTTTTTTTCTCGCACACGTTTTTGGTTTCTTAGTTTGGATTTTTCGGGTCTTTTGGTGTTTTGATTTTTCATCGGTGTTTTTATTTTTTGGAAGGAAAATTAAATTGCACGAAAAAACATGCTTTCTTTTTTCTTACAAGAGGCACGATTTTGTTTTCGCAAGAGTCATAGTCGTGCCTCTCGAAAACTGTTTTTTATGAGAGAGAGGGTTTTGTTTTCGCGAGAGGCATGATTTTTCTTCCATGAGAGGCACGGTTTTGCTTTCGCGAGAGGCACGGTATTGTTTCCGCGAGAGGCATCGTTTTGCTTCCGTGAGAGGCACGATTTTGCTTTCGCGAGAGGCACGGTATTGTTTCCGCGAGAGGCACCGTTTTGTTTCTGTGAGAGGCACGGTTTTGCTTTTGCGAGAGACACGGCCGTACCCGTGCCTCTTGAAAAGGAAAAAACATATTTTCTATTTTTTTCGTGAGAGGCACGGTTTATCTTCCACGAGAGACACGGTTTTGCTTTCGCGAGATGCAAGGCCATGCCTCTCGAAAAGAGCAAAAACACATTTTTTTCGCGAGAGCCACGGTTTTGCTTCCGCGAGAGGCACAATTTTATTTTTGCTTATCGTGCCTCTCGGAAAGGGAGAAAACCGTATTTTTTTTAGTGAGAGACACATTTTTTCTTTCACGAGAGGTGCGGTTTTGATTTTGCGAGAGACACGACCATGCCTCGGAAAGAAAAAAAAACATGTTTTTTTGTGAGGCATGATTTTGCCTTCGTGAGAGGCACGACCGTGCCTCTCGGACAGAAAAAACCCGTATTTTCTGTTTTTTCTTCTATCGCAAGCGGCACGATTTTGCCTTCGTGAGAGACACGACTGTACCTCTCGGACAAAAAAAAATCGGTTTTCGTTTATGCTTTTCTATCGCGAGAGGCACGGTCTTTTTATCTGTTTTTTTTGAAAAAAAGTTTGTCAAAACCTATCAGTATGGGACCTGGTTTTGAAGATCTCGACGTGAGAAATCGAATGGTGAAAATGGTTCAAAATTTGGATACATGATTTAGGAGATAAAACGTTTTAAAAATACGGATTAAAAAAAAAGCAAAACTCTAATGTCCCGACAAACGACACATATGCAGTGCGTCACTTGTCGCAACGCAACCTGGGATGAAAATAATATTTAAAAAATATACTCACCAATTAGTGATTTCGCAACTCTTAGCAATCGTGCCGGGCTGTCTACTCTAATCTCTCATGCAAAGTATTTTCAGGTGGGGAGCCCCCCCACACAGTTTCAAAGAAAAATACATGTGCTTATCCCCGTAAGAAAAATGTACGTGCTTAAAACTTAGTTTTGGAAGGGCTATACGTGCTTAAAACTGGACGATCTCATGGCCACGTCTTATTGTGCCATAAAAGAAATCGGACGTAGTATGGTTGAGTGCGATGTAAAGCTGTCTATCTGGCCGAGGTCCGAACGTTTTGGGACCGGAGGAAGATGCTGACTGCATAGAATAATACATTGCCGACTACATCGAATGGTATATCTTTCGCTTTCTCCGGGAGGAATCCCATACGTGAGGCAAGCACCAGAAGACTCCAAGGCCAGCACAGAGACACGTCTGAGGCTCTGAGCTGGGGATATGTGCTGTGCAACGCGGCAGTCGGCCACTTGGATAACTGCTACGGGAAAGCGCCACGCGTCTCCGGCGCAAAGCCTCTATATATTGGCCTGCCGGCGCGACGCCTCCTCCATCACCAACAGCACCAAGATCATTCGTCCACCATAACTGCAAGCAGAGAGCTCGGTCGACAGGCAGGCACAGGTTCAGCAAGGAGCAGAGCAGGAGCTTGCTATCCATGGCGTTCCCGGCGTGCGTGCAGTGCGGGACGCGGGAGAACCCGTGCCGGTGCAAGTTCATCGGGCCGACGCTGGGGTTCGTCGCGTTCCTGGTGACCGGCGTCATCGAGTGGCCGGTGGGCGCGGTGGTGTACCTGTTCCGCCACCGCAAGGGCCGCCGCATCATGGGACACCCCTCCAGGGTCGTCTACCCGCGCGTCTCCAGGGCCATCCCCATCTAATCCCCGGGACCTCATCCTAATCTAATCCCCTGCTGTGTGTATGTTGTAACCTGGCCGGTCAGCCTGATCGAGTTTGTGCATGATTGATGATGAAGATTTCAATAAAAATGGGTGTTGTTTGTGTTTGTCTTGTGATCTAAGGCGTTTGCAGTGTCTATATGCTTTGTGAGCAGTTTGCTGAAAATTTGATTAGTAGGAGTAGATCGCTGGGTTAACTGACTGATTGATTAGTGCAAATACGAGTTGGAGATACAGGTTCATGTAGCAGAGGCCAGCGCACCAGAGGCTTTCTCGTCAATGTTACTGCTCTCGTCGCTATCAGACTCAGATGTCGAATACGCACAGATTGCTCCCCTCAAGTTCCGCGAAAATGAAAGAGCTTCTCTCCAATATTCTTGGATCGGTGAAACTTCAGTTTTCCTTTTTACACTGGATGAAACTTCCGTTAGAATGTCAATAATGTCAATAATGCTCTATCGGCTGATTGCACGAGAAGTTCTGCCACCTGCATAGCCGTTGGATTGCCCTTGATCCATGCGACCTCAAACGTGCCCAGTCACCTCCCTTTTTTTCTTTGCCTACCACATGTTTTTTTGTCATTTCAAACGTGCATGACCTCAAAAATGTGACAAGAACTTTGTTGCAAAAATTATCCCGCGACACAACCGAATGTTGCAAAAAACATTTCGCGATCTTACAAAAAATTCTACAGGTGTTTTCGTAACACGATCTTTGTCGTAAAAAATATTCTATAACAAATTCTGTTGCAAACAATCTATGGGCGTTTTCGCAAAATGCTCTCTATTACAAAAAAATCTGCAACACAATCTGTGTTGCAAAAGACCCGTCAGACACTTTTTAACACTAGAATCTTTTGAGAAGATCGGCCGACGGAAGCGTAGCAGCGCCCTTTCTTTTCGGAGAGGATTTTTTTATAGCAAAAGCAGATTTTTGCTGGCGAACGGCGGTAGTCATCCACGTGGGCCTATCTTGGAAAACGTTCGGAGCCAACATGCCGGCCGAAACTTTTGGCCGGCCGGACGCGTATCGTTCGATGCCTCGCGATCTCTCGAGTCCAGCCCACGTCCCTTGCTCGTCGCTCCCACATGCATCCATTCTGGGCCCCACAGATCATGCCACAACGTCTTCCTTATCCCTTCGTTCAGTCAACACCCTGCAGAGTCATCTTTCCCCCGAATCAAAACAACCTTGTTTTCTCCGGCGAGTGGTCGCCCTCGATCGGCCCAGCGCTACACCGGCGAACGGCCGTCTCCCCCTCCCCCCCCCCCCCATGATGCTCCGGAGAGCGCCGCCCTCCTCCTGCACGGCCGTGCAAGGAGCCAGCGAGTGCTACAACCCACGACGGCAGTGCTACAACGGCGGCAAGCAGGGTATGCCTATCGCGAGCTACAACAGCATGGTGCAAGTTGCGAACATGCGCGACTAGCTGCTACAAGCTGCGTAGTGGAACTCAACGACGAGCTTCAACCGGAGGTGACCGGTGCTGCAACCAGGGTGGATTTTTGCTGGAACCGACCGGCAAAAAAGCTGCATCCACATGATGCAGATGACTAGCCAAGTCATTTTACTCCAACCGCCTTTTTGGTTTGCTACATCCATTAAGTTTTTTGCTGGATCATCCAGATGTATTTTTGTTGCGTCCACAGGCGGGGAGACATGATTTTTTCGGCGCGACAAGAACAATCACTTTGCTGCAACCGCATTTTTGTTTTGCTACAACCGATAGTTTTTTTTGCTGGATCGTCAAGATGTATTTTTGCGGGCCGCTGGGGGCGAAGGCATGATCTTTTGCCGGAACCTACGATGTGTTTTGTTGGAACCTTATTTGTGATTTGTTACTACCAGAGACACCATTTGTTTTTGTGAGTTTTGTTCTTCTTTGCTGACCACCGGTGGTGGAAGCTGGTGATGGCGAGCCAGATGTGGATGGTCATCGGAAGTACTGCAATGGAACCGGGTGTAGAGCTGCAATCGCAGAAAGTGGAAGATCGATCCCCCGCTGCATCCATGTTGCAATCCTTGATGGCCGAGCGGCGGGGCACGCGACGGTGCTTTAACCGATGATGGGGCGAGGTGTGCTGAATGAGAGGGCAGAGGTGATCGGGAGAGCAAGAGGAGCACCATGCGTTGAACCGGTGGGGTGGATGGGGACTGGGGGAGGAAGGAGACAAATGTAGGCTTCATCGAGCGGTTCCACAGAGAGCAATCCGACGGCTAGGGGTCGACCGGCCAAAAGGTTAGGCCGGTGCGCCGGTGCCTAGCGCTGGCCTTGTGCATATGCAGCAGCCCACAATAAGCCTTCATTATAACTAGTTTCTCAACTAGTTTCTCTCCATAATTTTACAGGGAAGTAAGGGAAGGGAGCAATACTCTTTGGAGGATTCTCATAGAGGTCACTTTCTCTGGCATGCAAGCGCGTCAAGTGGTACGCCCAACCGTCGCCAGGTATCGCAACTTGGGTGCCTTCTCGATATTTTTTTTCTATGCATGTTTCCTTTTTCGTTTTTCTATTAGGACGCGTCAATCATTTGGCTACGCACGAAACAGAAACCTCCTCCCAAGTCGCCTCCCACATGGTGGTTGGGAGGTCCCCAGATCTCGTTGGCCAGACTTCCTCTCTCCTCCTCCTCCTCCTCCTCCTGCTCCCTCTCAAAGCACAACATGCTCCCTTGGTGGTTTTGATAATTCATAACAACATACATTGTCTCTTTACTAACACCTCTATCTAGTGTATTTTAGATAATAGTCCATGGAGAGTTGAGTTGGCAAAAGGATTGAGGAGATTGTGGAATTACCCGAAGATGCAAGGAAATAGGTAGGACAAGCTTCAAGCAAGAGGACTCTACATTTTACATTTGTGAGAAATCACTTTGAGTCCATAGGAAAGCCAATACTATTAAAAGAGGGTAAAGTTTTGATTATGAACAATATGCTCAAACGTGCACAAGTGATAGTCACCAAAAAACATCCACAAGCTCTCCTACCAAAGTCTGTCTCTAGCCAAATATACAAAATCGGTGCAACCAACATTCCTATCCCGGTGCCACGGATTCCAAACCCTAGACAGACTCAGCCAAACCCTAACACTTCGGTGCAGCCGACACTGCTTTCGGTGCCACCGAGTTGGGTTGCCAAGTTTCTTTTACGCAAGTTCACATTTTCGGTCCGTCCAAAAATGGTGAATTCGCGTCATCGAGTTTGACAAATCTGACCATTGGTCACCTTGTCGGTACAACCGATATTCATATATCAGTCCCTCCAAGATTCAAAAGTTGCCACTTTTGGTCACTTCGGTACCACCTAGATTTACAAATCGGTGTCACCGAGGTTGTCATTTTGTGTGTAACGGCTCTATTTTTGGGGATGCCTATATATACCCCTCCACCACTACCTACTCGGAAGAGAAGCACTCAGAACTTTTCCATACCTATCCTACTCAGTTTTCTGAGAGAGAACCACCTACCCTTGTGTTGAGGTCAAGATCTTCCACTCCAACCATATGGATCTTGATTTCTAGCCTCCCCAAGTTGCTTTCCACTAATCCCATCTCTTCTACCAAGCCAAATCTGTGAGAGAGAGATTTTGTGTTGAGGAGTCTATCATCTTGAAGCACAAGAGCAAGGAGTTCATCATCATTACCGAGTCTATTACCTTTTGGAGGGTGGTGCCTCCTAGATTGGTTAGGTGTCACCTGGGAGCTTCCTACTTCGTGTTGTGGAGTGAACCAAGAAGTTTGTAAGGGAAAGGAGATCACCTACTTCGTGAAGATCTACCCATAGTGAGGCTAGTCCTTCGTGGATGAAAGCCGCATGGAATAGTCAAGGTTGCTTCTTCGTGGAACCCTCCATGGGTAGAGCCCTTCGTGGACTCTCGCGGCCGTTACCCTTCGTGGGTTGAAGACTCCATGGTCGTGGACGAACGATAGCACCACCTATCGGAACCACGGGAAAAATCCTTGCGTCTACCTATCCCTTCTCTTTACTTCATGTGTAATGTCTTTACTTTCTACTGCCATACTTGTAGACATGCATGTGTAGGGCTATTAGATCTACTAGACTTGCTAAAACTATTAAAATCTGCCAACCAATTAACTTGGGAAAAGGTTAGGTTTTAAATTTCCTGCTAGTAGTCTATTCACCCCCCCCTCTAGACAACCCACTCTCGATCCTACAAGTGGTATCAGAGCTTTGGTCTCCATTGCTTCGGTTTAATCACCAATATGGAGAGTACTAAAGTAGAGAGTTTGAGTTGTAGAGTGCCATTCTTGATGGAGAGTACTATAGTCAATGGAAAAATGCCATGATTGATCTATTTAATAGATTCCATTTGACAAAATATATTGAAAATCCCTATGTGCTCCCTATTGATGAATTGCATCCCACACACGAAGAGAAAATTAACATTCTTGTTAACCTAAGAACTGTCAATCTTATTGTTAGAGGTTTACCAAGGTTCGTGCTTTCTCAATTGAAGAACTTTGCATGTGCCTATACCTTATGGACTGATTTGGAGAAACGATATCCAAATCTTTCCTTAGGAAATCTTGATGAAATTCTTCATAAAACCATTTCTTTTCACAAAATGAAGCCTAGTGATCCAAACTTTGATAAATGCCTATTTGATATCCGTGATCTTATGCGTGCTAAAGGAGATGTCACCACTATCAACAACATTATCTTCGAAGCCATTCGCATTCATAAACTTGAACATTGTCATGATCGCTATTCTAACGAATCTCTTGTTCTTTATGACGAGGATTTCCCACTTGATGATGACAAGGTGGAACATGGATACTATGAAGATGATGAGTTGTTAGACATCGAGCACGAGAAGATCATGAAGAATCTGAGCCTGATGGCAAACCTTAAGGATTACATGTCCAGAGGAAAAGAGTGGATTCTTGACAGCGGATGTGCAGATCATATGACTTGTTATAAACACATGTTCCAAGAGATCACGCCTAATCAAGGTCCTCGACGGTACGTGACCTTTGGAGACAACTCCAAGGGTAAGGTACTTGGCCTTGGTAAGGTGGCCATATCCCATGATAGCTCTATTCAAAATGTTATGCTTGTTGAATCCCTTGGCTACAATCTTCTTTCCGTATCTAGGCTTGCCGACTTTGGTTTCAATGTTTTATTCACGAAAGTAGATTGCCAAGTGTTTCGTCAAGATAATCATAAAATGGTCTTTACCGGTTTCCGTAGAGGTGATCTATACATTGTTGATTTCACCAAGAGATCCAAGCCTCGCACTTGTTTAATTGCAAAATCTTCTAAAGGTTGGCTTCGTCATAGAAGACTTGGACATGTAGGCATGCGCAATCTAGATAAGCTAATCAAAGGTGATCATATACTTGGTGTTAAAGATGTTATCTTTGACAAATATAGACTTTGTAGTGCTTGTCAAGATGGAAAGCAAGTAGGTGGAAGTCATCCCGTTAAGACTATCATGACTACTAGGAGACCACTCGAGTTACTTCATATATATGGATCTTTTTGGTCCCAATGCTTACAAGAGTCTCGGTGGAAATTCCTATGGTCTACTTATAGTTGATGATTTTTCCAGATTTACGTGGGTATTCTTTCTTGATGATAAGTCGCAGGTTCAAAAGATCTTCAAGAACTTCGCTCGTAAAGTGCAAAATCAGTTTGAAGTGAAGATCAAGAAGGTTCGGAGCGATAACGGATTAGAGTTCAAGAACACCCATGTGGATACCTTTCTTGACGAAGAAGGCGTCTCACATGAGTTCTCAGCTACGTACACACCTAAAAAATGGAGTTGTTGAGAGGAAGAACCGGGCGCTCATTGACATGGCAAGAACGTTGCTTGACGAATACAAGACGCCAAGACACTTTTGGGCAGAAGCCGTTGAAACAACATGTCATGCCACAAACTGACTTTACTTGCACAAGCTTCTCGATAAAACGGCATACGAGCTACTCACCGGTAACAAACCCCAAGCCGGATACTTTCAGGTATTTGGCTCAAAGTGCTACATTCTTGACAAGCATCGTCGTACTAAATTTGTTCCTAAATCTCATGATGGATTCCTACTTGGTTACGGATCAAACTCTCACACTTACCGTGTCTACAACAACTTCACTCGAAAAGTTGAAGAGACGGTAGATGTGAAGTTTGATGAATCTAATGGTTCGCAAGTCGAACAATTGCCAAATGATGCAGGTGATAAGGATCCCTCGGAAGCCATTCTAGATCTACCCATTAGCAAGATTCGTCCCATGGAGGTGAAGGAAAGTACTTCATCAACTCAAGTGGAAGCCCCCACTTCACATTAAGGTGAACCTCAACACGACATGGAGGCATCCACAAGCGGTACATGACGAGATGATGAATAAGAGGAAGTGCATCATGAAGATCCACCACAACCACCTTCACCACCACCTCAAGGGAATGACACCTTCAACAACAACGAAGATGAACGAGATGATGATGATGAAGAAGAAGCTCCACCATCCAACAATCGAAAGATGACCCGAGTTCGAGCTCAAGTGACCAAGAACCATCCCCTAAACCAAATCATTGGTGATATACAAACAGGGAGAATCACTCGCTCTAAAACCTGTCTAGCTAACTTTTGTGAGCATTATTCTTTCATCTCTAGCATTGAGCATTTAAAGGTAGAACAAGGTCTTGAAGACGCGGATTGAGTGAACGCTATGCATGAAGAGCTACACAACTTCGAGAGGAACGAAGTGTGGACACTCGTGGAGAAGCCCGAAGATGAGCACAACATCATCGGAACCAAATGGGTGTTTCGGAACAGACAAGACGAAGACAGTCAAGTCGTGCGCAACAAGGCTAATCTCGTAGCCCAAGGATATACGCAAGTCGAAGGTATGGAATACGGTGAGACTTATGCCCCCGTTGCTAGACTTGAAGCTATCCGTATTCTTCTTGCTTATGCTAATCACCATGATATCACGCTTTATCAAATGGACATCAAAAGTGCATTTTTAAATGGTGAAATTTAAGCAGAATTTGATGTTAAGCAACTACTGGTTTTGTGAATCCTAAGAAACCTAATCATGTTTACAAGCTTCGCAAAGCTCTTTATGGTCTTAAGCAAGCCCCTCATGCTTGGTATAAATGTTTAACGAAGTTCCTCATCGAAAAGGGTTTTGAAATTGGTAAAATTGATGCAACCTTGTTCACTAAGAGAGTTAATGGAGAATTATTTGTGTGCCAAATCTATGTGGATGATATTATCTTTGGTTCCACTAACCCTCAATTTAGTGAAAGATTTGGAAGGTTTATGTCTGAGAAGTATGAGATGTCTATGATCTGTGAGATGAAATTCTTTCTTGGATTGCAAATCAAGCAATCAAGAGAAGGAACTTTCATCTCTCAAACTAAGTATACCAAGTACTTGATCAAGAAATTCAACATGCAGGATTGCAAAGGTATGAAAACTCCTATGCCCACTAGTGGACATGTTGACATTACCAGGGAGGATGAACCGGTTGATCAAAAGGTTTATCGATCTATGATTGGTTCATTGTTATATCTATGTGCATCTCGTCCCGATATTATGCTTAGTGTTTGCATGTGTGCTAGTTATCAAGCTGCACCAAAAGAGTCTCATCTTTTGGCTGTGAAACATACTGTGAGGTACTTGATACAAACACCAAACTTTGGCATTTGGTATCCCAAGGGATCTTCTTTTAATATTGTTGGCTATTCCGATTCGGACTATGCCGATGACAAGGTTGATAGAAAATCCACCTCGGGTACTTGTCAATTTTTAGGTAGATCTCTTGTGTCTTGGTCCTCCAGGAAACAAAACTCGGTATCTCTATCTACTGCCGAAGCTGAGTATATTGCTGCTAGATCTTGTTGTGCGCAATTACTATGGATGACACAAACGCTTAAGGATTATGAAATTTATGTTAAAAATGTTCCATTACTTTGTGACAATGAAAGTGCTATTAAAATTGGACATAATCCTGTGCAACATTCTCGAACCAAGCATATTCAAGTTCGACATCATTTCATTCGTGATCATGTTGCCAAAGGAGATATCAATCTTAAGCATGTTCGTACTAACAAAAAAATGGCCGATATCTTCACCAAGCCACTTGATTAGAAAACATTTTGTCATTTCAGGAGTGAGTTGAACATCATGCTGCTTCAAACTTGATCTAGACTCACTCGGTTGCAAGCAAGGGCATGAGCTTCCTTGTTATCTCCATGTTCCCGTACCTCGTTATCATATGCCATGGAATTCTATGCTCCCTTGTATTGCATATAACCTTTTGTAGGTACTTGGAAGAACTTCATTCCACAAGATTGCCATCAACTCCAATCATAAGCAATCTTCTCATTACCAAGTATCCACAACCCCTCTTGATGATGGAAGGAAGAAGACAAGAAAAACATATCCTTGACATATACGTGATCTTAGTTGCAAAATCTTAAGTAGTATCATGTCAATTGGATATATCCATTGTTCTTCCTTGCATGAATAACCTTTGTAGGTGACTAGTGTACTAAAACGAGAAGGGCTGCTCCAACTTCAAAATGATCTTCATAAATCTCGAGCATCCTCAACAAGTTCACCTATGAGCAACGTCATCAACATCATTCAAACGTATGTAATCATATCCTTGAAAAGGCTTTACTCCAAGTCATGTGCTAAAGTAACTCAAGTAATATGAATACATCAAAATGCTTAATCGAAAAATGGTAACACCATTTCGAGCTTAAACGATGAGTATGACCTATATCAAGTATTCTCGCTTGGCTCCTAAGTCAATATACTCTAATATAGGTGACCTAGTCACTACCCATAATTTAGTTAAGATTCTTACGTGGTTTTCTCTCTATTTGCATGATCTATCGTAACCACTCAAATCTTATCTATTTGATGTCCTTTGCAAAACTTTCGCATTTTTCTTTTTGAAACTATTTCGTTTGTCCCTGTGAAAACAGAAACTTGGTCTCTCATTCAGAGTCACCGATATAAATAACTCGGCTCTACCAAATTTGCAAATAAGATGCACCACACAATCTCGGTACCATCGATTTATTTATCCCGGAGTCATCGAGTTTCCTTGCTTTTGAAATCTGTGTTTCTTTAATATTGTTTATTTGTTTCTGTTCTTGTGATATTCTTGTTCCTTCGATGTCCCCTTCTTTTAAAAAAAACTATATATATATAGAGAGAGAGAGAGAAAACCACGTATATAGGGAGAATAACAAACAACACTTCGGGGGAGAAATTCTTTATTTAAGGATCCCTAGCTCCAAGGAGAAGAAAACTAAAATTTGCCAAATGGAGAGAACTTACGTTCAATGGTTCCCTTAGCCCTTTGATGAACCCTACTTTCAATGACCCTTGTTCTCCAGGATCCCTTCCTTGTCAATCATCCCTGTCACTACTCCCAAGTTTAACCTTTTTGGTATTTTATGCCAAAGGGGGAGAATATCAAAGCTTCGTGCTAAAGGGAGAGTTACATGCTTATGCAAAGGGGGAGAGGAAAATATCAAAAGTTCACACTTATATAAACAAGGGGAGAACGACAATGTAGGGGAAGAAAACTACTTTTGGAGAAAAGTCTTAAGTGAACAAAGGATTCCTTTTCTCACCCTATCCAATACCAATATCTCCATGCTGAGATTCAGGGGGAGAGGATGTACTACCATTTTCATATCTAAGGGGAGAAAAGATATAATAGATTAATGCTAAAGGTGGAGACATATCAATCTTAATGATTATCATATTTTATATGTTCTCCATATCTTGGCATTCGTTGAGTTCTATTGTTTTTGTTTAGTAGAATACTCTTGTGTTTCCTAACATTTGTTTTCTCAAGTGTGTCTCTACTACTAGAATGCTCAAGAGCTCAAGGTAAGTATATGCATCCTATCTTTGATCAACATGATCTCTTGCTTCTTGCACATATTGTTTGCAAGAGTGAAGTCTTGATCAAGGATATACATTTCATTCACATATATTGATGCATATAGCCAAGATACACATGACTCTTATATCCCTTTCATCCATATGTGTGTCCATACATTCCAAAGCAACTATCCTTTAAAGGACTGCACACATTTAGGGGGAGCAAATCTAGGTCATGTGTTTCTCAAAGTCTTCATTGCATCCATGCATATATTTAATTGAAGCTTTGATTGTATGTTGTCATAAATTACCCAAAAGGGGAGATTGAAAGAACAACATGCTCCCTTGGTGGTTTTGATAATTCATGACAACATACATTGTCTCTTGGACTAACACCTCTATCTAGTGTATTTCAGATACTAGTCCATGGAGAGTTGAGTTGGCAAAAGGACTGAGGAGATTGTGGAATTACCCCAAGATGCAAGGAAATAGGTTGTCCAAGCTTCAAGAAAGAGGACTCTACATTTTACATTTGTGAGAAATCACTTTCAGTCCATAGGAAAGCCAATACTATTAAAAGGGGGTAAAGTTTTGATGATGAACAATATGCTCAAATGTGCACAAGTGATAGTCACCAAAAAACATCCACAAGCTCTCCTACCAAAGTCTGTCTCTAGCCAAATATACAAAGTCGGTGCAACCACCATTCCTATCCCGGTGCCACTGATTCCAAACCCTAGACAGACTCAGCCCAAACCCTAACACTTCGGTGCAGCCGACACTGCTTTTAGTGCCATCGAGTTGGGTTTCCTAGTTTCTGTTATGCAAGTTCACATTTTCGGTCTGTCCAAAAATAGTTAATCGGCATCACCGAGTTTGACAAATCTGACCGTTGGTCACCTTGTCGATACAACCTAGATTCATATATCGGTCCCTCCGAGATTCAAAAGTTGCCACTTTTGGTCACTTCGGTACCACCGAGATTTACAAATCGGTGTCACTAAGTTGGTCATTTTGTGTGTAACTGTTGGATTTTGGGGGATGCCTATATATACCCTCCATCACTACCTACTCGGAAGAGAAGCACTCCGAACAAGTCCATACCTATCTTACTCAGTTTTCTGAGAGAGAACCACCTACCCTTGTGTTGAGGTCAAGATCTTCCACTCCAACCATATGGATCTTGATTTCTAGCCTCCCCAAGTTGCTTTCCACCAATCCCATCTCTTCTACCAAGCCAAATCTATGAGAGAGTGATTGTGTGTTGAGGAGTCTATCATCTTGAAGCACAAGAGCAAGGAGTTCACCGTCATTATCGAGCCTATTACCTTTTGGAGGGTGGTGCCTCCTAGATTGGTTAGGTGTCGCTTGTGAGGCTCCAACTTCGTGTTGTGGATTGAACCAAGAAGTTTGTAAGGGCAAGGAGATCGCCTACTTCGTGAAGATCTACCCATAGTGAGGCTAGTCCTTCATGGACGGAAGCCGCATGGAATAATCAAGGTTGCTTCTTCGTGGAACCCTCCGTGG
Source organism: Hordeum marinum (assembly GCA_022496015.1). Classification (NCBI taxonomy): domain Eukaryota; kingdom Viridiplantae; phylum Streptophyta; class Magnoliopsida; order Poales; family Poaceae; genus Hordeum; species Hordeum marinum. The sequence continues at coordinate 35,537,369 of CM039676.1, forward strand.
ACTCTCGTGACCGTTACCCTTCGTGGGTTGAAGACTCCATGAATGTGGACGTACGATAGCACCACCTATCGGAACTACGGGAAAAATCCTTGCGTCTCCTATTGCGTTTGATCTACCTATCCCATCTCTTTACTTCATGTGCAATGTCTTTAGTTTCCGCTGCCATACTTGTAGACATGCATGTGTAGGGCTGTTAGATCTACTAGACTTGCTAAAATTGTTAAAATCTGCCAACCAATTAACTTGGGAAAAGGTTAGGTCTTAAATTTCCTGCTAGTAGTCTATTCACCCCCCTCTAGACAACCCACTCCCGATCCTACACCCTCGCCGCCACCTAAGGGCACGGCCAGGCGAAGCCTTGTCGTCATGGGCAGCGGCGGGGACTCGTGGTCCTCCCGCTCGGGTGGTGCTGGCATGGGCTGGCGCTCCCGGGCTAGAGCATGGCATCGGGTCGGACATCATGGCTGGTGGTGGCAACGCTCCGGCGATCCCGCTCCTTCGCGGCAGGCTGGTTCGTGTTCTAGTGCATCGCAACGGCCACAGAGGATGGCGGCATGACCAGATCGGTCGGCGACGGCATGGTCTGATCTTGGCCCATTGTGGGCATTGTTCCATGGATTGCGGTTGGCCTGGTGACGGGTGCGACCCGTCGGCAGCTAGGGGGATCCATCGGGATTCTACCCTTGTCTGGTCCATGAGAATGCGGGCAACTCTGGAGAAACCCTAGATCTCCTTGGGATCGACCGATGGCAGTGCTTTTGCATCATAGTCCTTCTTTAGGGCATCATTTTGGAGTTTGCTCCGGTTGAAGGGACCAAAGATGCTGACAGCGCACACCTGGTGGCGTAACTGCCGATGAAAATTGCGTCGACTATGGTCATGGCGAACGATGACGGCGTCTTTGATATTATTTCCTTATCGAGGCATCATCGTTGCAGTTTGCATCATCAAGCTTGGGATACTCTGGGGGAAACCCTAGATCTAGGTCCCCCAGATCAAAAGATGATGACGTTCGCAGTATCGCTTTTTCCTCCTGGGGCATCATTTTGGAGCAAGTGATGGCTGGAGGGGACAAGAGGAGCAACGTTGTTGCATCTACCGCAAGGCCGACGGCGGATCACGACAGCATGGCGCTGTGGATTTTTGGCGACGGGCGGGGATGGATGGACACGTGCAGGATGGTGGCGTTGTCTGGCGCCATGGTGGCATTGATGGTACGCCAGGCAAGGTCGATGCGTCTATTCTTGCACTGGAGATGGACCGGTGGAAGATGGTGGCGGCAACCTCTCACTACTAGAATGTGTGTCTATAGTCCTGGTCGGGATGGGCCTTTAGTACCGGTTCCCCAAAGGTCCAGACCTTTAGTACCGGTTGGCCCACGGACCAGTACTAAAGTCCCACCATGTGGCTGCCTGTGTGAGCTGGTGGTGGAGGACCTTTAGTACTGGTTGGTGATACCAACCGGTACTAAGTGTTCTGTTTTTTTTTGTTTCAGCTTTTAATTAGGTTTTAGTTTTCCTCTCTATTTTTTGTCTTTTCCATTCATTTCAAATTTATTTTACGGTGCTACATATTGTAAATAGTACACAAGTTGATGCATATATATATATATGTAATGTAATATACAATATCTCATACACAATATATATACAAATGGAATTACACATCCATATATATTCTGGACTTATAAATTAAGGCCCAAAACCCGGCCAGGACTAGCTAGCTAGTGCTCCGGATGAAATCTTAGTTTTCTACTACTGATTTGCTGGCATTATTGAGGCGGTGGTAAGGAATAGTGCTCTCCGTTTACATCAATGACATGTCGAAGAAGAAATCCCCCAAATTCCTCTTGAAGTGCTACAAAACGTTTCTCGGGTGAGAGCTTCGACATCATCTACCAAACCTCGAGTTGTCTTTCACGTGCTCCTCTGCGACGTATACGGCCTTCGGTCTGGATGCGAATGTTCTCGCAGAGGAAGTATCCACATAAATTTGTCCCCTATGGCTGCTTCGCGCACTTTGAAAAAGAATAGAATTCAGTAAGATAATTAATAATCAAGCATGATAATGGTATTGAAACTACAATTAAATAGATGCACGGACCTAGTAGTACTACTTAATTACCTGCATCTTTTTCCACTTCATCTTCAGTTTCCATTGACGACCGTGATGGTTTTTTTCTATGATCTTTTTCCAAACACTACACGACAAAGAAAAATAACGAAAGAGTTATTATAATTACTTTTGATATCAGGAATTAATGAAAGAAAAGGAGGTCGATAAAGATTGAAATTACCGTTCTATCATAAAATACAAGTCCACGTATGATTGTTCTAGTGTATCCAGTGAGTCATACACTTGAACAAGTCCATCCGCGAGGATAATATTTAGGAGGATATAGTGGTCTCTGTGCAGAAGTTTATATAATTAAGCAGGCATGCATATAACTCATCAACTACACTTGACAGCGAGCTAGTAAGCAAAAATAGAATTTGTAGTATACAAGAGAGTAAACACTCACCCCATGTTGTAAGGAAATATTATAGTAGATTTGGTATTCATTAGTGCCTCTAGAAATTTCTCCAAGAGATCTTTTGTGTCCTTGGCAAAATGTTTTACCACGTGACCATTAACGGTATTTGGGTCGATGAATCCAATGTCATCGATTCCCTCATGTTTCAATTCCCACATCTTCAATATGCATAATAGCGTAGAAAAGAACATATATAGTGAGGATAAGCCAATGAACGATATCTGAGCTAGAGACTTAAATTACTAAAGATATAAATCACTTACAGACAATAGCAACTGATGAGAGTTTTGTCAATAGAGTCCATGTGGTATAATTGGAAAATATTTGAGAATTCAAGACATATGTCACATCCATTGACGTAACGCGCTTTCCTTACTTTGACCATGACCGCGTCTCCCCTCGCTTTGCTTCACGTAGGTACCAATCATGCAACCGTCGCATCGCAGTTGGTAGTTCCTTGTACTGCTCGGGTGTGACAAGTGGTTTTCTGACGGCATATTGCATTCCGTACTCAGCTTTACCGTACCCACGGATTTCCTCGGTGCCAAGGATTTGGCCATGAGTGAGGCCTGCAGCCTCTACTTCTTCGAGGTCAATTGGGTTGCCTTGCACGTCGACTACTTGGATCGATTGCTTGCTTGGATTGGTACTCACCTTGAGCGGAGAGATCGATTGCTTGGATTGTTCTCTGAGCCGGGGAACTGTTTTCCCGCTAGTAGTGTCACCTGTCGTTGATGCCGTACTTCCCGACTTCTTCCTTGGGCTGGGCCAACTTCTCTGCTCACTTGCCTTCTGAATCTGTTGCTCATAGTCTGTCGGCATACGCTCCACATATGTCGGGGGTCGATCAATAAAGTGTTCCCTAAAGTGCTCTTGGACATCCTTGGGTATTACCTCCTTTGGCGGTAGGGTCTTCTTCGCAAAAAAGGCTTTCACTTGGCGATCGCTTTCAATTTTGTTTTCCTCTGGTGTCATGTCGTATGGTAGCTTCCTTTTGGCCGGAGGCTCGAGTTTCTTCTTTGCTTTCTTCCGAAGAGGACTGCTGATGGCCTTCCTCTTTTGGGAGCCCTGCTGGTGGGACCGCTGCCGGGGTGGAGTCGGCTCACGCGGCAGAGATCGATATCGACGATATGGACGCGCGTCGTGCTCCGTCCCGAGGTTGGGTGGACTCGCGCTGGGATCCATATCAAAGTGGGACGCCTCTCGAGATGGGGAGGACTGCTGGCGCTGCGATGGCTCTGGCTGGGATCCCTCGCGCTGGACATCGATACTCGAAGGAGCCGCTGGCCTTAGCATCGAGTGTGGAAAGACGATGCAGTCCTTACTCCATAGAATGAGACCACGGTCGGCTTCTGCCAGTGTGGACTCCCCCTAACCCCCAGGGATGTCAAGCTGTAGTTCATCATATCCTGGCTCTATTGCGTCCACCGCGACACGAGCATACCCAGCTGGAACCGGATCGAAATGCCAAAGAACATCAGGTGTATTTGGTAAAGCATAGCCCGTCGCGACCCACATGGGTATGTTCTTCATTTTCTGGATTAGCTCACAAGATGTCTTCTCGGTGATATCATCCACGGGGGTGTGACCTAGCGGTGCCCCCGTGGAACCCACGCTGCTTTTCGGCAGTGTAGATGGGACGGGTTCCGATGCCTCCTGCCGCGGAGTTGCCCTTTGTTGGGTCAGTACCTGTATCTGCAGCTGCTGCTGCTCGTACTTCTGTTCCAACTTTGAAAGTCGGTCTGCTTCCACCTTCTTTTTTCTCGAACGGCTTTTATAACTGCCCTTCTAGCCCGCAAACCCCTCAAACCACAGAACAACGCCCATGCCTCGTGTTCGTCCTCTGTGTTTGGGATTCCCGAGGGCGTGTGTAAGCGCGTCGTTCTCTCTATCGGGGTGAAACCGTCCTTCTTGGGCAGCTTTTATTCCTTCAATCAACTCATCTAATGCATGCTTCAGACTGGCCACTGCAATAATCCTCCCTGATGCTGGGTCCAACTTTCCCCCATGCGCAAAAAACCACTGCACCTCCGGGGCCAGTGGAAGGTTACTGGAGTGATCCCTTCAGCATGCATCTTATTCTCTAATGCATCCCACTTAGGAATGGCTGACTTGTATCCACCTGTCCCTAGTTTATGGTGATACTTTTTTCTCCGCATTTATCTTATTCTTTGTCGATTTCTCAATAGCAGCTTCCGATGTCTTGTACTCGATAAATGCGTCCCAGTGATTCCTTACCTTCTCATATATTCCTCTGAATTCGGGCGCCTTCTTGCCTCTAGCGTTGTACTCGGTCCATAATCTTGTCTTCCAAGTCTAGAATGTGCCAGCCATCTTATGGAGAGCAAACTCCTTGACTTTGTCCCTTTGGCACTCCGAGAGAGAATCTGGTAGGATGAAATGCTCCACGAGATCTCTCCAAAGGGCATCTTTAATTCTTTTATCGACATAATTCACTCCTTGTTTTGGTTTGTTTGGCAGAATCCATTCTTGCATTGTGATCGGGACTCCGTCCCTAACAACCACTCCGCATTGACACACAAATGTCTTGGCATTGGCTTCAGGGTGAGTCGGTGTGCCATCATGTTTGAAAGCATCAAGATTGAGCTTTACGTTGCCGTCCAATATTTTGGCACCGCCTCATATCTTTCTACTAGATTGGCTCGATCCAAAGGGCTGATAATTAAAAGAAGAAAGATTTGTTAGTATATATATATATAAATCAATTAATACACATGTAATGATCACTAGAGGCTAATATTTATATACCTCGCCGAACATTGTTAGTTGTTCCAGATTTTGGAACATAAGTTGTTCTTCCTCGGCCTCACATCCATCACCGTAATCGTTCAGATATTATGAGCTGTCATCATCATGTGATTCACCTAGAAGGTCCGCTGGGTTTTCGGAGGAGCGTATCATGTCAAAGATGTCCTCTTCAGGAGCTCTACCGTATTGTCCATAGCTTAATAACTAATCCATAATAATATAGATAAAACAAATTAGTATTCAAATTAGCATGCATTCAAGAAGCAAAATAACTGATAGTTAATTAATAATGCATCATCGAATACATATATAGTAGTTCTTAGAAAAGATCTCATCTCATAATCTCGGATAATAGTTAATACATCGGCTAATCCATCGATCTAGCTAATACATCATAATAATACATATATAGTAGCTAATATATAGATCTAGCTAGAACCCTAGCGCCCGACGGATATCGGGGCGGGCGGTGGACACCCAAAGAGAAGGAACCATCACAGGAACATAGCTCCAGTGAGAACCCCGAAGAATCTGGCAGGTATTGTCGGACCTGGCCTCCAAAGCTGCCATGTAGCTATGGACATGCTCGTTCTCCTTCCCGACATGGTATTGTACCACCTCCGCGGGGGACTCAAGCCTCTGAATCATCCATGGCCCATGCGGCCGCCACCACAGAACCTCTGGGTCGACGACGGGCTGGCTCCTCACCAAGCTGCGCCGCCCGGAAGGCAGCACCGCCCAGTACCAGCCCGGTAGAGCCCAGTCCTGGATAGGGCCCCTCGGCTCAAGTAAGTGATCTCCTCCACCGACTCGGCGATGACGATGTGGGATCGGCATCGTCGACATCGAGAAGAAACACTTAATTATGAAAACAAATTAAATAACATTTAGCAAAATTAACACTTAGCATCTAACAAATTAAATAACACTTAACAAATTAAATAACACTTAGCATCTAACAAAATTAACACATACCCTAATAACCTAAGAACCTAACTAACTAACTAACTAAACAAACCTAACTAACTAAACTAACTAAACTAACTTGATAACCTAACTAACTAACTAACTAACTAACTAAACTAACCTAACTAACTGAAATAACCTAAGAACCTAACTAACTAACTAACTAAACTAACCTAACTAATTAAGTAATTAACTAACCTAATAACCTAATACCCTAATACCTTAATAACCTAAGAACCTAACTAACTAAACTAACTAAACTAAACTAAACTAAACTAAACTAACTAACTAAACTAAACTAACTAAACTAAACTAACCTAACTAACTAAACTAACTAAACTAAAATAACTAAGCTAAACTAACTAAACTAAACTAACTAACTAAACTAAACTACACTAATTAAACTAAACTAACCTAACCTAACTAACTAAACTAAACTAACTAATTAACTATTGGGGCGGCGGGGCGGCTCGCGGCGTCGGGGCGGCGGGCTCGGGGCGGCACGCGGCGTCGGGGCGGTGCGCGGCGGCGACGGTGGATTTCGGTAGCCTGGCGGTGCAAATCAGCTTCTCCCGGTGTGTGACTCGGCCCGGGACGAGGGCGACACTATTTATACGGGGAGGACCTTTAGTACCGGTGCGAGCCACGCGCCGGTACTAAAGGTCCTCCCCCAAAAATGCGTGGGGCGGTGGACCTTCAGTACCCGTGCGTGGGGCGGTGGACCTTCAGTACCCGTACTAAAGGTCCTCGCACCGGTACTAAAGGTTTATTAATTCATTATTAATTATTATTTTCAGAAAAACCCCTAAACTTTAGAAAATCATAAAAAAAATCTATGACTCCAATGGAAATAAATAATATATGAAAAAATATCAGAAAAATATAAAGAATCTGTTTATGGCATTTCCATGCATGTTTGAACAACTTAAACTGCTATATAAGACAATTTGATTAAATGGCATTTGAAATATCATATCTCGAGTTTGAAAAGCAGTACAAATGAACTCTGAAAAGGTTGTAACTTGGCATCACATCATAATTTCACCCACATAGCAACTTCTAAAGAGTTGAGAGGGTTACGGCTAAAATTGGATGCACTTCGTGTACAAATTGGACAATCTCTTTCGAAGTATGAGGGTTTCAGACGAAAACTCATCTATTACAAAGGGATTTCATTTTTAATAACTTATTTTAACTTCATACTTTTTGTGTGTTCAATATGCACCATTCAAAGGCACATCATCAATTTTCAATCCTTTCTGACTTCATTTGATATTTTTCATGCATTTAATGATTTATTTTGAGCTAAATGACCCTGAATTTGAAAAGCAGTACAAATGAACTCTGAAAAGGTTGTAACTTGGCATGAAACCATAATTTCATCCACATAGAAACTTCTAAAGAGTTAGGAGGGCTACGGCAAAAAGTGGATGCACTTCGCGTACAAATTGGACAATCTCTTTCGAAGTATGTGGGTTTCAGACGAAAATGTTGGAAATATGCCCTAGAGGCAATAATAAAATAGTTATTATTGTATTTCCTTGTTCATGAGAATTGTCTATTGTTCATGCTATAATTGTGTTAACCGAAAACCATAATACATGTGTGAATACATAGACCACAATCTGTCTCTAGTGAGCCTCTAGTTGGCTAGCTTGTTGACCAATAGATGGTCACGGTTTCATGACCATGGACATTGGATGTCGTTGATAACAGGATCACATCATTAGGAGAATGACGTGATGGACAAGACCCAATCCTAAGCATAGCACAAGATCGTGTAGTTCGTCTGCTAAAGCTTTTCCAATGTCAAGTATCGTTTCATTAGACCATGAGATTGTGCAACTCTCGGATACCATAGGAATACTTTGGGTGTGCCAAACGTCACAACGTAACTGGGTGGCTATAAAGGTATACTACGGGTATCTCCGAAAGTGTCTGTTGGGTTGGCACGAATCGAGACTGGGATTTGTCACTCCGTGTGACGGAGAGGTATCTCTAGGCCCACTTAGTAAGACATCATCATAATGAGCTCAATGTGACTAAGGAGTTAGCTACGGGATGATGTGTTACAGAATGAGTAAAGAGACTTGCCGGTGACGAGATTGAACAAGGTATATGGATACCGACTATCGAATCTCGGGCAAGTATCATACCGGTAGACAAAGGGAATTCAATACGGGATTGATTGAATCCTCGACATCGTGGTTCATCCAACGACATCATCGTGGAGCATGTGGGATACAACATGGGTATCTAGATCCCACTGTTGGTTATTGACCGGAGAGGTGTCTCGGTCATGTCTACGTGTCTCCCGAACCCGTAGGGTCTACACACTTAAGGTTCGATGACGCTAGGGTTATAGGGAAATAGTGTACATGGTTACCGAAGGTTGTTCGGAGTCCCGGATGAGATCCTGGATGTCACGAGGAGTTCCAGAATGGTCCGGAGGTAAATATTCATATATAGGAAGTGAGGTTTTGGTCATAGGAAGAGTTTCGAGAATTACCGGTAGTGTACCGGGACCACCGGAAGGGTTCCGGGTTTCCACCAAGTGGGGCCACCAGCCCCAGAGGGCTACGTGGGCCAAGAGTGGAAGGGACCAGCCCCAGAGTGGGCTGGTGCGCCCTCCACCCTGGCCCAAGGCGCAGGAAAGTTGGGAGGGAGGGGAAACCCTAGACCCAGATGGGCCTAAGGCCCACCAGGGATGCGCCCTCCCCCTCTCCTCCCTCTAGCCGCCGCCCTGATGGGATCTAGGGCTGCCGCACCACCCTAGGGTGGGAACCCTAGGGCACAGCTCCCTCCTCCCTCTCCTCCTATATATAGTGGTGGGTTTGGGGCTGTTTGAGACACGACCCGGGTTCTCTCTCTCTCTCTCTCGGGCAGCCCCATCCCTCTTCCTTCTCCTCCTTCGTAGTGCTTGGTGAAGCTCTGCCGGAGTACCATGCAGCTCCACCTCCACCATGCCGTCGTGCTGCCGGAGCTCTCCCTCAACCCCTCCTTCCTACTTGCTGGATCAAGGTGTAGGAGACGTCACCGGGCTGCACGTGTGTTGAACGCGGAGGCGCCGTTGTTTGGCGCTAAGATCGGATTCCCCTAGGATCTGAATCGCTGCGAGTACGACCCCACCAACCGTGTTCTTGTAATGCTTCTGCTTAGCGATCTTCAAGGGTGTGAATATCAACTCTCCTCTTACTCGTTGCTGGTTTCTCCATAGATTGATCTTGGTGGTCGTAGGAAAATTTTGATTTACTACTACGTCTCCCAATAGTGGCATCATGAGCCAGGTCTATGCGCAGAATCTATGCACGAGTAGAACACAAGTTGTTGTGGGCGTCGATCTTGTTAATTTGCTTGCTGTTAGTAGTCTTATCTTGATTCGGCGGTATTGTGGGATGAAGCGTCCCAGACCGACTTTACACGTACGCTTACGTGAGTCTGGTTCCACCGCCTGACATGCACTTGTTGCATAAGGTGGCTAGCGGGTGTCTATCTCTCCCACCTTAGTCGGATCAGATTTGATGGAGAGGGTCCTTATGAAGGGTAAATAGCAATTGGCATATCACATAGTGGTTTTGGCGTAGGTAAGAAACGTTCTTCCTAGAAACCTATAGCAACCACGTAAAAACTTGCCACTACAAATTAGAGGACGTCTAACTTGTTTTTGCAGCATATGGCTTGTGATGTGATATGGCCAAAAGGATGTGATGTGATGCATTGTGATGTATGAGATTTATCATGTTCTTGTAATAGGATTCACGACTTGCATGTCGATGAGTATGACAACCGGCAGGAGCCATAGGAGTTGTCTTATTTTATTGTATGACCTGCGTGTCAATCATAAATGCCATGTAATTACTTTACTTTATTGCTAAACGTTAGCCATAGTAGTAGAAGTAATAGTTGGCGAGACAACTTCATGAAGACACAATGATGGAGATCATGATGATGGAGATAATGGTGTCATATGCTGGTGATAGTGATGATCATGGTGCCCCGAAGATGGAGATCAAAGGAGCAAGATGATATTGGCCATATCATGTCACTATATTGATTGCATGTGATGTTTATCATGTTTACATCCTATTTGCTTAGAATGACGGTAGTAAATAAGATGATCTCTCAATAAAATTTTAAGAAAAGTGTTCACCCTAACTGTGCACCGTTGCTAAGGATCGTTGTTCCGAAGCACCACGTGATGATCAGGTGTGATAGGTTCTAACATTCGCATACAACGGGTGTAAGCCAGATTTACACACACGAAACACTTAGGTTGACTTGACGAGCCTAGCATGTACATACACGGCCTCGAAACACGAAAGACCGAAAGGTCAAACCTGAGTCGTATTGAAGAGACGATCAACATGGAGATGTTTACCATGGATGACTGGTCCGTCTCATGTGATGATCAGACGCGGGCTAGTTGACATGGATCATGTATCACTTGGATGACTAGAGAGATGTCTATCTACGTGGGAGTTCATTAAATAATTTGATTATGTGAACTTAATTATCATGAACTTAGTCTAAAATTGTATTTACAATCTATATTGTAGATCCAGTGGCCAACGCTAATGTCACCCTCAACTTCAACGCGTTCCTAGAGAAAACCAAGCTGATAGATGATGGAAGCAACTATGCGGACTGGGTCGGTAGCTTGATGATTATCCTCATAGCTTCCAAGAGATTGTATGTCCTAGATGCACCGCTAGGTGACGCACCAATTCTCCGAGTGGAACAAGACGTTATGAACGCTTGGTAGACACGTTGTGATGATTACTCCCTCGTTCAGTGCGGCATGCTTTACAGTTTAGAACCGGGGCTCCAAAAGAATTTTGAACAACACGGAGCATATGAGATGTTCCAAGAGCTGAAATTGGTTTTCCAAGCTCATGCCCAGATCGAGAGATATGATGTCTCCGACAAGTTCTTCAGCTGTAAGATGGAGGAGAATAGTTCTGTCAGTGAGCACATACTCAAAATGTCTGGGTTGCACAACCACTTGACTTAGCTAGGAGTTAATCTCCCGATGACTCGGTCATTGACAGAATCCTCTAGTCGCTTCCACCTAGCTACAAGAGCTTTGTGATGAACTACAACATGCAGGGTATGGAGAAGTCCATTCCTGAGTTGTACTCGATGCTGAAATCAGCAGAGGTCGAGATCAAAAAGGAGCATCAAGTGTTGATGGTGAATAAGACCACTAGTTTCAAGAAAGGCAAGGGTAAGAACAACTTCAAGAAGGAGATCCTAGGTATATGATAATTATGATATACTTGTTATTTATGTGTACCTTACCAATGCTCGTAGTAGATCCTAGGTATTTGATACTGGTGCAGTTGCTCACATTTGTAACTCCAAGCAGGAGCTGCAGAATAAGCAGAGAATGGCAAAGGACGAGGTGACGATGCACGTCGGGAATGGTTCCCAAGGTCGATGTGATCGCCGTCGGCACGCTGCCTCTACATCTACCTTTGGGATTAGTTTTAAACCTTAATAATTGTTATTTAGTACCAGCTTTGAGCATGAACATTGTCTCTGGATCTCGTTTGATGCAAGATGGCTACTCATTTAAATCTGAGAATAATGGTTGTTCTATTTATATGAGAGAAATGTTTTATGGTCATGCTCCGCTGGTCAATGGTTTATTTTTGATGAATCTCGAACATGATGTTACCCATGTCCATAGTGTGAGTATCAAAAGATGTAAGATTGATAACGATAGTCCCACTTACATGTGGCACTGCCGCCATGGTCATATTGGTGTCAAGCGCATGAAGAAACTCCATGCTGATGGACTTTTGGAGTCTCTTGATTTTGAATCATTTGACACGTGTGAACCATCCCTCATGGTCAAGATGACCAAGACTCTGTTCTCTAGAACAATGGAGCTAGCAACTGACTTGTTGGAGATAATACATACCGATGTATGCGGTCCAATGAGCGTCGAGGCTTGCGGTGGCTACCGTTATGTTCTCACCCTCACTGATGACTTGAGCAGATATGGGTATGTCTACTTAATGAAACATAAGTCTGAAACATTTGAAAGGTTCAAGGAATTTCAGAATGAGGTAGAGAATCAGCATGACAGAAAAATAAAGTGCCTACGATCTAATCGTGGCGGAGAATATTTAAGTCACGATTTTGGCACGCACCTAAGGAAATGTAAAATTGTTTCACAACTCACGCCTGGGCACACCTCAGAGAAATGGTGTGTCTGAACGTCGTAATCGCACTCTATTTGATATGGCGCGATCTACGATGTCTCTTACCGACTTACCGCTATCAGTTTGGGGATATGCATTAGAGACTACCGCATTCACTTTAAATAGGGCACCGTCAAAGTCCGCTGAGACGACACCGTATGAACTATGGTTTGGAAAGAAACCTAAGCTGTCGTTTCTGAAAGTTTGGGGATGTGATGCTTATGCGAAGAAACTTCAACCTGAGAAGCTCGAACCCAAAGCGGAAAAGTGCGTCTTCATAGGATATCCCAAAGAGAATATTGGGTATACCTTCTACCTCAAATCCGAAGGCAAAGTCTTTGTTGCCCAGAATGGATCCTTTCTCGAGAAAGAGTTTCTCTCGAAAGAGGTAAGTGGGAGGAAAAGAGAACTTGATGAGGTAATCGTACCTCCACTCGAAACGGAGAGTAGCGCAGCACGGGAAGCTGTTTCCGTGGACCCTACACCGGCTAGAGAGGAAGTTAATGATGTTGATCATGAAACTTCAGATCAAGTTGCTATTCAAAGGTCCACTAGGACACGTTCCGCACCAGAGTGGTACGGCAACCCTGTCCTGGACATCATGTTGTTAGACAACGATGAACCTTCGGACTATGAAGAAGCGATGGCGGGCCCGGATTCCAATAAATGGCTTGAATCCATGAAATCCGAGATAGGATCCATGTATGAGAACAAAGTATGGACTTTGGTGGACTTGCCTGATGATAAGAGAGCCATTGAAAATAAATGGATCTTTAAGAAGAAGACTGGCGTGGATGGTAATGTGACCGTCTATAAGGCTCGGCTTGTCATTAAGGGTTATCGACAAGTTCAAGGAGTTGACTACGATGAGACTTTGTCACCCGTAGTGATGCTGAAGTCTATCCGAATCATGTTAGCAATTGCCATATTTTATGATTATGAGATATGGCAAATGGACGTCAAAACGACTTTCCTTAATGGCTTCCTTAAGGAAGAACTATATATGATGCAGCTGGAAGGTTTTGTCGATCCTAAAGATGCTAACAAAGTATGCAAGCTCCAGCGCTCCATCTATGGGCTAGTGCAAGCGTCTCGGAGTTGGAACATTTGCTTTAATGAGGTGATTAAAGCGTTTGGGTTTGTACATGTTTATGGAGAACCCTGTATTTACAAGAAAGTGAGTGGGAGCTTTGTAGCATCTCTCATATTATATGTGGATGACATATTGTTGATGGGGAATGATATAGAACTTTTGGAAAGTGTAAAGGCCTACTTGAATAAAAGTTTTTCAATGAAGGACCTTGGAGAAGCTGCTTACATATTAGGTATTAAGATCTATAGAGATAGATCGAAACGCCTCATAGGTCTTTCACAAAGCACATACCTTGAAAAGATATTGAAGAAGTTCAATATGGATCAGTCCAAGAAGGGGTTCTTGCCTGTGTTACAGGGTGTGAGATTGAGTACTACTCAATGCCCGACCACGACGAAGGATAGAGAAGAGATGAGTGTCATCCCCTATGCTTCATCCATAGGCTCTATTATGTATGCCATGCTGTGTACCAGACCTGATGTGAACCTTGCCATAAGTTTGGTAGGGAGGTACCAAAGTGATCCCGGTGCGGAACACTGAACAGCGGTCAAGAATATCCTGAAGCACCTGAAAATGACAAAGGACATGTTTCTTGTATATGGAGGTGCCAAAGAGCTTGTCGTAAAGGGTTATGTCAATGCTAGCTTCGACACAGATCCGGACGACTCCAAGTCGCAAACCGGATACGTGTATATTTTGAACGGAGGGGCAGTCAGTTGGTGCAGCAGCAAGCAAAGCGTCGTGGCGACATCTACATGTGAAGCGGAGTACATAGCTGCTTCGGAAGCAGCAAAGGAAGGAGTCTGGATGAAGGAGTTCATCACTGACCTAGGAGTGATTCCAAGTGCGTCGGGCCCGATGACTCTATTCTGTGACAATACTGGAGCTATTGCACTTGCGAAGGAGCCCAGGTTTCACAAGAAGACAAGACACATCAAGCGCCGCTTCAACTCCATCTGTGATTACATTCAGGAGGGAGATATAGATATTTGTAAAGTGCATACGGATCTGAATGTCGCGGATCCATTGACTAAACCTCTCTCACGAGCGAAACATGATCAACACCAGAATGCTATGGATGTTCGATTCATCACAATGTCACGAGATTATTGACTCTAGTGCAAGTGGGAGATTGTTGGAAATATGCCCTAGAGGCAATAATAAAATGGTTATTATTTTATTTCCTTGTTCATGATAATTGTCTATTGTTCATGCTATAATTGTGTTAACCGGAAACCGTAATACATGTGTGAAAACATAGACCACAATGTGTCCCAGGTGAGCCTCTAGTTGGCTAGCTCGTTGATCAATAGATGGTCACAGTTTCATGACCATGGACATTGGATGTCGTTGATAACGGGATCACATCATTACGAGAATGACGTGATCGACAAGACCCAATCCTAAGCATAGCACAAGATCATGTAGTTCGTCTGCTAAAGCTTTTCCAATGTCAAGTATCGTTTCCTTAGACCATGAGATTGTGCAACTCCCGGATACCATAGGAATACTCTAGGTGTGCCAAATGTCACAATGTAACTGGGTGGCTATAAAGGTATACTACGGGTATCTCTGAAAGTGTTTGTTGGGTTGGCACGAATCGAGACTGGGATTTGTCACTCCGTGTGACGGAGAGGTATCTCTGGGCCCACTCGGTAAGACATCATCATAATGAGCTCAATGTGACTAAGGAGTTAGCCACGGGATGATGTGTTATGGACCGAGTAAAGAGACTTGCCGGTAACGAGATTGAACAAGGTATAGGGATACCGACGATTGAATCTCGGGCAAGTATCATACCGGTAGACAAAGGGAATTGAATACGAGATTGATTGAATCCTCGACATCGTGGTTCATCCGATGACATCATCATGGAGCATGTGGGAGCCAACATGGGTATCCAGATCTCGCTGTTGGTTATTGACCGGAGAGGTGTCTCGGTCATGTCTACGTGTCTCCCGAACCCATAAGGGTCTACACACTTAAGGTTCTATGATGCTAGGGTTATAGGGAAATAGTGTACGTGGTTACCGAAGGTTGTTCGGAGTCCCGGATGAGATCCTGGACGTCACGAGGAGTTCCGGAATGGTCCAGAGGTAAAGAATCATATATAGTAAGTGAAGTTTTGGTCACCGGAAGAGTTTCGGGAATTACCGGTAGTGTACCGGGACCACCGGAAGGGTTCCGTAGGTCCACCAAGTGGGGCCACCAGCCCCAGAGGGCTACGTGAGCCAAGAGTGGAAGGGACCAGCCCCAGAGTGGGCTGGTGCGCCCTCCACCCTGGCCCAAGGCGCAGGAAAGGTGGGGGGAGGGGAAATCCTAGACCCAGATGGGCCTAAGGCCCACCAGGGCTGCGCCCTCCCCCTCTCCTCCCTCTGGCCACCGCCCTGATGGGATCTGGGGCTGCCGCACCACCCTAGGGTGGGAACCCTAGGGTCAGCACCCTCCTCCCTCTCCTCCTATATATAGTGGTGGGTTTTGGGCCGTTTGAGACACGACACGAGTTCTCTCTCTCTCTCTCTCTCTCTCTCTCTCGGGCAGCCCCATCCCTCTTCCTTCTCCTCCTCCGTAGTGCTTGGTGAAGCTCTGCCGCAGTACCACGCAGCTCCACTGCCACCACGCCGTCGTGCTTCCGGAGCTCTCCCTCAACCTCTCCTTCCTCCTTGCTGGATCAAGGCGTAGGAGACGTCATCGGGCTGCACGTGTGTTGAACGCGGAGGCGCTGTTGTTCGGCGTTAAGATCGGATTCCACCGCGATCTGAATCACTGCGAGTACGACTCCACCAACCGCGTTCTTGTAACGCTTCCGCTTAGCGATCTTCAAGGGTATGAAGATCCACTCTCCTCTTACTCATTGCTCGTTTCTCCATAGATTGATCTTGATGGTCGTAGGAAAATTTTGATTTACTACTACGTCTCCCAACAGAAAACTCATCTATTACAAAGGGATTTCATTTTTAATAAGTTATTTTAACTCCATACCTTTTGTGTGTTCAATATGCACCATTCAAAGGCACATCATCAATTTTCAACCCTTTCTGACTTCATTTGATATTTTTCATGCATTTAATGATTTATTTTGAGCTAAATGACCCTGAATTTGAAAAGCAGTACAAATGAAATCTAAAAAGGTTGTAACTTAGCATGACATCATAATTTCACGCACATAGCAATTTCTAAAGAGTTGAGAGGGTACGGCAAAAACTGGATGAACTTCATGTACAAATTGGACAATCTCTTTCAAAGTATGAGGGTTTTGGACGAAAACTCATCTATTACAAAGAGATTTCATTTTTAATAACTTATTTTAACTCCATACTTTTTGTCTATTCAATATGTACCATTCAAAGGCACATCATCAATTTTCAACCCTTTCTGTCTTCATTTGATATTTTTCATGCATTAATAATTTATTTTGAGCTAAATGACCCTGAATTTGAAAAGCAGTACAAATGAACTCTGAAAAGGTTATAACTTGGCATGACATCATATTTTCACCCACATAGCAACTTATAAAGAGTTGAGAGGGTTACGGAAAAAACTGGATGCACTTCGTGTACAAACTGTTACAAAGATACCATGCTAGAAAATGCATGCATATGTCCTTCACATAGAAAGTGATGACGGTGAAGCCGGTCACATCCCAGAGTGGGATCTCGCGGTGTAAGACTTTTTCTGCATGTTTGTCCCTTGCTTATGATTGCGCCTTAACCATGGAGAATCTTCATCATTTAATGGGATGCTTGGGTCAGTCTTCACTCTGAAGGGAGGGATTTCATGAAACTTTTCATAATCTTCTGACATGTGTGTCTTGTCCTCCACTCCCACAATGTTTCTTTTCCCTGAAAGAACTATGTGGCGCTTTGGCTCATCGTATGATGTATTCGCTTCCTTTTCTTTTTTTCTCCCCGGTTTGTTAGACATGTCCTTCACATAGAAATCCTGAGCCACATCATTGGCTAGGACGAATGAGTCATCTATGTACCCAAGATTATTGAGATCCACTGTTGTCATTCCGTACTGCGGGTCTACCTATACCTCGCCTCCAGTATATTTGACCCATTTGCACCGAAACAAAGGGACCTTAAGATCAGGTCCATAGTCAAGTTCCCATATCTCCTCTATGTAACCATAATATGTGTCTTGAAAGTTGGTTGCATCATAGGGGACACCACTATTTTGGTTGGTGCTCTTTTTATCTTGTGCGATCGTGTAAAATATATTCCCATTTATCTCGTACCCTTAGAAAGTCGTTACAGTCGAACTTGGTGTCTTGGCCAACCAGTACAGTTCATCTGGAACGTGGTTGTCATTAATGAGCTTTGTTTGCAACCAACCGACGAAAGTCTCCATGTGTTTATGTTCAATCCAGGGGTCAGACTACTCCGGGTTTTTGGACCGTACAATATCCTTGTGTTCCTTGATATATGGAGTCACCAAGGTGGAATTTTGTAGAACCATGTAGTGTGCTTGAGTGAAAGAATGCATGTCCATATTTATTGCTTCTTTCTTTCCTAGTGTGCCTTTTCCACCCAGTCTCCCCTCATGCCGCGATTCAGGAAGACCAATCGGCTTAATGTCAGGAACAAAGTCAACACAAAACTCAGTAACCTCCTTCCATATCCCTTGGCGATGCTTCCTTCTGGCCTAGCACGGTTATGAACATATTTCTTTAAGACTCCCATGAACCTCTCGAAGGAGAACATATTGTGTAGAAATACAGGACCCAGAATGTTAATCTCTTCGACTAGGTGAACTAGGACGTGTGTTATAATATTGAAGAAGGATGGAGGGAACACCAACTCGAAACTGACAAGACATTGGACAAGGTCATTCTGTAACCTTGGTAGGATTTCTGGATCGATTACCTTCTGAGAAATTGCATTGAGGAATGTGCATAGCTTCACAATGGCTAATCGAACATTTTCCGATAGAAGCCCCCTAAGTGCAACCGGAAGTAATTGCGTCATAATCACGTGGCACTCATGAGACTTTATATTTTTAAATTTTTTCACTGCCATATTTATTATTCCCTTTATATTCGACAAGAAGCCAGACGGAACCTTGATACTGAGCAGGTATTCAAAAAAGATTTCCTTCTCTTCTTTTGTAAGAGCATAGCTGGCAGGAGCTTGATACTACTTTAGAGGCATGTCGTCTTTTTCGTTAATTCTTTGCTTGTCCTCCCGTGCCTCCGGTGTATCTTTTGTCTTTCCATACACGCCCAAGAAGCCTAGCAAGTTCACACAAAGATTCTTCGTCACGTGCATCACGTCGATTGCATTGCGGACCTCTAGGGCTTTCCAATATTCAAGTTCCCAAAATATAGATTTATTCTTCCACATGGGTGCATGTCCGTTGGCGTTATTCGGAACAGATTGTCCGCCAGGACCCTTTCCAAAGATTACTTGTAAATCCTTGACCATATCAAATATATATTCCCAATACGGAGGCCAGGCTTCTTTCGGTTATCTAGCTCACCTTTGAAATGGTTGCCTGCCTTTCTTAAGATATGCTTGATCGGTAGAAATTGACGATGTCACAGGTACACATTCTTCTTACATTTATCCAAATATATACTTTCAGTATCATCTAAACAGTGCGTGCATGCATTGTATCCCTTGTTTGTATGTCCTGAAAGGTTACTAAGAGCAGGCCAATCATTGATGGTTACAAACAACAACGCTCGTAGGTCAATTTCCTTCTGTGTGTGCGCATCCCACACACGTACAACTGGTTTTTTCCACAACTGTAGAAGTTCATCAACTAGTGGCCTTAGGTATACATCAATGTCGTTGTCGGGTTGCTTGGGGCCTTGGATGAGCACTGGCATCATAATGAACTTCCGCTTCATGCACAACCAAGGAGGAAGGTTGTAGATACATAGAGTCACGGGTCAGGTGCTGTGACTAGAGATCTGCTCTCCAAAAGGATTCATGCCGTCTGTACTAAGACCAAACCATAAGTTCGTCGCGTCAGCTGCAAAGTCCTTGAACTCCCTCTCGATTTTTCTCCACTTCAACCCATCAGCGGGTGCTCTCAACATCCCGTCTTTCTTACGTTCTTCTTTGTGCCATCACAACAACTTGGCATGCTCTTTGTGTTGGAACAAACGTTTCAACCGTGGTATTATAGGAGCATACCACATCACCTTGGCAGGAACCCTCTTCCTATGGCGTTTTCCCTCCACATCACCAGGGTCATCGCGGGGATCTTATAGCGCAGTGCACCGCATACCGGGCATGCATCCAAATTCTCGTACTCCTCACCGTGGTAGAGGATGCAGTCATTAGGGCATGCATGTATCTTCTGCACCTCTAATCCTAGAGGGTAGACAACCTTCTTTGCTTTGTACGTACTTTCAGGCAATTCGTTATCCTTTGGAAGCATCTTCTTTATCATTATCAGCAATTCTTGAAATCCCTTGTGAGTACACCATTCTTCACCTTCCATTCCAGCAATTCCAGCGTGGTACCCAGCTTTTTCATGTCATATTCACAATTTGGATACAAGAATTTCTTGTGATCCTCTAACATGCGCTTCAACTTCAACCTCTCCTTGTCACTTTCGCAGTTTCTCTTTGCATCAGCAATGACCCGACCCAAATCATCAGCGGGCTCATCTGATGTCTCTTCTTCAGCTTCCCCCATTGATGCCTCTTCTTCAGCTTCCCCCTTGTTGTATCGGCGAAAGGATAGTTGTCATCATCCTCTTCTTCTTCATTGTCTTCCATTATAACCCCTCTTTCTTCGTGCTTGGTCCAACAGCTATAGCCGGATATGAAACCGGACTTTAGCAGGTGGTAGTGAAGGGTTTTTGAGGTAGAGTAATTCCTATCATTCTTACAGTCATGACATGGACAATATATGAAACCATTCTGCTTGTTTGCCTCAGCCACACGAATAAAATCATGCATGCCATTAAGGAACCCTGGACTTAGTCGGTCATCATACATCCATTGTCGGCTCATGTTCACTACACAACATCGAAGTGACCAAATTAATACAACTTTATCATCACATTACAACCAAAGTAGAGCTAGCAGTGACCAAATGTTATTACTGCAAATAATAGATACTTATAGTTCATACATACATCTCATAAAACAACATACAACTATCTAAAACATGTAAATGCAATAACAAATGAGATCATAATCGCAACTAAGGTAACAATTGAGCCAACGGCATAATGATACCAAGCCTCTTTATCAATGGCATATTTTCTAATCTTTCTAAGCTTCAAGCGCATTCCAGCCATTTTGTTCTTGTGATCATCGACGATATCGGCAACATGCAACTCCAATCACATCTTCTCATATTCAGTTCTTTTCAATTTTTCTTTCAAATGATCAATTTCTTTTTTATCTTGTGTTAATTTCTCGAGCAGAATTGCATAGTCGGTTGGAATTTCTGGTTCAACTACTTGCTATATATAAAAACATCTACGTCAATTTGGTGGCATAATTAATTGTCATAGACATTAGATGATGTGTGAAATAGTTATAAAAGATAACGACATACCACATCTAAATCATAGACTGGATGAGGGCCGACGTGGGCGGATACCATAACCATGACACTATAGAATAACTAACAATAATACAAGTAAGTAAATTGTACACGCAGCTATCTAAATCATACAAGTAATTTTTTTAACAAAAAGGTTTTAAGAAGAACAAGAGGCTCACCAAGGTGGCTGGTGCCACGACAAGACGGTGTGGACGATCGATGGTGGTTAGGACGGGGATGGGAAGGCACCAAATAAACCACAAGTACACATATGCAACCTAACAAGTTAATTTGAGCTCAAATTGCATATAAATCAAATAAACTCCCACATAATGATCACTCCCCCAAAACCTAGCTAAAACCCATAAATCACATATCTTTGAGCATACCACAAGCTAATCTAGCAATGAGAGATGAAGGGGCAAAGTTGCTAACCTTTGTGAACACTTGGATAGATGGGGTGCCTTCAAATCTTGACAAATCCTTGGCAAAATGGAGGATGAGCTTCGAGCAAGAAGAAGAACAGGGGAGAAAACAGAGAAATGAGAGCCCCTTCGATCGGCTGCGGATGAAGTCTTTAGTACCGGTTGGTGACACCAACCGGTACTAAAGGTTGACAACCTTTAGTACCGGTTCGTGCCACCAACCGGTACTAAAGAGGAACGCGGGGCCCAAGTCTGACCAAAAGCCTGCCACGCCCCCTTTAGTACCAATTCGTGACACGAACCGGTACTAAAGATCCCTTACGAACCGGTACTAAAGGTCGCCCTGCTCCTAGCCATTGGAGCCGGCATGAACCGGGACTAAAAGCATCTTTAGTACCGGCTCGTAACCAGACCGAGACTAATGCTTGGGAGGAAATGTCTGTTTTCTACTAGTGTCTCAGAGTGCGCTGGACTGGTGTGGGACCCAGTCTCGGTATGTGGCTAGGCTGGGGCATCCGGTTATAGATGTTAGGTTTTGGTGCGATGTCTGGTTGGTATTAGGCCCGAATATTCGGCACACCATCAAGGGGATAGGAATAGCAATAGGTGTTGCCTAGATGGCGGCTTCAGGCTGCCTGATGTATTATTTATATGGTCCTTGTGAATAATTAATAAAATGACTGCATGCATCGTCGAGATGCAAAAGATGGGGGTATATCATCCTTTTCAAAAAAGAAGTTTTTCGTTTTGGCTTTTCGCTTTTAGCAGGGTTTCAGTAGGTTTTGGAGGAAAAGAGAAACATTTTTTTGTTTCTTGGAAAGCAGTGCTTTTCCACGATATAACAAGACATGCTTATGTGAGAAGCACAACTGCATTTTTCGAAAAGGAAAAGGCACAACCTCTCCCGCATGAGAAGCATAGTTGTCAACCCTTAGCATAACTATGCTTCTGCAAAAGCCCGACATTTGCTTTTATGAAAAGAACAACTGTACTTCTCGAAAAAAAAACTATGCTTTCAAATGTGCTTCCCGACAAAAGAAAAGCACAACCCGTGCTTTTGCGACAAGTATAGTTGTGCTTCCCTGGGAAGCACAATGCTGCTTCTCTCCAAAAAATGAAAAAACACAATTCTGCTTCCCATAAAAAGTGAAAGGCACAATTGTGCTTCTGGATTCCTCTTTTTTGCTAGTTTTGGTCTTTTGACTCTGGTTTCGGTTTTCTTATTTTTCTGGTTTTGTGTTTTTTTTAGATTACATTTTTTTTGGCTTTTTTGTGAAAAAGAAAATCAACCTATTAAGATGGGATTCAATTTTGAAGATCTTGTCGAGAGAAATCCAACGACGAAAAAACTTCATGATTTGAACGCATGGTTTAAGAAATAAAATATTTTACAAAAATGAATCTACAAAAAAAAAACTCCCACGCAACAATTGACACGCAAAATGACAAACATGCAGTGCCGGCTGGTACCCACCAAGAGGGGCATAATGGGTCAACTTAATTGGAGAGCACGAGCACCCCTGTTGCTATAGCAATAATCAATGTGGATGGTGCCGTCACCATCTCGGATCATCCCTAATCACCGTTAATTCAATCTCGGACGTTTCAACATTGGAATCACTATCATGCAGTGATGCTTTGGCCTAAGCCGACGATCTTCTGATCAGGCATATCCCCGTCTCCTCTAACAACTTCTCAATGATCAATGATATTGCTAAAAATACTGGAGGGCGCAATGCATTGGTGATACCGGGAATTATTCGAGGGTGCCCCTATGTCTCGCTTCACGCGAGACCTACGAGACTCTCGTGTGAAGCCGAGTGCAAGATCGGCCGGCCTAGGCACGCGGGAGCCACAACCTCGTCTTTCTGTTTTATTTCATATTTTTTCTTTTTTTCTTTTTTTCTTTAGATTATACCTCAAAATATTCTACACAAATACATTAGAAAAACAAATTATATAAAAATCCTTGAAAAACTGTTATCCAATCATTTGAGAAATGTTAAATGTGTATATAAAAAATGTTTATCATATATAAAAAATGTATAAAAGACAATATAATGTATGTGAAAAAAGTTGTTAATGTATTTTTCGAAATTAATCAAAATTTGGAAAAAAATTGTTAAAAAAGTGTTTGAAAAATGTTAAGCAAGCATCTGAAAAAATGTTGATCCAGCGATTGAAAAATGTTACTCCCTCTGTACCTAAATATTTATAGTTGGAGAGAACTAGACTAGTCCTCTCCAACTATAAGTATTTAGGTACAGAGGGAGTATATGTGTATAGAATGTTGACCATGCATTAAATTGTTTTAATCTTGTATTTGAAATATATTAATAAAGCATCTAAAATGTTAAATGTGTATAGATAAAAAATATCATATATTGGAAAAATGTTAGTTAAACACTTAAAAATACATTAAATATGTATAAAAATGTTATTTAAACACTTATTAATTATACTTTATTGTTTGTATGGAAAAAAATAGAGATCAAAAAAATAAAGTTTCAAATAGTATTAATCAATTATTTAATAAAATTAAATGTGTATACATAAAATGTGTCTGATGTATGAGAAAAATGTTGAATGTGTACTAAAGAAAGTTGAACACGTGTTGAACAACAGAGAAACCGATGAAAAAATGAGGAAAAAAACAAAGGAAATGAAGAAAACCAGTAAAAAGAAAAAGAAAATGAGAAAAAATAAATGAAATGAAAAAGTGAAGAAACCTAGGACAAAGAATGAAATCGATAGAATTGGGAAATAAACAACAATAAAAATAGAATGAAGAAAGAAACTAAAAAGGAAAGAAACACATCAAAATGAAGAAATGGAGAAAAACAAACTGTGAAACCGAGGAAAAACCAAAGAAAAGTGTTGACAAAACAAAGGGAACAGAGAAAACCATGAAAAAAGAAAAATCATGTGAAAAACAATAACAAACATAAAAATGGAGAAAAGCAAAAGAGAACAGAAAAACATACCTGAATAGGCGAAGCGATCGACCGCCCGCGAGCGAACTTCGCGTGGCAGCGATAAAAAAACAAATAAATGGGCTGGGCCAGTTGCTACGCAAGGTAAGAAGTCCTTCAGCGGGAGAAGCTACGGTCTCCGTATAAGGAAGAAATAGCTCTCGCGAAAACAAAGGAAAAAATAATCCTATATGGCACCTTAATCGTCAGATGCGGTTCATTCTGCAAACCGGGACTTCGGGCGACAGGGTTCAAAGACACGACCTCTTTGTTGCGAATGAACTGTACTAACCACTAGGGCATCTTGACGCTTATGCATACTTCTTTTTTTTATGTTTTCTACGTATAGGAAATGCCCCCAATGGTTTCCATGTCATTTTTTTGTTTACTTGTCTTCATTGCTATACTCTAATTTACACTTTGCCTCATACGTGCACGTTGTGTTCCTATATCTGTGCACGTCAAACTCCCCATTTATCGGGTGATTGAATCGGGGGCAACACTAGGAATCCTCCCGAGGCTATGAACTCTCCAACCTCCCGCTTGGCCTGCTGACACGTGTCCACTTTTAGGCAAAATCCTAGCATTGCTTCGTTGCAGCAAAAAAGAAGCCCCACGTTTGCTTCATTGAAGCAAAAAATGATTTGACTAAAAATAAAAGGAGACTCGCTGGACTTTTGCTCAAATCAACATGGAAGAGGAGATTACTAAGACTTTTGCTCAAATTTTTTGCTGGCAAATAGGGTCCTTCCCTATTAAATACTTGGGGGTGCCTCTGCACTTTGACAAGCTCAAGAGAGAGGATTTGCAACCTATTGTTGATAGGATTATTAAAAGCATTGCTGGGTGGCTAGGCAGGAACTTATCCTATAAAGGAAAACTAATCCTGTTATGTGCCTGTATTGTCAGCATTCCTGCTTACCTGATGGCTATCATTAAATTTCCTAAGTGGGCTATTGATGCCATCAATTCCCAGATGGCTCACTTTTTCTGGGGTAATATGGGTGATGACCATAAATACCACTTAGCCAATTGGGGCCTAATATCTAGGACTAAAAGCTCAGGGGGGTTGGGTATCCCTAACTTGAGAGATTTCAATATGGCCTTATTGGCTTCCTGGGGGAAGAGGTACTTTGATTCAGATTATAGAGATTGGAAAAGGCTGTTGGATTATAAATATAATACCAACAAACCAAATGTGTTATGGTCTAAAAGTAATGTAGGTTCTCCTTTCTGGAAAGGGGTTACCTGGACTCTGTCAGCAGCTAGAGTCTTCTATAGATGGAAATTAGGAGATGGCAGCAAAATTAGCTTCTGGCATGACATCTGGATAGGGGATTGTTCCCTGAAAGTACAATTTTGGAGGCTTTACTCCATTTGCAATCAACAGGATTGCAGTGTTGCCCAGGTTTGGGATGGTGAAGAATTGAAGCTATCATTTAGAAGGAATGTAGACCAGGTTGGGCTGGAGATGTGGCAGGCCCTAATCTGCTATATCAAACAATGTCATCTCTCTAATGAACCAGATTGTCCTATTTGGACATTGGAAGCCAGTGGGAAATACATTGTTAAGTTCTTCTATAAGTCTATCAACTTTGGAGGGCTGATGAGTAAAATTGGTGATGGGTTTTGGAAGATTCTTTGCCCTCAAAGAATACATATCTTTCTGTGGTTATTGGCTTATAATAAAATTCTCACTAGAGATAATTTGAATAATAAGAGGATGAAGGTGGATAATTTATCCTGTCTTTTTTGTTCTGATAATGAGTTAGTGCAACACTTGTTTGTAGATTGTATTGTAGCTAAACATATCTGGAATTTCATTACCAGTGCTTTGATATACATGCTTCTGGACATATTGATGATGTTGTTGCTATATGGCAGATGAACAATACTAGAAAAGTTCTAAATGTGACTGTGGTGGCCTCCTTGTGGAGCATATGGACTCTGAGAAATGATTTTTGCTTTCAGGGGAGAACATGGAGAGGCATGGGCTGCGTGTTTGCGCGTCTAAGAGGATTCCTGCTGCAATGGAGTGTCCTTTGCGACGACAAACTCTCGGTGCTCCTCCGGCGATGCATTCTTCTGTTGGACAAGCACAAGGGGGGGCTTCTTAGGATAGCTTGGAGGTGAATTAGAAGTAACCCTGATGTGGCTAGCTCCTTTGCTGGATTTGGATGTAATAGCTAAGGCTGTAATATGATGTTGTTCAGCTTCTAAGGCTGTCTCTGAACCTTTAGAACCTTTAGTTGCTTCATTAATAAAGAGTGGAGCAGGGGTAACCCCTTTCGTTCAAAAAAAGACTCGCTGGACACCGTACTTTGCCCGAGACCTCGGCGGAAAGGTCGCAGCAAAACTTTTGTATTAAAGTAGCAAAACAGCAAAACAATAGAAGCAAAAAAAAACTGTTGTAGCATTGTCGGAGACGTCGCAGCAAAACAGCAGAACATTTGTAGCTAAAACTTTATGTTGTTGTAGCATTGCATATCAAAAAATCGACCTGACCAGAGACCTTGTAGCAACAACTTTAGACTAAAATGTAGCAAAACAACAGAAACGTTTGCAGCTAAAAATTATACAATTGTAGCATTGCATAGAAAAAAATTGACCTCGTCGGAGACCTCATAGCAAAAACATTATACTGTTAAAGTAGCAAACTTTAGAACAATTGAAGCAAACAGTTTAACCTATTCTTTCATTGTTGTGGCATCGCTACGAAGATCATCGCTGCAGCAGCCTAGCCCTTCCTTTGCAGCTCCGCCGCCCGCCACTTGCAGCACCATGCGCTCCCTTTGTAGCTCCGGCGAGAAGCGCTTGAAACTCTGCCGATAGGCGGTTGCAGCACCGCCTCTCCTTTGTAGTTCCCGTGAACTAACGGTCAATGCAGCTCCTGCTATAGGCGCTTGAAGCTCCAACTGTAGGCCTTTGTAGCACCGACTCTCCTTTGCATCTCCGCCATGGATTCTTGGCCTCGACCATCCAGAAGGGACAGGCGGAGCTTGAGCGGGATATAAAAAGTCTCGTGGCAATGCGCGAACTGTAGCTCCGGCCATCCATCACTGCCCTTCCCTTGCGTTTCCGCCCTCGTCGCAACACTATGCCATGGTCGGGCGAAAGATAGGGAGGCTCGTGCTGGAGGGCAGAGCCGCCATGGTTGTGCGAGGCCTTCGGCGGACGGAGCCGGCGCCACGAGGGATGATGACATGCGGCCATCGCGTGGGAAGAAGGCTCCGTCAAGGCCAGTCGTTGAGGGGATAGGAGGCGGCGGGACAGAGGAGGCGGAGAGCTATGGTCTGGCGGTCCATGCACAGGAGGTTGGCCATGGCATCAGGAGTCTGAGGAGATGCACCGGTGGCTCGCCTTGTTGCGATGGAGGTTGGCCATGGAAGGAGGGCACGCTCGCCCTTTTTTCAATATGGCGGTCCTCCGGCCTCCGCATCAATAGATGCACACAGCCATTTCATTTATTGCATAGTTTGAAATATTCTAAATAAAATCATGGATCAGCTAACGTTGAGACAAATGTCAACCAAATAAAAATGAAATGCAACATGAAGCTATCCATTTGTAATTCGGCTAGTATGTTGCCATCCAGTAGCCTGGAAATAGCGACCGTCAGCATCCGGTTGCGCCCACTAGCCATAGTCTCCCACTGATCCTCCGGGAGTAGGAAAGCCCAAAGCTGAATCCATGCGCAGCTCGAGTAATAACCTGCAAAAAATTAGTACCCCTTTGTCAATTAAAAACAATATTATCTTGGCAATTCCATATAGACCAACATAAGGCTGAAACACCAATGCGAATTCTAGCTTTATCATGCTTATTCACTACATTCAACCAATTACCAAACATATATGAAAAAACTATATGATTTGGTTTTTCTTTTTTCTTCATCTTGTTGCCTTGCTGGATGAAATGGGTGGAATGCACTGGTTTCTTGGAAGATGCAAACCAAAACAACGAGGATTTGTTTATTACTTTGCACATGTTTATTTACATCTCTAGGACCTAAATAATTATGAGGAATGTTGTGGTACATTCAGAGGGGACAACTGGAACCTGCTGAATTCTGCCCACATAGTTCTCCTGCCAAAGATTATGGTTTCCTTGCATGCCTCTGATTACAGACCAGTGAGTTTGCTGCACAGTTTTGTCAAGATTTTCTACAAAATTCTTGCAAATCGGTTGGGCCCGGAGCTTCAACGTCTCATCTCCTGCACCCAAAGTGCTTTCATCCGTGGAAGATCAGCTCAGGACAACTTCCTTTATGTTCAGAACACCATCAGAGATGCACACAAGCGAAATATACCTTTGATCTTTCTTAAGCTCGACTTCGCGAAGGCTTTTGACATTGTTGGGTGGCCATATCTGCTTGATGTTATGAAGGCTTATGGTTTCGGGTAGAGATGGAGAGACATCATCAGTTTGCTGCTAGCTTCCTCAACCTCTTGTGTGCTTCTCAACGGCTTGCCCGGACCAGCTTTTGCCCACAGAAAAGGATTGCGTCAAGGGGACCCGTTGTCACCAATGTTATTTATCTTGGCTATGGATCCGCTTCTCATAATTCTGTAAACTGCAACAACTCAAGGTATCTTGACCCCATCCCGCAGAATGCAGCCAGAATGAGGGCCAGTCTATACGCGGATAACGCAGCAATTTTTGCCACTCCCGATTGCCAGCAGATTGAGGCCTTATGAGAATTCTTGAGGTCTTTGGTAGTGTCTTGGGTCTTACTATCAACCCCACCAAATGTGTGCTCTACCCTATCCAGTGTCAGCATATTGATGTGCATAGTTTGTTATCCAATTTTGGGGGTCATGTGGGTTCTTTCCCTTGCAAGTACTTTGGGCTCCCCCTCTCGTTGAGAAATCTGAGGAGAATCGATCTTCAACTTATTTTGGACAAGGGTTCAAGCAAGTTATCTATTTGGAAAGAAAAGCTCATGAATAGAACGGGCCGCCTAGACCTGATCAACTCGGTTCTCACTGCCACCATCACCTACTTTCTCACTTGATTTTCCCCCAACAGTTGGTTCACTAAGAAATTTGATAAGTTAAGGATAAATTTTCTCTGGACACCGATGAGGAAGCACATGGCGGGAAATGTCTTGTCAATTGGAAGAGAATCTGTGCACCATTAAGCGTTGGTGGCCTGGGCATCAAGGATATTACTGCCTTCGGTCGGGCTCTTCGACTTCGCTGGCCGTGGTATGAATGGGATAATCTGGACAGGCCATGAAAGGGGACTCCGGTGCCTTGCAATCAAACTGACCTTAATCTCTTTGCGGCCTGCACTTCTATTTCGTTGGGAGATGGCCATTTCGTGAATTTCTGGAACCATAGATGGTTAGAGGGCCAAGCTCCAAAAGATATAGCCCCTGAGCTTTTTCGGATGGCAAGATCCAAAGGACTCTCCGTCAGTCAGGCCCTTGGTGGAGGTGCATGGATGAGAGGTTTACAAAATATCAATTCTGCTGAGCTGATGGATTCCTTCATTAATCTTTGGATGAGAGTGCAGAATATTTCTTTGCTTCCTAGGCCTCACACAATTTCTTGGAAGCTAACGACCAGCGGGCAGTACTCGGCTGCTTACCAAGTTTAGTTCTTGGCTCGCATTCCATAGCCACATCTGCAGCAGGTGTGGAAAATCAAAGCGGAAAAGAAAATCAAGTTCTTCATCTGGATTCTCCTTCAAAATAGGCTTTGGACTGTGCAAGCAAGGAATTGGGACCACAATGATTTGTGTGTTGGATGTGATCAAGTGCTGGAATCCGCGCATCACTTGGTCCTCGACGGCGCTTTTGCCAAAGAGATCTAGTTCAAGACAAACCCACTCTACCCGCTCGCAGCTCAGGCTGCACTAGACGCAACCTTATCTCCTCTTGGGGAATAAAGTGGCAAAACTGAAGAAAAAAGGACGTCAGGTGGATGAATGCACTTCGGCTGTTTACATTGCGTGAAATATTTGGCTTGAGAGAAACAGAAGGATCTTTAAGGATACCGCGCAATCTACTACGGATGTACTTGTTAGAGTGAGAGATGATATTAGCCTCCTTTCGGAGGCATGGGAGAAGTGGACGCTCTAAGTAGCGGAGCTGTTTAGCAGACCTAGACTACCGATGTACTCTGCTTTCCCCCTACCTCTTGTTTGTCACTCTCTGATAAACTTTGTACAGATTTTTGCCCCTACTATAATGAAAAAGGCAGAACTCCTGCCAGTTCCGGTCAAAAAAAAAAAAACATCAAGTGGTTAGTCAGTAGGCTGGAGACGGAAACCTTGTGTTTCCTGAATTCAAATGAGGTTGCTAACATTATATGGTGCATGGTCATGCAATATTATTTCAAGCTACCCGGCAGTGTTCAATTTCTGTTTGGTCGTGTGCATGTTCTTGAACTTCAAAGCAGAGGGTCGTCCGTAGGCTGGAGGCTGAAAAAATAGATTTGAATTGTAGTTTTTCCAACAAACATATTGACAATGTTAGTTGGAATAGGCATATTAAATGTGAAGAAAACTGTACGCCAAATAATACATGCAAAAGGGCACGAAATAAACAAATGCTCCACTGTCTATGATGAGTTACAAAAGCAACACTTAGAACATCCATTCCAATTGCGGCTTGCTAAATTATCTTTTGTAAGGAGTACTTTGTTATTTAGAAATCACATGAAATTTTTGATTTTTAGCGGAATTTTCATTATCCATAAGTATTACGTAAAAAATCTAGTATGACCATTCATCAAATCCAAATACATAGATTTTACATAAAAACCCCAGAATCAGTAAGATTCCATCTAGAAGATTCAGGAGTATCATTCAGCTGAACCAACATGAGCCTTTGACGTAGATGCAGAGATGTGATCCACTTATTATCATTTAAAGTTCTTCTAAAAGTTATATTTAGAGGTGCTTCGGCAAGCACATCTGCTACCAAGACATTCTTCTTATGTACAATATTATATAATGATGCATACTGTTGCGAAAGGAGAGTATCACCAAGCCAGACATCCTCGCAAAATCGAACGGTTGAACCATCTCCCACCACAAAACGCCCTCTACTGAAAAACTCATTCTTAACCCGCATAAGACCCTTCCAAATATGAGGCGCCTACAGGGTCGTCTTGGTCTAAAAGGTTTTCCTCAAGTTGATACCAATGAGCTAAGTGGTGGCTTGGCCATGTATTGCCATGAGAGCGTTTATGTTGATATTAAGCGCGCGCGGGGGGGGGGGGGGGATGTTTTATTGACGTTTGGATGAGATTCTTGTCGCGTGACCATTACTGGCAGTGTTGTGTGCGGCATCTTCACTCCTTGAGCCCTTAGTTATTGGACATTTCAATGAAGCACTCTAGCCCTATCTATGAGCATTTTTCAGCTTGTAGACGACCTGAGACCCAAATGGCAGCCTTTGGGGACTGCTTGCAGATGTGTGGGTTGAAGGCTTTGGGCTTCTCAAGACTTTCATTCACATACAACCAGCGAGCCGGAAATAATAATGTACTGGTGTGGTTGGACCATGCAGTAGCAGATGATGAGTGACGAGATATTTACATTAGTATCACACGTAGAAAAATATGAATTGCTAAAGCATTCTCTAGCTAGACAATTTTTAAAAGCTTTTACAAGAATTAAGTGCCACTTCTTTCCATCAACTTTGCCATGTATTTAGTTACTGAAAATGTTTCTATTAATTTCTTGCAATACTTTTAGAATAATTATTTTATAAAATTTCGTGTAGCATCGCATGGGCCATCACCTAGTCAGAAATAAAATCATAGGATCTAGGTCTAAACTATAGATACACTGATGCGATTCTCACAAGTTACAACAGCTACCACCACATCGCCTAGCCCTTGCACAGTTCAAGCCAGTAAACATCATCTCATTTTTGGTTGATGAACCCAGGTTATTTATAGGCAAACGGGCCTAAAATGCTGTATCAGAGACTGAGGGGGGGATGCAGTAGTCAGGAACCATCAAAATGGCTGACGAAGTGAAGCAGCTAGCAGCTGTCATGCATGTAGGCCGGCGGTGCATGCTATGAACAACAGCGTCATATATTTTAACAGCTTTTGTTTTGAACTGCATCATCAACAAATAAATGCAAATGAGGGCATTTAAATCATTAGATAGACATTGCGAGGCATGCCAGGCACAATAGAGAAAATGCATACAGAAAAATTAGAAACCAAATCAAAACATATAAAAACATGGTTCAACCAAAGCATTTAGCCCACACAAGTTCACTAGCACATTTATTTTGACCGGGACAAGTACATAAGAAAGCACTTCTATCTGCATACTGCAAGCAACATAACCCAGATAGTTGCATTACACGTAATTTTCATAAATCAACTACAGAAATCCGATCTCCAAGGTATGCATCCAGAATCTTTGTACCATGTTTCAACAAACAGATTGACGCTTCTTTGTCCTAGCCAGTTCTTCGCATGCACTGTTCAGTTTGTTTGTTTGATAGCTACCTTTCAGCTCGCTTCAGTGCTTTGCTTCTACCTGCATCAAAGAGAATAGCTCATGTTTTGAATGAGAAAAAAATTCTCTACAACAAGAATTATTATTTTTATCCAACAAGATCAAGTCTCATGTTTATCAGTAACTAGCACAAAAAATAAAAAGGAACATAAAAGCAAGAATAAATTATGCAAGTTAGTTTTTGTCAAATATATTATTCTTGAAGTGAAAACCCAGAGGAACTTAGTTTCTGTCATAAACGCAAGTCAACACCATGTCCAATAAGAACACATTTGGTTCCCTGCAGATGCCCCGGCTAGGCTCTGTGGGTGCAGTGTTTGGGCGTTTGGTTGCCTGGGGAAGGTCTAAACCTGTCCCGTGGCGTGCAAAATAGCCAGCGAGCCTGGCTCCTAGGAAACGAGATTGAAAGCCGTTTCTCACGAGCCAGGCTCGTGAGACGCAGGGTATTAACATGCCAATGATGGTATCCAATGATGGTATCAGCAAATAATTATCATGTTTTAAGGCATATTAGGTGTGCACAATATGAGATCATTTAAACAAACTATGATATGAATGTGGCTGTAAGATTGATCATTTGGCTTGAAAGCCATGAATCTTCACACATGATAGCTTACTTTTGAGAACACTTTTTTAAAATAATTACCTTATTACAAGTTTATTATTTTTCCTCATAACTTAGTCACATATGATGACGGAATGTGAAGGTTTTCCATTTTTTTAATTTTCACGTCCATTTCAATATGTGGTCAAAACGACGGGCATGACCGTTCCTAGTTAGTGATTGAATCTTGCAAAACTTTTGGTGTTTTTCTGATTAAATAGATAATTATGTACCTAGAAATGATTTTTGGAAAAATTAAAGAGCAATCTATCAAGTAGATGTAGTTCAAATTTGACCCGCTTCCAACTGAATCGGAGGAAATTTGTCTTTTTCATGAGAGGTGAATAAAAAGTTTTTGACACCAAATCATTTGGTTAATTGTACATTTAATATGACTTAACATTTTAGAAAAATGATTTGGTCCAATTTTGCACCAAATACTTGGTAGGTCCTTTACAAAAAAACTCACTTTGGACACTCGAAAAATGGAAAATGGATTTTTCGTGGAAAGAAAATGAAAACTACCTTTGACAACATTGTTTGTAATTCCAAGACGCAAGCTTGTCTACTCCAAGAGACAATTTTTTGGATTTTATCATGTGAAAAAGTAGAAGCAAAACAATAGGAAAAATACAATTGCATATGCTTTATTCTGATTGGTGGAATTGGTTGTGACACGGACC
The DNA here is from genome assembly GCA_022496015.1 of Hordeum marinum. Classification (NCBI taxonomy): domain Eukaryota; kingdom Viridiplantae; phylum Streptophyta; class Magnoliopsida; order Poales; family Poaceae; genus Hordeum; species Hordeum marinum. The sequence goes on from CM039676.1 coordinate 35,571,621, forward strand.
GATGACATGACGTCCATCCATCCATCCATCTCTCCATCCCCCATCTATCCATACATCAGTCGGTCCATCCTATAACTCCCCCCTCTCTCTCTCTCAGAAAAAATCTCCCTCTCTCTCGCGCACACGAACCCTAGCCCTCTCCCCGATCCAGATCCGCCACCCACCTCCCTCTCCCCGCGTCGCCGCCTCCCATCACGGCTCCCTGATCCAAATCTGCCACCCACCTCCCTCTACCCTTGCCGCCAGTCTGCACCCTCCCTCTCCCCCACCTTTTCCGCCCATCTTGCCCCCTACATGTCAGGAAGACCACCACCATGGCCAACCTCCCTGGCACGGCTAGGGCTCCCGATGCTGGCAGTGGTGCGCTCCACCGTTCAGCAGGCCTCTCCGTCCTCTCGTCGCGCCGCAGCTCCCCTACTTCATCCTCGGCCTCCGAGGCATCCCGCCACTGTCTCCACCCCATCCCACTCCTTGTCGACTTATTCGGCCTCCATCCTCCCTTCCTTCCTTCCTTCCTTCAAGGTACGAGCAGCTACTAACTCGATTGTTTTGTCTCATCCGGTCCAGCACCAGTTTCTCTCTGTGGTTAAAATCAATCGATCCCGACAGGGTAGGGAGGGGCCTTCATGATTTCTTGGTGTGCCGGCCCACCATTTAGTTCAGATCCGCCCCTGCTCGTGGCAACGTATTGTGTAGTGTCATAGGTTACTGAATTGTTGTTGTGAGATGAGCACAAAAGTGTGCAAGATTTTCGTGCAAACGACTCCCCCTTGCGCAGATCCAGGGATCTGATTGTCTGAGTATCGCACAGACTGCATCATGTTTACCAAAACCGTAAATTGTTGCGTTCTGAATAGGAGATGAAGAAATGCTACTGACTTTCGCTGATTCTGTAAGGTGTTGCCTGATGCTAACCAGGGAAATTCTCCTGGTACATTTCATTTGTGTGTAATTCGCACTCTGCGAATAAATGTCGCAAGTGGTTCTGTGTAATTTGAATTGTTGTAACACTACAGCAATTCATAACTAATTAGTACTGTTGCTTCCTTTCATGTTCAGAATGGAGGGGGAAAATAGTTTTCCATGACTTGTTCCATGGATGATGATTGCAAGAAAATATACAGTATAACTTGCAATCAACTACCCATGTTGTGCTCTCATTACCATTTGTTTCGAGTGTTCCTACACCTACTCCATGGATGGTGTAAGTAGAATCTGCTTTTACTACTGTATCAGGCTACTACGTAGAGTGGTTCAATTTTTTAGATGGAACTTGTAATTAGACTCTGACCGCCGCATATTAATCTCATACAATTATGTTCCTGCAGTTGGACATGGCATCAGCTGTTACCATGACTTCAGTTAGTGCTCAGGCTGCTTTGGTTTCAAGGACAAGGAGTCATGGCACCGCAAGCTACCGTGGCTTAAAGGCGTCATTGTCATCAATTGGCTTTGAATTGGGATCCTCATTCCTTGTCTTAAAGTAATATTTTGATTCACTGTCACGCATAATCAATGTTTTGTGATTTTTATAGACTTGGAAAACTTCAGAAGTAAATAAAATGCTGCCAATTTATAGTTGTGATAGATACAATAACAACATACTTTTCAGTTAACAAAAGCTTTCATTCATGGTATCAAGAAAAGCTTGCATTCATAGTACATATATATGTGCATATACAACAGGTTGCAGACTCGGAAATACATTTTTTGCTGAAAAAATTGCATTATCTAAATTCTTTCTTCTCAACACAAAATATGTGTAGATTCAATTAACTTGTGTTTATATTTTGTTGCAACATAAGAGATAAATCATTTGTGATACGAAGGATTTTTAACATCATCTTCAGGATGAACGTAAATCTTTTTATTTGTAATATTTTTTATATTTCTTTCATTTTGATTGATTCATGTGCAGTGTAATGTTCTTATAGGATGACAAGTTGTCGCATCTTGAGCACGTCTCATAGAAGAGTGGAATGAAGTTCATTGTATTGTTGGGACAGTAGCAGATGTGCCATTGTTCTATTGTGCAATTTTGTTCGTTCCTGTAATATTCATGTGTAAGGAAATGTATTCATGAGATGACTTATTGTGTTATGTAAACCTGGGAGATGTATAATGTGATGTTATATGATGGATGGTTTAATTCAACTTGGAGTTTTTTTGATTTGAATATGAAATAGTGTTGGATTTAATACTGGACAAATAATTGGGCTGAAAAGTCCTAACAAATAAAATGAAACCAAGTTCTGGAACAAAAAACAAAAAGAAATCTAATAAGGCCAATGTCTAAAAAACTGGATGACGCAAAGAAAATAAAGAAGCCCAAATTATTGGGCCAGGCCCATGCAGCTAAGCAAAATAAAGAGAGAGAAAACATTAAATGGGCTGAATTATTGGCCTTGGCCCATGTAGACGACTGGAATGGACCGGGCTGATTCTAATTTACGACCATTTTATTTGGTCGTAATTCTACCATGTCAGTTTGCCACAGTGGATTCGATGTGGTGTGGGCAGACTTTTAATGACCAAAATGATTGGTTGTAGAACCTACGACATTTTTTTGGTCGTAAATGTCTACGACCTTTTCAGAAGAAAGGTCCTTAATTTCCATTTACGACGATCAAATTTTGACCAACCGTTTTTGTCATAAAAAGGTCGTAAATGCAAAACAATGACCATTCGGTGACCAATATTGATGGTCGCAAGTTAGCATATTTCTTGTAGTGTGGTGGTAGGTGTTGAAGACTCTGTATGTGTGCGAGTCCTTTTCGTAACCAAGCATAAAACCTTCATGTGCTTTCGGTGCAAATTTAAAACTATGGTGAGGATCTCTAATCCAGCATTTTGCACCGAAAAACTTTGAGATAACTTACATTGGGTTTCTTGCCAGTCATAAGCTCATATGAGGACTTCTTGAAGAATTTGTGAAGATATACCCTATTGATGATGTGGCATGATGTATCAATTGCCTCAGGCCAAAAGCAACGAGGAGTCTTGTATTCATCAAGCATGGTGCGAGTCATCTCAACAAGAGTCATGTTCTTGCGCTCCATGACGCTATTCTGCTGAGGAGTATATGGGGCAGATAACTCATGAGTAATACCAAGTTTATCAAGATTGGTGTTCTTGAACTCAGTCCCGTTATCACTCCTTATATGCTTGATCTTGATGCCAAAGTTAGTTGAGGCCCTTGAAGCAAATCGTCTGAAGACATCCTGCACTTCATACTTGTACAGAATAATATGCACCCAAGTGTAACAAGAGTAATCATCAACAATGACAAACACTACTGGAAACAGCAAATTTGCCGTCTGTCATTTCTTTGTCGTCAGCTGGCAGACGGCAAAGCAGTTATTTGCCATCAGTTTCTAGAAAACAGATGGCAAAGAACTAGCTGACGACAAGGAAGCTCTTTGTCATCAGCTAGTTCTTTGCCGTCTACCAGCGGACAGCAAACTAGCTTTGCCGTCAGCTAGCAGATGGCAAAGAGGAAGGGTGGCCCACTAACGGGTATCAGCTAACGGACATTTTCTTTGCCATCTGCTAGCGGACGGCAAAGAAGTAACGTCCGTCCCCCCGGCCCCACCCCACTAGCTAGTCTCTTTGTCGTATGCTAGCAGACGACAAAGAGATTAACCTACCTAACCCCCGTGCCCCACCCCTCTCTCTCCCTCCCTCACCTCACCCGTGCCGTCTCCCGTTGCTTGAGCCGTCGCCGCCCGCGCACTACACCCCCTGGAGCAGCCACCGCCGCCGGCTAGCCCCGCCCCTCGTCGTCCGCCCCGTCGCCCCACCCCGAGCCGCCGCCCCTTGTGCCACCCCCCAGAGCCCCCGTCGCCACTGGCCAGCCCCTCCCACCGGTGCCCGCCTCGTCGCCGGCCGACCGCCCGCCCCGCCCGGGCCGCCCCTCCCAGCGGACGTAGGCTGGGCCACCGCGATGCCCCGCCCCACCGCTGGAGCCACCACCGGAGCCGCGCCGCGCCGCGCCGCGCCGCGCCGCCTAGCCCCGCCCTGCCGCCGGAGCCGCACCGTCAAACCCTAAGGTGATTTTTTCTGTTTTTTTCTATTTATTTAGATTTAGTTTAGCTAGGTTTAGATTTAGTTTAGATTTAGTTTAGCTATGTCGAGGATCGAGGGGAAAAGGAGTCGAGGGTCGACCCCGACACGACACCACCGACATCCCGACCCCTGACATGACACCCCGACACGACACCCCCGACACCCCGACCCCGACACGACACCCCCGACACCCCAACCCCGACACGACACCCCCGACACTCCGACCCCGACACGACACCCCAACCCCCGACGCGACACCCCGACACCCCGACACGGCACCCCCGACCATGACACAGCACCCCTACCCTGACACGACACCCTCGACACCCCGACCCCGACACGACACCCCCGACACTGCCGACACCCCCGAGACCCCGACACCCCTGGATTTAGTTTAGGTTTATTTAGATTGTTAGGGGTCGAGGATCGAGGGGAAAAAGAGTCGAGGATCGACCCCGACACGACACCACCGACACCCCAACCCCCGACACGACACCCCAACACGGCACCCCCGACACCCCGACCCCACACGGCACCCCCGACACCCCGACTCTGACACGACACCCCCGACACCCCGACCCCGACACGACACCCCTGACACGTCGACCACGACACGATGCGCCGACCCCCGACACGACACCCCGACATCCCGACACGGCATCCCCGACCATGACACAGCACCCCTACCCCGACACGACACCCTCGACACCCCGACCCTGACATGACACCCTCGAGACCTCGACACCCCTATATTTAGTTTAGGTTTATTTAGATTGTCAGGGGTCGAGGATCGAGGGGAAAAGGAGTCGAGGATCGACCCCGATACGACACCACCGACACCCCGACCCCCGACACGACAACCATGACACCCCGACCCCGACACGACACCCTCCGACACCCTAACCTCGACACGACACCCCGGAACGGCACCCCCGACCACGACATAGCACCCCTACCCCGACACGACATCCTCGACACCCCGACCCCGACACGACACCCCGACACCCCGACCCCGACACGGCACCCCCGACACCCCGACCCTGACACGGCACCCCCGACACCTTGACCCCGACACGGCACCCCCGACACCCCGACCCCAGCACGACACCCCCGACACCCCGACCCCGACATGACACCCCGACAGGGCACCCCTGGCCAAGACACAGCACCCCTACCCCGACACAACACCCCCGACACCTCGACCCCAACACGACACCCCCGACACCCCAACCCCGACACGACACCCCCGACACCCTGACCTCGATACGACACCCCCGACACCCCGACCCCGACACGACACGGGTCATATATTTGTGAATTATGAGTTAGGTCATATATTTTTCAATTTTGTTATACAGAACATCATATTTATGTTGATCGGGTGGATTTAAATGTGTAGTTGTTTTGTCGCTGCGAGGGTCTGGTGTTCAACGACCTCCCCGTGCATTCGACGAGCTCCGCCCCTGCGTTCGTGGGTGAGCACAAATGACATCTCCTCTTGCCCCCTTCATTTCCTCTGTTCCGGTCTTTGTGCTGATGAAACTTGCTAGCTATAGGTGTCTTCAATCATCAGTATGCGTGACCACTATGCGTCTCTCGTTCGAAAGGGTTGCATCTATAAATATGCATTCATTAGCATATTTATAACCGTGATTCTTTCGAATTGTCCAACGTTATCCATGGACAGCCCGAGTATGTGTAGATTGGGTTTGTTTTCCCATATGCTCTACTCCAGATCCGATGCAGAATTTCGTCAGTGCCTCCCTGTTGTTCTCTGGGTACACATCCTCTCTGCTTATTGCCGAGACGTGTATCAGGAGAACAGCGGGGAGGTGCTGCAAAATTATGCGTTGGAACCGGAGCAGAGCATGGGAAAACGAACCCAATCTACACATACTCGGGTGGGATTAGGACCTATCTTTACCTACTAGCGTCTAGGTTGCATCGACATAATAAAACTGACAAACTATATTAACTGATGAATATGTTTTGCCGAATTATGTATATATTTTTTGTGTGTCGAGCAACTAGGCAAGATGAGTGATCGTGGGTGGATGTACACCAGTCACACTAGTCAGAAAGACATGACCCGTGAATGGATAACAAAAACCAAGGAGTTTGTGAGAGTCGCATTTGCAAATGGACAGAAAATAACCTGGTGCCCTTGTGTCGACTGCGACAACTGTAAGAAGAAGTCAGAGTTTGAAATGATCAAACACCTGCAGAAGTGGGGTTTTACGCCTAATTATACGGTCTGGACATTTCATGGTGAGTCTGCCCAACGTGTCGGAGCTAAGGTGGTTCGTCGTCGCACCGACGAGCATGGTATCAGGATCGAAGACATGGTGCAAGACTTTGATGATGCTCGGGATTCGGACGATGAGATGGAGGAATTTGCAAAGGCCTTTTATGAAATGTTGGAGTCTTCAAAACATCCTCTCCACGAGCATACTGAGCTTTGTCAGCTGGATGCCATCACGCAAGTAATGGCTCTGAAGGCTCAGTTCAACCTAGGCAGAGAATGCTACGACGCGATGATGACGATATTTGGACGCTTTCTACCCAAAGGCCATGTATTGCCACAAAACTTGTACTAGTCGGACAAAATCCTACGTGCACTTAAGATGCCCTATGAGAAGATAGATGCCGGTGAGAATGGATGTGCCTTATTTAGGCTTGAGTATGCGGGCTTGAACTATTGCCCCATTTGCAATGCTTTGAGGTATGTTCTGGTAGACAACGTTATGGGTGAGAAGAGTCAGACCAAAATCCCCATTAATGTTCTTCGGTATCTACCAATCATACCAAGACTTTAACGTCTTTTCATGGTCGAAGAGACAGCCAGACAGATGACATGGCATAAATTGGGCAAAAGAACAGAACTAGATGCAGATGGGAATCCGATGTTGGGACACACTTCAGACGCTTTTGCGTGGAAGCACTTCGATGAATTACATAAGGATAAAGCGGTAGATCCAAGGCATCCTCGAGTTGCCATCAACACGGATGGGTTCAATGTGTATGGTATGACGACAACACAATACAGTTGTTGGCCTGTATTTGTCATTTCACTCAATCTCCACCCCGAAGAGATTATGAAAAGAAAGAACATTTTCCTGACGTTGATAATTCTAGGGCCCAAATATCCAGGGAAGAATATGAATGTGTACATGCAACCGCTTAAGGATGAATTGCAAGAAGCCTGGGATAATGGGATCAAGACATACGACGCCGCTACAAAAAATAACTTCAAAATGCATGTGTGGTACATGTACTCAATGCATGACTTGCCGGCGTATGCACTATTCGTTGGCTGGTGTGTGCATGGAAGGTTTCCGTGCCCCACATGTAAGGTAATTATCTGAGTAAGGATAAGTTAATGAAGGTAATTATCTATTATTAAGGCCTTGTACTTAGTTTCTCTAATTTGATTCGTAGGCGTAGCGCTGAAATTTCTCTTGTCTAACTTAGGTGCCCCCGAGATGGTGTGCGGATAGGATGGACTATTGGGAGGCATTGGTGGATGAGTGGTGCTCTCCCGAATGGCTAGCCGAACACAACAAGGCCAAGTATAAGCATGCCCAAATGAGAGGTGTGCCACACCATCAAGGGAGCTCCAACCTATTTGAGTACGGGGATCACTGGGTATGTGGTTTGCTTCATGATTCATGCAATTTCATTCTTCATGCTAGTTTGAGCCCTTAACTAATATTTTGTTCCTCAAAAATGACATAATAACCTTACTTAGCTCCAAAATGATATATTCTACCTAGGATAGCTATAAAATGACCTATACTTAGCATTTTTTCCTCCAAAATGACTTGATATGCTTAGTTAGCTAGAAAATGGCATTACTACCTTGGAGAAGAGGAGAGGAGAGGAGAAAAATAAAGAGAAGATAAATTCTTCTTCTTCTTTTTCTTCTTTTTCTTCTAGCTAGTCTTCTTCTTCTTCTAACTTTCATCTTTCCTAATTTGCAGATTTGCTATAGATGAGGAAGCTTGCATTGATGGAGTGTACTCTTCTACTTGTGCTTCCTTTTTGTTTATGGAAACTTGTTGGAAACTTGTTTTGGATATGTATGTATGGATATGTTGTTGAAAACCATTGTATGTTGGATATGTTGTTGGAAACTTGTATGTTGGATATGTTGTTGGAACTTATTGCTGGTATGCTTGTTGAAACTTATTGTTGGTATGCTTGTTGAAAACTTGTATTGTCAATATGTTAGATATATATGTGAAGTTCTATCAAATTTAATGATTTTAAGAAAAAACAGAAAAAACAGGGGCTATATAGCCACTTTGCCGTCTGCTGGCAGACGGCAAAGGTCTTTGCCGTCAGCTAGCAGATGGCAAAGCTGCCACGTGGCAGCTACCTGTGCAACCTGGGGTAGCACTAGGCTGGCCTAGGTGGGTTCTTTGTCGTCCGCTGGCAGACGGCAAAGACCTAAGGTTCTTTACCGTCTGCCAGCGGACGACAAAGAACCCACCTAGGCCGGCAAAGAAGCAGGTGTTTTGCCGTCAGCTGGCAGACGGCAAAGAACTAAGGTCTTTGCCATCTACCAGCGGATGGCAAAGCATGCCGTTAAACCCTTAACGGACCTAAGTTGCCACGTGTGCCATCCATGCCCTTTGCCATCCGCTGGCAGACGACAAAGATGCAAAGGTCTTTGCCGTTTGCCAGCAGACGGCAAAGCGCCCTTTACCGTGGCTTATTCAGCCGGACAGATGGCCGTCTGCTAGCGGACGGCAAAGCCTTTGCCGTCCGACATCCATGCCTTTGCCGTCCGGGATGGCTGACGGCAAAGTGTCTGATTCCTGTAGTGAAAGCCATACAAACTTTAAGAATTTGTTAGTGTGGAGTAATGAGTGGGGCCAAATAGGTCCATGTGAAGCAATTCAAAGGGTCGAGTCGTGGTCATGATTGTCTTTGAGGGATGCTTGGATCTTGTCATCTTCCTAGACTCACATGCACCACCAAGGTGGTCCTTGAGGAATTTGACACCTTCAATGCCAATGACCTGCTTTTTCTTCACAAGTGCGTGCAAGTCCTCATCCCAGCATGTCCAAGTCGTCGATGCCACAACCATCCTTCTGAGGACTTTGCAAGTAGGCATGTGGCAGGCTGAGGACCTGTAGAGAAATCAACAATATACAAGTCTCCTCTCATAAAGCCTTCGAAGACTTTGGAATTGTCAGATTCCATGATGACAACATAACGATAGTTTCCAAATACGACAACCATATCAGGATCACAAAGCATTTAGACATACATAAGGTTGAACCCGAGGGATTTGACAAGCATCACCTTATCCATATGTCGGTCCTTTGAGATTGCAACCTTACCTAGACCCAATACCTTGCTTTTTTCCTTTGTCAGCATAGGTGATATGCTTCAGATGAGATGGAGCAAGTGGCAAATTCATCAGTAGATTCTTGCCATCAGTCATGTGGTTTGTGCATCCACTGTCAAGGACTCACTCAGTAGCTTTTGGAGATTCATCTTGCAGATGAATTAGTACAACTTATGAACTCATATGCTTCAGAGTGAAGAATAGCACATCAATTTCATCAAACAGAATTTCATCACACAACATAGTAAGTAAAGTAGTGTGAGGACATGAGAAATGAGGAATTCATTTCTACATGATTAGCTTGCGTCCTTTCAAGCATTTCCTCAGGTCTGCAGCAAATTCATCAGATGATCAAGTTCATCTGGAGACCTGACCCTGCATAAGAAAATAGTTCAATTTCTTTACCACCCACATCTGGAGGGGTGGAAAAGCGTTCATCATTCTGCGAGCACCATATGAGAAGGGAGGCATTGAAGCTAGTGCGCTTCGTTTCCCAGGACGAGGGTTAGAGTACTCATATGAATAAGTAGAGAAATTCTTCGAGGACTTATGAACATAATGGTTTGAAGAATAATGCACATATTTAGAACTCTTAGATTTTCCCTGCGAAACAGATGCATTAGCACGAGAATGAAATTTTTGACCATTTGAGGAATTTGGTCCAAGTGAAGACTTTGGTCCATATAAGGAATTTGATCTGGGGTTCTTGTTCTTCATGAGTGGTGTCGTGAGGACTTTCACTTGAAGATATTGTAGGCATCTCTTGGGAAGCCACATTTTCTTCATAGGTGAACCGTTCCTGTAGTTAGTTCCAACAAATCTGGCAAATACTTCACCTTTCTGATTTTTGAAGAATTTGTAGTTGGAGTCAAGTGACTCACCAAACCAATGTGAAGTTTCACAAGTAAAGCTGGATAAAGTGGATGGATCTACAGGAGGTCCTTTTGCAGCAACCCATGAGGTTTTGGGGTACTGCTCAAGTGCCCAATAGGATCCATCAGCATTGAGTTTCCTCTCAAATGCGATACCCTCTTTCCTAGGGTTCCTGTTTAGAATCTACTTTTTGAGGACATCGCAAAGGGTTTGATGCCCTTTGAGACCTTTGTACATGCCTGTCACATACAAGTCCTTCAACCTTGCATTTTTGTCAGTGATACTTGTGGTATCCTCAGATGAGGAATTTGTGACCACGGGAATAGTTGAAGAATTTGCAGCAATAGAAGCATTTGAACATTCAGGTGAAGAATTAGCAGTTTCACGTTTGATGCATTTCAAACAAGGTGGAACAAATTCTTCCTAAGAGGTACTGATCTGTTGAGCCAGTAAGGAATCGTTTTTCCTTTGGAGATCCTCATGACACACCCTTAGTTTCTCAAGACTTTCTTTCTTGGAAGAAATTCATAAGAAAGCTTTTCATGATTGGCTAAGAGAGCATTATGATGACTCTGAAGGTTATCATACTTTGTCTGAAGACTTTTGAGACCGTCAGACAGAGTTTGAGTCCGATCCACTTCCTCATTCAACAGATCATCGCTTTTGTCTAGCATTTTCTGAAGCTTTTCAAGTGCACTTTGTTGCTTAGTGGCAATATTAGCAAGTTTGGCATATCTAGGGTTTACATATTCATCAGATTCACCACCGCCTTATTCAGAGGAGGATTGATGCTTATGTACCTTGGAACCTTTAGCCATGAAGCAATAGGTGGGAGCATAATCATCATTGCTGACGTCTGAGTCGTAGGAGTAGTCATTTTCTTCATCATTGAAGATAGACTTGCTGACAAAAGTTGTAGCGAGAGCAAGGCTAGCGACATCAGATTCAGATTCCACCTCAGATTCTTCCTCTTCTTCATATTCTTCAGACTCTTCTTCTGATTCCATTTCCTTGCCAATGAAAGCCCGAGCCTTTCTGGAACCATTCTTCTTGTTCATTGAGGACTTTGAAGATGAGGACTTTGTGGATGAGGACTTTGAAAATTTCTTGTTTTTCTTCGAGTCGAGTCATCAGAACTATCGCCCTTGTACTTCTTCTTCTTCTTCTTTGATTCTTTTTCCCACAGAGGACAGTCATAGATGAAGTGAACAGATTTCTTGCATTTGTGACAAGTTCTCTTCTTGTAGTCGTCTGAGGAATTTGATTTCCTCAAGCCACTTTTTGATGACTTTCCAAATCCACCTCTCCTTGAAAACTTCTGAAATTTTCTCACGAGCATTGCCAGCTCCTGACTTAGTTCTTCAACATCACCAAGGCTACCATCAAAATCTTTGCCTTCAGATGCGGAAATTCCTTTTGCCTTCAGAGCACGAGATCTTCCATAGCTTGGCCCGTAGAGGTCTCTCTTCTCAGCTTGTTGGAATTCATGAGTATTGAGTCTCTCAAGAATATCAGCAGGATCAAGTGACTTGTAGTCTCCACGCTCTTGAATCATCAAAGCCAGAGTATCGAATGACGAATCAAGAGATCTTAGCAGTTTCTTCACCACCTTGTGGTCGGTGATATCAGTAGCACCTAGTGCTTGAAGCTCATTGGAGATATTAGTGAAACGATCAAAATTTTGCTAGACATTTTCATTGTCGAGTCTCTTGAAGCGGTTGAAGAGATTGCGAAGAACGTCAACACGAGAGTCACGTTGAGTGGAACCACCTCCGTTGACTTTGGGTAGCCCATCCCAGATAAGCTTAACAGACTCCAAAGCACTCACTCTGCCATACTAACCTTTGCTCAGATGACCACAGATGATATTCTTCGCTTGAGAATCGAGTTGCTTGAATTTCTTCATATCAGCAGGAGTAACAGTCGGAGAAATGCGAGGAACACTATTTTCCACAACGTACCAAAGATCGTTGTCAATCGCTTCAAGATGCATGCGCATCTTGTTCTTCGAGTAGGGGTAATCCGTCCCATCGAAGGTAGGACACCCTGTGGAAACCTTGATCATACCTGTAGTCGACATAACTAGAACTCCAGGTGGTTAAGCCAAAATCACACAGAACAAGGGAGTACCTTGCTCTGATACCAATTGAAAGTGGGTTATATCGACTAGACGGGGGTGAATAGGCGATTTTTACAAATTCATCACTTGAGGAATTTCAACTTGAGGAATTTGAAATGTGATGAATAACTAGCAGCACAATAAGTACTCAAGTGCATGAGAAACATAGCGACAACATAGTCATCATGATAAAATAAAACATGCACAGATTACAAGTAGCATGATACAGGGTAAGCAGGTGAGGAACAAGGTAACTTGAAGAATTTGAGATGAGGAAGTTGTGAAAGTCTTCAATCAAATTCTTCAAACAGTAAAGAACAATTTTATCAAAAGGTATATGAGGAAATGAAAGGGTTGACGAAATAGAACCAGGTAGCTCAATCAAGACAATGGTTTGATGACCTAGTTCCAACTGCTGTGATAGCCGTACAACTGGTTTGGAGTGTCCTGGTATTTAAACCAGAGGACACGTAGTCCCAGGACACACAATCCTTACCGTATTCTCCTTGAGCTAAGGTCACAAAGTCCTCGCGCAACACTCGTGGTAAGTCTTCAGGGTAGACTTCCAAAACCTCACAAACTGGTCACTCAGTGATCCACAATTGACGGATATATTCTCTAGACCAAGGTCACTCCATGATCTCCAATTGACTACAGGATGCACTAGACCATGACGCCTAACAGTCTGGAAGATACACAGTCTTCAAAGGTAACAAGCGTCGGTTGCACACAAGAACAATCTCTTTAGTGATGCTCAATCACTTTGGGTTTGGTGGTTTGGATTTGGGTTTTTCCTCACTGATGATTTTCTCTCAAAGTCCTCGGAGGACGGGTTGCTCTCAAATGACAAGTGTTAGTTCTCTCTCGGAGCGGCCAACCAACTAGTGGTTGTGGGGGTGGCTATTTATAGCCAGGGTGCAACCTGACATGATAAGACAAAAATGCCCCCAATGATATGACCGTTATGTGGATAAGATGATTGGGGACAGCTGGCACTAAGCACAGCAACGGTCAGAATTTCGAACTATGAAAGTCCCCAGGCTTATCATGTTCCTCACTTGTAGGCAATTCGCACTGGCGAAATCCTAACTCCTCAGTTAGATCAATTTCATCAGAGACCAGAAGAACATCGTCTCTGTCACTGAGGAACTTGACCGAACTGCAAGAGATTTCCAAAGGCTTCACTCGACGAATAGGATAGGTTGAGGCTTTTGGAGTTCAGCATCAGTTGGAAATTTTCCTTAGTATTACCTCGGCCCCCTTTAATAGTACGATGTTTCCTATGACTCAAAGAAAGGAAATGAAACTACGAAAACAAAAGTCTTCACACTTCATAGTCCTCATTCATATCTTCAAGGTCACACCAACTTCTTGATTTTAAAAGTCTTCAGCAAAGTCTTCAGTTGAAGACATAAATTTTTAGGGGTTGATAATCTCCGAATATATCAAACTCCTCAACGACTTATAAAGCCTGTGTACACTAACAAACACATTAGTTCCTTAACATATAAGTCTTCAATACACCAAAATCCCTAAGGGGCAGTAGATGCACTTACAAGACCTATAAATGCTATCACCATCAGAGATCACCACCCTATCACTCGCTTAGATGACATGCTAGATGAACGTAGCGGTGCCACTATCTTTTCCAAAATAGACTTAAAAAGTGGTTACTACCAAATTTGCATCCAAGAGGGTGACGAGTGGAAAACGGCTTTCAAAACTAAATTTGGTCTCTATGAATGGCTAGTGATGTCCATGGGCTTATCCGAAACACCGGTTACATTTATGTGAATGATGCATCATGTCTTGTGCCCCTACATTGGGCATTGTGTTGTAGTATACTTTGATGACATCCTTGTTTTTATTGACTATCTAGAACAACATGCCACACATATTAGGGACGTCTTGCAAACTCTTCGGAAAGACAAACTTTATGCGAACATGGACAAATGCATTTTTGGTGTTGAAAAAGTTGTTTTCCTAGGATTTGTGGTTTCATCTAAGGGTGTCCAGTTGATGAAGCTAAGATTGAGGCCATTAAAAATTGGCCAACACCCACCAATTTGCAACAAGTGTGTAGTTTCTTAGGACTAGCCGGTTTCTACCGTCGGTTTGTGAAAGAATTTAGCACTATTGCCACTCCCCTACACGCTTTGAGCAAGAAAAATGCACCTTTTGTTTGGGGACCATCCCAAGACACCGCTTTCCATGAACTTAGAAATTTGCTCACTGATGCGCCTTTCCTTGCCTTGCCTAACTTTGATAAAACTTTTGAAGTGCATTGTGACACTAGTGGTAATGGCATAGGTGGCATGCTTACACAAGAAAATCCCCCCTTTCCTATTTTAGTGAGAAACTTTCTGGCGCTCAACTCAACTATCCTATATATAACAAATAATTGTATGCATTGGTGAGAGTTTTACAAGCTTGGAAACATTCCTTGCGACCACATGAATTTTTCATTCATACCGATCACGAAACTCTCAAGTACCTAAAAGGTCAAACTTAGTTGAAAAAACGTCATGCTAAATGGAGTGAATTTATTGAGTATTTACCTTATGTCATCAAATGCATTAAGGGCAAAGAAAATGTTGTGGCAGATGTTGTTTCCCGCAAATGCATGCTTGTTACTCAACTTGAATTGAATGTTATTGGGTTTGAGCACATAAAAGACTTGTATGAGCATGATGTTTTCTTTTGCTATTCCTTATGCCAATTGCCAAGTGAAAACTTGATGGGAGAACTACTATATGAAAGATGGATATCTTATGCGTGCTAACAAACTTTGTATTCCCAAGTCTTGTCTTCGTTTCTTTCTTTTGCAAGAGGCTTACGGTGGAGGACTAATGTGCAACTTTAAACGCGAAAAACATATGCCACACTCTCCGACAAGTTCTATTGGCCAAATATGCTTCGTGATGTCGCACGCTTCACCAGCTGGTGCTCTACATGCCGCAAAGCTAAGTCAAAAGCTCAATCCCATGGTCTTTACATGCCTCTTCCTATACCGTTCCAACCTTGGGAAGACATTAGTATGGATTTTGTGCTTGGTTTTCCGTGAATGAATAATGGCCATGATTCCATTTTTTGTCGTTGTGGATCACTTTTCCAAAATGGCTCATTTCATTCCATGTCACAAGATAGACGATGCTTCACATATTGCCAATCTCTTTTGTAGGGACATCTTATGCCTACATGGAGTACCCAAGACCATTGTCTAGGATCGCGACGTCAAGTTCTTGAGCTACTTTTGGAAGAACCTTTGCGCCAAGCTCGGCATCAAACTACTATTCTCTTAGGCATACCACCCACAAACCGATAGCCAAACGGAGGTGACGAACCATACGTCTGCAACTCTCCTCTACGTGTTGATCAAGAAGAACATCAGGGAATGGGAAGATTGCCTCCCCATCACCGAGTGCGCCTACAATCGCGCACGACACTTCAACACCAACAAGTCTCCCTTCGACGTGGTCTATGGCTTCAATCCTTTGTCCCCATTGGACATTCTCCCGCTACCACTACAAGAGCGCGTCAATATGGATGCAAGTGCAAGGGCAAGCTACAACAAGAAGATGCACGAAGATACAAGGAACACCATCGAGCGCCAAGTGGAACGCATCACTGCCAAGCGCAACACCAACAAAAACACCATGGTGTTCAAGCCCGATGACCTTATGTGGCTACATCTCCGAAAGGAGCGTTTTCCCAATGAGCGCAAGTCCAATCTATTACCTCAAGCTGATGGACCATTCAAGGTGTTGGCATGCTACAACAACAAAGCCTACAAGATCAACATTCCACCCGACAAGTATAACGTGAGTGACATCTTCAACATCACCGACCTCTCCCCATTTCATGGTGATGAAGATATTCATCCAAGGACGGATCTTCCCCAAGGGGGGAGATGATGCGGAGCATCTCTCACTCATCCCCGTGAATCCTACACCATCTCCACACGCAAGAGCTTGCGCACGCGCAATAGAAGCCAA
The DNA here is from genome assembly GCA_022496015.1 of Hordeum marinum. Lineage (NCBI taxonomy): Eukaryota > Viridiplantae > Streptophyta > Magnoliopsida > Poales > Poaceae > Hordeum > Hordeum marinum. The sequence goes on from CM039676.1 coordinate 35,588,029, forward strand.
AGCTGAACTCCCTCCTATTTGATCTTGAACTTGGATGCTAATGGAACTTGGATGCTACCTCACCTCCAAGGCCAAGGGGAGAAACCACGAAGAAGCACGGAAGACGGAGACGAAGATGCGGCGAAGACACCCAGCTATAGCCGACCCCGTGCTCATGGGCTGCCTGGATCCTGTGCGCACGAGGGTAACGGAGTAACCGAAGACCCCGTGCGCATGGGCCCAGAAGACCCTGTGCGCATGGGCCCAGAAGATCTCGTGCACATGGGCCTCCCAAGAAGCTATAGCGGCGACCCCATGCACACGGCCGTGTCCCGTGCCCACGGGACCCCTCGTGTGCACGGGGTTCACTTAGGCCGTGCACATGGGCCTCCTAGGCCTGTCGACCAATCCGGACCACTTCGACCCCTACCTCTTGCTGGCTATATCTAGGACCCTTGGATCATAGGTCAGGTTAGCTATTGGTTTGCACTTGTGAGCATAGCTCCATTACTTGTCTCTCTTGAGGAGCTTGCCCTCCTTTGGGAGTAGATCCAAGTGATGCCAAGGCCCCTCTAGAGGGAAGATCCCCCATGGATTCAAGGCTCCTCCTCCGGAGTGAGAGAACACTACCGCTACTTGTATCGTTGGTTGATTTGGGATCTTTGTACCTCTTGTGATCATCATGGATCTAGAGGATGTGTGATTTGAGTTTGATCTTGAGTGTTTGTCTTGTTCTTCCCTGTGTTCTTTTTGTTTTCCCCCTCCAATTCGGGAAAGGTCGACCCCCACGGGTCTTGCACTAAAGCCAACCAAAACGGCGACATTTATGCATCGAGTGAAAAAATGGTAATTCTGCTTGCAAGATTCCATGATGCACACGGAAAAAAGACATATGCATTCGATATCACCTACGAAATAGGTGAGCCGAGTATGTCAGTACCTTGGCGAAGTAGCCCTTCATGAGCATCTTGTCGCTGAGAGCTCGGCTGCGAGGAATGCACAGCCGGCCAACGGTGGATCCGCAACACTTTTTCTTCGGGCGTTTCTAAAATTCTTCGACGAGATGCAACTAAACTAGATTGTCAACATCGTTGTCGAGGATCATCTCTTCCATGTCCGATTCACCCAACAAAGATGACAAGGACGAAATCCAATCCATCTGAAAATGCACGCCCGTGAATTTCATCAGAACCTTAGATTAGATGACCTTGTACCAGCATGTATGGCTTAAGGTGCACCTTTGTCCACAATCATGCATCAGGCAACATCACAGTAATGTAACAATTATGGATATCTGGATTCCAAGAATCACCAAAATCCATAGATCAGTTGTAGTGACCAAACCTGCAACAAATGAGTAGCGAAGAACATAATTAGATCTTATAACAACTGCGTGGAGCATAGGTTGTAGGAGGAGGAAAAACGGTAGTGATGTTGAAGATGGAAGGGCAACCTGATGAATTACACACGGTAGCGATATTTGTGGTGGAGTTGTCGCATCGCTTTCATGGTTTCACCCATCGGCATGCTCATTCCCCTTTTTTGCAAGGGATCGCCAGATTGGTTACCTCCGGTGAGTTATCCTGGGGCCGCATATAGCGCCGCACATGCAGAGAGTCACGACCCCCCCCCCCGGGCCTTTTTTCCTACCTACATGGACGAAGACCGGTATGAGCCCATCATGCCCAGTTTAACCACGGTCGCCCAAAATTGCCTCCAAAGTAGCGGCCCGGGACGTATAGCGCTTGCTGAGCCAGATTCAAAGCTAATCAGACGATAAAAAATGTCTAAAAGTGATTATCCGATGGCCACGAATGCTAATGGCTTGAGGGGGCAGCAAAAGCGCTCAGTTAAATGCTTATATATGTGGGTTATGTCACACTGAATTTACCTTTTGCGGATGTAAAAGAAACGGTGTGTGCAGGAGAATGAACATGTTTTAAGGCGATAGATCAATGGTAGATGAGAGGATAAATTTGCAATATAAGTGAAATGAAGGTTAACAAAATTGAAGTTCGTGTGATTTATATTAAGTTTAAAAGAAGGTGTTTAACTATGTGAAGGCGGGGAGGGGGCAAGGCCTCCGTCCCGCTTCCCATACATGAAGCTTATTAAATCAAGTTTGATTAATAAATGTTCACATTTTTTTAAAAATGTCCCAGAATTTGTCGAAAAATTATCCCATTTTACTTTTGGAAATTTCAAAAAGTGTCCACAATTCTTAAAAAAATAAAAAAAAAATAAAACTATTCACATTTTTCATAAATTTTCGTTTTCCAAAGAAATGATCATAGCTTTCAGAAAAATTTACAGAATCTCAAAAAATGTTCGCTTTTTCCAAAAATGTAAGGAATTCATCAATGTGCTCATGTTTTTTTAAATGTTGAGGATTTGTTTAAAATTTAGATAATGTTAAAACAGTCACTAAAGTGGATTTGTTAAAAGTAAATGTTCACATTTTTCAAAGCTAGTACGTTTTGCAATGAAAAAAAGTTTTTAAAATTTTAAACTGTCGCTAAAGTGGATCGGGTCATCTCCTCCTGCTCTCCCGCTCGCGTCATCCATGGGCTGGCCCAGTCAGGTGTAGGCTCTAGGAAGAATGGGAGGTTGTATCGGGAGTCCTGACAATCGGGAAGCTCCGCCTAACAAAAATTACATCCGGCCAGCAGGACATTTTCATTATTCTAGTAAACAAAAATCTAGGAAAACTTGATCTATTTTAAAAATCATGTCCAACTTAGTATTGGAGAAAATTTTGTGTACAGAAAAAAATGACCAAGTACCTGGATATACAATCTTCATGCATATGACAATAAATCTTCATCTTATATTTCTAATATGGTCATCCCGTATTTAAAACATGTTCATGTTTATAAAATTAAAAAAATAATTTTAAAATTGCTAATATATTTAAGAACAGTTGTGAACATTAAAAAAATAAGTTCAATGCTATGGATCAGTCTTGGTGGATTTTAAATCATGTTCACTTATACCAAGAGAGAAATTAATGACACTATGCAGATAAGGCATCGTATATGTAGAAATTGTTCATACTATACCAATTATTATCAATGCCTTAAACATAATATTACTATGCACCAGTTTTTAGATACCCAATATAAGCCATCAATTCTAGAGGGGGCACTAAAGTAACTTGCACGACATGACAAGGCATCATTTAAAAAAAACTTAAGGAAGGAACCATGCATCTTTAGAAGTGTAACTAAAACTAGATGTTTAGACAAGTCATAACTCCAAACATTAATATTTTCCATAACTTCACGCATCAACGCCAAGAAGTTTTTCCTATATATATTAACCATTCATGGAGTAAGCATTTCATGGTCATACACTCCTCAACCCTACGTACTTACAAGAGTACCATCCATTAATAACCTCTGGTCCTCGGTGATGATGACCAAGTACACGAGGAACAATGTGCAAGGACTTGTGCTACTTTCTTTTCTTCTTGTGGTGTGTTTGACTTATCTTGGATGCACATATGGTAATTAACAATTCAAAGTTTTTTTGGGGTATGTATAGATTGTTGATTTCGATTGTTATATGTTGAGATGATATGTCTATTCTTTCTTTTATGTTAATTAGGTGAAACCATAAAGACGAGCAACATGATGGCCAAAGCAAGCCATGTAACCAGACCCCCTTGTTATAAAGACGAGAAAGTTCTTGGACAGTTCTGCTGTAAAATAGATAAGTTGTGCTGGCCAAATCTCGGAGAATGCTTCATCAATTGTCCCTGCAAGATTAATTGCAAACGAGCAGCAAAAACAACACAATAGTTTTGTTATCTCTCCTTTTTTGGGTGGATAAATCTCAACCTTATGGTTCTTTAAATAATGATGTGTTGATGAAATCATAAATTTGCTATGATTTGTAAATCAGGTGTGTTATTTTAATATTCAGAAAACTTGTCGGTTGTCTGCATAGTTTTGTGGCTAGATTTGTCACCTACCATTTACATATTCAATATTGGTTTAGGTCCATATTTTGATTGACTCCTACTTGGTCTACTGATCGCTAAACCATGATGGATACTAAAAAAATGGACTTTAATCTCCCACTCTAGTTGTTATTACGTTAACATCATTCACATACTTTTTGTTCCATTTGCTGGGTGAACTACAGTTTTGTAACAGGTTGTGGAACACACAACATTTCAAATATGTCTAGTAAGTATTATGAATTCTACAGATCAAGCATGGTGTATACCAGATTTAAAATACATATGAAATCCAACATAAATTGATTGTTATTTTCTGAGGTTCAAGAGCATGGTGTTTGGATTGAACATCTCGGTGTTTTAACACTACTTCTTTTGCACACAAACCTCAAAGAAAGTTGAATAAGCTAATTTAGGGTTTCCGCGCTGCAGGTAGAGGAAATGAGGGGTATTGGTCATTTATCTACATATCAACCACAATTGTTTGGATGTGGACACACCGTCTAGGACGGCAGATTCAGTTTGTTCTTTTTAGCTCTTTTTTCCTTCTTCCTTGGAGCTGTCCTTTCCGCCTTTATATACACTATAATATACTCCCTCCGTCCCAAAATAAGGGTCGTAATCTTAGTACAACTTTGTACTAAAGTTAGTACAGAGTTGAGACACTTATTTGGGGACGGTGGGAGTACTTCGCAAATGATAAGTGTCACACTTGTGACACGAAATGCTACAGCCCTAACGTTTTTTACAACTAAAGTTGCCATACGAAAGGAATAAACAAACTAAGGAAAAAACTAAAGCTTATCATCCGAAAAGAAGTTGCTATCCTCGCGTCACTTATTAGGGTCCATATACTTTCAACTCCATATGGACGGAGTTGTTCCTCCATAGACTTTGATATAATCGTAAACCCTTTTGCAAGTAAAAAAAAGTATCAAATGTTCGATTGAATACAACCCTAGGCGATTTGATTTATGAGTTTGGTTCCCAACACACTCTACTCCACTTCCACAAGGTCATCATCTTTACGACGAATTTCTCATGGAATTAGTCTAACTATTTATTTTGTTTGTAATGTCAAGGTAAAATACATGTTAATCTTGAAATTTCTGCATGAAACCGTCCAATAAGAAATGCAACAAAAAAAAGGAGCAACTTCTTCAAGATATATATTCACATCACAGTTCGCTACACACAACTTTAAAACATAAATACAAACTTAGCTACAAAATATTCATTCTTTCAGTTAAGATAACTGATCTACAAAAAATGGAATCAGGCTGAATCATTGCGCGTACATCATCAGTCTTTATCAGCAAGTGGCAGGATAAAGAACTTGTGGACATAACATCATAATTGTCCACGTAACAAAATCATCATCAAAGATAAGAGACCACAAGCTAGGATTGTGATGCATGGTTTAATAGTGGACAAGCTCGTTATATGCCAGCTTACACCTGAACTTAGAAATTTCACCCACTTGTAACAGCACAAAAATATACATGTGTTTACAGTGAGATCGCTGTGGAAAAGAATTGCTACAAGCCAGCAACAGTTAAAAATTAGTATTAGTGCTTTTTCAAAAAGTTCATGAGCCAAAATACTTGGTCCTCCTCGTGCATACCCATATGCGCAGATCCAAGATACTTGGTCTTGTTGACCACCAAATGAGATAAGGCAACAAAAAACGCTTCCTCAGGCACTAGGAGGGGTTTCAATAAGGTGTACTGAAAATTTCACAAGGAGCTGCTACTTTGGAGGACCAAGCCACTAAATTACAGATACAGATGTATCTTGAGTACTACATATGGTCCCATTTAAGTATCCATCACAGTACGCCAAACTATAGAAACATCCCTCCTCTAGCAGTTAGTTCAAGAGTAAGGACCTGTAACAAATAATTAACACAAATGAGTGCCAAATAACCAAGCCTTCTTTTGCATGCAGAACACGTCTCTCAAGGAGAATGGTTTGTATCCATATCCAATAAAACTGAGAGCGAACATTCTTTGCAAAATGTCACACAACTCAAAGTTAGCGCCCGCCGACAAACCTACAGGCACAGACATGCATCTCTTGTTCCAAAAATTCCTAAAACTTCCAAGTCTACAAATGGAATATGGATGCTTTGGTAAACAAAAACATGGATGAAGTCCGTTCTCTACAACTTACTAGCTGCACACGACCTATTTACTAAAACCATAAACTTCCAAAATATCAGCATACTTTATGGTGTGGTGTGATATTTTGAACATCACATGGGTGTCATGTAAGAGTGTGGCATAACCTTACATAGATTTAGTGCTAACATTATGTCTGGATAATAATTATCTGCAAAGATTGGAATATACATACTTGAGAATTTGAAATAATAATATGGATAATAATCTGTAGAATGGTCTAGTTAAAAGAGGAGGAGTACCTAGCTTGTAAGAACTTCTCCAAGTTCTGATAATTCTGCAGTCAACTCTATGGTGCTTCGTTGTTCTTTGAGCGTGTGGAACACCCCGACCTATGGAGTTAGCGAAACAAATCTCTTAGTGCTAGCATCTTGCTAATAATACTTCGGTACAAAGGAATGGATAGCAGTGGTCAAGCAAACCGCCGTTATAATGTAGAAATGAACTTACAGAAATATGAAGTCCAGCACCTGAAGGGCCCTTGCATGTGCTCATCAGCGTATTCTCCAACTGATAATTGCAGAGAAAAAACATTGCACTCAAGACCACAAAGCTACCAACTATCACACAAATGTAATTTATTTTCAACTCATTAACCTAACAAGATCTCTAATACACCCACCTCAATTGTGGTAGAAACGGGTTTTCCATTGATACATTCAATAACATCACCTTTTTGGATTCCGAGTATCTCAGCATTAGATCCTTTTGATACCTACGGTTCAATTGCCAAATAATTATACCATATACACATGGGAAAAGGAGCACCTTCAGGAAGCCATTACATACCTCTTGAACAATAAGACCATGTTCAATGTTATACATGCGACATAACATGTCAACATGAGCAGGCTCCAGAAGCTTGATCGCCTCAAACATCATCCCAAGATGGGGCCGAGCGATGTACCTGCGCCAAATCAGACACCATTTAACATATTTCGAGCCAGGTATACAGGATTCGGCTGAACCATGGTCCTAAATCACGCGTAACAGACCCCAAGGTGTGCGTGGGGGGGGGGGGGGGGGGGGGGGGGAGGGGGGATCATTCATTGCATATCTCCTAGGTTTCAGCAAAGTTTTCCATTAAGAGAAAATCTAAAACATAGCTTTCCGTTTAACTTCACTCCACAATTTGGCTAAAGACATGCGAAGCCGAATTATAAAGTCTTATCAGTTCCTTCTTATAAATAGTTGTCATTACGAACCATTTTCTAGTCTCGGCATGGTTCTACTTGTTTATTTCTAGTTCTTGATTTTCTTATAAATAAATTATTATTGCTAAATTATTTATTGCAGCCACTTGTTCAAACATACGACTATGTATATAACTATATATACATAAAACACGGCACTGATCACATTTGCTTTGAGAATCTTAACGTGACTTATGGTGATTAAATTGCACTGTCAAAAATATCGGCCAGCTAATCTCGGCATATCGGACAGTTAACCGTCTCTCGGCCACCTGCCGGTACGAAAACCACCTATTCACGCGATTAACTGGGTGGATCGGTTTACCTGTCTGATAAGCCGACTAATCAGCTGTCAGACCGAGTTATCGGCTGGGTCGATTAACTATGTTTTATCTACTGCTGCTGCTGCTGCTGCTCTCCTATGTTTTATCTACTGATGTGGTGCGTTTGCCATTTGTAGCAATCTATGGCTTCTTCTGCTGCAGCAAGTGCTCCAACATGGAAAAGAAATTCAGATGCAGCCTAGGATATACCCTAGTTAACCTACCAATAAATTCAGTTAATAGGCTGATAATAAGCCGATTAATCCCTATTCAGCACCCAACTGACATGCACCAATTACAGAACATTATTAAATTGCATAAAAATGAGCAAATAGATACTGCAAAAAACTTCTAACAATAAGTAAGAAGAAAAAAAGGAGAGAACACATTAGATTAGCATCACCAAATAATCATATAGATGCTATCACAGAGTTGAGAGGAAAAACGCACCGATATTTCTTCCACGAATCCAAACAATTGAGCAAAATGGAAGAAGGTATAAAAGACCCAAATCTCTTAGGGAGGTTGACCATTCCGACAACTTTTCCCTTCAAGTCAATGACTAGGCCCCCATTGTCATACTACAACAATTCATATTGACAGAACATGAGAGTTTACAGTAACAAGAAAAATGTTATAAAACAAATGACATAGAAAAACTCAAAGTTGTAACAAATGCATATAGTATTATCAGTATCACATGATAAGATATATTACCTCATTATCATCACCATGGCCATCTGGAGAACGGAAGTGCACATTGTGGTACCGCCGATACATGTTTGGATTCCGATATTCTGCCCTAGCATCTGTTATCCTTAGATCTAAGGAACTGTTTCTTCCGAGCCGAAAAACGTCTTCAGCAAATTTTACATCCTTTTCACGAAAAGTTGGTAACTTGATTGGTTGATCCACCTCGACATTCAAGAAGGCGATATCGTAATGGGGCTGATAGTAGACCAATGTGCCCTTTGCACTGGTGCCATTTAGCAAATGAACAGTGATCTTAAAAAAAGTTGTGGAACAGATTGTATTAGATTTTTTAACAATGCCTAGTAAGCAAATCACATATGATGTTCCCATTTTGTTATCGGAAAAGGCAATAGCTAGCACAAAAAACTTGTCTTTTGCACTGGTGGTATATAGCAAATGCACAGTGACCTAAAACAAAGTTGCAGAACAGATTATATAAGATTTTTGAACAATGCTTAGTAAGCAAACACATGTGCCGCTCCCATTTTGTTATTAGGAACGGATAATCGTAGCGCACACACAAAAAAAAAACAAGTGAATTGCAACTAGTTAGATTTACACCAGAGAGTTAATGATTTATTTTGGGGTGGAAGCGGCTGGAAAAGAAGCATGCAAGGGTAGAAATTTTCGGAAGAAACACTAGATGCGACTCACATCAGCATGAGGGGCATACTCTTGGCCGCCTGACCAGACGCTGTCAGGAGCATCCTTTGTGCGAATCAGCCACGCGGTTGTCAAAACGAGGCCGGTTTTCTTCTCCCCATCCCAGTCGACCCATAAGCCAGAGCAGCGTCTCAGCGGTTCGCCGTCTGTGTGATTCAGGCACGATCGATACACACATCAAGTTGATGGATCAATCAAATCCAAGACAGAGAGGGTGCATATACACGCAGTGCATACCAAGAGAGGACGAAACCCCTAGAAGAAATTTGGCAGCAGAGAGCACGGCCTCGCTTCCAGGTTCACGGACGGCGAAGACCTCGGCGGTGTGAAACCAGGTCGGGGGTTTGAAGTAATCGATTGTAGGGATTTTCACAGGGCGGGGAGCTATATATCGATCGAGAGTAAATAAATAATCAATCAATCAATCAATCAATCAATCAAACAGCTGCGTTACATCTTGAGTGAACTGACTGATGAAAGAATCGAGAGTAAAACTGGCTGATTTTTGATGTAAAAAAAAAGGGATGAGACGGACCTGATTCTAGGTCGCGTTTCATCTTGGCCAAGTCAGCATCGCTGATGACCCACGCGTCTGGATCCTCGTGTCTCCACACAATAACCTTCTTCTTCTTCTTCTCCGGCAAGGGGTCGTCTCGGCCGGACCTGCTTCTTTCGTTCTTGGATCCCGCCGCACTCATCTTCTTTCTTGGAACCAGATCGAGGAACCTCCTCTGGCAAACGCCCCGCCGCCGAACGACTGTGTCGTGGTGGCGGATCTCCAACAGTCCAGCCACCGACTCCAACTGATCCGAACGACTGTGTCGTGGTGGCAGATCCTCCAATCGCGCCGCCGCCTCCGCCGCCGGCTGTGACGGGGATACCAGTGTCTGTTCAGGTGGACCTCCCGCGAATGTTTTTGGGCCGGCCCATGAGCGGGGCAGGCGCCTCTTCTTTCTCCTTCCGTTGTTTTTTTCGTTTTTTTTTTCTTCGTTAAAAAACTGTTCGAGATTTCAAACAAAATTTGAATTTCAAAAATCTTCATAAATTTTAGAAACGTTCAACAGGCCAAGTGGTTGCTGCCACTCTGATGTATGGCAATGGCTTCCATGTGTCGGGGAGGTGCTTTAAGTGGCCTGCAGCAAACGACCACAGGACAAAACCGTACATTGTCACACACAATATCATCCTTATGCACGTCGCAGCGATGAGATGTACCACGAGAAGTGTCAAGTAAAGCCGGAAGTTTTCAAGTAATTTTTCACTTGAAGACTCACAGCTTTGATGGCACTGTTCATGTATTTAACACCTTCACCAGAAGAGAACGATTGGGATTCTCGTGGAATTTGTGTGGTACGAACCTCAGAGCGACAACAACGCGGATCAAACAGCAACACCTCGTGTATTAATGCTCATGCCTTCTGTCATGGTAACTATAGAGTAACTGCATTTAATTATTGTTAAAGACGTACTGAAAGAGAACAGACGTTTGGCTCTCGGCCTCCAAGAAGGCCTTTTTTTTAAGAAAAAAAAACAAAATTAAAACTTTTCAGTTTCAAGAAATTCTTAAAAAAATTGTGCAAGTAAACAAGGATGTTATGTATATGTGTGTAAAATTACAGGATGAAAAACGTTGAAATGCAACATGTACAAAAAAGATAATTCATGGCCTATGAGGATGAATAGTATCATGTGATAAAAAGCCTCAGATTTGTCTTTTTTGCACATTCTCATTTCAACGTATTTTGCCCTGAAAATTACACACATATGTGTTATCCTTCATGTATATCTATGTTTTTTTAGAATTCTTTGAAACATATGAAATATGAAAATTGACAAAATTTGAATTATTCAAAACCAAGCTCTATGGAGCTCGGCCTCCAAAGACAATATATATAAACTGAAAACAGGCCATCTGTCTTGATAAATAAGCACCAGATGATGCTTACGGAAAATTCAATTTAATGGACATATAACTCTTGCAGAGAATCTAATAGAATCGTAGTATGAATATTCCTTATCTTTGCAGTTAATCTACTTCCTAATTTTTTGATTGCAAAACCTCAGTTTACATTGCCGATTTAGAGATATGAAAAGAAAACCTTATCTAGACTACTAGAAAGTATAGTTGCCTTACAATTATATTTATATGTCCTTTCCTTTTGGATAGTATTAGTAGTATAGTCGGCGGAGCATCAGGCTGTAGGTATTGTTTGAGTAACTTTGGGCTTTTAATAGACACGAATATTCAGTTTAGATAGCCATCGGTCCTAACTAAGGGATGATACTAATAAGTAACGCTACATGTGTTTGCAATATAATTTCTTCAGTACGACATCAGCATAGCTAAAATTATGGTTGCCAAATGCTTTCCTTACAAAGTTTCTCTACTTGCGCACTAACCATTTAGTTGCTTTATATACACAAAAAACACAATATCTTGGAAAAGTGTGCTTGAATAGGTTGATTGCAATTAGCACACATCAGGGTCGGTGACAGCGCATCTCATTTTAGGATTCTTGTTATTTTGTATGTCTGCATCTGCATGTTATTTACCTTTTTCCCTTAAAAAAAAATAGGTAGCATTTGTATGTGACAAAGAACACATAAAAAATTTGTCAGGATTTTTTGGACATTTCAAAAATCATTTTTCGCAAGGGCACGTGCTCCCGGGAGCCGAATTGCATTTTCGTGAATACAATCTTCTTTGTTCTCTAGAGGAAAGGGACTGCAGAAAATGAACTGTAAATTTTTTTAATGCTTAGCCATAGAGGTAACTTACTATATATTTTTCATAACATGGGTTTTTACTATAGGTTAGCCGACTTGTCCCTGACTATAGGTTAGAGACCATGTGCTTCTGACTAACAGTTAGTTACCACGGAGATATGCCTTGAATAAATATTAGTGGAAATGTTATGTTATTCTTCTTTGCATCGTGTTACCATATGCTTCACAATTTCGTTGGTAAATTGTAGCCTCTTATTTGTATTATCGAATCCATCTATTAGAGGAACGTCATTGCAAGGTAATATGATGCAAAGAAGACACCATGTCGATGTCATAGCTCTGGCTGGATATAAAGAACATGCCTGAAGGTGATTGCTAATTTAAAATCAATCTTCGGTGTAGTTTTAGGTGTGTGTGGTTGGTGATCAAGCTGGTACATTTAGGATCTGATTTTTTGTAATAAGTAATATCACAGCCGACATTTATCAAATTTACAAAGCTCGCCTCCCATCAAATCATGTGAGGCATAATATTTGCTTCCTGCTATAAGTTACACTAGGACAATGTCCGTGCGTTGTAACGGGATACAAATCCTAAAACAACATTAAGAGAAAATCTCAAACACATACGGTTGCAAACAAATGTTCCTTAGTGAGGGCCGTTTGTGTTGCACAAAGATCCTTCTTTATTAGGCATGCACATCCTGCCATCTCTCGTTTGCTCTCATTCCGGCACTGAACATCATCAGGCAAGAGCGTTTAGACATTGTCGCCCATACTGCCGAGAAGAGAACATAGTTTCACTCAAGAGAACAAAGTTTCACGCATCATTTCCGATCTGACAACTTCGATTTTGCCGTAGACATCTACAAATGAAGCAAGCCTTACAAAGGTAATACCGAGGACCACATTAGCAAAAAAAATCTTGTGTTGTGCAAAGTCATACAAAATATATACCTTAAAATAATTGAATGAAATGAAATCTCAACTGAAAAACAAATATACACCACCTTAAGAAAATCAATGGTAATCTCATGCAAAAAGAAAAAAAGAATGGTTAGGTAACACAACCAAATGATTAAGATGTGTGTATACGTAGAACAAGCATTGCTGGTTCTATCTTGTCTTAGCGAGGCCCTGGCAATAATAATCCATGAAAAAATATCATCCATCATTATTTATTTCCCATGAAGAAGCTTAGATTATAATAATGGTTTAAAATTGATTAGCAATTAATTTTAGATTGTAATGTACGTATAAAAAATCATTTTCTTATAATTGAAGCCTTGGTAATAATAATTTCACAAAGTGCATTATCAACAAGAATAAGGAGGGGAAGGACCTAGGGAGAGAAAAAGTTAGTACGTACCTTGTCGGACAGAGTAGTATAGTAGCACCTACATGTTTATGCCCTGTCTTCATTGTTTTACACACATGGACAGCTCTATATTGTCTCTGAATATTAATTGTACCCAGGATTTGCACGGTGGCCTCCTTGTTCTTTAAAATTGTTGCCTTCCCATGGATAATTGGGATCAATGCCTCGCCTCATTTCCCTATTTTAGCAATTGCTGGCCAATGCCTTACTCCCTACTTATCAATTGCTCCGCTACCTCTTTCGTCTCCCAATCGATAAGTTGGATGAGCGCCTCATCCTCCGCTTTACAAATAGGTTTATGGTGTCAGTGATTCCCTACAAAAATGCTTGCATTACCGAACATATTTCATCCCATTATTACCAAGCGCTAGGTCAGACTGTATTGTACAAACTTTGAATGCTACTCTTGGATGGGATGGAAGTACTAGCAATCAAGGCAGGGGAAAGGCTTGGACAGCAGCGTCCTTGACAAGAATGAACACAGCAAAGCCTATGCAGGATCACCGCATCTGTGTGCCCGCTAATTGCAGTGTACCCTTCGCTACAACCTACAGTGACCTCCAGGACACGAAGGGTTATCTCCCTATCTATATTGTCATAACTTTCAGATATCAAAATCCCTGAATAACATGAAGAAATGACCTCCAAGAGAATCATTGAAAAAATATTACTACGACCCTTATTTCTGCATATAGTCCTTTCTACATGAACCACATTCTGAATTTGACACGAGAATAAATATAGTAAAATTGTATATAAATCATCAAATGGATTTGTTTATGTGATGAGGTCATTATCTGGACAGGATGGCCTTGGTTTCAGACACATGATGTAACCTCATTGTCATGTTATCCTACTTCTGAATTTATTGGACATGCATATACTGAGTAGCATCCGTAAACAAATCTTGACTTAAGGAAAGAGAGCATGCACATAATGTTGGGGAACGTCGCATGGGAAACAAAAAATTTCCTACGTTCACGCAAGACCTATCCATGATGATGAGCATCTACAAGAGGGAGAGTGGATCTACATACCCTTGTAGATCGCTAAGCGGGAAGCGTTATGAAACGCGGTTGGTGTAGTCGAATGTCTTCACGATCCAAATCGCCGAGCATCCCGCGATCCAATCACGATCCGTCGCGACCAAGCACCGAACGGACGGCACCTCCGCGTTCAGCACACGTATAGCTTGATGACGATCTCCGCCTTCTTGATCCAGCAAGAGGGAGCGGAGAGGTAGGAGAGTTCTTTGGCAGCGTGACGGTGCTCCGGCGATGGTGGTGGAGCTATTCTGGCAGGGCTTTGCCTAAGCACTTTAGAAATCCGATCTAGAGGAGAAACTATGCACTCGAGGAACGGATAGCACGTGGCTGAAAATCTTGTGCCAAAACCCTAAAACCCTCTAGTATATATAGGAGGAGAGGAGGAGGAGGCTTGGCCCTCAAGGAGCCAGCCCTAGGCTCAGCCGAACCAGGAGGGAGGAGCCCTCCTCCTCCACTCCTAGTAGGATTAGGACTCCTTCCTTATTTAGCCCTTTTTGCCTTTTTCCACCTTTTTTCCTTTTGGGCTTTTCTTCCCAGCCGCATGGGCCTTGTGTGGGACTTCCACCAGCCCACTAAGGGCTGGTATTCATCCTCCCATAGCCCACGTAGCCTCTTGGGTCGAAATACCCCTCTCGATGGTCTCCCAGTACACTACCGACACTCCCGGTACACTACCGATGAGCCCGAAACTTTTCCTGCGACCAAAACAGGACTTCCTATATATGAATCTTTACCTCCGAACCATTCCGGAGCTCCTCGTGATGTCTGGAATCTCATCCGGGATTCCGAACAACCTTCGGTCACCACCATGCATAACTCTATACTACCGAAACGTCACCAAACCTTAAGTATGCAGACCCTGGGGTTCGAGAACTATGTAGACATGACCGAGACACCTCTACGGTCAATAACCAATAGCGGGACCTAGATGCCCATATTGGTTCCTACATATTCTACAAAGATCTTTATCGTTTTAACCTCTATGTCAAGGATTCAGTTAATCCCGTCTGATGTTCCCTTTGTCCTTCGGTATGTTACTTGCCTGAGATTCGATCGCCGGTATCTCCATACCTAGTTCAACCTCGTTACCGGCAAGTCTCTTTACTCGTTTCGTAATACAAGATCCCGTGACTAAAAATTAGTCACATTGCTTGCAAGGCTTATTGTGATGTTGTATTACTGAGTGGGCCCTGAGATACCTCTCCGTCACACGGAGTAACAAATCCCAGTCTTGATCCATGCCAACCCAATAGACACCCTCGGAGATACCTGTAGAGCACCTTTATAGTCACCTAGTTACGTTGCGACGTTTGATACACACAAGGCACTCTTCCGGTGTCCGTGAGTTGCATGATCTCATGGTCATAGAAACATATACTTGACATGCATAAAACAGTAGCAATAAACTGACACGATCATACGTTATATTTGTAGTTTGGGTCTTGTCCATCATATTATTCTCCTAATGATGTGATCTCGTTACCAAATGACATCACATGTCAATGGCTAGGAAACCTTGACCATCTTTGACCAACGAGCTAGTTCACTAGAGGCATACTAGGGACAAAGTGTTGTCTATTTACCCACACATGTAATGTGTTTCCAATCAATACAATTATAGCATGGATAATAAACGATTATCATGAACAAGGAAATATAATAATAAACACTTTATTTATTGCCTCTAGGGCATATTTCCAACAGTCTCCCACTTGCACTAGAGTCAATATTCTAGTTCACATCACTATGTGATTTACATTGTAATGAATCGAACACCCATGCAGTTCTGGTGTTGATCATGTTTAGCCCTTGGAAGAGGTTTAGCCAACGGGTCTGTGACATTCAGATCCGTGTGCACTTTGCAAATCTTTATGTCCTTTTCCTCGATGTAATTGCGGATGGAGTTGAAGCGTCGCTTTATGTGTATGGTCCTCTTGTGAAACCTTGGTTCCTTGGCCAGAGCAATAGCACCAGTGTTGTCACAGAACAGGTTCATTGGATTCAGTGCATTGGGCACTACTCCAAAATCTGTCATGAACTCCTTCATCCAGACACCTTCCTTCGCTGCCTCCGAGGCTACGATGTACTCCGCTTCGCACGTAGAATCGGCTACCACGCTTTGCTTGGAACTGCACCAGCTTACCGCTCCCTCGTTGAGAATAAATACGTACCCGGTTTGTGACTTAGAGTCATCCAGATCAGTGTCAAAGCTTGCATCGATGTAACCCTTTACGATGAGCTCTTCATCACCTCCATAAACGAGAAACATTTCCTTAGTCCTTTTCGGGTACTTAAGGATATTCTTGACTGCTGCCCAGTCCTCCATTCCAGGATCACTTTGAAACCTTCCAGCCATACTTATGGCAAGGCTGACATCGGGTCTTGTGCACAGCATTGCATACATGATAGAGCCTATGGCTGAAGCATAGGGGATGACACTCATCTTTTCTCTATCTTCTGCAGTCACTGGGCATTGAGTCTTACTCAACTTCACACCTTGTAACACAGGCGAGAACCCCTTCTTGGACTGATCCATTTTGAACTTCTTCAAAACTTTATCAAGGTATGTGCTCTGTGAAAGTGCTATTAAGCGTCTCGATCTATCTCTATAGATCTTAATGCCTAATATGAAAGCAGCTTCTCCTAGGTCCTTCATTGAAAAACTCTTGTTCAAATATTCCTTCATGCTTTCCAGCATTTCTATATTGTTTCCAATCAGCAATATGTCATCCACATATAATATTAGAAATGCTATAGAGCTCCCACTCACTTTCTTGTAAATACAAGCTTCTCCATAAACTTGTATAGACTCAAACGCTTTGATCACTTTATCAAAGCGCTTATTCCAACTCCGAGATGCTTGCACCAGCCCATAAATGGATTGCTGGAGTTTGCAAACTTTGTCAACATTCTCTGGATCGACAAAACCTTCCGGTTGCATCATATACAACTCTTCCTCAAGGAAACCGTTGAGGAACGCTGCTTTGACATCCATCTGCCAAATTTCATAGTCGAAATAAGCAGCTATTGCCAACATGATTCTGACAGACTTAAGCATCGCTACGGGTGAGAAGGTCTCATCATAGTCAACTCCTTGAACTTGTGAAAAACCCTTTGCCACAAGTCGAGCTTTATAGACGGTGACATTACCGTCCGCGTCTGTCTTCTTCTTAAAGATCCATTTGTTCTGAATGGCCTTTTGCCCTTCAGGTAATACTTCCAAAGTCCATACTTTGTTTTTATACATGGATCCCATCTCGGATTTCATGGCCTCCAACCATTTCTCGGAATTCAGGCCCATCATCGCTCCTTCATAGCTCATAGGTTCATTGTTGTCCAACAACATGACCTGCAAGACAGGGTTGCCGTACCACTCAGGAGCAGCACGCGCCCTTGTCGACCTACGAGATTCAATAGTAACTTGATCCGAAGCTTCATGATCATCATCATTAACTTCCTCTTCTACCATCGTAGGTTCCACAGAAACATCTTTCTGCGCTGCGCTACTTTCTGGTTGAAGTAAAGGTTCAATAACCTCATTAAGCTCTATTTTCCTCCCAATCAATTCTTTTGAGAGAAACTCTTTCTCAAGAAATGTTCCATTCTTAGCGACAAACACTTTGCCTTCGGATCTGAGATAGAAGGTATACCCAACTTTCTCTTTCGGGTATCCTATGAAGACGCATTTCTCCGCTTTGGGTTCCAGCTTTTCAGGCTGAAGCTTTTTGACATAAGCATCACATCCCCAAACTTTAAGAAACGACAACTTTGGCCTCTTGCCAAACCATAGTTCATATGGCGTCGTCTCAACGGATTTCGATGGTGCCCTATTTAAAGTGAATGCAGCTGTCTCTAATGCATAATCCCAAAACGATAGTGGCAAATCAGCAAGAGACATCATAGAACGCACCATATCTAATAAGGTTCGATTACGACGTTCGGACACACCATTACGCTGTGTTGTTCGGGGAGGTGTCAACTATGAAACAATTCCACACTATCTTAAGTGACTGCCAAACTCATAACTCAGATATTCACCTCCTCGATCAGATCACAGGCATTTAATCTTCTTGTTACAATGATTCTCAACTTCACTCTGAAGCTGCTTGAACTTTTCAAACGTTTTAGACTTGTGTTTCATTAAGTAAATATACCCATATCTACTTAAGTCATCAGTGAAGGTGAGAAAATAACGATATCCACCACGCACTGTAACATTCATTGGACCGCACACATCAATATGTATGATTTCCAACAAGTCACTCGCCCGTTCCATTGTTCCAGAGAACGGTGTTTTAGTCATCTTGCCCATGAGGCATGGTTCACATGTGTCAAGTGATTCAAAATCAAGTGACTCCAAAATTCCATCAGCATGGAGCTTCCTCATGCGTTTTACACCAATATGACCTAAACGGCAATGCCACCAGAAAGTGGTACTATCATTATCAACTCTACATCTTTTGGCATCAGTGTTATGAACATGTGTATCATTACTATCAAGATTCAATATGAATAAACCCCTTACATTGGGTGCATGACCATAAAAGATATTACTCATATAAATAGAACAACCTTTATTCTCTGATTTAAATGAGTAACCGTCTCGCAATAAACAAGATCCAGATATAATGTTCATGCTTAACGCAGGCACTAAATAACAATTATTCAGGTTCATCACTAATCCCGATGGTAATCGAAGAGAGAGTGTGCCGACGACGATCACATCAACCTTGGAACCATTTCCCACGCGCATCGTCACTTCATCCTTTGCCAGCCTTCGTCTATTCCATAGTTCCTGTTTTGAGTTGCAAATGTGAGCAACCGAACCGGTATCAAATACCCAGGCACTACAACAAGAGCTAGTCAGGTACACATCAATAACATGTATATCATATATACCTTGTTTGTCATTGGCCGCCTTCTTGTCAGCCAGGTACTTGGGGCAGTTCCGCTTCCAGTGACCAGATCCCTTGCAATGAAAGCATTCAGTTTCTGGCTTAGGTCCACGCTTGGGCTTCTTTACAGGAGTAGCAACTGATTTGCCATCCTTCTTGGTTTTACCCTTCTTGCCCTTGCCCTTGCCATTCTTATTGAAACTAGTGGTTTTATTAACCATCAACACTTCATGTTCTTTCTGGATTTTAGACTCAGCGAATTTTAGCATCGCAAAGAGCTCGGTGACTGACTTGTTCATCCCGTGCATGTTATAGTTCATCACAAAGCTCTTGTAACTAGGTGGCAGTGATTGAAGAACTCTGTCAGTGATCACCTCTGGCGGAAGGGTAATTCCCAACTCCGTTAGACAAGTCGAATACCCAGACATTCTGAGTATATGTTCACTGGTAGACCCGTTCTCATTCATCTTGCAAGCATAGAACTTATCGGAGGTCTCATACCTCTCGATTCGGGCATTCTTCTGAAAGATAAACTTCAACTCCTGGAACATCTCATATGCTCCATGACGTTCAAAACGTCTTTGAAGTCCCGGTTCTATGCCATACAATATTGCACACTGAACTATTGAGTAATCTCCAGAACGTGTCTCCCAAGCGTTCTTAACGTCTTCGGATGACATGTCTTCTGGTTGGTCACCAAGCGGTGCATCAAGGACATATGATTTCTGGGAAGCCGTGAGGATAATCCTCAGATTACGGGCCCAGTCAACAAAGTTACTTCCATCATCTTTCAACTTAGCTTTCTCTAGGAACGCATTAAAATTCAGGGGTGCTACACGAGCCATTGATCTACAACATAAATATGCAAAGGTTACTTAGACTATTGTTCAAGATAATGAGTTTAGTTAATAAAATTACTAAAGCTCCCACTCAAATTGACATCCCTCAGGTCATCTGAGTGTCACATGATCCAAATTTACCAACTCAAGTCCGATCATCACGTGAGTTGAGGTAGTTTTAATGGTGAACATCATCATGTTGATCATATCTACTATATGACTCATGTTCGACCTTTCGGTCTCTTGTGTTCCGAGGCCATGTCTGTACATGCTAGGCTCGTCAAGTTTAACCCGAGTGTTCTGCATGTGCAACACTGGCTTGCACCCGTTGTATGTGAACGTAGAGCCTATCACACCCGATCATCACGTGGTGTCTCGACATGACAAACTTTCGCAACGGTGCACACTCGGGGAGAACACAATTCATCTTGAAATTTAAGTGAGGGATCACCTTATAATGCTACCGTCATCCTAAGAAAAACAAGGTGCATAAAAGGATTAACATCACATGCAAATCATAAGTGACATGATATGGCCATGAACTTGTGCTTTTGATCTCCATCTTGAAAGCAGCGACATGATCTCCATCGTCACCAGCACGACACCATGATCTCCATCATCTTGATATCCATCAATGTGTCACCATTGGGTTTGTCGTGCCCATCATGCTTCTACTACTATTGCTACCGTTTAGCGATAAAGTAAAGCATTACATAGCGCTTAATGATTGACACGCAAGTCATACAATAATCAAAGACAACCCTATGGCTCCTGCCGGTTGCCGTACTCATAGACATGCAAGTCGTGATATTCTATACAACACATGATCATCTCATACATCACATATATCACATCATGTAATTGGCCATATCACATCATGTAATTGGCCATATCACATCACAACATACCCTGCAAAAACAAGTTAGACGTCCTCTAATTATTGTTGCATGTTTTACGTGGCTGCTGCGGGTTTCTAGCAAGAACAATTCTCACCTACGCATAACCACAACGGTGATACATTAGTTTCTTTTCAACCTTCTCAACGACCGCCTTAGTCGAATCTGATCCAACTAAAGTAGGAGAAACAGACACCCGCCAGCCATCTTTGTGCAACGAAGTTACACGTCAGTCGATGGAACCGGTCTCTCATAAGCGTACGAGTAATGTTGGTCCGGGCCGCTTCATCCTACAATACCGCTGAAGCAAAGCACGACCAAGGGAGGAAGCAATATATGGATCAACGCCCACAAACTCTTTGTGTTCTACTCGAGATCGCATCTACACATAGACCTAGCTCATGATGCCACTATTGGGGAACGTCGCATGGGAAACAAAAAAATTCCTATATTCACGCAAGACCTATCCATGGTGATGAGCATCTACGAGAGGGAGAGTGGATCTACATACCCTTGTAGATCACTAAGCAGAAAGAATTAAGAAACGCGGTTGGTGTAGTCGAACGTCTTCGCGATCCAAATCGCCGAGCATCCCGCGATCCAATCACGATCCGTCCTGATCAAGCACCGAACGGACGGCACCTCCGCGTTCAGCACACATACAGCTTGATGACGATCTCCGCCTTCTTGATCCAGCAAGAGGGAGCGGAGAGGTAGGAGAGTTCTCCGGCAGCGTGACGGTGCTCCGGCGATGGTGGAGCTATTCCGGCAGGGCTTTGCCTAAGTACTGCAAAAATCCGATCTAGAGGAGAAACTACGCACTGGAGGAACAGGTAGCACGTGGTTGAAAATCTTGTGCCAAAACCCTAAAACCCTCTAGTATATATAGGAGGAGAGGAGGAGGAGGCTTGGCCCTCAAGGAGCCAGCCCTAGGCTCGGACGAACCAGGAGGGAGGAGTCCTCCTCCTCCACTCCTAGTAGGATTAGGACTCCTTCCTTATTTAGCCCTTTTTGCTTTTTTCCACCTTTTTCCTTTTGGGCTTTTCTTCCCAGCTGCATGGGCCTTGTGTGGGACTTCCACCAGCCCACTAAGGGATGATATTTATCCTCCCACAGCCCATGTAGCCTCTTGGGTCGAAATACCCCTCCCGATGGTCTCTCGGTACACTACCGACACTCCCGGTACACTACCGATGAGCCCGGAACTTTTCCGGCGACCAAAATAGGACTTCCTATATATGAATCTTTACCTATGGACCATTCCGGAGCTCCTCATGACGTTTGGGATCTCATTCGGGACTCTGAACAACCTTCGGTCACCACCATGCATAACTCTATACTACCGAAACGTCACCAAACCTGAAGTGTGCAGACCCTGCGGGTTCGAGAACTATGTATACATGACCGAGACACCTCTACGGTTAATAACCAATAATGGGACCTAGATGCCCATATTGGTTCCTACATATTCTACGAAGACCTTTATCGATCGAACCTCTATGTCAAGGATTCAGTTAATCTCGTATGATGTTCCCTTTGTCCTTCGGTATGTTACTTGCCCGAGATTCAATCGTCGGTATCTCCATACATAGTTCAACCTCGTTACCGACAAGTCTCTTTACTCATTCCATAATACAGGATCCCATGACTAACAATTAGTCATATTGCTTGCAAGGCTTATTGTGATGTTGTATTACTGAGTGGGCCCTAAGATACCTCTCCGTCACGCGGAGTAACAAATCCCAATCTTGATCCATGCCAACCAAATAGACACCCTCAAAGATACCTGTAGAGCACCTTTATAGTCACCCAGTTACGTTGCGACGTTTGATACACACAAGGCACCCTTCCGGTGTCCGTGAGTTGCATGATCTCATGGTCATAGAAACATATACTTGACATGCATAAAACAGTAGCAATAAACTGACACGATCATACGTTATATTTGTAGTTTGGGTCTTGTCCATCATATTATTCTCCTAATGATGTGATCTTGTTATCAAATGACATCACATGTCAGTGGCTAGGAAACCTTGACCATCTTTGACCAACGAGCTAGTTCACTAGAGGCATACTAAGGACAAAGTGTTGTCTATTTACCCACACATGTAATATGTTTCCAATCAATACAATTATAGTATGGATAATAAATGATTATCATGAACAAGTAAATATAATAATAAACACTTTATTTATTGCCTCTAGGGAATATTTTCAGCACATAACTCATTATGCAAGAAAGCATCTATAGCGCAAGCCATTGACCCTTATCGAGAGCAGCTACCTGAAAATATTTCATGGCCTTAGAAAAGAGATCATGCACACACCCCTCAGTATGAAGGAAACGCATAAAAATAGCATGCAAGAAAATTCAGTATATTTACAAAATCAGTTTGTTCCACTTTCTTATTGCAGCACTAAATGAGCCGACTTCTTCTTATAACCACTAACATTTTATGAATCTACTTCTTTGCTTGATAACCAATTATCAACATGTCCATTACTTCAATATTTTTATCAGAGATACATCAGTTTTGAAACATTCATTAATGCAACATTAGAAAAGAGCATATGCTCACTACCGATTGAACATGAGAAATATTTGTACAAAACACATGTATCATAAAGTCAGAACAATATACTCACTTATGTCAAATAATAAATCTTGGTATTGGATCTCCCCCTTCCTATAAAATCCAATGAACTTGCGTAAGAAAACTGCTACTATTTGACACGAATAATATGAGGCGAATTAATCAGCAAGCAGTGAACATATACCCAGTACCACGGCCTCATATGCTTGCCGGATTGATAAAACTTTATAAATCGCATTAGAAAAGTACCATGTTAATTTACCAGACAGGGAAGATTCTAACTGAATCATCAGCTCTCACTGGCTCGTTATCCGCAACCTTACAAAATCCAAAATAGTTTCAGTTCTATGTAAGCACATCAATCAAATGTTAGGCATTGCTAAGAAAGGCTGCATGGTAATTACATGAACACCACTAAGAAATTGCACATGAAAGAATTAACATGGTGGAAATTCAGGTAGCTAGCTCAATTGAGAAAACTGAAGGATATGGAAAAGCAATATCGTGAACCTTTTAGGCATTAGCTTATTCAGAGCTTACAAAGCATATACTAAAGAACATACATAATTAATTAGTAGCTGATCACATATGCAAATTGATGAGACTGTAGTATGTACCTCAGGACGAAGTTGCGGCAAATGGTGGAGTACGTGCAGACGGATTTCCGACGAAGTCAATGTGCAGGCACAGTGATGTCGGAAACTTCCGGCTTGGCGATGAGCGAAACAACTACAGATTATCCCAGACAATTAGAACACGAAATTATTTAACCTTTCAATTAGAAACAAAGGGTTTAGTGATGTATTTTTCCCTTGGTGATAGAGGAAAATTATCTGGATATAATTTGGGTACTATTGACTTATGAGACTATATCAATAGCAACAACAATTAGTAGCAAAACTACATCTATGTTCTCTATCTAAATGTGCATCAGTCAGTAAAAGCATACACCTCACAAGAAGCATCTTACATATATCTGAATGTCTAGCAATCAACATCCCTCTATGCTCTCTCTATCTTGCATCTCTCTCTCTCTCTCTTCCTCACCTATCTCTCTTTTTCTCCACAAGACCAGATCACAGGCGTTAGAAACCATCTCTCCTTCTCTGTTATCTCTCTCTAGTAGGAATGGCCAGCATCAGCTGCAGCAAACCCACGTCGCCATCCCCTCCAGCAGCAGCGCCCAACATGGCCTTTGCTCTCTCCCTAGAGCAGGAGATCATCCCTTCGAGTGCCTTCCCATCTTCAGCCATGGTGAAAGGTCCATGGCAGCCTTCACATCTCCTTGAAGAAGCCCTTGACCGCAGTGACAGTGGTCGATGAGTAACTCCCATGGCGTGCTACATCTGCTTCTCCAACAGAGGATATGAAGTGAAGGTGCGGTGTAGGGTGGCGGATCCCGACCAGGAAGGAAGAGGGACGAACCTGGGGCTGTCGGAGACAGGCCGGCGAAGCCCTGCCCGAAACCCTAGCCATGGGGGTGGGGTTGCGAGCGGGGGGTAGAGGCCAGTAGAGGAGAATTTGGCCGAAGGGGAGGGAGGCGCGGACCGTGGGGAGCTCATGGACGTGATGCGCGGCACCAGAGCTCGCCGGAAGCTGTCGGCGTGGGTGCTGGTGGCGGCGACTTGGGCGAGAGGGAGAGGAGGCGAGACTGTGCTGCTCCTATGGTTGTGTATTTTTTTCTTCACACAAATCTGCTCAGACCGCGCATTGAATAATTCAAACTACAGGGTGTTTTGTGCAAAAACATAGTGTTTTGAACCGATCCACTTAAACAGGGACGACGAGTTGACTTCATGAAAATAGAGGGGCGTTCTTAAAACAAATCCACGACGGAGCGGGCAACGGACAAAAAAAATAGGATGACATACCGAATGGACCAGATGACGAAATAAAGTGGAGAAACGCTTCGTCCTTTAATATTAGGTAAAGATAGGCTTAACGTGTTGGGGAACGTTGCATGGGAAACAAAAAATTTCCTACGCACACGCAAGATCTATCCATGGTGATGAGCATCTACGAGAGGGAGAGTGGATCTACGTACCCTTGTAGGTCGCTAAGCGAGAAGCGTTAAGAAACGCGGTTGGTGTAGTCGAATGTCTTCGCGATCCAAATCACCGAGCGTCCCACGATCTCATCACGATCCGTCCCATGATCCAATCACGATCCGTCCCGCGAACTCATCACGATCCGTCTCGTGAACTCATCACGATCCGTCTCGCGAACTCATCACGATCCGTCCCGCGATCTTGATCACGGTCCTTCCGATCTAGCGTCAAACGGACGGCACCTCCGCGTTCAGCACACGTACAGCTTGATGACGATCTTCGCCCAGCAAGAGGGAGCGGAGAGGAGGAAGAGTTCTCCGACAGCGTGACGGCGCTCCAACGATGGTGGTGGAGCTATTCCGGCAGGGCTTCTCCTAAGCACTGCAGAAATCCGATCTAGAGGAGAAACTATGCACTCGAGGAACGGGTAGCACATGGCTGAAAAAACTAGTGCAAAAACCCTAAAACCACAAGTATATATAGGAGGAAGAGAGGAGAGGAGGCAGCCTTGGCTTTCCAAGCCAAGAGCTTCGGCCGAACCAGGTGGTGGAGGTGGAGTCCACCTCCAATCCTAGTAGGACTAGGATTCACCCTATTTTGCCTTTTTTCCACTTTTTCTCTTTGGATTTTCTACTCTAGCCGCATGGGCCTTGTGTGGAAGGTCCACCATCCCACTAAGGGATGGTATTCACTCTCCCACAGCCCATGAAGCCTCTTGGGTCGAAATACCCCTCCCGATGGTCTCCCGGTACACTATCGGCACTCCCGGTACACTACCGATGAGCCCGAAACTTTTCCGGCGACCAAAATAGGACTTCCTATATATCAATATTTACCTACGGACCATTCCGGAGCTCCTCATGACGTCCGGGATCTCATCTAGGACTCCAAACAACCTTCGTTCACCACCATACATAACTCTATACTACCGAAACGTCACCAAACCTTAAGTGTGCAGACCCTGCGGGTTCGAGAACTATGTAGACATGACCGAGACACCTCTATGGTCAATAACCAATAGCGGGACATGGATGCCCATATTGGTTCCTACATATTCTACAAAGATCTTTATCGGTCGAACCTCTATGTCAAGGATTCAGTTAATCCCGTATGATGTTCCCTTTGTTCTTCGGTATGTTACTTGCCCGAGATTCGATCGTTGGTATCTCCATACCTAGTTCAACCTCGTTACTGGAAAGTCTATTTACTCGTTCCATAATACAAGATCCCGCAACTAACACTTAGTCACATTGCTTGCAAGGCTTATTGTGATGTTGTATTACCGAGTGGGCCCTGAGATACCTCTCCGTCACACGGAGTAACAAATCCTAGCCTTGATCCATGCCAACTCAACAGACACCCTGGGAGATACCTGTAGAGAACCTTTATAGTCACCCAGTTACGTTGCGACGTTTGATACACACAAGACACTCTTCCGATGTCTGTGAGTTGCATGATCTCATGGTCATAGGAACACATACTTGACATGTAGAAAACAGTAGCAGTAAACTGGTACAATCATATGCTACGTTTGTAGTCTGGGTCTTGTCCATCACATCATTCTCCTAATGATGTGATCCCATTACCAAATAACATCTCATGTCCATGACTAGGAAACCATAGCCATCTTTGATCAACGAGCTAGTCTATTAGAGGCATACTAGGGACATGGTGTTGTCTATATATCCACACATGTATCTGAGTTTCCGATCAACACAATTATAGCATGGATAATAAACGATTATAATGAACAAGGAAATATGATAATAACTAATTTATTATTGCCTCTAGGGCATATTTCCACCATTCTCCCACTTGCACTAGAGTCAATAATCTAGTTCACATCACCATGTGATTCGCATTGTTATGAATCTAACACCCAATGAGTTCTGGGGTTCGATCATGCTTTGCATGTGAGAGAGGTCTTATAGTTAACGGGTCTGCAACATTCAGATCCGTGTGTACTTTGCAAATCTCTATGTCAAACTGTAAACAATGCTACCACACTCCACTTGGTACTATTCCAAATGGCTGCTCCACTATATGTATCCATATTGCTACTTCGAGTCATCCGGATTGGTGTTAAAGCTTGCATCGACGTAACTCTTTATGATGAAATCTTTATCACCTCCATAATCGAGAAATATTTCCTTAGTCCTCTAGTTACTAAGGATAATCCTGACCGCTGTCCAGTGATCCACTCCTGGATCACTTTTGTACCCCTTGACAGACTCATGGCAAGGCACACACAGGTGCGGTTGACAGCATGGAATACTATACAAAGCCTATGGCTAAGGCATAGGGGATGACGTTCGTCCTTTCTCTTTCTTCTGCCGTTGTCGAGCTTTGAGTCTCACTCAACTTTACACCTTACAAATCAGGTGAGAACTCTTTCTCTGACTGATCCATTTTGAACTCTTTCAAAATCTTGTCAAGGTATGTACTCATTGAAAGTCTCATCAAGCATTTTGATTTATCTCTATGCTCAACAATTAGGTAGCTTTATCTAGGTCTTCCTTTGAAAAATACTTTTCAAATAACCGTTTATGCTTTCCAGAAATTCTACATTATTTCCGATCAACAATATGTCATCCACATATACTTATCAGAAATTCTATAGTGCTCCCACTCACTTTATTGCAAATACAAGTTCCTTGTAAACTTTGTATAGACTCAAAAACTTTGATCACCTCATCAAAGTGTATATTCCAACTCCGAGATGCTTGCATCAGTCCATAGAAGGATCACTGAAGCTTGCTCACCTTTTAGCATCCTTAGGATAGACAAAACCTTTTGGTTGTATCACATACAACCTTTCCTCAAGTAAACCGTTAAGGAAACGATGTTTTGACATCCATCTGCCAGATTTCATAATTGAAAAATGCAGTAACTGCTAACATAATTCCAACAGACTTTAGCATCGCTACGAGTGAGAAAATCTCATCGCAGTCAACTCCTTGAACTTGTCGTAAACTTCTTTGCAACAAGTCGAGCTTTACAAATGGTGACATTCACCATCAGTGTCTGTCTTCATTTTAAAGATCTATTTGTACTCAACAACCTGCCGTCCAACGAGCAAGTCTACCAAAGTCTATACTTGGTTTTCATACATGGATCCTATCTAGGATTTCATGGCCTCTCACCATTTGTCGGAATCCGGGCCCATCATCGCTTCTCCACAGTTCGTAGGTTCATCGTTGTCCAACAACATGACCTCCAAGACAGGGTTGTTGTACCGCTCAGGAGCAGTACACATCCTTGTTGACCTACGAGGTTCGATAGTAACTTGATCTGAAGCTTCATGATCATCATCATTAACTTCCTCTTCAACTAATGTAGGCTTCACAGAAACATCTTCCTGCACTGCGCTACTCTCTGGTTGAAACAAAGGTTCAACAACCTCATCAAGTTCTATCTTCCTCCCACTCAATTCTTTCGAGAGAAACCTTTTCTCAAGAAAGGACCCAGTTTTAGCAACAAACATTTTATGCTTGGATCTGAGATAGAAGGTTCACCCAACTTTTTCTTAGGGTAATCTATGAAGATGCATTTGTCCGCTTTGGGTTCGAGCTCATTAGGTGAAAACATTTTCCACACAAGCGTCGTAGCCCCAAACATTAAGAAATGACAGCTTAGGTTTCTATGAAACCATAATTCACACGGTGTCATCTCAACGGATTTAGATGGTGCCCTATTTTAAAGTGAATGTAGTTGTCTCTAATGCATAACCCCAAAACGATAGTGGTAAAACGATAAGAGACATCATAATTCGCACCATATGTAATAGAGCACAACTATGACGTTCGGACATACCATCACACTATGGTGTTCCAGATGGCGTGAGTTATGAAATGACTTCACATTGTCTAAAGTTGTATGCCAAACTCGTAACTCAGATATTCACCTCCACGATCATATCACAGACATTTTTATCTTCTTGTCACGATGATCTTAAACTTCACTCTGAACTTGCTTGAACCTTTCAAACGATTCAGACTTATGTTTCATTAAGTAAATATACACTATATCTACTGAAATCATCAGTGAAGGTAAGGAAATAACGATATCCACCGCACGCTACAAGACTCATTGGATTACATACATCGACGTGTATCATTTCCAATAAATCACTTGCCCGCTGCATCAATGTGGAAAACGGGGTCCTTAGTCATCTTGCCCAAGAGGCATGGTTCGCATGTCTCAACCAATTCGAAATCGAAGGAGTCCAAAGATCCATCAGCATGGAGTTTCTTCATGCGCTTTATACCAATATGACATTTAGCGGCAGTGCCACAAGCATGTGGTACTATCATTATTAACTTTGTATCTTTTGGCATCAATGTTATGAACATGTGTATTACTACGATCAAGATTCAACAAACTATTCTCACTAGGTCATGACCATTGAAGGTATTATTCATGTAAACAGAATAACCATTATTCTCTAACTTAAATGAGTAATTGTGTTGCAATAAACATGATCTAATCATGTTCATGCTCAACGCAAAACACCAAATAACATTTATTTAGGTTCGTCACTAATCCCGAAGGTAGAGAGAGCGTGCAATGTTGATCAACCTTGGAAACATTTCCAACACACATCGTCACCTCACCCTTAGCTAGTTCTCCATTTATTCCGTAGCTTTTATTTCGAGTTACTAACATTTAGCAACCGAACCGGTATCCAATACCCAGGTGCTACTAGGAGTACTCGCAAGGTACATATCATTAACACGTATATCAAATATACTTCTGTCGATGTTGCCAGCCTTCTTATCTATCAAGTATCTAGGGTTGTTCCGCTTCAGTGACCGCTCTCCTCATAATCGAAGCACTTAGTCTCGGGTCTGGGTTCAACTTTGGGTTGCTTCACTAGAGCAGCAACTGACTTGCCATCCATGAAGTTTCCCTCCTTGCCCCTGCCCTTCTCGAAACTAGTGGTTTTACTAACCATCAACACTTGATGCTCCTTCTTGATTTCTACCTTCGCGGTGTCAAACATCACGAACAGCTCAGGGATCATTATTTCTATCCCTGGCATTTTATAGTTCATCACCAAGTTCTAGTAGCTTAGTGACAGTGACTTGGAGAACTATATCAATCACAATCTTATCTGGAAGATCAACTCCCACTCGATTCAAGCGATTGTAGCACCCAGACAATCTGAGCACATGCTCAACGATTGAGCTATTCTCCTTCATCTTGCAGGCAAAGAATCTTGTTGGAGATATCATATCTCGCAACACGGGCACGAGCCTAAGATCCTAATTTCAGCTCTTAGAACATCTCATATGTTTCGTGACGTTCAAAACGTTTTGGAGCCTCAATTCTAAGCCGTAATGCATGACGCACTAAACTATCAAGTAGTCATCAGAACGTGGCTGTCAGATGTTCACAACATCTACAAACGACGCTAGAGGGGTTGGCGCATCGAGCGGTGCATTAAGGACATAAGCCTTCTGTACAACAATGAGGACAATCCTCAGATCACGGACCCAATCCGCAATATTGCTACCATCATCTTTCAACTCCATTTCTCTAGGAACATATAAAAAATCAAGGGAGCTACAGCGCGAGCAAGTAATCTACAACATAATTTGCAAAGACACTACTGACTATGTTCATGATAATGAGTTCAATTAATCATATTACTTAAGAACTCCCACTCAAATTGACATCCCTTCGGTCATTCGAGTGATACATGATCCAAATTCACCAACTCAAGTCCGATCATCATGTGAGTTGAGGTGGTTTCAATGGTGAACATCATCATGTTGATCATATCTACTATATGACTCATGTTCGACCTTTCGGTCTCTTGTGTTCCGACGCCATGTCTGTACATGCTAGGCTCGTCAAGTTTAACCCCGAGTGTTCTGCATGTGCAACACAGGCTTGCACCCGTTGTATGTGAATGTAGAGTCTATCACACCCGATCATCACGTGGTGTCTCAACACGACGAACTTTCGCAATGATGCACACTCGGGGAGAACACAATTTATCTTGAAATTATGTGAGGATCACCTTATAATGCTACCGTCGTCCTAAGCAAAACAAGGTGCATAAAAGGATTAACATCACATGCAAATCGTAAGTGACATGATATGGCCATGAACTTGTGCTTTTGATCTCCATCTTGAAAGCACCGGCATGATCTCCATCATCACCGGCATGACACCATGATCTCCATCAACGTGTCGCCATCAGGGTTGTCGCGCTCACCATGCTTCTACTACTATTGCTACCGTTTAGCGATAAAGTAAAGCATTACATAGCGCTTAATGATTGACACGCAGGTCATACAATAATTAAAGACAACCTTATGGCTCCTGCCGGTTGCTATACTCATCGACATGCAAGTCGTGATATTCTATACATCACATGATCATCTCATACATCACATATATCACATCATGTAATTGGCCATATCACATCACAACATACCCTGCAAAAACAAGTTAGACGTCCTCTAATTGTTGTTGCATGTTTTACGTGGCTGCTACGGGTATCTAGCAAGAACAATTCTCACCTACGCATAAACCACAACGGTGATACATTAGTTGCTTTTCAACCTTGTCAAGGACCGCCTTTGTCGAATCCGATCCAACTAAAGTGAGAGAAACTAGCACCCGCAAGCCATCTATGCAACAAGTTGCGGTCGAGGGAACCGGTCTCTCGTAAGCGTACGAGTAATGTTGGTCCGGGCCGCTTCATCTCACAATACTGCTGAACCAAAACATGACCAAGGGAGGAAGCAATCTAAGCATCAACGCCCACAAACTCTTTGTGTTCTACTCGAGATCTCATCTACACATAGACCTAGCTCATGATGCCACTGTTGGGGAACGTTGCATGGGAAACAAAATTTTTCCTACGCACACGCAAGATCTATCCATGGTGATGAGCATCTACGAGAGGGAGAGTGGATCTACGTACCCTTGTAGATCGCTAAGCGGGAAGCGTTAAGAAACGCGGTTGGTGTAGTCGAACGTCTTTGCAATCCAAATCGCCGAGCGTCCCGCGATCTCATCACGATCCGTCCCATGATCCAATCACGATCCGTCTCGCGAACTCATCACGATCCGTCCCGCGAACTCATCATGATCCGTCTTGCAAACTCATCATGATCCGTCCCGCGATCTTGATCACGGTCCTTCCGATCTAGCGCCGAATGGACGGCACCTCCGCGTTCAGCACATGTACAACTTGATGACGATCTCCGCCGTCTTGATCCAGCAAGAGGGAGCGGAGAGGAGGAAGAGTTCTCCGGCAGCGTGACAACGCTCCAACGATGGTGGTGGAGCTATTCCGGCAGGGCTTCGCCTAAGCACTGCAGAAATCCGATCTAGAGGAGAAACTATGCACTGGAGGAACGGGTAGCATGTGGCTGAAAAAACTAGTGCAAAAACCCTAAAACCACCAGTATATATAGGAGGAAGAGAGGAGAGGAGGCATCCTTGGAGTTCCAAGCCAAGAGCTTCGGCCGAACCAAGTGGTGGAGGTGGAGTCCACCTCCAATCCTAGTAGGACTAGGATTCACCCTATTTTGCCTTTTTCCACTTTTTCTCTATGGATTTTCTTCTCTAGCCGCATGGGCCTTGTGTGGAAGTTCCACCAGCCCACTAAGGGCTGGTATTCACTCTCCCATAGCCCATGAAGCCTCTTGGGTCGAAATAACCCTCCCGATGGTCTCCCGGTACACTACTGATGAGCCCGAAACTTTTTCGGCGACCAAAATAGGACTTCCTATATATCAATCTTTACCTCCGGACCATTCTCATCCGGGACTCCAAACAACCTTTGGTCACCACCATACATAACTCTATACTACCGAAACGTCACCAAACCTTAAGTGTGCAGACCCTACGGGTTCGAGAACTATGTAGACATGACCGAGACACCTCTACGGTCAATAACCAATAGCGGGACCTGGATGCTCATATTGGTTCCTACATATTCTACGAAGATCTTTATCGGTCGAACCTCTATGTCAAGGATTCAGTTAATCTCGTATGATGTTCCCTTTGTTCTTCGGTATGTTACTTGCCCGAGATTCGATCGTCGGTATCTCCATACCTAGTTCATCCTTCTTACCGGCAAGTCTATTTACTCGTTCCGTAATACAAGATCCCTCAACTAACACTTAGTCACATTGCTTGCAAGGCTTATTGTGATGTTGTATTACCGAGTGGGCCCTGAGATACCTCTCCGTCACACGGAGTAACAAATCCCAGTCTTGATCCATTCCAACTCAACAAACATCCTCGGAGATACCCGTAGAACACCTTTATAGTCATCCAGTTACGTTGAGACGTTTGATACACACAAGGCACTCTTTCGATGTTCGTGAGTTGCATGATCTCATGGTCATAGGAACACATACTTGACATGCAGAAAACAGTAGCAGTAAACTAATACGATCATATGCTACGTTTGTAGTTTGGGTCTTGTCTTCTCCTAATGATATGATCCCGTTACCAAATGACATCTCATGTCCATGACTAGGAAACCATAGCCATCTTTGATCAACGAGCTAGTCTATTAGAGGCATACTAGGGACATGGTGTTGTCTATATATCCACACATGTATCTGAGTTTCCGATCAACACAATTATAGCATGAATAATAAACGATTATAATAAACAAGGAAATATGATAATAACTAATTTATTATTGCCTCTAGGGCATATTTCCGACATAACGGACATTAAGTAGATCAGATTGTTCATAATGACCTTTTTAGTTCAACAACATTCATGTTCAACTGAGATTAGCTTGAGAATTATCTAGATATTTTTACTAACTAGAGTTTCCCTTGCATTGTATTTTGTTATGCAACCGTATGCATAATGTTTCAACAAAGAAGGTCATGGTCAATCTAGTTAGAGTGCTAAAATGTCCGTGTTGGCACAATTGAGAGTGGTACGAGCCATCAACATCGGCGGAGGTGAGCCAGGTATTGGTAACGATGTCATTTGGAATGCCTCGCTACGGCGAAAAAACGAGCGTGAAGGGGAGAGTCAAGGGTGGATAGTGGGGTGGAGTTCTTGTGTTGGGACCATGTGTTGGAGATAACATGAAAGATAGTATGGATAACCAGATTTCTCTCCAAGCATGGGCTGGATTTGGGAGAGTTAGAATTGTCTAGACAGTTGAATTTTAGGAGCTCACTGGGCGCTCGTTTGATACACGCTTAGACATATGAGGAAGAAATGAGCTTCATCTTGAAGATGACCTTAATCATTAGTTTGATTTATTTATATACATTGTAGCCCGTAGCAACACGCAGACATTATGCTAGTAGATAGATACGAGGGGGTCTAGGTTTACAGAGGGTCGGTTATCTCCAAGGTAACCACACAGTAGATGGTCTAAGTGTTGGAGTATGCATAAGTCTTCGAATTTATACCTTCTTAGTGTTGTGAGCCTAGTGAACATGGCCCGCCAGTAGATTATCATGGGGTCCTCGACCCGACCCATCTTGTTTGGGAGACGGTGCGACGAGCATTCCCTAGTCCATAGCATCATTGGCCCAATATGTTTATAATTGGGTCGTACCTGAACTGCAAGGTTGGGCACGAATGCCAACACAACATGACCCATTTACTTTTTTTTAGAAACCCATGACCCATTTCATTTACTTTTTTTTTGAGAGGTAGATGATTTTATTCGACATTCAAAACGTTCGGGATACCAGCAATGTCATGAACAATCCCTAGCCACACATGACGCCCATCTCATCTACTAAGCATTGTATTCGGCGTTTCTGGGCGGGCGGCCCTGTTTAGGCCAGGGCCGGCTATGACCCAGCCCATCTAACGGCCCTCAGGCCCGGGCCGGGTCCAGATCTAGCCCGCACACGGTGGTCCTGTGTGATACCCTTTCCCAAATATATAGAAATAGAGAAAACTGGACGAACAAATCCCTTCACCACCGGCGGGCGGCGGCGGCGCGATTGCACCGGCGGCCGACGATGGCGGCTTATCCGACCAGACGAGACGATCCCCTGGCGGAGAAGAAGAGGAAGGCGGCGCTTGCGTGGAGCGAAGAGGGAGAGGTCTCGTCGCCCGATCCCTTCGCCTGGGTTCACCCCGATTCCTTCCGCCATGACTGCCAAGAGGAACAGGCCAGACGCCACCAAGAATCATCAGGTCCGTCGGTCGCACGCATCCATTCGCTTCCATCAGTTCATACATCTACTTTCACGGAGTATTTATTTATGCTCCTGCCGCCTGCCTGCCTGCGCTGCCTGTAGCTCCCGGCCCTGCGAAAATCCCCACGCTCGACCGCTTCGAACCCCCAACCCGGTTCCACACCGCCGACCTCTTCTCCGTCCGTGAATCTGGAAGCCAGGCCATCCTATCCGCTGCCAAGTTTCTCCTAGGGGTTTCGTCCTCTCTTGGTCCGTGAATGTGTGTACCCTCTCTGTTTCTGGATCTGATTGATCCATCCATCCATGTCGTGCAACCTGATGCGTGTGTATATCGTGCCCGAATCACGCAGACGGCGAACCGCTGAGACGCTGCTCCGGCTTCTGGGTCGATTGGGATGAGGAGACGAAAACCGGCCTTGTTTTGACAACTGCGTGGCTCATTCGCACAAAGGATGCTCCTTTCGGCGTCTGGTCAGCCGGCCAAGAGTATGCCCCTCATGCTTATGTGAGTCAAATCCAGTGTTTCTTTTGAAAATTTCTCTACCCTTGTACAGTATGGGACGGAGGGAGTTTTTAATAACAAAATGGAAACATCACATGCGATTTGCTTACTAGGCATTGTTCGAAAATCTTATAAAATCTGTTCCTGAACTTTTTTTAGGTCACTGTTCATTTGCTAAATGGCACCAGTGCAAAGGGCGTTCTGGTCTACTATCAGCCCCATTACGATATCGCTTTCTTGAATGTTGAGGTGGATCAACCAATCAGGTCACCATCTTTTCGTGAAAAAGATGTAAAATTTGCTCAAGAGGTTTTTCAGCTAGGAAGAGACAATTCATTAAATCTAAGGATAACATATGCTAGGGCGGAATATCTGAATCCAAACATGTCTGAGCGGCACCACAACGTGTACTTTTCTTCTCCAGATGGCCGTGACGATGATAATGATGAGGTAATATATCTTACCATGAGATGGTATTATATACATTTGTTACAATTGCAACTTTGAGTTTTCCAATGTCATTTTATGTTTCATATTGCAAAATCTCATATTTTGTCCATATGAATTGTTGTAGTATGACAATGGGGGGCTAGTTATTGACTTGAATGGAGAAGTTGTTGGAATGGTCAACGACCCTGAGAGATTTGGGTCTTTTATACCTTCTTCCATTTTGCTGAATTGTTTGGATTCATGGAAGAAATATCGGTGTGTTTTTCCTCTCAGCTCTCTGATAGTATCTATTATTCCCTTTTTTGTTGTTGTTAGTAGACAAACTAGTATCTATTTTCTCACTTTTACGCAATTTAATGGCCATCAGATAAGATTTTGGAGGGCGGGCCTGGCCCAGTGGTAGTCTCTCCACTTGTGGTCTGGATGTCTTGGGTTCGAACCAGCCTCCTTGCACAATTACCATGCAAGGGTAAGGCTGTCTAGAAATCCCCCTCCCCAGACCCCACCTTGTTTGTAAGCTTTCAACACTTGTATGAGCTTTAAGATATGTTAAGATTTCGAAAATAGTATAGTCATTGTCGTGTTACATATGTAGTGATATGTTTGAGCAAGTGGCTGCAATAGATAATATAGCAACAATCATTTATAAGCAAATCAAGCACTGGATCTTTGATGGGGCCTAGACGGAAAGAAACAATTAGAACCAATCTTAGACTACAAAATGTCTCATCATGACAACTATTCATAAGATAGAACTGATAAGACTTTATAATTTTGCTTCACATGTCTTTAGTACTATCTATAGCCAAAGTGTAGAGTAAAGTTAAATGGAAAACTTTGTTTTAGTTTTTCTCTCAATTTTGATGGTCAATTTTCCTGAACCCATCTTTTGTTAAGGATGGCTTGAATTTAAACCTAGGAGATATTCATGAACAAATGTTTTTGTGATACTTAATTGATCTCATCTAAATCGGATGTTTCAATTTTACGTAAAATCATGAAAAATCTTCTTTGAGCATTTCTAACTACTATTAATGATTCATCCCCTTTGTGCCTTATTGAAATCTATTTCAATCAAAATATTTGGTTAGTGACGGGAAATTTAAACGTGTTAGATAGAAATCCTTGTTCAAATGAAAAAAAAGATAGAAGTTGGATTCCACTAAAATGGCTTATTTTGGAAGCGTTACTTACCCATGTATACCTTGCTTGAAATATGTTAAATGGTACTTGATTTGGTGTAGGTACATTGCTCAGCCCCATCTTGGGATGAGGTTTGAGGCCATCAAGCTTCTAGAGCCTGCTCATGCTAACATGTTATGGCGCATGTATAACATTGATGACGGTCTTGTTGTTAGAGAGGTATATAATACCTTCCTGAAGGTGCTCTTTTTCTCATGTGCGTAGGGTATAATTATTTGGCAATTGAACCTTAGGTGTCGAAAGGATCTAATGCTGAGAAATGTTGAATCCAAAAAGGTGATCTTATTGAATTTATTAAGGGAGAATGCATTTCTACCACAATTCAGGTGGGTGTATTAGAGATTTGTTAGGTTAATAAAATGAAAATAAATTACACTTGTGTGATATTCGGTAGCTTCATGCTCTTGACTTCTATGTTTTTTTCTTCTGAAATTATCAGTTGGAAAATCTGTTGATGAGCATATGCAAAGGCCCTTCAGATAGTCAAAATGCCCATAATGCTGAAGTTCATATTTCTATAAGTTCAGTTCTATCTTATAACGGCAGTTTGCTTGATCTCTGCCATCCATTCCTTTGTACAGAAGTATCTATTAGCAAAATCTTAGCACTGAGAATTGTGTTATGGTAACTCCATAGGTTGGGGTATTTCACACACTAAAAAAATCCCGAAGGATCATAGAGTTGACTGCAAATGTATCAGACCTTGGAGAAGTTATTATTGGAAGAGGTACACGTCTCCTCTTTTTTCTACAAATTATCTAGATTATCATTTCAATTCTCAAGTATGTATATTCCACTTTTTGTAGATCTATTATATTTAAATTCATTTGTGTAAGCTTACGTGCATTGTGCAATATGCTCTTATGTCATTCATGTGATGCTTACAATATCATACTACACTATAAACTATGTTGATATTTTGGGAGTTTATATGGCTTTGGTAAATGGGTGTGTCCAGAGGGTAAATTGTTGAGAACAGAGTTCATCCATGTTTTTTTACCAAAGCATCCATGCTCCATGTCTCTTCATTTTAGGTGCAACTTTTTTCACTGGAGTTATCTTGTCATTTTCTTTGGCTGTGGGCTTCTTCATAAGAGTTTGCTTAATTGGAGTCATGTTGACATAAGTTTTCTTCCTAGAGTTGAAAAAAGAATATAATATAGTTAGTACAGGTTCTTCAATCTATTTGCAAATGTAAATATGTACGAATCAGATTAATACCTCTTGTAATTAGCTCTAGGTTCTTCAATCCTCATACCTTCTCTCCTGAAATGATTATTGAGCCAAAAACATTACATTGAGCAGTAAAAATATGACTAAAGGCATGTGGAATACTCATATCTTCTCCTCGGAGTTTGTTCTCGAGCTTCTACAGGTTCTTCAACCACAAGTGCACATTTCTTTCTGCGATGATTTATAAGATTAAACATAGTGCTCAATACGAAACAATGATATGTAAAAGAAATAAAAAAGAAAACATAGTGCTCAGTACGAAAAAATGATATGTAAGATTAAATATAGTGCTCATGTTTGAAGTTGGTTCCTCATTAACATCAGATAAGATCATAGGTTTTCTTGTTTGGATTCTGGTTCCTTGCATGTTTTCGTCATATGGCCCACTCCTTTAACATCTTCTGCACCTTACCACCTTTCTACCAGCTTCAAAAACAATTTCCTAATTCTCTGCTTCCTGGGTCTGCCTGGAGGCCTTTTTAGAGTTGGTGGGTGTACTTTGCAACCCGAGTCAACTTTCAACCAGTTGTGCCTTATCCAGTGAATATGTTGTGGATGGTACTGACCCAGCATATGCTGCCCTAAACTTCTCAATGCTGTAATAGTCATCAACATGTGCTTGGATCTCAACTTCCCTGATTGAGCAGATGAAGGCCAATGCATGAAGGTATGGCTTCCCCAAGACTTGCCACACTCTGCATGAACATGTCATATCTTTTATGTTTACGACTTGTAGCGTATCATGCCCTTGTGGTTCAAGCATACTTATTTCTGCTTCAAACTCATTTCTCCAAGCAACTGTATGGATCCCTATTGTTTTGCTCAATGCATTTAGTTGCTTCATTACACTTAGCAAGATTTGGCCTTCCAACCTCCTACTCCATAATGAAGTACTCCCTCTGTAATCTTATATTTCTTTACGGAGGGAGTACTTATTTGTCTCCTCACATTAAACTTACCCATAATGAGCTCTCTGATGCAGCCCTTTAAGTCCTTCGTTTGATTGCTATTTTTTTTCCTTCTAACCATGCAGAAGGGCTGCGTATTTCATTAGATAGAAGAAAGAAAAGAGGTTTAGTACATGAAGACCAAGGAAGAAACGACCTTGACGTGACAGGCAACACTTTAACGACCCAAACTAGACTGAAACAGGCAAGAGGCAACTTGCCAGCTACCAGATTGCTCCTGCCCTTAACACTGGCCAGACTCCACAATTTGTAAACCACTTTGAGCTTATTATCCTGCTCTGAAGAGCTTCTGGTCAAAACAAGAAGTCCTGAAGAACTGCAGCCTTACCATTAAATTCCGATAGTTTCTTTCCCTCCAGATTGACCAAGCTCCCAGGAAACATAGGCTATAAAAAACCTTTTCTCTTGTCTCCTGAAATTGAAGGGTGAGCAGAGAGCCGCTAGTCTTTGAAGCTGTGTTGTGTCCTTCATTGATTGTTAAAACTTTCAGATATGTTATTTATGAGCTGTTAGCTTCAGAGAACCCACATCTATAACATAATATTTTGTGGCGATTCTAGAAACTACTCCCTCCATTCCAAAATACAGTATAAGGTGTATTAGTTTTTTCAAAAGTCATACATGTGCAATGTTCGTTTATATATTTGGGAGTTTCTGGTTTTCGTAAATAGCTGGTCCAGCAAAAGTAAATTGCTGGGAACAGAGTTTGTCCATCTATTTTTTTACAACTTTACAGACAAATTAGAAATTTCAACTTTACCAAAGAATCCATGTTAGGTTGTCTTTAAAGTTGTAAATTTTAGGGGGGA
Source organism: Hordeum marinum (assembly GCA_022496015.1). Classification (NCBI taxonomy): domain Eukaryota; kingdom Viridiplantae; phylum Streptophyta; class Magnoliopsida; order Poales; family Poaceae; genus Hordeum; species Hordeum marinum. The sequence goes on from CM039676.1 coordinate 35,628,822, forward strand.
AATCGGCTAAGAGATCTATGTTTGTGTCTACCCTTGTGATTTGTGAGGCACTAAGTTTTGTTAGAGTATTATATATATTGCCATGTAACCTTTTCGTATTTACCCCATTGTATAAGGGGTTCCCTGCATATTCGACGACACCTGTATATGTATATATATACTGGCCTATGGCTTCCTGGTAATACAAGTTGCATATTCCTACCAAGGTATTAGAGCTAGGTTAATTTTTTGCACGCTGCAACTCGTGCCTTCGATCCTTCGTGGTGCCGCCGCTGCTTTTCTCCCTCATCGTAGCCGCTGGTCTCCACGTCCGCTCCTGCCCCGTCATGTGGATCGAGAAGCTGCCGCCTCCTCTTGATCGAAGACCTCTCTTGACCGAATCCATCGGCCGCTCCCGATCGAATCTGCCTCGTCTTTGCTCGTACAGATCGAAGCCGCCATCTCCTTTGGCCTCCCTGCCGCCGGGCCTCCTCCTTGCTGCCTGGCCTCCCTGTTGTCGGGCCTTCCCTTGTCGCCCGAATCGTCCGTTCGCACTGCTGGGCCCATGGAGCTCAATATTCACCTTCGTGATACTGATGGTGATCCCTTGCCTGATCCGACGCGTTATCATCATCTTGTTGGGAGTCTTGTCTATCTAGCTGTCACTCGTCCGGATATCTCTTATCCGGTTCATATTCTGAGTTAGTTTGTCTCAGCTCCCACTTCGGTTCACTATAGTCACCTCCTTCGTGTTCTCCGATATCTTCGGGGCACGATCTCTCACTGTCTATTCTTTCCTCGCTCCAATTCTTTATAGCTTCAGGCCTATTCGGATGCTACGTGGGCTAGTGATCCCTCAGATTGCCGTTCATTTTCTGTTTACTGTGTTTTTCTTGGTGGTTCTCTCATTGCCTGGAAGACGAAGAAACAGATCGGAGTTTCCCGTTCGAGTGCAGAGGCTGAGTTACGAGCTATGGCTCTTTTAACGATAGAGGTGACTTGGTTACGGTGGTTACTTTAGGATTTTGATGTTTCTGTCACTACACCTACTTTGCTATTATCAGACAGTACGTGCTATTAGCATTGCGCGTGATCCTGTGAAGCATGAGCTCACCAAGCATATTGGTGTTGATGCTTTCTATGTGCGTGCTGGTGTGCAGGATCAGGTTATTGCTCTTCAGTATGTGCCGAGTTACAGTTGGTGAATTTTCTGATGAAGGCCCAAACTAGAGCGCAGCATGGCTTCTATCTCTCCAAACTCAGTGTTGTTCATCCACCATGAGTTTGAGGAGGGGGGGAAGGGGTGTTAGAGTATTATATATATTGCCATGCAACCTTTTCGTATTTACCCCATTTTATAAGGGGTTTCCTGCATATTCGACACCTGTACATGTATATATATACTGGCCTATAGCCTCCTGGTAATACAAGTTGCATATTCCTATCAAGTTTGAATTGTGTGACATCTTGCAAAGAATACAAAATTAAATCATTAAAAAAAACAAGTACGTATTGATATTGCTTGCATATTGAAAAGCATTCGCCTTGAGAGAGTCGTTTTGCATGCAGATGAAGGCTTGGTTATTTGACACTCACTCATGTTGTGTTATTGTTTGTAACAGGTACTAGAGTCTCTTGAACTGGCTGCCAGATGTAGTGTGATGGACCATATGTAGTAATCTAGTGGATATTAGAAAAAACTTGTGTACATGTAATTTAGTGCCCCTTATGCCATGTGAAGATAGGATCTCGGAGGGCTGTTAGACTCGAATAAGAAAGGCTATGTATGATCTGAGATACATGAGGAATAGCGTCTGGGGAGGTCATATTTCATCTCTTCGAGCTTCCTTCCTGCATAAAGGGTTTGAAACAGATATGATGTAGGTACATCGCTCGGAGCCTTGGACCATCTTGGAATGACGTCTGAGATCCCATGTTAAATACGGAAATATGTTAATGTTCTTGGAATGATGTTTTGCTTGACCTTCGGTCGCCGCTGTCCTAGGATCTCGTAGAGCACCGTCGCCGTTGGAATGGTTGCCATTGTATTTGCCCTGGTTGTACGATGGAATTGTCATGGCCTCGTTTGCCCCTACATCGCACCGGAAACTCACGACGTGCTTAGGGTTGCTTGATACGCCCCGCAAGGAACTGGAGAAACTCGCCTACATAAAGGAGCCTAGGGTGGGGCTGAAGAGGCACTAGAAACCACGCGAACCGCTAGATCGATCAACTCTCTCAGTTGTGCAAGACTCAACCTTCCAATATATCAAGTTCTGCGTAGTTTGTGGATGCGAAGCCGACCCGGGCTGAGGCAGAACCGGAAGTCGGTGGGGGCGATTATGGGAAGCCTTATGATGGGGATGTTGTGGCCCTTGCGGCAAGGAACCCACAGGTGCAGGCGCTCGTCCCGTGAAACATGTGCAAAAAGATGGGCGTGCCAGCTCTGCCGTCGCTGCCCCAAGAGGGCAAAAGACTAGAAATAAATGGCTCATTTTTATTATTTTTTGATAAAGGACATTTCATTGAATTGATATATATATCGACGCCCCGAAGTTTTCGTGGAAGGTTAGGATGTAGAAGAGGGGATAGAGATTTCTAAAGTTGACTTGGAGGAAGCTGGTGTTGTCACAATCGATCAAGTGCATCTGTCAGCATCCTTTCCTATCATCAGCGCCCGCCCAGGCCGGCCCTTCAACGAGCGCAACCATGCCACTCGTTGGGCTAATGCGCGCAACATAATCACCGCGATCCACACTCCCCCAGACGGCTCCAGTGTACCCCTCATTCTTGGATGAGATCAGCTCATGCGAGTTGTTTTTGATCTAATAAAGAATTACAAACATGTCGTTGGATGGTTAGAGGGATAGTGGTATTCCAGCCCATCGAGGTTCAAATCTTGACGCTCGCATTATTCTTGGAATTACTTCAGGATTTCTGGCAATGGACATTCAATGGAAGAAGACGTTCTCGTCGACAACGAGACGCCTACGGTGGCTTTGTAAATCTCAAGACGATATGTCAGCGCAGTCTCTCGGAGGCAGTCATAGGGATAGGGTGTGTGTTCATACTTCATAGGGATGAATGTATGCGTGTATATATGAGCGCTTACATCTCTATTGTGTTCAAAAGAAATAAAGATACAAAGAGAGTAATCTACTTGGTTTTGATCGAAGGAAACGTTGGTTTTTGATAGTTTTCCTTGTCATAAAGCCTGAAACTGGATGCAACAATAGCTACTGAAACAACATTCTTGTTCAATAATTTGTTATATCGTCTGCAAAGAGTAATCTAGTTGTGATGAGCCTGATATATGTTGCTACTTTCTGCTAATAATATAGACAAGCTGAAGTTGGCATTCAATCTAATGAAGAATTACAACCGGCAGTTATAAAGAGAGCAAGATAAATCCGACAATTCAACAACAAACAAAAAAAACTAAGCCAAGTAGGGAACACCAATTTGCCGCAGCAGAATCCAGCACAAAAAATCAACCCAGAGTAGTAGCACGACATTATTGCCTACTTAGCTCAGTTCGTTTGCTCACATCACAAGTACTCCCTCTATACCTAAATACTTGTAGTTGGAGAGAACTAGACAAAGGGAGTAGGTGGTACATAGACATGCACTACTAGTCCTGTTTATTTGCTCACATCACAAGTACTCATCCAACAACATTATACAGGCTAGGTTCAGCATCAACAAGTTACTACTATCATCTAGTTCGTTTAGCATCAACAACTTCTCTTCACATCCAATTGGCGAATGCTCAAGAATAACTGAGAAGTCTGAAACTACGAACAATGACAAAGAAGCAAGCTGTCTAGAAAAACACAAATAAACCTTAACGCTGACTAACTCAAGACTTTGGATGACCTGGGACTTAACAGTGATGCTTATGATGAAATGATAACCCGAAAACTAGAAAAAATGACAACACATGCTCTCATCTCAAAACGATATGAACGAAAAAGCTTCTCAACACTTGGTTAGTACCTTGTCTCAAAAGTTTGAATGAACAGTGATGTCTGAATATGGAACACTGCAGATACCAGAGCAGAAATCCCATCTGAGCTTCTCAACCACACAAACAGTTTGACCTAGATCCCATTGGAAAACATTGCAACGACTTAATAAAGCACTGCTACTCAAGCAGCCATCATATACTGCTCACGAAAAACGGAAAGAGATTGGTTACATAAATCCCATCTCAACTTCTCAACCATGCATACAAAACAGTTGCGAAGTGGCTTCTGGCCTATCTTCTGCTGGAACTCCAATACCAATGTAGATGTTGTTGCTTCACTCTACTTGAATTTTTGTGCTCCTGTTCATGATGCTTGTGTGGTTGATAATCGGATGAGCTGCTGTAGGATAAATACTACAATTTTTACTGAGCAATGGGCATTTTGAACTTGTAGAAATGGAGTGAATTAGGCTAGTCCCACGGTTGGTTGAACTGGTTTGCAAATTTGCAAAAGCCTGGAGCTTCGAATCACTGGAGGCATTTTCACTACTATATCACTGCCTATATGATGTAGACAACGGTCTTCATCTGAAGATCTTATTATTACTGCTTTTTTCTTAACTTTTGACTTTCTTCCTTCACGCATAGTTTTATTAACTCTGTTGTTATATGTTGACAGAGAGGTTGCTTGCAGCGAACAACTCAGGATCTCAGAAGAATAGGCCACATATAATGTTGTGAGTTTCGAGTTGTGATTGTTGTGACTTGTAATAATATATGATTGTTATGACTTGTAATTATATATGATTGTTGTGACTTGTAATAATATGATTGTTGTGACCTGTGTTTTTTTATTATATGTACTCCCTCCATTTCTTTTTAGTCTGCATATAAGATTTGGTCAAAGTCCAGCGATGCAAAACTTGACCAAATATATATCAAAAGATATCGACATCTACAGTACTAAACATATATGCTATGAAAATTAATATCATGATACATCTAGTAATATTGATTTCATATTATGAATGTTGATATTTTGTTCTATAAAGTTAGTCAAAGTTTATGAAGTTTGACTTTGACCAAATCTTATATGCGTACTAAAAAGAAACGGAGGGAGTACTTAATTAAATACCTCTTTATCATTTGTCATAACATTTTATTTTGACTATACTTCTTTGCAGCCATGTATTATAACGAGTGTGGCATACTTATCCTCCTCGAGGAGGGGAGATGGAGGGCATGCCTAGCCTCATCATCGAAGAGCGTTGGTGCTCCTCTTCGTCCTTGACCTGCTCTGCTCCTTCAAGGTATGCTGGTCCTGGTCCTACACCCGCTTCTTGGCATCGTCCAAGAGTATGATGCTACCATGTGATCAGTTGTGCTACTGAATGATTGTGTGTGCCTTGAGCTAATAACCATTTGGTTTGCCTACTCTGAGCTAATAATCAGTTATATTGTAGTACATGGACAACAATACAGGACGGTGGTGATTTTTAGCGGGGGCTGAAAATTAACGTAATGTTTTTTTTCCATGAGCCAGGCTAGTTGCATGCATCGTAAGAAAATCATTCTATTATTTAGCTTTCAGCTGGCAGCTCAAGTTTTGAATTGTTTCGTTGGATCTGGCCAATGCCATGTGTTATAATTCAATGATCCTTGTCTGGAGATGGATATATGTTGAGTATACCCAGTTTTTGGTTTACACTTTGTTGTGTTGTGTCCAACAACCAAGAGAGTATCATAGTTGCAGCTTGATAATCTTTTAGTGGTTGCCTATCAGCCAATGTTGTGCATATATATGTAGGCTTTTAGGCTGCTGTGATTTTTCTTGGTATAAAATCTATGCACTGCATATTGTTCTTCTTGATGCTGTACATATTTATGTTCCTTTGGCACTATATCTTGTCTGTCCTTTATGGGTTGTTGAGGTCACCACTTAATCTTGTTGTGTTTGTGTGTGTGTGTGTGTGTGTGTGTGTGTGTGTGTGTGTGTGTGTGTGTGTTTCTCTGCCTAGGTCATCAGGAAATTTAATATTGCGAAGGGCGAGAAGACCTGATGGATGGAGCTTGTTGCAGCGCTTGGTCGTAGTTGGGTTGCTGAAGAGTGGATGACTGGGTATCAAGTGGTGTGAAGTGCCTGATGGCTTGACGTTCTGCTGGGTGCTAGATCTTAACTCCTTTTGTATTCAATGCACGGAAGGAAGGAAGGCCTGTCTCGGTGAGTCGATGCATGTGTTGTGACCATTCATTCAAGTACAAGAAGAATGACAAGACAAGGAAGGAAGGGCCAGCAGCGAGTAGCAGAAGCTGTTAGATTCGTCCATGAGCGAGTTTATATTTTAGTTTGGGGTGATGTTGTTGGGGAAATGATTTGGTAGGGTGGTGACATGGAATGTTTCATCTAGTGAATATTTTGATCTTGTTGCTTTGGATTCTTCCAACGCGTTATGCTGCCAAAATTTCTTCTGAAAATTCACATGACTTGTCCGAACTTTGGCCTTGTTTGTAACAAAACCTAAACTTTTCGGTCTTGACTGCAAAGTTCTTGGCCATGTTTGTGAGAAAGCCAACACTTTTGGGTCTTCATGGAGAAATGGTAGGGTCTTTCTCTTTGTATATTTTGAATTTGAATGTGGACACCTTGTGGCCAGCGCTAGCGGTCGATCAAGATCAATCCGACGACTACGAAGACGATGGGCGTTGTGCGTGCATTTGTCGGTTGAAGGATAGTGTTTTCCTTGTCTAATTGAGTGGTCAGGACACTTTTAGGCCTCAAATGTGGCCTCTTTAATTTGATTGGACCGGTCCAAACTTCCAAAATCCCTCAGTCCAATCTCAAATTGGGGAGCCCTAGAGGAGTTCGGGTGTCATGCACGTCAAATACTAATAGCCTAGTCCCACCAAGCTTTGCCCTACCCTTCCTCGTCGAAGCTCAAGTGATGTGCGTCCATGGTCGATGTGAGGTCCACGATGATCTCTCTCCGGCTAGACTAGGCAATTTCGACGCACTTGCGTCATGACCTTATGAAGGTGTTGGTTCAAAGCTCTTCTATGGGATGAAAATCTTATGCATGACCTTTAATTGAACTCGTCAACATCGATGCACATGTGATGATCCTTGTTGAAAGCTTTGTCTAGGAATAGTGTATTTTTCTGTGTTGCTCAGCTGCATGTTATTGGGTTTGTGTTAGTATTATGAAGATTGTGCCTCTAGGCTATTGGCATTATATTTTTTCTTCAATTTTCTCTCTCTAAGCTGATTCATTTGGCATCAATGCTTGAATTTTTTTGCATTGCTGAATAATTGATAATATTTGGTTGTGTGCATCATTCGATTCAGAGGCCAAGGGTGATATCCTCCTCCTCGAAAAAATGAGGTGGTTCGTAGGGTTTATAACCCTACATGGGGATCCGCTTTATTTCAGTTCCTGCCTTCTTGGCCAAAAATTCTACACTTGGGAGCATTCAACAGACTAAGAAAAGTGTAGATCACTTCATCAATCAAGGGAAACCGATCACGTCAATCTAAGAGAAACTGCTATGTCAAACACTACAAGAAATATGCTAACTTGCGACCATCAATATTGGTCACCAAGTGGTCATTGTTTTTCATTCACGACCTTTTTACGACCAAAAACAGTTGGTCAAAAGCTGAGCGTCAAGAATGGAAATTAAGGACATTTCTTCTGGATTGGTCGTAGACGTTTACGACCAATGAAAAGGTTGTAGGTTCTACGACCAATTGTTTTGGTCACTGGCAGTTTGCCCAGGCCACGTCGGATCCGACGTGGCAAACTGATGTGGCAAAATTGCGACCAAATGAAAAGGCCGTTGATTAGAATCAGCCGAGTCCAATTCGGTGTTCTACATGGGCCAGCCCGACATTGCATCTTTTTTATTTTTGGGTCGAGGCATTTTTGTCTCAACAATTTCATTTTTTGTTATTTATAAAATGGGTCAACTAGTCAGATGGGTCCTCGTTGTCAGGTTCTGGTAACTGGGTCCCATTTTCCATGTTCTGGTAAGTGGGTCCCATCTATCAGGCTCTTTTCATATTTCAACTAGTATTTAAATTGGTAGAGATAGAAAACACACATGATACTTCAAATAAAAGCAACCAGATCATGTAATACAATGACAATCACAGTACATTATTTTACAAGCTTTACAAGCTCCTGCCATGAACAATATGCCAAACTCGTTGGACGACCATATCAGATGAACAACATGCCGAACTCGCTGGACAACCATAGTCAGATGAACAACATGCCGGACTCGCTGGCCAACCATAGTCAGTGTTGGGAACAAACAAAACGACAACATGCCTTCCTCGACCGCGTTGTTACATGAATCAGTAGAGAAGAATCAGAAAAAACTGTGAAAAATATATTATGAACAGACCATTCAAGAAAAGGATAGTTATTTAGAATGATAACACAAATTAAGCTAGTACAATGCTTTTTGTTCTCCAGCTAGTTAAAATGAGATACTCTCATACAAGAAAACAGAGAAACAATATGAAAGCTAACAATGGGGATGCCATAGCTGAAATTTCTTGTATGAAACAATATGAAAACAAGAAAACAAGAAGACAATATGAAACAATATGAAAGCTAACAGTGGGGATGCCATAACAGTGGGGATGCTAACAGTGGAGAAGTTTCTTGTATGGAACCACAACCAATGCATAATATCTGCTGCTGAGTATGTTTACCGTCTATGATGTTGTGGTGGCGAAGAAGGTTCGTTACGATAGATCCAGGATGAAGAGAATTCGTAGTCATGTTAACACCCTCTTCCTGTTATACACAAAATATATCTTGCATCATGAATCATGATTTGGCGTAATTGGCTCAACACAAATCTATATATCATGTTGATAAACAACTGACTAAAAACAGACAAAGCAAGTTAATCAGAGCAAACATTTTGATAAATTTGGCAGGTTACTAGGCTATTATGGGTTTGGATGCAGATTGTTCTCCAACAACTTCAGAGTGAGATAAATAGTGAAACAAATAAATTGTGCAGTCCTGTTGGGACAAAATAATATGGATAAAGGCATGGCGCGATGACACAAACACAAAATCTGAACGGAACGAACCATACCTTAAATCTCCTAGCAAGTTCATTAGCATGCAAAATGTTTGCAAGCTTCGACTGCCCATATGCTGGAATGGTGCTATACCTGCACAACACAAGGTTGAAATAGCATGACTCCTTCGCCTTGGAATTAAGTAAATGGCAGGGGAATACATGATGACTGCATGCAAATTACATACTCTTCCTCATCATTTAGCTTGGCAAAATGGACGCCTTCCTTGTATGCAAACCTGTGCCCCTCTAACGAAACATTAACAATTCTTCCTTCAACGTTTGATTCACGAGAGGTCTTTTTCATGGTCTCCAGCAGAAGATGTGTCAAAAGAAAATGCCCTGAATATTATGACATGACAGTTAGGTGACGTAGAAACGAATTAGGAGGATTAGGAGAAGTAGAAATCGCAAGCTTGGAACTGTCTGTTGAAATGAAGTGTTTCTGTATCAGGGTATGTTAACCGCGGTCATCAGCCAGTCAAGTCGGTGGGATTTTGTTTGTAATCATATCATATCGACATGGTTAGTCACAAACTGCATCTCGATGCCATCCTTTGAGAGGGCGAAAGGGGTCGCCATTACCCCTGCGTTGTTGCTGCCAGAAAAAAGAAATATGTAATCAGGGAACATGATCTAGCTATTTAGTGTTGGAAATATGCCCTAGAGGCAATAAATAAAGTGTTTATTATTGTATTTCCTTGTTCATGATAATCATTTATTATCCATGCTATAATTGTATTAATTGGAAACATGGATACATGTGTGGATACATAGACAAACACAATGTCCCTAGTATGCCTCTAGTGAACTAGCTCGTTGATTGAAAGATGGTTAAGGTTTCCTAGCCATGGACATGAGATGTCATTTGATAACGGGATCGCATCATTAGGAGAATGATGTGATGGACAAGACCCAAACTACAAACGTAGCTTATGATCGTGTCAGTTTATTGCTACTGTTTTCTACATGTCAAGTATATGTTCCTATGACCATGAGATCATGCAACTCACAGATATCGGAGGAGCACCTTGTGTGTATCAAACGTCGCAACGTAACTGGGTGACTATAAAGGTGCTCTACAGGTGTCTCCGAGGGTGTCTGTTGAGTTGGCATGGATCAAGACTGGGATTTGTTACTCCATGTGACGGAGAGGTATCTTAGGGCCCACTCGGTAATACAACATCACAATAAGCCTTGCAAGCAATGTGACTAAGTGTTGGTCACGGGATCTTGTATTATGGAACGAGTAAAGAGACTTGCCAGTAACAAGGTTGAACTAGGTGTTGAGATACCGACGATCGAATCTCGGGCAAGTAACATACCGAAGAACAAAGGGAACATCATACGGGATTAACTGAATCCTTGACATAGAGGTTCGATCGATAAAGATCTTTGTAGAATATGTAGGAACCAATATGGACATCCAGGTCCCACCATTGGTTATTGACCGTAGAGGTGTCTCGGTCATGTCTACATAGTTCTCGAACCCGCAGGGTCCGCACACTTAAGGTTTGGTGACGTTTCGGTAGTATAGAGTTATGTATGGTGGTGACCAAAGTTTTTTCGGAGTCCCGGATGAGATCCTGGACGTCACGAGGAGCTCCAGAATGGTCCGGAGGTAAAGATTCATATATAGGAAGTCCTGTTTTGGTCGCCGGAAAAGTTCCGGGCTTATCGGTAGTGTACCGGGAGTGCCGGTAGTGTACCGGGAGACCTCCGGGAGGGGTATTTCGACCCAAGAGGCTTCATGGGATGTGGGAGAAGTGAATATCAGTCCTTAGTGGGCTGGTGGAAACTCCCACACAAGGCCCATGTGGCTGAAGAAGAAAACCCAAAAGGAAAAAGGTGGAAAATGACAAAAAGGAAAAAAAAGGATGAATCCTAATCCTACTAGGAGTGGAGGAGGTGGGCTCCTCCTCTCCTAGTTCGGCCGAAGCCTAGGAGGCTTGGAGGCCCAGCTGCCTCCTCTCCTCCTCTCCTCCTATATATACTGGTGGTATTGAGGGTTTTTGCACTAGATTTTCAGCCACGTGCTACCCGTTCCTCCAGTGCATAGTTTCTCCGCTAGATCGGAAGGATCGTGATCAAGTTCGTGAGACGGATCGTGATCAAGTTCATGGGACAGATCGTGATCGTATTACGGGACGGATCGTGATTGGATCGCGGGATGCACGGCGATTTGGATCGCGAAGACGTTCGACTACACCGACCGCGTTTCTTAACGCTTCCCGCTTAGCGATCTACAAGGGTATGTAGATCCACTCTCCCTCTCGTAGATGCTCATCACCATGGATAGATCTTCGTGTGCGTAGGAATTTTTTTGTTTCCCATGCAACGTTCCCCAACAGTGGCATCATGAGTTAGGTCTATGTGTATATGAGATCTCGAGTAGAACACAAAAGGTTTGTGGGCGTTGATGCTTAGATTGCTTCCTCCCTTGGTCGGATTTTGGTTCAGCGGTATTGTGAGATGAAGCGGCCCGGACCAACATTACTTGTACGCTTACGAGAGATCGGTTCCCTCGACGCAACTTGTTGCCTAGATGGCTTGCGGGTGGCAGTTTCTCTCACTTTAGTTGGATCGGATTCAACAAAGGCGGTCCTTGAGAAGGTTGAAAAGCAAATTATGTATCACCGTTGTGGTTTATGCGTAGGTGAGAATCGTTCTTGCTAGAAACCCGTAGCAGCCACGTAAAACATGCAGCAACAATTAGAGGACGTCTAACTTGTTTTTGCAGGGTATGTTGTGATGTGATATGGCCAATTACATGATGTGATATATGTGATGTATGAGATGATCATGTGATGTATAGAATTTCACGACTTGCATGTCGATGAGTACGGCAACCGGCAGGAACCATAGGGTTGTCTTTAATTATTGTATGACCTGCGTGTCAATCATTAAGCGTTATGTAATGCTTTACTTTATCGCTAAACGTTAGCAATAGTAGTAGAAGCATGCAGGGTGGGACAACCTCGATGGCGACACGTTGATGGAGATCATGGTGTCGTGCTGGTGACGATGAAGATCATGCCGGTGCTTTCAAGATGGAGATCTAAAGCACAAGTTCATGGCCATATCATGTCACTTATGAATTGCATGTGATGTTAATACTTTTATGCACCTTGTTATGCTTAGTACGACGGTAGCATTATAAGGTGATCCCTCACGTAAATTTCAAGATAAAATTGTGTTCTCCCCGAGTGTGCACCGTTGCGAAAGTTCGTCGTGTTGAGACACCACGTGATGATCGGGTGTGATAGACTCTATGTTCACATACAACGGGTGCAAGCCAGTGTTGCACGCGCAGAACAGTCGGGTTAAACTTGACGAGCCTAGCATGTACATACATGGCCTCGGAACACAAGAGACCGAAAGGTCGAACATGAGTCATATAGTAGATATGATCAACATAATGATGTTCACCATTGAAGCCACCTCAACTCACGTGATGATCGGACTTGAGTTGGTGGATTTGGATCATGTGACACTCAGATGACCCGAGGGATGTCAATTTGAGTGGGAGCTTTAGTAATTTGATTAACTAAACTCATTATATTGAACAATAGTCTAAGTGAACTTTGCATATTTATGTTGTAGATCAATGGCTTGCGTAGTAGCACCCCTGAATTTTAATGCATTCCTAGAGAAAGCTAAACTGAAAGATGATGGAAGTAACTTTGTTGACTGGGCCCGTAATCTGAGGATTATCCTCACGGCTTCCCAGAAATCATATGTCCTTGATGCACCGCTTGGTGACCAACTAGAAGACATGACCTTTGAAGACGTTAAGAACACTTGGGAGGCACGTACTGGCGATTACTCAATAGTTAAGTGTGCAATATTGTATGGCTTAGAACCGGGACTTCAAAGACGTTTTGAACGTCATGGAGCATATGAGATGTTTCAAGAGTTGAAGTTTATTTTTCAAAAGAATGCCCGGATCGAGAGGTATGAAAACTCCGATAAGTTCTATGCTTGCAAGATGGAGGAGAATGGGTCTATCAGTGAACATATACTCAGAATGTCTGGGTATTCAACTCGTCTAGTGGAGTTGAGAATTGCCCTTCCGCCAGAGGCGATCACTGACAGAGTTCTTCAATCACTGCCACCTAGTTACAAGAGCTTTGTGATGAACTATAACATGCACAGGATGAACAAGTCAGTCGCCGAGCTATTTGCGATGCTAAAAGTCGCTGAGTCTGAAGTCCAGAAAGAACATCAAGTGTTGATGGTCAATAAAACCACTAGTTTCAAGAAAAATGGCAAAGTCAAAGGCAAGGGCAAGAAGGGTAGAACCAAGAAGGATGGCAAAGCAGTTGCTACTCCTGCAAAGAAGCCCAAGCATAGACCCAAGCCAGAAACTGAGTGCTTTCATTGCAAAGGAACTGGTCACTAGAAGCGGAACTGCCCCAAGTACCTGGCTGACAAGAAGGCGGCCAACGACAAACAAGGTATATATGATATACATGTTATTGATGTGTACCTGACTAGCTCTCGTAGTAGTGCTTGGGTATTTGATACCGGTTCGGTTGCTCACATTTGCAACTCAAAGCAGGAACTACAGAATAAACGAAGGCTGGCAAAGGACGAAGTGACGATGCGCGTGGGAAATGGTTCCAAGGTTGATGTGATCGCCGTCGGCACGCTCTCTCTTCGATTACCATCGGGATTAGTGATGAACCTGAATAATTGTTATTTAGTGCCTGCGTTAAGCATGAACATTATATCTGGATCTTGTTTATTGCGAGACAGTTACTCATTTAAATCAGAGAATAAAGGTTGTTCTATTTATATGAGTAATATCTTTTATGGTCATGCACCCAATGTTAGGGGTTTATTCATATTGAATCTTGATAGTGATGACACACATGTTCATAACATTGATGCCAAAAGATGTAGAATTGATAATGATAGTACCACTTTCTTGTGGCACTGCCGTTTAGGTCATATTGCTGTAAAACGCATGAGGAAGCTCCATGCTAATGGACTTTTGGAGTCACTTGATTTTGAATCACTTGACACATGTGAACCATGCATCATGGGCAAGATGACTAAAACACCATTCTTTGGAACAATGGAACGGGCGAGTGACTTATTGGAAATCATACACACTAATGTGTGCGGTCCAATGAATGTTACAACGCGTGGTGGATATCGTTATTTTCTCACCTTCACTGATGACTTAAGTAGATATGGGTATATTTACTTGATGAAACACAAGTCTGAAACGTTTGAAAAGTTCAAGCAATTTCAGAGTGAAGTTGAGAATCATCGTAACAAGAAGATTAAGTTCCTGTGATCTGATCGAGGAGGTGAATATCTGAGTTATGAATTTGGCAGTCACTTAAGACAGTGTGGAATTGTTTCATAGTTGACACCGCCCGGAACACCACAGCGTAATGGTGTGTCCGAACGTCGTAATTGAACGTTATTAGATATGGTGCGTTCTATGATGTCTCTTGCTGATTTGCCACTATCGTTTTGGGGTTATGCATTAGAGACAGCTGCATTCACTTTAAATAGGGCACCATCGAAATCCGTTGAGACGACGCCATATGAACTGTGGTTTGGCAAGAAGCCAAAGTTGTCGTTTCTTAAAGTTTGGGGATGTGATGCTTATGTCAAAAAGCTTCAGCCTGAAAAGCTGGAACCCAAAGCGGAGAAATGCGTCTTCATAGGATACCCGAAAGAGATAGTCGGGTATACCTTCTATCTCAGAACCGAAGGCAAAGTGTTTGTCGCTAAAAACGGAACATTTCTTGAGAAAGAGTTTCTCTCGAAAGAATTGAGTGGGAGGAAAATAGAGCTTGATGAGGTTATTGAACCTTTACTTCAACCAGAAAGTAGCGCAACACAGAAAGATGTTTCTGTGGAACCTACGACGGTAGAAGAGGAAGTTAATGGTGATGATCATGAAGCTTCGGATGAAGCAGCTATTGAACCTCGTAGGTCGACAAGGCCGCGTACTACCCCTGAGTGGTACGGCAACCCTGTCTTCGAGGTCATGTTGTTGGACAACAATGAACCTACGAGCTATGGAGGAGCAGTGATGGGCTCAGATTCCAAGAAATGGTTAGAGGCCATGAAATCCGAGATGGGATCCATGTATGAAAACAAAGTATGGACTTTGGAGGTATTACCTGAAGGGCGAAAGGCCATTCAGAACAAATGGATCTTTAAGAAGAAAACAGACGCGGACGGTAATGTCACCGTCTATAAAGCTCGACTTGTGGCAAAGGGTTTTTCACAAGTTCAAGGAGTTGACTACGATGATACTTTCTCATCCGCAGCGATGCTTAAGTCTGTCAAAATCATGTGAGCAATAGCTGCCTATTTCGACTATGAAATTTGGCAGATGGATGTAAAAACAGCGTTCCTCAACGGTTTCCTTGAGGAAGAGTTGTATATGATGCAACCCGAAGGTTTTGTCGATCCAGAGAATGCTGACAAAGTTTGCAAACTCCAGCGATCCATTTATGGACTGGTGCAAGCATCTCGGAGTTGGAATAAGCGCTTTGATGAGGTGATCAAAGCGTTTGAGTTTATACAAGTTTATGGAGAAGCTTGTATTTACAAGAAAGTGAGTGGGAGCTCTATAGCGTTTCTAGTATTATATGTGGATGACATATTGCTGATTGGAAACAATATAGAAATGCTGGAAAGCATGAAGGAATATTTGAACAAGAGTTTTTCAATGAAGGACCTAGGAGAAGCTGCTTTCATATTAGGCATTAAGATCTATAGAGATAGATCGAGACGCTTAATAGCATTTTCACAGAGCACATACCTTGATAAAGTTTTGAAGAAGTTCAAAATGGAACAGTCCAAGAAGGGGTTCTTGCCTGTATTACAAGGTGTGAAGTTGAGTAAGACTCAATGCCCAGTAACTGCAGAAGATAGAGAAAAGATGAGTGTCATCCCCTATGCTTCAGCCATAGGCTCTATCATGTATGCAATGCTGTGCACAAGACCCGATGTCAGCCTTGCCATAAGTATGACCGGAAGGTTTCAAAGTGATCCTGGAACGGAGCACTGGCAAGCGGTCAAGAATATCCTTAAGTACCTGAAAAGCACTAAGGAAATGTTTCTCGTTTATGGAGGTGATGAAGAGCTCGTCGTAAAGGGTTACGTCGATGCAAGCTTTGACACTGATCCGGATGACTCTAAGTCGCAAACCGGATACGTATTTATTCTTAACGGGGGAGCGGTAAGCTAGTGCAGTTCCAAGCAAAGTGTGGTAGCTGATTCTACGTGCGAAGCGGAATACATCGCAGCCTCGGAGGTGGCGAAGGAAGGTGTCTGGATGAAGCAGTTCATGACAGATCTTGGAGTAGTGCCCAGTGCACTGAATCCAATGAACCTGTTCTGTGACAACACTGGTGCCATTGCTCTGGCCAAGGAACCAAGGTTTCACAAGAGGACCAGACACATAAAGCGACGCTTCAACTCCATCCGCGATTACATCTTGGAGAAAGACATAAATATTTGCAATGTGCACACAGATCTGAATGTTGCAGACCCGTTGACTAAACTTCTTCCAAGGGCTAAACATGATCATCACCAGAACTGCATGGGTGTTTGATTCATTACAATGTAAATCACATAGTGGTGTGAACTAGATTATTGACTCTAGTGCAAGTGGGAGACTGTTGGAAATATGCCCTAGAGGCAATAAATAAAGTGTTTATTATTGTATTTCCTTGTTCATGATAATCGTTTATTATCCATGCTATAATTGTATTAATTGGAAACATGGATACATGTGTGGATACATAGACAAACACAATGTCCCTAGTATGCCTCTAGTGAACTAGCTCGTTGATTGAAAGATGGTTAAGGTTTCCTAGCCATGGACATGAGATGTCATTTGATAACGGGATCACATCATTAGGAGAATGATGTGATGGACAAGACCCAAACTACAAACGTAGCTTATGATCGTGTCAGTTTATTGCTACTGTTTTCTACATGTCAAGTATATGTTCCTATGACCATGAGATCATGCAACTCACAGATATCGGAGGAGCACCTTGTGTGTATCAAACGTCACAACGTAACTGGGTGACTATAAAGGTGCTCTACAGGTGTCTCCGAGGGTGTCTGTTGAGTTGGCATGGATCAAGACTGGGATTTGTTACTCCGTGTGTCGGAGAGGTATCTCAGGGCCCACTCGGTAATACAACATCACAATAAGCCTTGCAAGCAATGTGACTAAGTTTTGGTCACGGGATCTTGTATTACGGAACGAGTAAAGAGACTTGCCAGTAACGAGGTTGAACTAGGTGTGGAGATACCGACGATCGAATCTCGGGCAAGTAACATACCGAAGAACAAAGGGAACATCATATAGGATTAACTGAATCCTTGACACAGAGGTTCGACCGATAAAGATCTTCGTAGAATATGTAGGAACCAATATGGACATCCAGGTCCCACCATTGGTTATTGACCGTAGAGGTGTCTCGGTCATGTCTACATAGTTCTCGAACTCGCAGGGCCTGCACACTTAAGGTTTGGTGACATTTCGGTAGTATAGAGTTATGTATGGTGGTGACACCGAAGTTTGTTCGGAGTCCTGGATGAGATCCTGGACGTCACGAGGAGCTCCGGAATGGTCCGGTGGTAAAGATTCATATATAGGAAGTCCTGTTTTGGTCGCCGAAAAAGTTCCGGGCTTATCGGTAGTGTACCGGGAGTGCCGGTAGTGTACCGGGAGACCTCCGGGAGGGGTATTTTGACCCAAGAGGCTTCATGGGCTGTGGGAGAGTGAATATCATCCCTTAGTGGGCTGGTGGAAACTCCCACACAAGGCCCATGTGGCTGGAGAAGAAAACCCAAAAGGAAAAAGGTGGAAAAAGGCAAAACGGGAAAAAAGGATGAATCCTAATCCTACTAGGAGTGGAGGAGGTGGACTCCTCCTC
The DNA here is from genome assembly GCA_022496015.1 of Hordeum marinum. Taxonomy (NCBI): domain Eukaryota; kingdom Viridiplantae; phylum Streptophyta; class Magnoliopsida; order Poales; family Poaceae; genus Hordeum; species Hordeum marinum. The sequence continues at coordinate 35,646,792 of CM039676.1, forward strand.
TCCTAGTTCGGCCGAAGCCTAGGAGGCTTGGAGGCCAAGCTGCCTCCTCTCCTCCTCTCCTCCTATATATACTGGTGGTATTGAGGGTTTTTGCACTAGATTTTCAGCCACGTGCTACTCGTTCCTCCAGTGCATAGTTTCTCCGCTAGATCGGAAGGATCGTGATCAAGTTCGTGAGACGGATCGTGATCAAGTTCGTGGAACGGATCATGATTGGATCGCGAGACGGATCGTGATCGGATCGCGGGACGGATCGTGATTGGATCGCGGGACGCACGGCGATTTGGATCGCGAAGACGTTCGACTACACCGACCGCGTTTCTTAACGCTTCCTGCTTAGCGATATACAAGGGTATGTAGATCCACTCTCCTTCTCGTAGATGCTCAATACCATGGATAGATCTTCGTGTGCGTAGGAAATTTTTTGTTTCCCATGCAATGTTCCCCAACATTTAGTACACTTTAGCAAATGCGCAAGCGATGAAGAATGAAAGATACCAGACTTGAACACACATATCAGTTGTTGAAAAATATTTACAGTAGGTCAGATTATCGAAGAAAGGTACAACCAGTACCATAACCTGCTTGTATCCAGGAACAAGTGATATGTTGTTGTGCAAGAAGCGTCATGTCTGCGCAAATACTTCACTAATACGCACATACTATGATCTTTTATCCAGTACACTAGAACTGTTATACCAACCCTAGAGTAAACTGCTACAAACCGATTACCCTTGCATGAAATTTCCCATGCCTATAGCCTCCTCAAAATGTTATGGTCCAACTACTAGTTGAGTGAAATGAGTGAAACTTTCATACACTAAACTAGTAGCTACAGCACCAACTCCAACCAACATGTTATGGTCCAAGTTGAGGTGAAACCTGTAGAAACTATCAGGTTGCAGCCAAATTGATAACCATATCGGTGTCATGAGGCAGGCAGGGTTTTTTGTGAATTTAATGGCCGACAGCCCCTTTCCTAACTGAACCTGAACCTGAACCTGAACCTGAATGAATTTTTAGAATGGACCTGACGAACAGCGACAGAGGAGCCATGATTGGAAGGCAGCGGGGATTAGAAGAAGAAGTTGCTACCTTACATGAGGATGTTGAGCGGGAGGCCTTTGGTGGCGAAGTCATCGACGAAGTTGTGGATGGACGCGAGGGAGGGGAGGTCCAGCTCCATCAGGTCCACGCTCGTGCAGGCGGGACACTAGGCGAGGATGGCCTGGTGCACGGTCTCTGCCGGGGTGAGAAAAAGATACTTGTGGAATCAATAGAGGAAGAAATGGCATGGGGCCCTTGAATGCACAAAATGTTTGAGAATCCAAAACATATATAATTTGAAGAGAAAAATGATAAGCTAAGGTTGTTAGGAAATTGATGGTAATTATCTCATCGGTGTCAGAGTAGCATTATTTTCTGTCAGAGTAGCATTATTTTCTGTCAGGAGCACAATTGTACACTCTTGGGCATAAAATTCATACCAATGGCTTGGCCCATGGAAGATGTTCATTAATAATTTCATTGTTTTCATCGTACTAGAAGCTCCTAGTAAACAATGAGTACCTTGATCAAGCTAGCGAGGCAGTGGACGTCGATGTTGTCAGGCACGACACCCCTGTTGAGCTGCTCCCTGACATGCTCCTCTTGGCTGTTTTCCGGAGTGATGCGGAAGATCCCTTCTGCCTGCACACATATTTCATCATCGATTCCATCAACACAGATTAGATTCAGGAGCAAAGAGGAACAGAGTAAATAATGTGCTTGTGAAGTGTGCTACCCTGAGGCCATCCTGGGAGTAGAGTCTCTCCTGCATGAGCAGGAGGATCTTGGGGACGGAGTTCCCCCTGTTGTCGTAGCGACACTGCATCGACACCGGAGACACCCCGAAGACGCTGGCGCTGCAGGCCGAAAAGCACGCACATTTTGTTAGAAATCCGAACCGAATCCTCATCCTCATCCTCGCCGGGGCACGCACAGGTCAGCAGGCAAGCAGTGATAATCTAGAAGAGGAGGAGGAAGCTACCTGGCGCTGGGGGCCGGGCAGGGGATCTGGAGCTCGAACTCGACGGGGAGGCCGAGGAAGCCCTAGAGGCGGTCGAAGGTGACGTGCGCGATGTGGCGGACGTTGGTGGGCCAGCCGATGTCCATCATCCCCCAACCGGCCCTCGTGGCCGCGCCCGCCGGGTCGTCGGTGTCCGCCATCTGGCACGGTAGCGCCACCGACTTGCACAGCGCGGCGAGCAGCAGCTCTAGCACCTGCCCCTGCTGCCCCTACCTCTCCTGGTGGTCCGCCTTCCTCTCACCCACGCCCCCGTACACGGTCATTGCAGGGCATCCTGGCCTTGGACTGCCCGCCGGTGAGACGAGGCGCGATGGGGCCAGGGAGGAGCGAGGGCGGGAGCGACAAAATCCCAAGGACACGGCGGGAGATGGAGGGGACACGCGGAGTGCCTTGCCGTGGTCGTCGATGGTGGGAGTGGGGGCGGCGGCGGATCGAGATCTGAGGGAGGGAGATGGGGATCGAGGGGAGGGTCGGGCGCCGTCGGGAGGAGGAGTGCGATGGGAGGTTAGGGTTTGGGCAGGTGGCTACGGGTGGTTTTTTTTGTTTCAATTTCTTTTCTTCTTCTTTTCTGTAGATAGATGGATGGATGGATGTGGGATGGAGAGATGGATGGATGGATGGACTCCATGTCATCGATCCGTGTGACAACGAATTCCACCAATGAAAATAGAGCACATATAATAGTATTTTTCCTTTTGTTTTTCTTCTAATTTTTCACATGAAAAATTCAAAAAAATGATGACATATTATACACAAGGATGCATATTGTAATGGCAAACAATGTTGCCTAAGGAAGTTTTCATTTTCTTTGGAAAAAAATCATTTTCCATTTTTCGAGTGCCCCAAATTAGTTTTTTTTGTGAATGACCTACCATATATTTGTTACAAATTTGAACCAAATCATTTTTATAAAATACTACGACATATTTAATGCACAATTGACCAAATGTTTGTGTGTGCAAAGCTTTTATCCACCTCTCATGAAAAAGACAAATTTCCGCCGATTCAGCAGGAACGGGTCAAGTTTGAATTGCAGCTGCCCTACAGTTTTTCCTTATTTTTTCCAAAAATAATTTTTAGGTACATACATATCTATCTAATCAGAGAAACACCAAAAGTTTTCCAAGATTCAACCACTACCTCCGAACGGTCATGTCCGCCGTTTTGACTGCATTTTGAAATGGGCATGAAAAATTCAAAAAAATAAAAAAATGGAAATCCTTCGCGTTGTGTCATCATATGTGATGAAGTTACCAGGAAAAGTAAAAAACTTCTAATACGGTAAATATTTAAAAAAAATGTTCTCAAAAATGAGCTATCATGTGTGAAGATTCGTGGCATTCAAGCCAAATGATCAATCTTATGGCCACATTCATGGCATAGTTTGTTCAAATGATCTCATATTGTGCACAAGGGTGCATGTTGAAATGGCAAACAATGTTCCCAAAGGGAGTTTTCATTTTCTTTGCACAAAAAATTCATTTTCCTTTTTTCGAGTGCACAAAATGAGTTTTTTTGTGAAGGACCTACCAAATATTTGTTGCAAACTTGGATAAAATCATTTTTATAAAATATTAGGCCATATTTAATGCACAATTGACAAAAAAATTAGGTGCCAAAAGCTTTCGATCCACCTCTAGTGAAAAAGAGAAAACTCTGTCAATTCAGTTGGAAGCGGGTTAAATTTGAACTAGAGGTGCCTCATAGTTTGCTCTTTATTTTTTGAAAAAATCATTTCTAGGTAAATAAGTATCTATTTAATCAGACATCCAGCAAAATTATGTCGAGATTTAACCCCTAGCTATGAATGGTCATGCCTGCCGTTTCGATCGCATTTTGAAACGGGCATAAATAATTCACAAAAAATCAAAAAAATGCAAAACTTCCGCGTTGTGTCATCATATGTGATAAAGTTAGCAGGAAAAATAATAAACTTGTAATACGGTAATTTTTTTCTTCAGAAATGAGCTATCATGTGTGAAGATTCATGGCTTTCAAGCCAAATGATCAAATCTTATGGCCACATTCATGGCATAGTTTGTTCAAATGATCTCATACTGTGCACAATGGTGCATGTTGAAATGGCAAACAATGTTCCCAAAGGAAGTTTTCATTTTCTTTGCACAAAAAAATTCATTTTCCTTTTTTCGAGTGCCCCAAATGAGTTTTTTTGTGAAGGACCTACCAAATATTTGTTGCAAACTTTGATAAAATCATTTTTATAAAATATTAGGACATATTTAATGCACAATTGATAAAATATTTGAGTGCTAAAAGCTTTTGATCCACCTCTAGTGAAAAAGACAAAACTCTGCCGATTCAGGTGGAAGTGGGTCAAGTTTGAACTGCAGCTGTCTTATAGTTTGCTCTTTATTTTTTCCAAAAATAATTTCTAGTTACATAAGTATCTATTTAATAAGAAATACATGGTTTGGTGGTGATACGTCGAAGTTTGGATAGTGGCCGAGTGCCCCAACTCCAGAGCGCGTAAACTCGCATGCCCGCCGTGTGGTCACCATGTGACCGTGGCGTTGCCATGAATTCTAGGCGGCCTAGGCATGTCTAGTGGGTTGGGCACTCCCCAGGTAGGTGCTAGGAAGAAAATGATAAAAGAAGATTGTCACGAGGAGACCGAACTATGCTCAAACATGAATTAGCAGGCAAGTGTTTGATAAGCCGTACGGGAAATTCACATGGACAATGGGCATGAGTTTTTGCTGAGGATGACCATATACTAAGAAGACTATCTTCACAAATTTTCAGCTCAAATGGAGGATCCTAGGCGGTACTTGCTTTGCAAAGTACCACACTGGATAGAAATATGAATGTTGAAGGTGGGCTCAAAATAATGAATGAATTGAACTGAAATTTGGTGGAGGATGGTTATTTGGGCATTGGAAATTTCTGTAGAAAAATGATATCATTTGGACATGCCAAAGTGGTGCTTCCTTCACAATGCTCTTCTCTAGACAGAAACTTGGGAAAATAAGTGAGAGAAACTGGATAAATGAAATGATCTCAAATTTGGTGTAGGTAAGTTACATAGGTATGGTCATGCCCTGGTAAAGTTTTAGAAATAATTAAGCAATATATAATATAGTTGCTTCACAAAACTTCTCTCTGGATAGAAACTTTGGAAATTTTCTGAGGAAGATTTACTAGGAAAATTGAGCTGAATATTATCATGTGGAAATTATTTGGGTATGGAAGAGTGCCCAAAAAGATTAAGGGTAATAGGAGGTGTCTAGATAGCACTTGCTTTGCAATGTGCCGATCTGGCCATAAAATAGAAATTGAACCTGGGCTCACATAGTTGATTTGATTGAGCTGCAATTTGGAGGAGGGTGATAATGTGGGCATATGAAGTCACTGTATAAATTTCATGCTTTTTGGATATATAAAAATGGTACTTCCTTCAGAATGCTCTGTAGTGAACAGAAAACTGGGAAAAATATTGAGGGAAAGTGGTTAAATTAAATGAGCTAAAATTTGGTGGAGGGAGGTTCTATGGGCAGGGTCATGTCCTAGTAAATTTGCAGCAATTATAAAGCAATATAAAATATAGTTGCTTCACAAACTGAAAATATTACCAGAAACAAAGATTGGATGGTGAGCTCTCATGGATTGTTAGATGGGGCTAATGTTTTTGGAGAGCTATGATATGGGCACAAAGAAGATGTGGAAAAAATTCAACTCATTAGGATATGCATAGCTAGTACTTCCTTCGATAAGCTTCTAGCTGAACAAAAACTTTAGAAATTTGCCGAGGAAGATTTACTAGGAAAATGGAGCTGAATTTTTTCACGAGGCAATGATTTGGATAGGAAAGAGTGCCCAAAATTTTTGAGGGCAATATAGATATATAAATATCGCTTCCTTCCCAAAGTGCTATTCTGAACAGAGTAGGAAAATGAATATTGTTGAATTATTTTTGAACTAGGCAAGGAAAGTTTTTGACATATTTCACGAATATATAATCCAAAGAATTTATGAGAATTTTTTGGGAATTCTGGGAATAACAGAAATATAGGTTGCTTCACAACCTAGGGCAAAAATTGACACATGGTCATGACACATAGGCAAAACTGGCGAGGTGGCGCCTAGTCATCGCAACCCACCACAATTTACAAGGTTATGACCATCTATATTGGTCGTGATCAGGTAGAAATAAGGCAGCGGACTAGTGCTGTCTGCTTTACGATCATTTCGTGTAAGGAAATTATGACCTTTCTGACCAAAATGGTCGTTCACTACTGGAATCAGGAGATTTGCCGTCTGCTAGCGGACGACAAAGCAGGAGGGGGCCCACCCACGACCCAGACCGCTAGTTGACCTAACGGCCTCCCTCTTTGCCGTCCACTAGCGGACGGCTAACCTCCTTTGCCGTCCGCTAGCAGACGGTAAAGAGGGGGTGTTAGCTAACGGCTAATGGCCCCCGGCCCACCTTTCTCTCTCTCTCTCTCTCTCCCTCCCTTCTCCCTTCGCCCGTCGCCCCGCCGCCAGCGCCCATCGCCCCCGACGCCACCGCCGCCCCTTCGGCCCCGGCCCCGCCGCCGCGCGCCCCAGCGCTCCCACCACAGCGCGCCCTCGCCATCGCCGCCGTGCGCCCGCACCCCCGCCACCGTGCATCCCCGCCGCCGTGCGCCCCCGCGCCCCTGCCGCCGCATGCCCCCGCACCCCGCCGCCACGCGCCCTCGCGACCGCCGCCATGCGCCCGCACCCCCGTCGCCTGCGCCCTCGCACCCCTGCCGCTGTGCGCCCCCATTGCCGCGTCGCCGCGTCGCCCCCGCCACCGCGTCGTCCCTGCCGCCACGCGCCCCCGCCGCCACGCGCCCCCGCCGCCGCGTCGCCCCCGCAGCCATGCGCCCCCGCCGACGCCTAGTTTGCGGCTAATGCAACAATCCTTTGGTATTAAACTTGTAGGCTAATGCAGAGTCTATGGACTCCGAATTGAGACAAGTCGCTAATGGTTTTGACTTTAAGGTCCGTTCATTTGACAAATACGACATCGATGGGTATTGCTTTCGTACTTTTGGCAAAGAGCTATCTACGGCCGACCGAAAGACTACAAATTGTTGTGTCTCCGATGTCGGCGAAGGAGGGGTCGAGTATTATGGAAGAGTTGAAGCAATTTATGAACTTACATTCTTTGGTGAAAACCCACCAAATGTCGTAGTCTTCAAATATTATTGGTTCCAGCCGAAGGAGACTAGAAGGACTCATGAACATAGAGGGCTAGTCGAAATCAAACAAAGCACCCATTTGGATGTTCCCGATGTCTATACTACGACTCAACAGGCGACCCAAGTTTTCTATCTACCATGGGCCTGCCAAACGAATCAAATTTGAAAGGTTGGGATGTCGTTTATGATGTGCCGCCACATTTTAGACCACCTCCCCTCAATGAAGATGATTATGAACCTCACATTAACCCAGACACATATGAAGGAGAATTCTTCCAAGAAACACATGTTTCCAAAAAACGCTTCAAGAACCGCTCTACTTCACCCCAGAACATTGAGGTCGACGGCGACAGTGAACCCGACTTCACCCCTGAGCAGGAACAAGAAGAGACGGGAGAAGAAGAGGTTATTGCTGTGGATGACCTGACAATGCTTGACCGATTACATAGAGGCCTTCCACATGTTGATGCATTTATTGATGATGCTGATGAGCACGTCATTACTGATAGTGATGATGATTTTGCATTTATTGATCCCAGAGCATATATAGACGATGAAGATTAATATTAGTAATGTGAGGTATTCAATTATTATTATGTACATATATATTATTAATTAGTTCATGTTATTAGGTATTCAATTTTTTTATGTTGAACTAATTTCGTTCACTCTGTCATTGCAGGTGTCGACAAATGGTGGGCGGGGGTCGAGAGCGCTATGAGCCTCCTTCCTCGGCGCGTGCTAGGAGGGGTTCTATTATTCCACCCTAGCAACTCCGGAGAGCGCTGGTACACATCTCAGACCCTGGTCCACGAGCCTCGGGTCCATGAGCCTCGGGTCACCAAGCCTTTGTCCCAGGAGACTCGGGTCCCAGAGTCTTCGTCCCAGGAGACTCGGGTCCTAGAGTCTTTGTCCCACGTGACTCCGGAGGCTAGTGACCATGATGATGGTGGCGAGGACAATTACTTGTCTGAGGACACCTATAGCGAGAGCGAGCTGGTTGAGCAGGGCAAGAAGGTCTACCAGCGTGGTTGTACAAAGCCGCCTTCCGTGCCGACGACCCGCGAGTAGAGGTGGTTGATTGTGCCTAATGCGCAGAAGTAAGTGCATTTACTCTTTTTAACCTTTTGCCTTCATGTTTCTTCAAATTAATATCTAATGTGTTGGCCTTGTCCTACTACAGGGGTTGGAAATACGAGCGTGGTGGTGTCCGCAGGCCCAACCAGGTCCTTGGTGTGCTTCTCCGGCACCACTTCCCGGGGAAGGTCCAGTTGCCCGATGAGGGTGAGTCTCCATAGGTAGCACTGACATAGGAGCTGTATAAGGCTGCCCCGGCCACGCCGGAGGAGATGGTCGACGGTGTCTTATGCGAGACGGTGGCTGACATTGTGATCCGTCGCTTTTGGGTAATTTCTCCTTTACAGAATTAAAAATCAACAACACCTAGTGAATGTACTAATCAGTGTCTAATGTGTTGTCTTGTTTGATTGTAGACCTTCTATAGGTGTCTTGAGGAAGACGAGGCGAGAGCGGCTGTTGTTCTCGAAGCCAAGTGCAAGCGCCTACTTGAGAACTTACGACACGAGGCTCGGGTGCAGGCTATTTGAGACTACTACGCCACGAGTAACATTAAGAGGGCCAAGAAGAAGTGCTGCGAAAATTATCTGAGTAAGGAGAAGTTTATGAAGGTAATTATCTATTCTTCAGGCCTTGTACTTCGTTTCTTTGATTTGATTCGTAGGCGTAGCGCTGAAATTTCTCTTGTCTAACTTAGGTGCCCCGAGATGGTGTGCGGATAGGATGGACTGTTGGGAGGCATTGGTGGATGAGTGGTGCTCTCCCGAATGGCTAGCCGAACACAACAAGGCCAAGGAGAAGCGTGCCCAAATGAGAGGTGTGCCACACCATCAAGGGAGCTCCAACCTATTTGAGTACGGGGATAACTAGGTATGTGGTTTGCTTCATGATTCATGCAATTTCATTCTTCATGCTAGCTTGAGCCCTTAACTAATATTTTGTTCACCTCTTTTAGGCGCAAGAAAACAAGAAGGAGGTGCCACCTCTGTTCGACCTCTATGCAATGGCCCATACTGCCTCGTACAAGAAGGCCAAGGCATTCTCTGAGGATGACCTCGATCATCCAGAGAGCTTCAGCAACATCTCCTCCCACAACAAGCTCATGAGGTATAGAGATGAGGGGAAGGCGAGGAAAGGGGAGGACTTCAACCCGAGCCAGAGTCCTTTTGATCCAGAGCTCGTGATGATATCTGGTGGTGGGAGGCCCCATGGCTCGATAGCCATTGGGGATGGACTGATACGTTGTCCTAGAACTCTCCTAGAGATCAAGAAGCGCCAGACGAGCTCTGATCCTGAGATAAGGCCTCGTCCACGGCCAATGGAGCTTGCCATTGAGGCTAGGGCCTAGGAGCTTCTGGCGGAGGCAAATAGGCAGGTGGTGTAGAGGGAGAGGGAGATGGAGGAGAGGACGACTAGGCTGTTGGAGGAGGAGAGGAACCGAAACGATGCATCTCACCGGGCCCTATATGAGCTCCTCGTGGTAAGTTTCTCCTGCATATTAGCCAAATCATGCACGTAATGTTCTTTTCATCACTAACTAATATGAATGACTCGTGAAAACAAAATTTGCAGACCGTGTGCCAGAACAATGTCAGACCCCTCCGTCGATGCCCCATATTGCTATAGCACCCACGGCGAGTTTCATTTAAATGGCCATTAGTGACTAGTATTCACATTTGAGTTGCATCATGCTAAGGAGACATTGCAACTGATCTTTGGTGTAGCGTGCCTCCCGACAAGCACCGACCGATCCATCTGCATCTGCCGCAACCCCGACCGGTCCTTCTACGTCTCACGCTGTCCCAAACCCTACCGGTTCTTCACCTCCATGTTGATGGTAAGTTTTCCCAAGTGTTTTCATTAACAAATGCATACTTAGCTTAATAAATGAACTACTTAGCTCCAAAATGACCTATACTTAGCTTATTTTCATAAAAAATGACTTGATATGCTTAGTTAGCTAGAAAATGGTATATTCTACCTAGGATAGCTATAAAATGACCTATACTTAGCATTTTTTCCTCCAAAATGACTTGATATACTTAGTTAGCTAGAAAATGGCATTAGTAGCTAGTATAGCTCAATAATGATCTATAGCTAGTTCATTTATGACATAATTAGCTCACTTAGGTAGAAAATGGCATAACTACCTAGGATAGCTCAATAATGATCTATAATTAGCTTAGCTAGTTCATTTATGACATAATATGCTCACTTAGGTAAAAAATGGCATCATAACCTTGGTTTACCTCCAAAATGACCTATACATAGCTTATTTTCCTCAAAAATACATAATAACCTTACTTACCTCCAAAATGATATATTCTACCTAGGATAGCTATAAAATGACCTATACTTAGCTTATTTTCATAAAAAATGACTTGATATGCTTAGTTAGCTAGCAAATGGTATATTCACCTAGGATAGCTATAAAATGACCTATACTTAGCATTTTTCCCTCCAAAATGACTTGATATGCTTAGTTAGCTCGAAAATGGCATTAGTAGCTAGTATAGGTCAATAATGATCTGTAGCTAGTTCATTTATGATATAATTAGATCACTTAGGTACAAAATGGCATAACTACCTAGGATAGCTCAATATTGATCTATAATTAGCTTAGCTAGTTCATTTATGACATAATATGCTCACTTAGGTAAAAAATGGCATAATAACCTTGATTTACCTCCAAAATGACCTATACTTAGCTTATTTTCCTCAAAAATACATAATAACCTTACTTACCTCCAAAATGATATATTCTACCTAGGACAACTATAAAATGACCAATACTTAGCTTATTTTCATCAAAAATGACTTGATATGCTTAGTTATCTAGAAAATGGTATATTCACCTAGGATAGCTATAAAATGACCTATAATTAGCATTTTTTCCTCCAAAATGACTTGATATGCTTAGTTAGCTAGAAAATGGCATTAGTAGCTAGTATAGCTCAATAATGATCTATAGCTAGTTAATTTATGACATAATTAGCTCACTTAGGTACAAAATGGTATAACTACCTAGGATAGCTCAATATTGATCTATAATTAGCTTAGCTAGTTCATTTATGATATAATATGCTCACTTAGGTAAAAAATGGCATAATAACCTTGGTTTACCTCCAAAATGGCCTATACTTAGCTTGTTTTCCTCAAAAATACATAATAACCTTACTTACCTCCAAAATGATATATTCTACCTAGGATAGCTATAAAATGACCTATACTTAGCTAATTTTCATCAAAAATGACTTGATATGCTTAGTTAGCTAGCAAATGGTATATTCACCTAGGATAGCTATAAAATGAACTATACTTCGCATTTTTTCCTCCAAAATGACTTGATATGCTTAGTTAGCTAGAAAATGTCATTAGTAGCTAGTATAGCTCAATAATGATCTATAGCTAGTTCATTTATGATATAATTAGCTCACTTAGGTACAAAATGGCATAACTACGTAGGATAGCTCAATATTAATCTATAATTAGTTTAGCTAGTTCATTTATGACATAATATGCTCACTTAGGTAAAAAATGTCATAATAACCTTGATTTACCTCCAAAATGACCTATACTTAGCTTATTTTCCTCAAAAATACAAAATAACCTTACTTACCTCCAAAATGATATATTCTACCTAGGATAGCTATAAAATGACCTATACTTAGCTTATTTTCATCAAAAATGACTTGATATGCTTAGTTATCTAGAAAATGGTATATTCACCTAGGATAGCTATAAAATGACCTATACTTAGCATTTTGTCCTCCAAAATGACTTGATATGCTTAGTTAGCTAGAAAATGGCATTAGTAGCTAGTATAGCTCAATAATGATCTATAGCTAGTTCATTTATGACATAATTAGCTCACTTAGGTACAAAGTGGCATAACTACCTAGTATAGCTCAATATTAATCTATAATTAGCTTAGCTAGTTCATTTATGACATAATATGCTCACTTAGGTAAAAATGGCATAATAACCTTGGTTTACCTCCAAAATGACCTATACTTAGCTTATTTTCCTCAAAAATACATAATAACCTTACTTACCTCCAAAATGATATATTCTACCTAGGATAGCTATAAAATGACCTGTACTTAGCATTTTTTCCTCCAAAATTACTTGATATGATTAGTTAGCTACCAAATGGCATTACCACCTTGGAGAAGAGGAGAGGAGAGGAGAGGAGAAAAAGAAATAGAAGATACATTCTTCTTCTTCTTTTTTTCTTCATTTTCTTCTTCTTCTTCTAGCTAGTCTTCTTCTTCTTCTAACTATATCTTTCCTACTTTGCAGATTTGCTATAGATGAGGAAGAGTGCATTGATGGACTGTACTCTTCTACTTCTGCTACCTTTATGTTTATGGAAAACTTGTTTCGGATACATATGTATGGATATGTTTTTGGAAACCATATTGTGTGTTGTTGGAAACTTGTATATATGTTGAACTTATATGTTGGAACTTAATTATTGGTATATATATGCTTGTTTCAACTTATTTGGTATGCTTGTTGGAACTTGTTGAATGATATGTATGTTCTGGATATGTATATGTTGGATATATATGAATATTCTGTCAAATTGAATGATTTTAAGAAAAAAAACAAGGGCTATATAGCCACTTTGCCGTCTGCCAGCAGACGGCAAAGAGCTTTGCCGTCTGCCAGCAGACGGCAAAGTGGCCACGTGGCAGCTACCTGTGCAAACTGGGGCTGGCCTAGGTGGGTTCTTTGCCGTCTGCTGGCAGACAACAAAGAATTAAGATTCTTTGCCGTCCGCCAGCGGATGGCAAAGAACCCACCTAGGCCAGCCCCAGCTATCAAAAAAAAGGTGCTTTGCCATCCGCTGGCAGACGACAAAGACCTCAGGTTCTTTGCCGTATGCCCACGGACGGCAAAGAACCTAAGGTCTTCGCCGTCTGCCAGCGGACAGCAAAGCATGCCGTTAAGCCCCCTAACAGAGCTAAGTGCCCACGTGTGTCGTCCAGGCTCTTTGCCGTCCGCTGGCAGACGACAAAGAACCTAAGGTCTTTGCCGTCTGCCAGCGGACGGCAAAGCGGCCTTTACCGTGGATTATTCAGCCGGAAGGTTTGCCGTCCGCTAGCGGACGTCAAAGCCTTTGTCGTCCGTGTTTCATGCCTTTGCCGTCCGAGATGGCGGACGGCAAAGTACCTGTTTCCTGTAGTGGTTATAGTTGAGGGTTTGGAGACCTGTGAACAGCTTACGACCAATTGGTCTCAAATGGTCGTAGATTTACGACCATTTCTTCCAGGGTCACTCAGAGAAGGTCACAAATTGACATATTTCTTGTAGTGAAACTTAGGGAAACACACATATGATATTTTGCACTTCCAACCAAAAAAGAAAGAAAGATACTTTCAGTTGCAAAACAAAAGAAATATGGATCGTATACAACACACATGTTTTAAGTAGAAGAGAACTACTAGAGGATTGCAACCACAAGCCCACAACACAAGATAGAGCAGGGGAAAGAATGACAACACTACCAGGATAAACTCCTATGCCGACGGCTTAGGCCGTCGGCATAGCCCTGATTCCCGTCGGTATAGACCTATGCCGACGGCCCCCGTCGGCATAGCGCCGTCGTCAACATATACGTCGGCGTACCCAAGGTCACCGTCGGCATAGAAAAGCCGTCGGCATAGATGATATGCCGACGGTGTTCGTACAACGATGCCGACGGCTCAGGACGTCGGCATAGCTCCATGCCAAACGGCGTCCGGCAGCGCTGCTGTCAAGAGCGTCCAGCTAGGGACGGCCACGTGTCATACTATAGCCTGCCATGTGGCGGTCGGTGGTGGTCCCTGGGGCGTACCTATGCCGACGGCTTAGACCGTCGGCATAGGGTCCAAAACTACCCCGACGCCATGGCCGTCGGCATAGCCTGCCACGTGACGGTCGCTGGTAGTCCCTGGGGCGTACCTAGTCCGACGGCTTAGGCCGTCGACATAGGTTATAGAACTACGCCGATGGCATGGCCGTCGGCATAGCCTGCTACGCGGCGGCCACTGGTAACTCGAACGCCCTCTATGCCGACGGCTTAGCCATCGACGTTGTTTTGTGGCTATTTTTTCTCTTTCCTGTCTCATACAAATTCATTTCAATTCAAAATAGCAGGGTATATACAATGAAATATACATTCACATCAGCACCGTTAAGAGCATCATAAATATATATGTTCTCACAACAAAGACCACCATCACATCCTCACAACCAACATCACCACCATCACATCCTCAGAACCAACAACATACGCATATCAGAAACATAAGCAGCGTAAAAGGGCAGAAGTCATCTAAAGAGCACAAGTGATCTAAAGAGCGCCAATACGTCCACCTCCAAGGTCGTTAACGCCAAGTCCGCCAAAGCCCAGGTCTTCACTGCTAGCGGCAGCGCTACCGTCTCGATGGATTGGAGTGATCGGGCTCCGTGACTCGGGAGTGAAGTGAACACTGGCACCACCACCAACAGATGATCGACTTGTTCCTTGGATGTTTGAAAAGACATGTTGAGTGAATGTTATTGTGTTGAATAAACAGTAAGCGATGTTTGAATAGTTTGGGGATGTACTAACCACCGTTGTCCCCGGTTATTGTGCTAGAAATTCCTCAAAGGTAAGCAATACTAGTTGTCGTCCTGCAACTGGTGGTGCTGGTTCCATTTCAGGAATCGTGTCGTTCCTAATGCTATCAAACACGAGTTGCGTGTTAATTGACAAAGCAAACACGAATGGCAGAAGAAATGAAAGTGTCAATATGGAAATCAAATGAAAGGGGCTAAACTAACCGTCATCATGTGAGTGTTGTGGTCCTGGACGACTGCAACTCTCGCGCTGCACGCCATGGTCTCTAGGCGTGTGTACTCCATGTAGGCCTACAATATGACGTGATGGAACTCATTAAATATCTCAATGCGGAAAATAAAGTGAGCAATGAAGATAAGAGGGAAAAACACTTATAGAGTGCTTCTCGGCTAGGAGGGACTGTGACTGTGTGGTGGTCATGGGCGTGTGCTGTCTCAAGCTCAGGTCGGTAGCTCGGAGCTGTGTGTAGGAGATAGAAGGAGTGACCACAGCATCCCGAATCGACTGCCGACCATGAGCCTTTGGCCCCATGCCAACCACCACCCTGCCGTCCAAAGGCGCCTTGATGGGGTCAGGTGTGTCAGGATGTAGATTCAGATACGCCGTAGAGTAGTTCTTCTTCTTCTCCATGGTGTTGCCGTAGTACTTGTCCTCGCCAAGCTTGGGCCTCCTCCGAGTATGGGCAATCTCCCACGCCTCCATGTGTGAGAGCAGCCGCTTGAGCTTCTCCTCATGCACCAACAAACATATGTTAGTCATACATAAAAAAGTGACGGTAAATAGAAGAAGAAGATTGTTTAATGAGGTTAGTCATACCTGAAGTGCCTTGTGGATAAAATGGTTCCGGTTTCCCTGAGCATGTACTCCCTCCTTCCCTTGGTTAGCCTTGTTTTTGCTGCTCGTAGCCGCCCAGGCTTCATCCTGACCACACCACAGGTCCACCAATGCCTCCCAGGACTCGTCTTTTTCATAACACAATTTGGACACACCTACATAATGGAAGCATAATGGCATGTATAACACGAAACGATGAAATTTACCACAAACTTCGGAATGAAAAATCGTTAATACTTACCGCCAAGTACTCGTCCCTCTCCAAGGTAATTTCCCCCATCTTCGCTTCTTCCTTGATCATCTTCACACCAAGATAGTCGTGATAGTATTGCGTGATGGCCACCAGGCGCACCTCGTACCGCATCTGGCAGGCCTTCTTCTTCACTTGGCGCAACACGATATCGTCGGCAGTGGCCTTGTGCTCCGAAAGAACTCGATAGTATTTCTACAATCATTCATGAAACCAGAATGGAAGAAGCCATGAGTTAAATCATTCCTGAAACCAGAATGGACGTGTGCTTGTGAAGAGAACTCACCCAAAAATTAGTGATCACGGACTTAGCATGGGTCACATGCTCCGCGTGGGGGCCCGCTTCCCAGTGCTCCCAGGTCTTGGCCAAAACCCAATGGTCCGGGTGCCTGACTTGATCTGGACAGTACAGCCCCGACCAGTATTCCTTCAGCAAGATGGTGATGATGCCGTTGGGAACACGGGCCCCTTTAGGATGTACCCAGTTACTGCAAAAGATTTAAAGAATGAAAATATTAACATGTGACAAGCAAAAGAATTAAATTATTATTGAAAGTGGAACTTACTCTATCCCCTTGGGCTCAATGAGCCACTTCTGCTCCTCGGTAGTAGGAATATGCTTTGGGAGCTTTGCGTTACCACGCAACCATCCCTTATTGTTGCCATCCCCGCCATCACCATCATCCCCACCACCACCATCGTCCCCGCCACCACCATCATCCCCGCCTGCCTCCTCCTCCTCCTCCTACTCACCCCCTCCTCGCGAACCACCTCCTCCTCCTTGTCCTCGTCCTCCTCCTCGGCATAGGGTACCTCACTAGAGGAGGGCCTCGAAGACAACACCCCTAAGTCGGTGAGGGTGCGCTCTTTCTGGCCGCGACCCCCTCTAGTGGCTCTCCCACCCACTCGCCCTCCATGGGCTCTCCTCCCGCCCCCTCCTCCTCTAGGGGCACCTCTCCCTTGCTCTTCCTGTGAGGAGTCATCCTCAAGTAGTCGGGGGGGGGGGGGGGTAACAGTATGCGATCGACCACTCCAACTAGCAATGCCGACGACCTTGCGTATGAAACCCGCGCCGTCGACCTTCCCCTTGCCCATGTTCCACGAACCTACATTGAAAATAGAATAAACAATTAGTACATTAATAATGAAGGAAAAAGCATAATGATGAGGACTAATAAACACATTAAAAAATTAGCATAAAAAGGCATATTCCTAAACCATAGGAAAAAAAGACATGAAAAATACATCTGCTAGAACCCATACGAATCATCGCTGTTGTAACCAATTTCTTGCTCGATCTCATCATCATTATCAATCATATCATCTTTGTTGTCTAACGGAGGTGGAGGCTCTTCCTCGTCATCAGCGTCTTCGTTTAACTTTTCTAGCATAAGTATGTCATTTTCATTAACAATGGTCTCACCATCATTCCATGCGTTGTCATCGTTTGGATCCACATCATCATCACTCAATGGTCTAGCGTCATCGTTTCTGACCACATCATCATCGGGTTGCTCTTGATAGAACACTCCCTCGTATGTCATAGGGTTAATGTTGTAGTAATCATCTCCGTTCGCGTCTGGTAGCTTACATGTGGTAACACCTTGAACACAACTTCCCAACCCTGTAGGTACTCTTTCTGGCATGGGTAAGGCAAATAATAAACTTGTGTAGCTTGGGTAGCCGCAATGAAGAGATCAACTCTAGCATATGATTGATGGTTTAACTTCAACCAAACCAATGGAAGGCGTATGTCTCTACCCCTCCTGCGGATCGAACCATCGACATTTGAACACAGGTAGACTTAGGGTTTCGCGCCCTTTGCGGAATGTAATCTCGCATATATTTTGTACCCTTCTGTAGTAGTCTACTGAATTTTGACCGGGGGTGTACACTCTCGTATTTATAGTTTTGGAATCAGGCCAGCTGTTCTGGTGCTCCTCTGTATGGAAGCGATACCCATTCACATCATACTTTTTACATGTCATGACGGCAGGCTCAAAACCCATGGAAACCCATCTCAATTCATCATCCATAGATATGTTCAGATCTTTTCCCTACAAGTATAATTGAAATTGCTGGGTGCATTAGTTCGGTTAACTAATAAATGTTGAACTACGTATTTAATAGGGGAATGTGGAAAATTACTTTCTTCATGAACCAAGCAACAATTTTTTTAGTTCTAGGGTTTCCATGACGGAGAAGGGTAAGTGCCTCCGCCTCAGTAGGAGGATTCATTCCCGTCCATTCCTCTTGAACGAAATCACTAAAAGAAGCGAAGCGGTGTTAGACCGGGACTAAGTGAACATAGAACATGATGATGTGCAAGACATAAAGGAATGGTGTAGTGGTATTACCTCATCCACACTTTCTCGACTTCCTTGATGTTGTGCAAGACATAGAACATAAGGTCCTCCCACTCTTGTCGTGGCATGTTATAAGATTTTGAGGCCCCAGACCTGCCACCTTGCCCATTGAATAGATGGAGCTTGGGTTGATACTTGGGCTCTTCTATATTGTATCGAGGCACCTTATTATGCAGATGGGGAACGTGGTCTGGATAGTACGATGTACTGAGGTTTGACACCTCCTCTAGGATAACTGTGTCAGCTATGGAAGCTTCAATCTTAGCTTTGTTTCCACATTTCTGTCGGAGATGCTTGTTCTGTCTCTTAGGGCCGTACTGCCAACGATTCTGCATAGCCCCCCAACAATACCTCTTTCACGAGGTGCAAAATGAGATGTGTCATCGGAGTAAAGAAGCCTGGTGGAAAGATCTTCTCTACCTTGACTATCAACTCCGGTGCCTTCTTATGCAATTGTTCAATCACATCTTTACTTACTTCTTTAGCACAGAGCATGCGGAAGAAATGGCTTAGTTCGACAAGCACTCGCCAGACATGCTCGGGGACATAGCCTCGAACCATCACCGGCATTATCTGCTCAATCCACACATGGTAGTCATGACTCTTACGCCCGGTCACTTTGCCCGTTGAAAGATTGACTCCCTTACTTATATTCGATGCATAACCATCGGTGAACTTCAAAATGAGTTTCATCCAGATAAGTACTTCCTTCTTTTCTGGCGGTTTAAGGACAAAGTCAGCATCTGGCTTGAACCAGTGTCTTCGGCCTCCTATGGGAGGCTTCATGTTTAGACGTGGTCTATCACAAATTCTCTGTTGATCGTCTCTAGCTTTAAGGTTATCCTTCGTCTTATCAGGAATGTTGAGGATCATGCAGAAAAGGGACTATGCAACATTCTTTTCGGTGTGCATCACATCGATGTTGTAAGGAAGTTTGAGGTCCTTGAAATTGGGAAGCTTCAAGAAGGGGGTAATGTGAGTCCAGTTGTGCGTCTCACCATATCCCTCGAAGTGTTTGCCTTTGCCTTTGCCTTTGCCTTTGACTTTAGGCTTGAGAGCTTTTAGCTGAGCAAGAACATCTGCCCCGAAAATGTTGGAATCTCGGTTACTTCATGGACAACCCGGCCTTTCGTGAAGTTCTTCTTGTCTTTCCTGTCTGGATGGTCTGGAGGGAGGAACTGTCGATGCAGGTCAAAGATTGAATACTTGCCACCCTTCTCCAGTCAAATCAAACGCAGAGCCTGCATGCACACTGGGCATGTCATCTTCCTACTTGTACACCATCCGAAAAATAGAGCATAGCCGAGAAAGTCATGCATGCAATACATCAACCAAACTTTCATCAAGATTTTTTTTTTCAGATGTCGGTCATATGTCAACCTTGGGAAGTACCAAGAATGGTGCAAATCATCCACTAGCGGCTGCATAAACACTGCCAAATTCTTCCCCGAGTATTCAGGGCCTGGAATGATCAGCGACAAGAACATGGTGTTGCGTTGCATTAGGACACCCGGAGGGAGATTGAGCGGAATAACAAACACGGGCCAACAGCTGTATGGATTGGTCGACATACCATATGGATTAACCCCATCACCTGTTATTGCAAGTCTGACATTCCCAGCCTCGACTGCTTCCTCGGGGTATTCTTCATCGAACGACTTCCATGCTTTGCCTTCCGATGGATGTACGATTTTATTTGGATGATACCTTTTTACCTTCCTTGTGCCACTTCATCATTTTGGCAGACTCCTCCATGATGAAAAGGCGCTGCAGTCTTTGTATGAAATCGAGATACCGAAGAACCTTAGTGGGGATAGTTAGCTGCCTTTTCTCACCATCCTCATCGACCACCTCAAGGTACCGAGACGAACCACACTCCCTACAGTACTTGTCATACGCATACTCGTGCCTAAACAAAAGGCAATTCTTCGGACAAACATGTATTTTCTTATAATCCATAGAGAGTGCCTTCATGATTTTCTTTGTAGCGTACATGCTTTTCGGAAGTTCATGACCCTCGGGGAGGCTGCTAGCCCATACTCCCAGGAATGCTTCGAAGCATTTCTGGCTATAGCCGTACTTTGCCTTGACTGCAATAAGTTGCGAGATGGCATCCAGCTAAGATATTTTGGCACCCTCATAAAGAGGTTTCTTCGATGAGGCCAAGACCTCCAAGAAGGCCTTTGCGATTGCTGCTGGCTCCTCCAGTTCATTCTCTGAAGGTGTTGCATTTGCTGTTTCTACAGCAATGACATCATCTAGCATGTCCCTGACCCCGTCGTCTTCATAACCATCGATGCATTGTCGCATCACCTCCTCTCTGTCATGGTCATGCTCAGGTAAGTTTATCAGTGGCATGTTAAAGTTTGGCATATATCCGTGCATGTGAAGGTGGTCAGTCATGTCCTTCTGATTTTTACGGTGACGTCTGCCACATCTCGCACATGGGCATGGTGGGATAATTCTCATTGGAATACGGAATATATCCTTCAAATACACATTGGTATTCACGATCCACTCTGATGTTACTCGATTCCGATGGATAAAACCACTGTACATCCACTGATTATCTGCCATCCTCTACTTTATTGGGACCACACAACAAAATTAAGGATTCATTTGAAATAATCAAATCAAAATTTTATTTTCTTCTTCGTTGAATCCACCTACATATGTAATAGGTAAAGAGGGTCCTAATCCCACTCGAGGATGTGTAGATTGAGTATGTTCTCCATGCTCTACCCTGTTCTGAGACAAAATTTCGGCTTCCCCTCCCCGTTGTTCTCTAGATACACGTCTTGGCAAAAAGCCGAGAGAATGTGCATCTGGAGAACAACGGGGAGGCGACGTCGAAATATTATCTCGGAACGGGTTAGACCATGGAAAACGTACCCAATCTACACATCCTCGGGCTGTCCCTGGAAAACGCTGGACAATCCGAAACAGTTGCGGTGATAAATATGCAATTGAATGCATATTTATCTATGCAACCATTTCAGACGGGAGACGCCTAGGTTACGCAACTTGACGTGAAAAGAAAATCTAGTGACATGATTAAAAAAGCCTATAAGGTGAAGGTGGATTCGTAGTTCACCCTCGGCTGTAGAGGAAGTAGTCAAACAATGGAGGGACGATCGGGGACCAACAGCTCCGACATCGACGATCACTCCACGGAGATGCAACACGACAAATCCTCTAAATTTCATCGAGCGAAAAAGTTTAGGTCATCACATCACATACAGCATTGACACTTACGTTTTTAAACAAAATCATCATGATCAAATAACCACTCATCATATCCAAATAAACACAAAATATCTATCTACCACATTGAGTACTTCTACATAAAACTACACAAAACATACATCTAATTTATCTACACCATTTCATCCATCCATCTATCTATCTAGAACATTGTCCACCTATCTGTTGGAAATATGCCCTAGAGGCAATAATAAAGTGGTTATTCTTATATTTCCCTATTCATGATAATTTCCTATTGTTCATGCTATAATTGTATTAACTGGAAACCACAATACACGTGTGAATACATAGACCACAACATGTCCCTAGTGAGCCTCTAGTTGGCTAGCTCGTTGATCAATAGATGGTCACATTTTCATGACCATGGACATTGGATGTCATTGATAACGGGATCACATCATTAGGAGAATGATGTGATGGACAAGACCCAATCCTAAGCATAGCACAAGATCGTGTAGTTTCTCTGCTAAAGCTTTTCTAATCTCAAGTATCATTTCCTTAGACCATGAGATTGTGCAACTTCCGGGTACCGTAGGAATGCTTTGGGTGTGCCAAACGTCACAACTTAACTGGGTGGCTATAAAGGTGCACTACGGGGATCCCCGAAAGTATCTGTTGGGTTGGCACGAATCAAGACTGGGAATTGTCACTCCGTGTGATGGAGAGGTATCTTGGGGCCCAGTCGGTAATACATCATCACAATGAGCTCAATGTGACTAAGGAGTTAGTCATGGGATGATGTGTTATGTAACGAGTAAAGAGACTTGCCGACAACGATATTGAATAAGGTTTAGGGATATCAACGATCGAATCTCGGGCAAGTAACATACCGATTGACAAGGGAATTGTACACGGGATTGTTTGAATCCCCGACATCGTGGTTCATCCGATGAGATCATCGTGGAGCATGCGGGAGCCAACATGGGTATCCATATCCTGGTGTTGGTTATTGACCGGAGAGGTGTCTCGGTCAGTTCTACGTGTCTCCCGAACCCGTAGGGTCTACACACTTAAGGTTCAATGACGATAGGGTTACAGGGAAATAGTGTACGTGGTTACCGAAGGTTGTTCGGAGTCCCGGATGAGATCCCGGATGTCACGAGGAGTTACGGAATGGTCCGGAGACAAAGATTGATATATAGGAAGTGAGGTTTTGGTTACCGAAAATGTTTCGGGCGTCACTGGTAACGTACCAGGACCATCGGAAGGGTTCTGAGGGTCCACCAGGAGCCACGGGCCCCGGATGGCTGCATGGGCCAAATGTGGAGGGAACCAGCTCCTAGGTGGGCTAGTGCGCCCCTCCCACCTGGCTCAAGGCGCAGCAAAGGAGAGAGGGGGGCAAACACTAGCCTAGATGGGCCCTAGGTCCACCCTAGGGCGGCTAGGGCAGCCGCACCCCTCTCCCCTCCCTCTTGGCCGCCGGCCAGATTCCATCTAGGGGTTGCCGCACCACCTAGGGTGGGAACCCTAGGGGTGGGCACCCTCCTCCCTCTCCTCCTATATATAGTGGAGCCCTTGGGGATGTTTTAGACACGACTCTCTCTCCCTCTCGGCGCAGCCCTACTCCTACTCCCCATTCTCCGTAGTGCTTGGTGAAGCCTTGCCAGAGACCACTCAGCTCCATCATCACCACGCCGTCATGCTGCCGAAGCTCTCCCTCAACCTCTCCTTTCTCCTTGCTGGATCAAGGCGTAGGAGACGTCACCGGGTTGCACGTGTGTTGAATGCGGAGGCGTCGTTGTTAGTCGTTAAGATCGGAGTCCACCGCGATCTGAATCACTACGAGTACGACTCCACCAACTGCGTTCTTGTAATGCTTCCACTTAGCGATCTTCAAGGGTATGAAGATGCACTCTCCCCTTACTCGTTGCTGGTTTCTCCATACATAGATCTTGGTGAACACGTAGGAATTTTTTTGATTTAGTACTACGTCTCTCAACAGTGGTATCAGAGCTAGGTCTATGCGTAGAATCTATGCACGAGTAGAACACAAAGTTGTTGTGGGCGTCGATCTTGCTAATTTTCTTACCACTACTAGTCTTATCTTGATTCGGCGATATTCTGGGATGAAGCGGCCCGGACCAACTTTACACGTACGCTTACGTGAGACCGGTTCCACCGCCTGACAAGCACTTGTTGCATAAGGCGGCTAGTGGGTGTCTGTCTCTCCCACCTTAGTCGGATTGGATTCGATGAAAAGGGTCCTTATGAAGGCTAAATAGCAATTGGCATATCACGTTGTGGTTTTGGCGTAGGTAAGAAACGTTCTTGCTAGAAACCTATAGCAGCCATGTAAAACTTGCACCTACAAATTAGAGGACGTCTAACTTGTTTTTGCAGCATATGCCTTGTGATGTGATATGCCAAAGGATGTGATGTGATGCACTGTGATGTATGAGATTGATTATGTTCTTGTAATAGGATTCACGACTTGAATGTCGATGAGTATGACAACAGATAGGAGCCATAGGAGTTGTCTTATTTTATTGTATGACCTGCGTGTCAATAATAAATGCCATGTAATTACTTTACTTTATTTCTAAACATTAGCCATAGTACTAGAAGTAATAGTTGGCGAGACAACTTCATGAAGACACGATGATGGAGATCATGATGATGGAGATCATGGTGTCGTGCCGGTGACAGTGATGATCATGGTGCTCCGAAGATGGAGATCAAAGGAGCAAGATGATATTGGCCATATCATGTCACTATATTGATTGCATGTGATGTTTATCATGTTTACATCTTATTTGCTTAGAACGACGGTAGTAAATAAGATGATCTCTCAATAAAATTTCAAGAAAGGTGTTCACCCTAACTGTGCATTGGTGCTAAGGATCGTTATTCCAAAGCACCATGTGATGATCGGGTGTGATAGGTTCTAACGTTCGCATACAATGGGTGTAAGCCAGATATGCACATGCGAAACACTTAGGTTGACTTGATGAGCCTAGCATGTATAGACATGGCCTCGGAACACAAAAGATCGAAAGGTCGAACATGAGTTGTATAGTAGATGTGATCAACATGGAGATGTTCACCATGGATGACTAGTCCGTCTCACGTGATGATCAGACACGGGCTAGTTGACATGGATCATGTATCACTTGGATGACTAGAGAGATGTCTATCTAAATGGGAGTTCATTAAATAATTTGATTATGTGAACTTAATTATCATGAACTTAGTCTAAAATTGTCTTTACAATCTATATTGTAGATCCAATGGCCAACGCTAATGTCATCCTCAACTTCAACGCGTTCCTAGAGAAAACCAAGCTGAAAGATGATGGAAGCAACTATGCGGACTGGGTCCATATCTTGAGGATTATCCTCATAGCTTCCAAGAGATTGTATGTCCTTGATGCACCGCTAGGTGACCCACCCATTTTCCCAAAGGACCAAGACATTACGAACGCTTGGCAGTCATGCTGTGATGATTACTCCGTGGTTTAGTGCGGCATGCTTTACAGTTTAGAACCGGGCTCCAAAAGCATTTTGAGCAACATAGAGCATATGAGATGTTCCAAGTGCTGAAATTGGTTTTCCAAGCTCATGCCCGGGTCGAGAGATATGGCGTCTCCGACAAGTTCTTCAGCTGTAAGATGGAGGAGAATAGTTCTGTCAGTGAGCACATACTCAAAATGTCTGGGTTGCACAACCGCTTGACTCTGCTAGGAGTTAATCTCCCGGATGACTCGGTTATTGACAGAATCCTCCAGTCGCTCCCACCTAGCTACAAGAGCTTTGTGATGAACTACAACATGAAGGGTATGGAGAAGTCCATTCCTGAGTTGTACTCGATGCTGAAATCAGCGGAGGTCGAGATCAAAAAGGAGCATCAAGTGTTGATGGCGAATAAGACCACTAGTTTCAAGAAAGGCAAGGGTAAGAAGAACTTTAAGAAGGACGGCAAAGCTGTTGCCGCGCCCAGTAAGCAAGTTGCCGGGAAGAAGAACAAGAATGGACCCAAGCCTGAGACTGAGTGCTTTTATTGCAAGGGTACCGGTCACTGGAAGTGGAACTGCCCCAAGTACTTAGTGGATAAGAAGGCCGAGAATGTTAAGGGTATATGTGATATACTTGTTATTGATGTGTACCTAACCAGCGCTCGTAGTAGCTCCTGGGTATTTGATACCGGTGCAGTTGCTCACATTTGTAACTCCAAGCAGGAGCTGCGGAATAAGCGGAGGCTAGCAAAGGACGAGGTGATGATGCTTGTCGGGAATGGTTCCAAGGTCGATGTGATCGCCGTCGGCACGCTACCTCTACATCTACCTTCGGGACTAGTTTTAAACCTCAATAATTGTTATTTAGTACCAGCTTTGAGCATGAACATTGTATCTGGATCTCGTTTGATTTGAGATGGCTACTCATTTAAATCTGAGAATAATGGTTGTTCTATTTATATGAGAGAAATGTTTTATGGTCATGCCCCGCTGGTCAATGGTTTATTTTTGATGAATCTCAAATATGATGTTACACATGTTCATAGTGTGAGTACCAAAAAGTGTAAGGTTGATAATGATAGTCCCACTTACATGTGGCACTGCCGCCTTGGTCATATTGGTGTCATACGCATGAAGAAGCTCCATGCTGATGGACTTTTGGAGTCTCTTGATTTCGAATCATTTGACACGTGCGAACCATGCCTCATGGGCAAGATGACCAAGACTCTGTTCTCCGGAATAATGGAGAGAGCAACCGACTTGTTGGAGATAATACATACTGATGTATGCGGTCCAATGAGCGTCGAGGCTCGCGGTGGCTACCGTTATGTTCTCACCCTCACTGATGACTTGAGCAGATATGGGTATGTCTACTTAATGAAACACAAGTCTGAAACCTTTGAAAGGTTCAAGGAATTTCAGAGTGAGGTAGAGAATCAACATGACAGGAAAATAAAGTGCCTACGATTTGATCGTGGCGGAGAATATTTAAGTCACGAGTTTGGCACGCACCTAAGGAAATGTGGAATTGTTTCACAACTCACGCCATCTGGCACACCTTAGCGAAATGGTGTGTCTGAACGTCGTAATCGCACTCTATTGGATATGGTGTGATCTATGATGTCTCTTACTGACTTACCGCTATCATTTTGGGGATATGCATTAGAGACTGCCGCATTCACTTTAAATAGGGCACCATCAAAGTCCGTTGAGACGACACCGTATGAATTATGGTTTTGAAAGAAACCTAAGCTGTCGTTTCTAAACGTTTGGGGATGCGATGCTTATGTGAAGAAACTTCAACCTGAGAAGCTCGAACCCAAATCGGAAAAGTGCGTCTTCATAGGATATCCCAACGAGACTATTGGGTATACCTTCTACCTCAGATCCGAAGGCAAAGTCTTTGTTGCCAAGAATGGATCCTTTCTCGAGAAAGAGTTTCTCTCGAAAGAAGTAAGTGGGAGGAAAATAGAAATTGATGAGGTAATTGTACCTCCACTCAAACCGGAGAGTAGCACAGCACAGGAAGTTGTTTCTGTGGAGCCCACACCGGCTGGAGATGAAGTTAATGATGATGATCATGAAACATCAGATCAAGTTACTATTGAACGTCGAAGGTCCACTAGGACATGTTCCGCACGAGAGTGATACATCAACCCTGTCCTGGAGATCATGTTGTTGGACAACGGTGAACCTTCGAGCTATGAAGAAGCGATGGCAGGCCCGGATTCCAACAAATGGCTTGGAGCCATGAAATCCGAGACAGGATCCATGTATGAGAACAAAATGTGGACTTTGGTGGACTTGCCTGATGATAAGTGAGCCATTGAAAATAAATGGATCCTTCAGAAGAAGACTGACGTAGATGGTAATGTGACCGTCTATAAGGCTCGGCTTGTCGCTAAGGGTTATCGACAAGTTCAAGGAGTTGACTACGATGAGACTTTCTCACCCGTAGCGATGCTGAAGTCTGTCCGACTCATGTTAGCAATTGCCACATTTTATGATTATGAGATCTGGCAAATGGACGTCAAAACGGCATTCCTTAATGGCTTCCTTAAGGAAGAACTGTATATGATGCAGCCAGAAGGTTTTGTCGATCCTAAAGATGCTAACAAGGTATGCTAGCTCCAGCGCTCCATCTATGGGCTGGCGCAAGCATCTCGGAGTTGGAACATTCACTTTAATGAGGTGATTAAAGCATTTGGGTTTATACAGGTTTATGGAGAACCCTGTATTTACAAGAAAGTGAGTGGGAGCTCTGTAGCATTTCTCATATTATATGTGGATGACATACTGATAATGGGAAATGATATAGAACTTTTAGAAAGCGTAAAGGCCTACTTGAATAAGTGTTTTTCAATGAAGGACCTTGGAGAAGCTGCTTACATATTAGGTATTAAGATCTATAGAGATAGATCGAAACACCTCATAGGTCTTTCACAAAGCTCATACCTTGGAAAGATATTGAAGAAGTTCAATATGGATCATTCCAAGAAGGGGTTCCTGCCTATGTTACAGGGTGTGAGATTGAGTACAACTCAATGCCCGACCACGGCAAAGGATAGAGATGAGATGAGTGTCATCCCCTATGCTTCAGCCATAGGCTCTATTATGTATGCCATGCTGTGTACCAGACCTGATGTGAACCTTGACATAAGTTTGGTAGGGAGGTACCAAAGTGATCCCGGAGTGGAACACTGGACAACGGTCAAGAATATCCTGAAGTACCTGAAAAGGACAAAGGACATGTTTCTCGTATATGGAGGTGCCGAAGAGCTTGTCGTAAAGGGTTATGTCGATGCTAGCTTCGACACAGATCCGGACGACTCCAAGTCGCAAACCGGATACGTGTATATTTTGAACGGAGGAGCACTCAGCTGGTGCAGCAGCAAGCAAAGCGTCGTGGCGGCATCTACATGTGAAGCGGAGTACATAGCTGCTTCGCAAGAAGCAAAGGAAGGAGTCTGGATGAACGAGTTCATCACCGACCTAGGAGTGATTCCCAATGCGTCGGGCCCGATGACTCTATTCTGTGACAACACTAGAGCTATTGCCCTTGCCAAGGAGCCCAGGTTTCACAAGAAGATAAGACACATCAAGCACCGCTTCAACTCCATCCGTGATTACATTCAGGAGGGAGATATAGACATTTGTAAAGTACATACGGATCTAAATGTCGCAGATCCGTTGACTAAACCTCTCTCACGAGCAAAACATGATCAACACCAGAATGCTATGGGTGTTTGATTCATCACAATGTAACTAGATTATTGACTCTAGTGCAAGTGGGAGACTGTTAGAAATATGCCCTAGAGGCAATAATAAAATGGTTATTATTGTATTTCCTTGTTCATGATAATTGTCTATTGTTCATGCTATAATTGTGTTAACCGGAAACCATAATGCATGTGTGAATACATAGACCACAACGTGTCCCTAGTGAGCCTCTAGTTGGCTAGCTCGTTGATCAATAGATGGTCACGGTTTCATGACCATGGACATTGTATGTCGTTGATAACGGGATCACATCATTAGGAGAATGATGTGATGGACCAGACCCAATCCTAAGCATAGCACAAGATCGTGTAGTTCATCTGCTAAAGCTTTTCCTATGTCAAGTATCATTTCCTTAGACCATGAGATTGTGCAATTCCCGGATACCGTAGGAATGCTTTGGGTGTGCGAAACGTCACAACGTAACTGGGTGGCTATAAAGGTGCACTACGGGTATCTCCGAAAGTGTCTATTGGGTTGGCACGAATCGAGACTGGGATTTGTCACTTCGTGTGACGGAGAGGTATCTCTGGACCCACTCGGTAAGACATCATCATACTGAGCTCCAAGTGACTAAGGAGTTAGCCACGGGATGATGTGTCACGGAACGAGTAAAGAGACTTGTCGGTAACGATATTAAACAAAGTATAGGGATACCGACGATCGAATCACAGGCAAATATCATACCGGTAGACAAAGGGAATTGCATACGGGATTGATTGAATCCCCGACATCGTGGTTCATCTGATGAGATCATCGTGGAGCATGTGGGAGCCAACATGGGTATCCAGATCCCGCTGTTGGTTATTGACCGGAGAGGTGTCTCAATCATGTCTGCGTGTCTCCCGAACCAGTAGGGTCTACACACTTAAGGTCCGATGACGCTATGGTTGTAAGGAAATAGTGTACGTGGTTACCGAAGGTTGTTCGGAGTCCCGAATGAGATCCCGGACGTCACGAGGTGTTCTGAAATGGTCCGGAGACAAAGATTGATATATAGGAAGTGAGGTTTTGGTTACCGGAATGTTTCAGGCGTCACCGGTAACGTACCGAGATCACCGGAAGGGTTCCGGGGGTCCACCGGGAGGGGCCACGGGCCCCGGAGGGCTGCATGGGCCAAAGATGGAGGGAACCAGCCCCAAGGTGGGCTGGTGCGCCCCTCCCACCTGGCCCAAGGCGCAGCAAAGGAGAGAGGGGGCAAACCCTAGCCTAGATGGGCCTTAGGCCCACCCTAGGGCGGCTAGGGCAGCCGCACCGCTCTCCCCTCCCTCTTGGCCGCCATCCAGATCCCATCTAGGGGCTGCCGCACCACCTAGGGTGGGAACCCTAGGGGTGGGCACCCTCCTCCCTCTCCTCCCATATATAGTGGAGCCCTTGGGGCTGTTTGAGACACGACTCTCTCTCCCTCTCGGCGCGCAGCCCTACTCCTCCTATTCCTCGTTCTCCATAGTGCTTGGCGAAGCCCTGCCGGAGACCACGCAGCTCCACCGTCACCACGCCGTCGTGCTGCCAGAGCTCTCCCTCAACCTCATCTTCCTCATTGCTGGATCAAGGCGTAGGATACGTCACCGGGCTGCACGTGTGTTGAACGCGGAGGCGCTGTTGTTCGGCACTAAGATCGGAGTCCACCGCGATCTGAATCGCTATGAGTACGACTCCACCAACCGCGTTCTTGTAATGCTTACTCTTAGCTATCTTCAAAGGTATGAAGATGCACTCTCCCCTTACTCGTTGCTGGTTTCTCAATAAATAGATCTTGGTGAACACGTATGAAATTTTTTGATTTACTACTACGTCTCCCAAAATCTCCATAGATTGATTTGTTGGAAATATGCCCTAGAGGCAATAATAAATTAGTTATTATCATATTTCCTTGTTCATGATAATCATTTATTATCCATGCTATAATTGTATTGATCGGAGACTTAAATGCATGTGTGGATACATAGACAAAACCATGTCCCTAGTATGCCTCTAATGGACTAGCTCGTTGATCAAAGGATGGTTAAGGTTTCCTAGCCATGGACATGAGATGTCATTCGATAACGGGATCACATCATTAGGAGAATGATGTGATGGATAAGACCCAAACTACAAACATAGCATATGATCGTGTCAGTTTATTGCTACTGTTTTCTACATGTCAAGTATATGTTCCTATGACCATGAGATCATGCAACTCACGGATATCGGAGGAGTGCCTTGTGTGTATCAAATGTCGCAACGTAACTGGGTGACTATAAAGGTGCTCTACAGGTATCTCCGATGGTGTTTGTTGAGTTGGCATGGATCAAGACTGGGATTTGTTACTCCGTGTGACGGAGAGGTATCTCAGGGCCCACTCGGTAATACAACATCACAACAAGCCTTGCAAGCAATGTGGCTAAGTGTTAGTCATGGGATCTTGTGTTACGGAACGAGTAAAGAGACTTGCTAGTAACGAGGTTGAACTAGGTATGGAGATACCGACGATCGAATCTCGGGCAAGTAACATACCGAAGAACAAAGGGAACGTTATACGGGATTAACTGAATCCTTGACATAGAGGTTCGACCGATAAAGATCTTCGTAGAATATGTAGGAACCAATGTGGACGTCCAGGTCCCGCCATTGGTTATTGACTGTAGAGGTGTCTCGGTCATGTCTACATAGTCCTCGAACCCGCAGGGTCTGCACACTTAAGGTTCGGTGACGTTTCGGTAGTGTAGAGTTATGTATGGTGGTGACCGAAGGTTGTTCGGAGTCCCGGATGAGATCCCGAATGTCACGAGGAGCTCCGGAATGGTCCGGAGGTAAAGATTCATATATAGGAAGTCCCAGTTTGGTTTCCGGAAAAGCTTCGGGCTCATCGGTAGTGTACCGGGAGTATCGGTAGTGTACCGGGAGTGCCGGTAGTGTACCGGGGGACCTCCGGGAGGGGTATTTCGACCCCAAGAGGTCCATGGGCTGTGGGAGAATAATAACCAGCCCTTAGTGGGCTGGGAAAACATCCACAAAGTCCCATGGCGCAGGAGAGAAAGTCCTAAAGCAAAAAGTGGAAAATCAGCCAATAGGAGGCAATCCTACTCCAACTAGGATTGGAGGTTAAGTAGGATTGCTCCCACCTCCTATTTCGGCCGACCCAAAGGCCTTGGCTGCCTCTCCTCTCCTCTCCTCCTATATATACTAGTGTATTGGGTGGTTTTTGGACAGAATTTCCGGCCACGTGCTACCCGTTCCACCGGTGCATAGTTTCTCCTCTAGATCGGTTTTCTGCAGCGCTTAGGCGAAGCCCTGCCGTAATTGCTCCACCACCATCACCGGAGCGCCGTCACGCTGCCGGTGAACTCTCTCTCCTCTCCACCTCCTCTTGCTGGATCAAGACGGTGGAGATCGTCATCAAGCTGCACGTGTGCTGAACGCGGAGGTGCCGTCCGTTCGGCGCTAGATCGGAAGGACCGTGATCGAGATCACGAGACGGGTCGTGATGAGATCGCGGAACGGATCGTGATGAGTTCGCGGGACAGATCGTGATCAAGATCGTGAGACGGATTGTGATGAGATCGCGGGACGGATCATGATGAGTTCACGGGACGGATCGTGATTGGATCGCGGGACGGATCGTGATGAGATCGCGGGACGCTCGGCGATTTGGATCGCGAAGATGTTCGACTACACCAACCGCGTTTCTTAACGCTTCCCGCTTAGCGATCTACAAGGGTATGTAGATCCACTCTCCCTCTTGTAGATGCTCATCACCATGGATAGGTTTGCGTGTGCATAGGAAATTTTTTGTTTCCCATGCGACGTTCCCCAACAGTGGCATCATGAGCTAGGTTGATGGTTTGATGAGATCTCGAGTAGAACACAAAAGGTTTGTGGGCGTTGATGCTTAGATTGCTGCCTGCCTTGGTCGGATTTTGGTTCAGCGGGATTGTGAGATGAAGCGGCCCGGACCAACATTACTCGTACGCTTACGAGAGACCGGTTCCCTCGATGCAACTTGTTGCTTAGATGGCTTGCGGGTGACAGTTTCTCTCACTTTAGTTGGATCGGATCTGACAAAGGCAGTCCTTGAGAAGGTTGAAAAGCAATCTATGTATCACCGTTGTGGTTTATGCATAGGTGAGAATCGTTCTTGCTAGATACCCGTAGCAGCCACGTAAAACTTGCAACAACAATTAGAGGACGTCTAACTTGTTTTTGAAGGGTATGTTGTGATATGATATGGCCAATTACATGATGTGATATATGTGATGTATGAGATGATCATGTGATGTATAGATTATCACGACTTGCATGTCGATGAGTACGGAAACCGGAAGAAGCCATAGGGTTGTCTTTAATTATTTTATGACCTGCGTGTCAATCATTAAGCGCTATGTAATGCTTTACTTTATCGCTACGGTAGCAATAGTAGTAGAAGCATGCAGGGCGTGACAACCCTGATGGCGACACGTTGATGGAGATCATGGTGTCATGCCGGTGACGATGGAGATCATGCCGGTGCTTTATAGATGGAGATCAAAAGCACAAGTTCATGGCCATATCATGTCACTTATGATTTGCATGTGATGTTAATCCCTTTTATGCACCTTGTTTTGCTTAGGACGACGGTAGCATTATAAGGTGATCCCTGACTTAATTTCAAGATAAATTGTGTTCTCCCCGAGTGTGCACCGTTGCGAAAGTTCGTCGTGTTGAGACACCACGTGATGATCGGGTGTGATAGACTCTACGTTCACATACAACGGGTGCAAGCCAGATTTGCACGCGCAGAACACTCGGGTTAATCTTGACGAGCCTAGCATGTACAGACATGGCCTCGGAACACAAGAGACCGAAAGGTCGAGCATGAGTCATATAGTGGATATGATCAACATAATGATGTTCACCATTGAAGCCACCTTAACTCACGTGATGATCGGACTTGATTTGGTGAATTTGGATCATGTATCACTCGAATGACCCGAGGGATGTCAATTTGAGTGGGAGTTCTTAAGTAATATGATTAATTGAACTCATTATCATGAACATAGTCAAAGTGTCTTTTCAAATTATGTTGTAGATTACTAGCTCGCGCTGTAGCTCCCTTGTATTTTTATATGTTCCTAGAGAAATAGAGTTGAAATATGTTGGTAGCAATATTGCTGACTGGGTCCGTGATCTGAGGATTGTCCTCATTGCTGCACAGAAGGCTTATGTCCTTAATGCACCGCTCGGTGCACCACCCCCTCTAGCGTCGTCTATAGATGTTGTGAACATCTGGCAGGCACGTTTCGATGACTACTTGATAGTTTAGTGCGTCATGCATTACGGCTTAGAATTGAGGCTCGGAAACGTTTTGAACGTCACGGAACATATGAGATGTTCTAGGAGCAGAGATTGTGATCTCGGGCTCGTGCCTGTGTTGCGAGATATGAGATCTCCAACAAGATTCTTTGCCTGTAAGATGAAGGAGAATAGCTCAATCGTTGAGCATGTACTCAGATTGTCTGGGTACTACAATCGCTTGAATCAAGTGGGAGTTGATCTTCCAGATAAGATAGTGATTGATATAGTTCTCCAAGTCACTGTCACTAAAGCTACTAGAACTTAGTGATGAACTATAATACACCAGGGATAGAAGTATTGATCCCTGAGCTGTTCGCGATGTTTGACACCGCGAAGGTAGAAATCAAGAAGGAGCGTCAAGTGTTGATGGTTAATCAAACCACTAGTTTCGAAAAGGGCAAGAGCAAGGAGGGAAACTTCATGGATAGCAAGTTAGTTGCTGCTCCAGTGAAGCAACCCAAAGTTGAACTCAAACCCGAGACTAAGTGCTTCTATTATGAGGTGAGAGGTCGCTGAAGCGGAACAACCCTAGATACTTGGTAGAAAAGAAGGCTGGCAACATCGACAGAAGTATATTTGATATACGAGTTATTGATGTGTACCTTGCTAGTACTCTTAGTAGCACCTGGGTATTGGATACCGGTTCGGTTGCTAAATGTTAGTAACTCGAAATAAAAGCTATGGAATAAACGGAGAACTAGCTAAGGGTGAGGTGACGATATGTGTTGGAAGTGTTTCCAAGGTTGATGTCATCAACATCGCACGCTCTCTCTACCTTCAGGATTAGTGACGAACCTAAATAAATGTTATTTGGTGTTTTGCGTTGAGCATGAACATGATTAGATCATGTTTATTGCAATATGGTTATTCATTTAAGTTAGAGAATAATGGTTATTCTGTTTACATGAATAATACCTTCAATGGTCATGCACCCAGTGAGAATGGTTTGTTGAAATCTTGATCGTAGTATTACACATGTTCATAACATTGATGTCAAAAGACACAAAGTTAAAAATGATAGTACCACATACTTGTGGCACTGCCGCTAAATGTCATATTGGTATAAAGCGCATGAAGAAACTCCATGCTGATGGATATTTGGACTCATTCGATTTCGAATCGGTTAAGACATGCGAACCATGCCTATTGGGCAAGATGACTAAAGGACCCCGTTGGATGGAGCGGGCAAGTGATTCATTGGAAATGATACATGTTGATGTATGCAATCTAGTGAGTCTTGTAGCGTGCAGTGGATATCGTTATTTTCTTACCTTCACTGATGATTTGAGTAGATATAGTGTATATTTACTTAATGAAACACAAGTCTGAATTGTTTGAAAGGTTCAAGCAAATTCAGAGTGAAGTTTAAAGATCATCGTGACAAGAAGATAAAAATGACTGCGAGATGATCGTGGAGGTGAATATCTGAGTCACGAGTTTGGCATACAACTTAAGACAATGTGAAAGTTGTTACACAACTAAACGCCACCTGGAACACCATAGTGTGATGGTGTGTCCGAACATCATAGTTATGCTCTATTGGACATGGTGCGTAATATGATGTCTCTTGTCGTTTTACTACTATAATTTTGGGGTTATGCATTAGAGACAACTACATTCACTTTAAATAGGGCACCATCTAAGTCCGTTGAGATGACACCATGTGAATTATGGTTCGATAGAAACCTAAGCTGTCATTTCTTAATATTTTGTGATGTGACACTTGTGTGGAAAATATTTTCACCTAATGAGGTCGAACCCAAGGCGGACAAATTGCATCTTCATAGAATACCCTAAGATCAGTTGGGTGAACCTTCAATCTCAGATCCTAGTGCAAAATGTTTGTTGCTTAAACGGATCCTTTCTCGAGGAAATGTTTCTCTCGAAAGAATTGAGTGGTAGGAAGATAGAACTTGATGAGGTTGTTGAACCTTTGTTCAACCAGAGAGTAGCGCAGCGCAGAAAGACGTTTCTGTGAAGCCTACGTTAGTTGAAGAGGAAGTTAATGATGATGATCATGAAGCTTCAGGATCAAGTTACTACCGAACTTCGTAGGTCGACAAGGATGTGTACTGCTCCTAAGTGGTACGACAACTCTGTCTTGGAGATCATGTTGTTGGACAACGATGAACCTACGAGCTATGGAGAAGCAATGATGGGCCCGGATTCCGACAAATGGTTAGAGGCCATGAAATCCGAGATAGGATCCATGTATG
Source organism: Hordeum marinum (assembly GCA_022496015.1). Lineage (NCBI taxonomy): Eukaryota > Viridiplantae > Streptophyta > Magnoliopsida > Poales > Poaceae > Hordeum > Hordeum marinum. Next base: position 35,683,201 of record CM039676.1, read on the forward strand.
AAAACCAAGTGTAGACTTTGGTAGACTTGCTCGTTGGACGGCAGGTCATTGAGTACAAATGGATCTTTAAAATGAAGACAGACACTGATGGTGAATGTCACTATTTGTAAAGCTCGACTTGTTGCAAAGATGTTTGTGACAAGTTCAAGGAGTTGACTACGATGAGACTTTCTCACTCGTAGTGGTGCTAAAGTCTGTTGGAATTATGTTAGCAGTTGCTGTGTTTTCAATTATGAAATCTGGCAGATGGATGTCAAAACATCGTTTCCTTAACGGTTTACTTGAGGAAAGGTTGTATGTGATACAACCAGAAGGTTTTGTCAGGCCTAAGGATGCTAAAAGGTGTGCAAGCTTCGGTGATCCTTCCATGGACTGAAGCAAGCATCTCGGAGTTGGAATATACGCTTTGATGAGGTGATCAAAGTTTTGATGTTTATACAAAGTTTACGAGAAACTTGTATTTGCAATAAAGTGAGTGGGAGCGCTATAGAATTTCTGATAAGTATATGTGGATGACATATTGTTGATCAGAAATAATGTAGAGTTTCTAGAAAGCATAAAACGGTCATTTGGAAAGTGATTTTCAAAGGAAGACCTGGATAAAGCTACCTAATTGTTGAGCATCAAAATCTATAGAGATAGATCAAGATGCTTGATGAGACTTTCAATGAGTGTATACCTTGACAAGGTTTTGAAAGAGTTCAAAATGGATCAGCCAGAGAAATAGTTCTCGTCTGATTTGTAAGGTGTGAAGTTGAGTGAGACTCAAAGCTCGACAACGGCAGAAGAAAGAGAAAGGACGAACGTCGTCCCCTATGCCTCAGCCATAGGCTCTATATTATGCCATGCTATGTACCGCACCTATGTGTGCCTTGCCATGAGTCTGTCAAGGGGTACAAGAGTGGTCCAGGAGTGGATCACTGGACAGCGGTCGGAATTATCCTTAGTAACCAGAGGACTAAGGAAATGTTTCTTGATTGTGGAGGTGATAAAGAGTTCGTCATAAGGAGTTACGTCGATGCAAGCTTTAACACCTATCCGGATGACTAGTAGTAGCAATCTGGATACGTATAGTGGAGCAGCCATTTGGAAATAGTACCAAGTGGAGTGTGGTAGCAGTGTTTACGGTTTGACATAGAGATTTGCAAAGTACACACGGATCTGAATATCACAGACCCGTTGACTATAAAACCTCTCTCACATGCAAAGCATGATCGAGCCCCAAAACTCATTGGGTGTTAGATTCATAACAATGCGAATCACATGGTGATGTGAACTAGATTATTGACTCTAGTGCAAGTGGGGGACTGTTGGAAATATGCCCTAGAGGCAATAATAAATTAGTTATTATCATATTTCCTTGTTCATGATAATCATTTATTATCCATGCTATAATTGTATTGATCGGAGACTTAAATGCATGTGTGGATACATAGACAAAACCATGTCCCTAGTATGCCTCTAATGGACTAGCTCGTTGATCAAAGGATGGTTAAGGTTTCCTAGCCATGGACATGAGATGTCATTTGATAACGGGATCACATCATTAGGAGAATGATGTGATGGATAAGACCCAAACTACAAACATAGCATATGATCGTGTCAGTTTATTGCTACTGTCTTCTGCATGTCAAGTATATGTTCCTATGACCATGAGATCATGCAACTCACGGATATCGGAGGAGTGCCTTGTGTGTATCAAACGTCGCCACGTAACTGGGTGACTATAAAGGTGCTCTACAGGTATCTCCGATGGTGTTTGTTGAGTTGGCATGGATCAAGACTGGGATTTGTTACTCCGTGTGACGGAGAGGTATCTCAGGGCCCACTCGGTAATACAACATCACAACAAGCCTTGCAAGCAATGTGGCTAAGTGTTAGTCATGGGATCTTGTGTTACGGACCGAGTAAAGAGACTTGCCAGTAACGAGGTTGAACTAGGTATGGAGATACCGACGATCGAATCTCGGGCAAGTAACATACCGAAGAACAAAGGGAACGTTATACGGGATTAACTGAATCCTTGACATAGAGGTTCGACCGATAAAGATCTTCGTAGAATATGTAGGAACCAATGTGGACGTCCAAGTCCCGCCATTGGTTATTGACTGTAGAGGTGTCTCGGTCATGTCTACATAGTTCTCGAACCCGCAGGGTCTGCACACTTAAGGTTCGGTGACGTTTCGGTAGTGTAGAGTTATGTATGGTGGTGACCGAAGGTTGTTCGGAGTCCTGGATGAGATCCCGAATGTCACGAGGAGCTCCGGAATGGTCCGGAGGTAAATATTCATATATAGGAAGTCCCAGTTTGGTTTCCGGAAAAGTTTCGGGCTCATCGGTAGTATACCGGGAGTATCGGTAGTGTACCGGGAGTGCCGGTAGTGTACCGGGGGACCTCCGGGAGGGGTATTTCGACCCCAAGAGGTCCATGGGCTGTGGGATAATAATAACCAGCCCTTACTGGGCTGGGAAAACAGCCACAAAGTCCCATGGCGCAGGAGAGAAAGTCCTAAAGCAAAAAGTGGAAAATCAGCCAATAGGAGGCAATCCTACTCCAACTAGGATTGGAGGTGAAGTAGGATTGCTCCCACCTCCTATTTCGGCCGACCCAAAGGCCTTGGATGCCTCTCCTCTCCTCTCCTCCTATATATACTAGTGTATTGGGTCGTTTTTGGACAGAATTTCCGGCCACGTGCTACCCGTTCCACCGGTGCATAGTTTCTCCTCTAGATCGGTTTTCTGCAGCGCTTAGGCAAAGCCCTGCCGGAATTGCTCCACCACCATCACCGGAGCGCTGTCACGCTGCCGGTGAACTCTCTCTCCTCTCCACCTCCTCTTGCTGGATCAAGACGGTGGAGATCGTCATCAAGCTGCACGTGTGCTGAACGCGGAGGTGCCGTCCGTTCGGCGCTAGATCGGAAGGACCGTGATCGAGATCACGAGACGGGTTGTGATGAGATCGCGGAACGGATCGTGATGAGTTCGCGGGATAGATCGTGATCAAGATCGTGAGACGGATTGTGATGAGATCGCGGGACGGATCGTGATGAGTTCACGGGACGAATCGTGATTGGATCGCGGGACGGATCGTGATGAGATCGCAGGACGCTCGGCGATTTGGATCGCGAAGATGTTCGACTACACCAACCGCGTTTCTTAACGCTTCCCGCTTAGCGATCTACAAGGGTATGTATGTAGATCCACTCTCCCTCTCGTAGATGCTCATCACCATGGATAGGTTTGCGTGTGCGTAGGAAATTTTTTGTTTCCCATGCGACGTTCCCCAACATGATCTTGGTGACACGTAGGAATTTTTTTGATTTACTAATACGTTCCCCAACATTGGCATAATGAGCTAGATCTATGCGTAGAATCTGTGCATGAGTAGAACACAAGGTGTTGTGGGCATCGATTTTGTCAATTGCCTTGCCGTTATTAGTCTTATCTTGATTCGGCGGCATTGTGGGACGAAGCGGCTCGGACCGACCTTACACGTACGCTTACGTGAGACTCGTTCCACCACAGATGCACTGATTGCATAAGGTGACTTGCGGGTGTCTGTCTATCCCACTTTAGTCGGATCGGATTTGATGAAAAGGGTCCTTATGAAGGGTAAATAGAAATTGGCATATCACGTTGTGGTTTTTGCATAGGTAAGAAAGGTTCTTGCTAGAAACCTATAGCAGCCACGTAAAAACTTGCAAACAACAAATTAGAGGACGTCTAACTTGTTTTTGCAGCATATGCCATGTGATGTGATATGATATATGTGATGTATGAGATTGATCATGTTCTTGTAATAGGATTCATGACTTGCATGTCGATGAGTATGACAACCGGCAGGAGCCATAGGAGTTTTCTTAATTTATTAATTGACCTGTGTGTCAACACCATGTAATTACTTTACTTTATTACTAAGCGTTAGCCACATCAGTAGAAGCAATAGTTGGCGAGACGACTTCGTGGAGACACAATGATGGAGATCATGATGATGGAGATCATGGTGTCACACCGGTGATAATGGTGATCATGTCACGCCCATAAGATGGAGATCAAGGGCGCAAGATGATATTGGCCATATCATGTCACTTTATGATTTGCATGTGATGTTTATCATGTTTTACATCTTATTTTCTTAGAACGACGGTAGATTAAATAAGATGATCTCTCACTAAAATTGCAAGAAATTTGTTCCCCCTAACTATGCACCGTTGCTAAGGTTCGTCGTTCCGAAGCACCACGTGATGATCGGGTGTGATAGGCTCTAACGTTCGCATACAATGGATTTAAGCCAGATTTACACATGCAATACACTTAGTTGACTTGACGAGCCTAGCATGTACAGACATGGCCTCGGAACACGAGAGACCAAAAGGTCGAACATGAGTCCTATAGAAGATACGATCAACATGGAGATGTTCACCATTGATGACTAGTCCGTCTCACGTGATAATCGTACACGGGCTAGTTGACGTGGATCATGTGTCACTTGGATGACTAGAGGGATGTCTATCTAAGTGGGAGTTCATTAATAATTTGATTAGATGAACTTAATTATCATGAACTTAGTCTAAAAGTGTCTTTGCAAATTATGTCGTAGATAGCTCGTGCTGTAGCTCTTCTGTTTTATTGATACGGTACTAGAGAAAAGTAAGTTGAAAGTTGATGGTAGCAATAATGCGGACTGGGTCCATGATCTGAGGATTGTCCTCATTGCTGCACAGAAGGCTTATGTCCTTGATGCACCGCTAAGTGCACCACTCCCTCAAGCGTTGCCTGTAGATGTTGTGAACATATGACAGGCACTTTCTGATGACTACTTGATAGTGCAGTGCGTCATGCATTATGGCTTAGAATTGAGGCTCCAAAATGTTTTGAACGTCATGGAACATATGAGATGTTCTAAGAGCTGAAATTGGGATTTCAGGCTCGTGCTTATGTTGAGAGGTATGAGACCTCCAACAAGATTCTTTGCCTGCAAGATAAAAAGGAGAATAGCTCAATCGGTGAGCATGTGCTCAGATTGTCCGGGTGCTACAATCACTTGAATCAAGTGTGAGTTAATCTTCCAGATAAGATAGTGATTAATACAGTTCTCCAAGTCACTGCTACCAAGCTACTAGAGCTTTGTGATGAACTATAACATGCCAGGGATGGATAAGATGATCCCTGAGTTGTTCGTGATGTTTGACACCACAAAGGTAGAAATCAAGAAGGAGCATCAAGTGTTGATGGTTAAGTCAAAACCACTAGTTTCAAGAAGGGCAAGGGCAAGAAAGGAAAAACTTCAGGAATGGCAAGCTAGTTGCCGCTCTAGTGAAGAAACCCAAGGTTGAGCCCAAACCCAAGACTAAGTGCTTCTATTATGAGGAGAATGTTCGCTGAAGTGGAACAACCCTAGATACTTGGTAGATAAGAAGGTTGGCAATGTGGACACAAGTATATTTGATACATGTGTTATTGATGTGTACCTTGCTGGTACTCATAGTAGCACCTGGGTATTGGATATTGGTTCGGTGGCTACGTGTTAGCAACTCGAAATAAAAGCTACGGAACGGAGGTTAGCTAAGTGAAACGTGATGATGTGTGTTGGAAGTGTTTCCAAGGTTGATGTGATCACCATCGCAGGCTCTCTCGACCTTCGGGATTTGTGATAAGCCTAAATAAATGTTATTTGGTGTTTGCGTTGAGCATGAACGTAATTACATCATGTTTAGTGCAATACGGTTATTCATATGAGTTAGAGAATAATGGTTATTCTGTTTACATGAATAATGCCATCAATGGTCATGCACCCACTGGGAATGGTTTATTGAATCTTGATCGTAGTAGTACACATGTTCATAACATTGGTACCAAAAGATACAAAGTTAATAATGATAGTACCACATACTTGTCGGACTGCCGCTAAATGTCATATTGGTATAAATCGCATGAAGAAACTCCATGCTGATGGATCTTTTTACTCACTCGATTTTGAATTGGTTGAGACATGCGAGCCATGCCTCTTGGGCAAGATGACAAAGACCCCGTCTTTAGGTATGACGGAGCGGGCTAGTGGCTTATTGGAATTAATACATGTTGATGTATGTGGTCCAATGAGTGTTGAAACACATAGTGGATATCGTTATTTTCTTTACCTTCACTGATGATTTGAGTAAATATGGGGATACTTGCTTAATGAAACACAAGTCTGAAATGTTTGAAAGGTTCAAGGAGTTTCAGAGTAAAGTTAAAGATCATCGTGACAAGAAGATAAAATGTCTACGATATGATCGTGGACATGAATACCTGAGTTACGAGTTTGGCATCCAATTTAAGACAATGTGGAAATTGTTTCATAGCTCACGCCTCCTGGAACACCATAGTGTGATGGTGTGTCCGAACGTCGTAGTCATGCTCTATTGGATATAGTGCGTACTATGATGTCTCTTATCGTTTTTCCACTATCGTTATGGGGTTATGCATTAAAGACAAAACCATTCACTTTAATAGGGCACTCTCTAAGTCTGTTGAGATGACACCGTGAGAATTATGGTTTGACAGAAGCCTAAGCCGCCATTTCTTAATGTTTGGGGCTGCGACGCTTATGTGAAAATGGGTTTTCACCTAATGAGCTCGAACCCAAAGCAGGCAAATGCATCTTCATAGAATACCTTAAGGAGACATTAGGTATACCTTCTATCTCAGATCCAAGCGCAAAAGGTGTTTATTGCTAAGAACGGGTCCTTTCTTGAGAAAGAGTTTCTCTCGAAAGAATTGAGTGGGGGGAAGATAGAACTTGATGAGGTGGTTGAACCTTTGTTTCAACCAGAGAGTAGCACAACACAGAAAGATGTTTCTGTGGAGCCTACGTCAGTTGAAAAGGAAGTTAATGATGATGATCATGAAGCTTCAGATCAAGTTACTATCAAACCTCGTAGGTCGACAAGGACGCGTACTACTCCAGAGTAGTACGACAACCCTGTCTTGGAAGTCATGTTGTTGGACAATGATGAACCTACGAACTATGGAGAAGCGATGGTGGGCCCAAATTCCAACAAATGGCTAGGAGCCATGAAATCCGAGAAAGGATCCATGTACGAAAACCAAGTATGGACTTTGGTAGTCTTGCCCGTTGAACGGCAGGTCGTTGAGTACAAATGGACCTTTGAGATGAACACATACGCTAATGGTGAAATGTCACCATTTATAAAGCTCGACTTGTCGCAAAGAAGTTTCCAGCAAGTTCAAGTAGTTGACTGTGATGAGATTTTCTCATCCGTAGCGATGCTAAAAGTCTGTTAAAATTATGTTAGCAGTTGCTGCATTTTTTGATTATGAAATCTGGCAGATGGATGTCAAAACAAGGGTTCCTTAACGGTTTCCATGAGGAAGAGTTGTATGTGATACGACCAGAAGGTTTTGTCAATCCTAAGGATGCTAAAAGGTATGCAAACTCCAGCGATCCTTCTATGGACTGGAGCAAGCATCTCGGAGTTGGAATATGAGCTTTGATGAAGTGATCAAAGTTTTTGAGTTTATACAAAGTTTATGAGAAACCTGAATTTACAAGAAAGTGAGTGGGATCACTATAGAATTTCTCATAAGAATATGTACTTGACATATTATTGATCAGAAATGATGTAGAATTTCTGGAAAGCATAAATGGTTGTTTGGAAAAAAATTCAAAGGATGACCTGGATAAAGCTACCTAATTGTTGGGCATCAAGATTTATAGAGATAGATCAAGATGCTTGATAATAATTTCAATGAGTACATACCTTGACAAGATATTGAAGAAGTTCAATATGGATCAGTACAAGAAAGGGTTCTTGCCTGTATTAGAAGGTGTGAGATTGAGCACAACTCAATGCCTGACCACGGCAAAAAATAAAGAAAAGATGAGTGTCATCCCCTATGCTTCAGCCATAGGCTCGATATAGTATGCCATGCTGTGTACCGCACCTGTGTGTGGCTTGCCATGAGTCTATCAAGGGGTACAAAAGAGATCCAGGTGTGGATCACTTGACAGCGGTCGAAATTATCCTTACCAACTAGAGGACTAAGGAAATATTTCTCGATTATGGAGGTGATAAAGAGTTCGTCGTAAAGGGTTACGTCGATGCAAGCTTTAAACACCAATCCGGATGACTCTTAGAAGAAATCCGGATATGTATAGTGGAGTAGCCATTTGGAATAGCTCCAAGTGGAGCGTGGGAGCAGTATCTATAGTATGACATAGAAGTTTGCAAGGTACACACGGATGTGAATGTCGCAGACCCATTGACTAAAACCTCTTTCATGAGCAAAACATGATCAAACCCCAGAACTAATTGGGTGTTAATCACATGATGATATGATCACGTGGTGATGTGAACTAGATTATTGACTCTAGTGCAAGTGGGAGACTATTGGAAATATGCCCTAGAGGCAATAATAAAGTGGTTATTATTATATTTCCCTGTTCATGATAATTGTCTATTGTTCATGCTATAATTGTATTAGCCGGAAACCGCAATACATGTGTCAATACATAGACCACAACTTGTCCCTAGTGAGCCTCTAGTTGGCTAGCTCGTTGATCAATAGATGGTCACGTTCCATGACCATGGACATTGGATGTCATTGATAACGGGATCACATCATTAGGAGAATGATGTGATGGACAAGACCCAATCCTAAGCATAGCATAAGATCGTGTAGATCGTCTGCTAAAGCTTTTCTAATGTCAAGTATCATTTCCTTAGATCATTAGATTGTGCAACTCCCGGGTACCGTAGGAATGCTTTGGGTGTGCCAAACGTCACAACGTAACTGGGTGGCTATAAAGGTGCACTACGGGTATCCCCGAAAGTATCTGTTGGGTTGGCACGAATCAAGACTGGGAATTGTCACTCCGTGTGACGGAGAGGTATCTTGGGGCCCAGTCGGTAATACATCATCACAATGAGCTCAATGTGACTAAGGAGTTAGTCATGGGATGATGTGTTATGGAACGAGTAAAGAGACTTGCCGACAACGATATTGAATAAGGTTTAGGGATACCGACGATCGAATCTCGGGCAAGTAACATACCGATTGACAAGGGAATTGTACACGGGATTGTTTGAATCCCCGACATCGTGGTTCATCCGATGAGATCATCGTGGAGCATGTGGGAGCCAACATGGGTATCTAGATCCCGCTGTTGGTTATTGACTGGAGAGGTGTCTTGGTCATGTCTACATGCCTCCCGAACCCGTAGGGTCTACACACTTAAGGTTCGGTGATGCTAGGGTTATAGGGAAATTGTGTATGTGGTTACCGAAGATTGTTCGGAGTCCCGGATGAGATCCTGGACGTCACGAGGAGTTCCAGAATGGTCCGGAGGTAAAGATTCATATATAGGAAGTGAGGATTTGGTCACTGGAAGTGTTTCGGGCATCACCGGTAACGTACAAGGACCACCGGAAGGGTCCCAGGGGTACATCGTGAGGGGCCACCGGCACCAGAGGCCTGCATGGGCCGAAAGTAGGAGGGAACCAGACCCTAGGTGGGCTGGTGTGCCTCCCACCAGGCCCAAAGCGCAGCAAATGAGCAAGGGGGTGGGAGAACCCTAGCGCTGATGGGCCCTAGGCCCACCCTAGGGCGCCTAGGGCTACCGCACCACCTCTCCCCTCTCTTGGCCGCTGGCCCTAGGTGCCATCTAGGGCTGGCCGCTTCCCTAGGGTGGGAACCCTAGGGGGAGCTCTGTAGCATTTGGGTTTTGGTTTATCGAGAACCCTGTATTTACAAGAAAGTGAGTGGGAGCTCTGTAGCATTTCTCATATTATATGTGGATGACATACTGATAATGGGAAATGATATAGAACTTTTGGAAAGCGTAAAGGCCTACTTGAATAAGTGTTTTTCAATGAAGGACCTTGGAGAAGCTGCTTACATATTAGGTATTAAGATCTATAGAGATAGATCGAAACACCTCATAGGTCTTTCACAAAGCACATACCTTGGAAAGATATTGAAGAAGTTCAATATGGATCATTCCAAGAAGGGGTTCTTGCCTGTGTTACAGGGTGTGAGATTGAGTACGACTCAATGCCCGACCACGGCAAAGGATAGAGATGAGATGAGTGTCATCCCCTATGCTTCAGCCATAGGCTCTATTATGTATGCCATGCTGTGTACCAGACCTGATGTGAACCTTGACATAAGTTTGGTAGGGAGGTACCAAAGTGATCCCGGAGTGGAACACTGGACAGCGGTCAAGAATATCCTGAAGTACCTAAAAAGGACAAAGGACATGTTTCTCGTATATGGAGGTGCCGAAGAGCTTGTCGTAAAGGGTTATGTCGATGCTAGCTTCGACACAGATCCGGACGACTCCAAGTCGCAAACCGGATACGTGTATATTTTGAACGGAGGAGCACTCAGCTGGTGCAGCAGCAAGCAAAGCGTCGTGGCGCCATCTACATGTGAAGCGGAGTACATAGCTGCTTCGCAAGAAGCAAAGGAAGGAGTCTGGATGAACGAGTTCATCACCTACCTAGGAGTGATTCCCAATGCGTCGGGCCCGATGACTCTATTCTGTGACAACACTGGAGCTATTGCCCTTGCCAAGGAGCCCAGGTTTCACAAGAAGATAAGACACATCAAGCACCGCTTCAACTCCATCCGTGATTACATTCAGGAGGGAGATATAGACATTTGTAAAGTACATACGGATCTGAATGTCGCAGATCCGTTGACTAAACCTCTCTCACGAGCAAAACATGATCAACACCAGAATGCTATGGGTGTTCGATTCATCACAATGTAACTAGATTATTGACTCTAGTGCAAGTGGGAGACTGTTAGAAATATCCCCTAGAGGCAATAATAAAATGGTTATTATTGTATTTCCTTGTTCATGATAATTGTCTATTGTTCATGCTATAATTGTGTTAACCGAAAACCATAATGCATGTGTGAATACATAGACCACAACGTGTCCCTAGTGAGCCTCTAGTTGGCTAGCTCGTTGATCAATAGATGGTCACGGTTTCATGACCATGGACATTGTATGTCGTTGATAACGGGATCACATCATTAGGAGAATGATGTGATGGACAAGACCCAATCCTAAGCATAGCATAAGATCGTGTAGATCGTCTGCTAAATCTTTTCTAATGTCAAGTATCATTTCCTTAGACCATGAGATTGTGCAACTCCCGGGTACCGTAGGAATGCTTTGGGTGTGCCAAACGTCACAACGTAACTGGGTGGCTATAAAGGTGCACTACGGGTATACCCGAAAGTATCTGTTGGGTTGGCACGAATCAAGACCAGGAATTGTCACTCCGTGTGACGGAGAGGTATCTCGGGACCCACTCGGTAATACATCATCACAATGAGCTCAATGTGACTAAGGAGTTAATCACGAGATGATGTGTTACGGAACGAGTAAAGAGACTTGCTGGGAACGAGATTGAACAAGGTATAGGGATACCGATGATCGAATCTCGGGCAAGTAACATACTGATTGACAAGGGAATTGTATACGGGATTGTTTGAATCCCCGAAATCGTGGTTCATCCGATTAGATCATCGTGGAGCATGTGGGAGCCAACATGGGTATCCAGATCCCGCTGTTGGTTATTGACCGGAGACGTGTCTCGGTCATGTCTACATGCCTCCCGAACCCGTAGGGTCTACACACTTAAGGTTCGATGACGCTAGGGTTATAGGGAAATTGTGTACGTGGTTACCGAAGGTTGTTCGGAGTCCTGGATGAGATCCCGGACGTCACGAGGAGTTTCGGAATGGTCCGGATCGAGATAAAGATTCATATATAGGAAGTGAGGATTTGGTCACCGGAAGTGTTTCACGCATCACCAGTAACATACCAGGACCACCGGAAGGGTTCCAAGGGTCCACCGGCACCAGAGGCCTGCATGGGCCGAAAGTGGGAGGGAACCAGCCCTTGGGTGGGCTAGTGCACCTCCCACTAGGCCCAATGCGCAGCAAAGGAGGAAGGGGGGGGGGGAACCCTAGCGCAGATGGGCCCTAGGCCAACCCTAGGGCGCCTAGGACTGCCACACCCCCTCTCCCCTCTCTTGGCCGCCGGCCCCAAGTGCCATCTAGGGCTGGCAGCCGCCCTAGGGTGGGACCCTAGGGGGTGCGCTCCCTCTCTTGCTCCTCCTATAAATAGTGGAGGGTTTTTGGGTGCGCTCCCTCTCCTGCTCCCTCTCCCTTTCATGCGCATCCCTACCCCTTCTCCTCCTCGTCCTCCATAGTGCTTCGCAAAGCCCTACCAGAGTACCACGCAGCTCCACCGTCGCCACGCCATCATGCTACCCGATCTCTCCCTCAACCTCTCCTTCCTCCTTGCTGGATCAAGGCGTAGGAGACTTCACTGGGCTGTACATGTGTTGAACGCGGAGGCGCCGTTGTTCGGCGCTTAGATCGAAATCGACCGCGATTTGAATCGCTGCGAGTACGACTCCACCAACCGTGTTCTAGTAACGCTTCCTCTTAGCGATCTTCAAAGTTATGAAGATGATCTACCCCTTTTCTCCTTGCTGGTTTCTCCATAGATTGATCTTGGTGACACATAGGAATTTTTTTGATTTACTACTACGTTCTCCAACACTATCTACACCATTTCATCCATCCATTCCATCCATTTATCCTAAAACATCCGTATATCTATTTATCTATCTTTTCACTTATTTCTACTAAATATTATACACAAATAATTGTAAAAGTAACTAAAAATATTACCTTTGGGGCGGGGAGGTGGCCCGGGCGAGCACGAGGGAGGCTGTTGCGGAGAGGTGGTCGAGGGAGGCCGACCGGAGCGGGGATGAGGAGGCCGGTAGGGGGAGGTGTTTGGGAACGTCACATGGGAAACAAACAATTTCCTACGCACACGCAAACCTATCCATGGTGATGAGCATCTACGAGAGGGAGAGTGGATCTACGTACCCTTGTAGATCGCTAAGCGGGAAGCGTTGAGAAACGCGGTTGGTGTAGTCGTACTTCTTCGCGATCCAAATCGCCGAGCGTCCCGCGATCTAATCACGAACCATCCCGCGAACCAATCACGAACCGTCCCGAGATCTCGTCACGATCCGTCCCGCGATCCGATCACGAACGTCCCGTGGCCTTGATCACAATCCTTCCGATCTAGTACCGAACGGACGACACCTCCGCGTTCAGCACACGTGCAGCTTGATGACGATCTCCACCGTCTTCATCCAGCAATAGGAGGCGGAGAGGAGGAAGAGTTCATCGGCAGCATGACGGTGCTCCGGTGATGGTGGTGGAGTTATTCCAGCAGGGCTTCACCTAAGCACCGCAGAAAACCGATCTAGAGGAGAAACTATGCATTAGAGGAACGGGTGGCACGTGGCTGAAAATCTTGTGCCAAAACCCTAAAATACTCCAGTATATATAGGAGGAGAGGAGGAGGAGGCTTGGCTTCCATAAAGGCAGCCCTTGGGTCGGCCAAACCAAGGAGGGAGGAGTCCTCCTCCTCCACTCCTAGTAGGATTAGGACTCCTTCCTTATTTGGCCCTTTTTTGCCTCTTTCCACCTTTTTCCTTTTGGTATTTTCTTCCCAGCCTCATGAGCTTTGTGTAGGACTTCCACCAGCCCACTAAGGGCTGGTATTCATCCTCCTACAGCCCATAAAGCCTCTTTGGTCGAAATAACCCTCCCGGTGGTCTCCCGGTACACTACCGGCACTCTCGGTACACTACCGATGAGCCCGGAACTTTTCCGGCGACCAAACTGGGACTTCCTATATATGAATCTTTACCTCCGGACCATTCCGGAGCTCCTCGTGACATCCGGGATCTCATCCGGGACTCCGAACAACCTTCGGTCACCACCATACATAACTCTACACTACTGAAACGTCACCGAACCTTAAGTGTGCAGACCCTGCGGGTTCGAGAACTATGTAGACATGACCGAGACACCTCTACGGATATTAACCAATGGCGGGACCTGGACATCCAAATTTTTTCCTACATATTCTACGAAGATCTTCATCGGTCGAACCTCTGTGTCAAGGATTCAATCAATCCCGTATAACGTTCTCTTTGTTCTTCGGTATGTTACTTGCCCGAGATTCGATCGTCGGTATCTCCATACCTAGTTCAACCTCGTTACCGGCAAGTCTCTTTACTCGTTCCGTAATGAAAGATCCCATGGCTAACATATTAGTCACATTGCTTGCAAGTCTTTTTGTGATGTTGCATTACCGAGTGGGCCCTGAGATACCTCTCCGTCACACGGAGTAACAAATCCCAGTCTTGATCCATGCCAACTCAATAGACACCTTCGGAGATACCTGTAGTGCACCTTTATAGTCACCTAGTTACGTTGCGACGTTTGATACACACAAAGCATCCCTCCGGTGTCAGTGAGTTGCATGATCTCATGGTCATAGGAACATATACTTAACATGCGGAATACAACAGCAATAAACTGACACGATCATATGCTACATTTGTAATTTGGGTCTTGTCCATCACATCATTCTCCCAATGATGTGATCTCGTTATCAAATGACATCTCATGTCCATGGCTAGGAAACCTTAACCATCCTTTGATCAACGAGCTAGTCTATTAGATGCATACTAGGGACATGGTTTTGTCTATGTATCCACACATGCATTTAAGTCTCCGATCAATACAATTATAGCATGGATAATAAACGATTATAAGAACAAGGAAATATGATAATAACTAATTTATTATTGCCTCTAGGGCATATTTCCAATAGTCTCCCACTTGCACTAAAGTCAATAATCTAGTTCACATCACCATGTGATTCGCATTGTTATGAATCTAACACCCAATGAGTTCTGGGGTTCGATCATGCTTTGCATGTGAGAGAGGTCTTATAGTCAACGGGTCTGTAACATTCAGATCCGTGTGTACTTTGCAAATTTATGTCAAACTGTAAACACTGCTACCACACTCCACTTGGTACTTTACCAAATGGCTGCTGCACTATACGTAGCCAGATTGCTACTACGAGCCATCCGGATTGGTGTTTAAAGCTTGCATCGACGTAACTCTTTACGATGAACTCCCTATTACCTCCATAATCGAGAAACATCTCCTTAGTCCTCTGCTTACTAAGAATAATTTTGACCGTTGTCCAGTGATCCACTTGTGGACCACTCTAGTACCCCTTGACAGACTCATGGCAAGGCACACACAGGTGCGGTACACAACATGGCATACTACACAGAGCCTATGGCTAAGGCATAGGGGACGACCTTCGTCTTTTCTCTTTCTTCTGCCGTTGTCGAGCTTTGAGTCTTACTCAAATTCACACCTTTATAAATCAGGTGAGAACTCTTTCTCTGACTAATCCATTTTGATCTCTTTCAAAATCTTGTCGAGGTATGTATTTATTGAAAGTCTCATCAAGCATCTTGATCTATCTCTATAGATTTTGATGCTCAACAATTAGGTAGCTTTATCCAGGACTTCCTTTGAAAATCACTTTTAAAACAACCATTTATGCTTTCCAGAAATTCTACATTATTTCCGATCAACAATATGCCATCCACATATACTTATCAGAAATTCTATAGTGCTCCCACTCACTTTATTGTAAATACAAGTTTCTCATAAATTTTGCATAGACTCAAAACTTTGATCACCTCATCAAAGTGCATATTCCAACTCCGAGATGCTTGCTTCAGTCCATAGAAGGATCACTAAAGCTTGTACACCTTATAGCATCCTTAGGACTGACAAAACCTTCTGGTTGTATCACATACAACCTTTCCTCAAGTAAAACCATTAAGGAAACGATGTTTTGACATCCATCTGCCAGATTTCATAATTGAAAAATGTAGCAACTGCTAACATATTTCCAACAGACTTTAGCATCGCTACGAGTGAGAAAGTCTCATCGCAGTCAACTCCTTGAACTTGTCACAAACAACTTTGCAACAAGTCGAGCTTTACAAATGGTGATAATTACCATCAGCGTCTGTCTTCATTTTAAAGATCCATTTGTACTCAATGACCTGCCGTCCAACGAGCAAGTCTACCTAAGTCTATACTTGGTTTTCATACATGGATTCTATCTCGTATTTCATGGCCTCCAACCATTTGTCGGAATCCGGGCCCATCATCGCTTCTCCATAGCTCGTAGGTTCATCGTTGTCCAACAACATGACCTCCAAGACAGGGTTGTCGTATCGCTTAGGAGCAGTACACATCCTTGTCGACCTACGAAGTTCGATAGTAACTTGATCCTGAAGCTTCATGATCATCATCATTAACTTCCTCTTCAACTAACGTAGGCTTCACAGAAACAACATTCTGCGCTGCGCTACTCTCAGGTTGAACAAAGGTTTAACAACCTCATCAAGTTCTATCTTCCTCCCACTCAATTCTTTCGAGAGAAACTTTTCCTTGAGGAAGGATCTGTTTTAGTAACAAACACTTTGCACTTGGATCTGAGATAGAAGGTTCACCCAACTGATCTTAGGGTATTCTATGAAGATGCATTTGTCCACCTTGGGTTCGACCTCATTAGGTGAAAACATTTTCCACACAAGTGTCGCAGCCCCAAATATTAAGAAATGACAGCTTAGGTTTCTATCAAACCATAATTCACACGGTGTCATCTCAACGGATTTAGACGGTGCCCTATTTAAAGTGAATGTAGTTGTCTCTAATGCATAACCCCAAAATTATAGTAGTAAAACGATAAGAGACATCATAGCGCGCAGCATGTCCAATAGAGCATAACCATGATGTTTGGACACACCATCACACTATGGTGGTCCAGGTGGCGTTTAGTTGTGAAACAACTTTCACATTGTCTTAAGTTGTATGCCAAACTCGTGACTCTGATATTCACCTCCACGATCATATCGCAGTCATTTTTATCTTCTTGTCACGATGATCTTTAAACTTCACTCTGAATTTGCTTGAACCTTTCAAATGATTCAGACTTGTGTTTCATTAAGTAAATATACACTATATCTACTCAAATCATCAGAGAAGGTAAGAAAATAACGATATCCACTGCACGCTACAAGACTCACTAGATTGCATACATCAACATGTATCATTTCCAATGAATCACTTGACCGCTCCATCCAACGGGGTCCTTTAGTCATCTTGCCCAAGAGGCATGGTTCGCATGTCTCAACCGATTCGAAATCGAATGAGTCCAAATATCCATCAGCATGGAGTTTCTTCATGCGCTTTATACCAATATGACATTTTGCGGTAGTGCCACAAGTATGTGGTACTATCATTATTTAACTTTGTATCTTTTGACATCAATGTTATGAACATGTGTATTACTACGATCAAGATTTCAACAAACCATTCTCACTGGGTGCATGACCATTGAAGGTATTATTCATGTAAACAGAATAACCATTATTCTCTGACTTAAATGAATAACCGTATTGCAACAAACATGATCTAATCATGTTCATGCTCCACGCAAAACACCAAATAACTTTTATTTAGGTTCGTCACTAATCCTGAAGGTAGAGAAAGCGTGCTATGTTGATCACATCAACCTTGGAAACATTTCCAACACACATCGTCACCTCACCCTTAGCTAGTTCTCCGTTTATTCCGTAGCTTTTATTTCGAGTTACTAACATTTAGCAACCGAACCGGTATCCAATACCCAGGTGCTACTTGGAGTACTAGCAAGGTACACATCAATAACTCGTATATCAAATATACTTCTGTCGATGTTGCCAGCCTTCTTATCTACCAAGTATCTAGGGTTGTTCCGCTTCAGCGAACTCTCACCTCATAATAGAAGCACTTAGTCTCGGGTTTGAGTTCAACTTTGGGTTGCTTCACTGGAGCAGCAACTGACTTGCTATCCATGAAGTTTCCCTCCTTGCTCTTGCCCTTTTCGAAACTAGTGGTTTGATTAACCATCAACACTTGACGCTCCTTCTTGATTTCTACCTTCGCGGTGTCAAACATCGCGAACAGCTCAGGGATCAATACTTCTATCCCTGGTGTTTTATAGTTCATCACTAAGTTCTAGTAGCTTTAGTGACAGTGACTTGGAGAACTATATCAATCACTATCTTATCTGGAAGATCAACTCCCACTTGATTCAAGCGATTGTAGTACCCAGACAATCTGAGTACATGCTCAACGATTGAGCTATTCTCCTTCATCTTACAGGCAAAGAATCTTGTTGGAGATCTCATATCTTGCAACACAGGCATCTTTCAATTCTATTTCTCTAGGAACATATAAAAATACAAGGGAGCTACAGCGCGAGCTAGTAATCTACAACATAATTTGCAAAGACACTATTGACTATGTTCATGATAATGAGTTCAATTAATCATATTACTTAAGAACTCCCACTCAAATTGACATCCCTCCGATCATTCGAGTGATACATGACCCAAATTCACCAACTCATGTCTGATCATCATGTGAGTTGAGGTGGCTGCAATGGTGAACATCATTATGTTGATCTTATCTACTATATGACTCATGTTCGACCTTTCGTTCTCTTGTGTTCCGAGGCCATGTCTGTACATGCTAGGCTCGTCAAGTTTAACCCGAGTGTTCTGCACGTGCAAATCTGGCTTGCACCTGTTGTATGTGAACGTAGATTCTATCACACCCGATCATCACGTGGTGTCTCAACACGACAAACTTTCGCAACGGTGCACACTCGGGGAGAACACAATTTATCTTGAAATTAAACGAGGGATCACCTTATAATGCTACCGTCGTCCTAAGCAAAACAAGGTGCATAAAAAGGATTAACATCACATGCAAATCATAAGTGACATGATATGGCCATGAACTTGTGTTTAAGATCTCCATCTTCAAAACACCGGCATGATCTCGATCGTCACCGGCACAACACCATGATGTCCATCATCTTGATCTCCATCAATGTGCTGCCATTGGGGTTGTGGCGCCAGCCCTGCTTCTACTTCTATTGCTACCGCTTAGCGATAAAGTAAAGCATTACATAGTGCTTAATGATTGACACACAGGTCATACAATAATTAAAGACAACCCTATGGCTCCTGCCGGTTGCCGTACTCATCGACGTGCAAGTCGTGAAATTCTATACATCACATGATCATCTCATACATCACATATATCACATCATCTAATTGGCCATATCACATCACAACATACCCTGCAAAAACAAGTTAGACGTCCTCTAATTGTTGTTGCATGTTTTACGTGGCTGCTACGGGCATCTAGCAAGAACGATTCTCACCTACGCATAAACCACAACGGTGATACACAAGTTTTCTTTTCAACCTTCTCAAGGACCGCCTTTGTCGAATCCGATCCAACTAAAGTAGGAGAAACTGACACCCGCTAGCCATCTGTTGCAACAAGTGCAGTTGAGGGAACCAGTCTCTCGTAAGCGTACGAGTAAGGTTGGTCCGGGCCGCTTCATCCCACAATACCGCTGAACCAAAACACGACCAAGGGAGGAATCAATCTAAGCATCAACGCCCACAAACCTTTTGTGTTCTACTCGAGATCTCATCGAACCATCAACCTAGCTCATGATGCCACTACTGGGGAACGTCGCATGGGAAACAAAAAATTTCCTACACACACACAAACCTATCCATGGTGATGAGCATCTACGAGAGGGAGAGTGGATCTACGTACCCTTGTAGATCGCTAAGCGGGAAGCGTTGAGAAACGCGGTTGGTGTAGTCGTACTTCTTCGCGATGCAAATCGCCGAGCGTCCCGCGATCTAATCACGAACCGTCCCGCGAACCAATCACGAACCGTCCCGAGATCTCGTCACGATCCGTCCCGCGATCCGATCACGAACGTCCCGTGGCCTTGATCACGATCCTTCCGATCTAGTACCAAACGGACGGCACCTCCGCGTTCAGCACACGTGCAGCTTGATGACGATCTCCACCGTCTTGATCCAGCAAGAGGAGGTGGAGCAAGAGGAGGTGGAGAGGAGGAAGAGTTCACCGGCAGCATGACGGCACTCCGGTGATGGTGGTGGAGTTATTCCAGCAGAGCTTCGCCTAAGCACCGCAGAAAACCGATCTAGAGGAGAAACTATGCACTAGAGGAACGGGTGGCACGTGGCTGAAAATCTTGTGCCAAAACCCTAAAATACTCCAGTATATATAGGAGGAGAGGAGGAGGAGGCTTGGCTGCCATAAAGTCAGCCCTTGGTTCGGCCAAACCAAGGAGGGAGTCCTCCTCCTCCTCCACTCCTAGTAGGATTAGGACTCCTTCGTTATTTGGCCCTTTTTTTGCCTTTTTCCACTTTTTTCCTTTTGGTATTTTCTTCCCAGACTCATGGGCTTTGTGTAGGACTTCCACCAGCCCACTAAGGGCTGGTATTCATCCTCCTACAGCCCATAAAGCCTCTTTGGTCGAAATAACCCTCCCGGTGGTCTCCCGATACACTACCGATGAGCCTGGAACTTTTCCGGCGACCAAACTGGGACTTCCTCTTTATGAATCTTTACCTCCGGACCATTCTGGAGCTCCTCATGACATCCGGGATCTCATCCGGGACTCCGAACAACCTTCGGTCACCACCATACATAACTCTACACTACCGAAACGTCACCGAACCTTAAGTGTGCAGACCCTGCGGGTTCGAGAACTATGTAGACATGACCGAGACACCTCTACGGCCAATAACCAATGGCGGGACCTGGCCGTCCACATTGGTTCCTACATATTCTACGAAGATCTTCATCGTTCGAACCTCTATGTCAAGGATTCAATCAATCCCGTATAACGTTCCCTTTGTTCTTCGGTATGTTACTTGCCCGAGATTCGATCGTCGGTATCTCCATACCTAGTTCAACCTCATTACCGGCAAGTCTCTTTACTCGTTCCATAATGAAAGATCATGTGGCTAACATATTAGTCACATTGCTTGCAAGGCTTGTTGTGATGTTGCATTACCGAGTGGGCCCTGAGATACCTCTCCGTCACACGGAGTAACAAATCCCAGTCTTGATCCATGCCAACTCAACAAACACCATCGAAGAGACATGTAGAGCACCTTTATAGTCACCTAGTTACGTTGCAACGTTTGATACACACAAAGCATCCCTCCGGTGTCAGTGAGTTGCATGATCTCATGGTCATAGGAACATATACTTGACATGCGGAAAACAGCAGCAATAAACTGACACTATCATATGCTACGTTTGTAATTTGGGTCTTGTCCATCACATCATTCTCCCAATGATGTGATCTCGTTATCAAATGACATCTCATGTCCATGGCTAGGAAACCTTAACCATCATTTGATCAACGAGCTAGTCTATTAGATGCATACTAGGGACATGGTTTTGTCTATGTATCCACACATGCATTTAAGTCTCCGATCAATACAATTATAGCATGGATAATAAACGATTATCAGAACAAGGATATATGATAATAACTAATTTATTATTCCCTCTAGGGCATATTTCCAATAGGAGGCCGGGCGGTGCGTGGGAGGACGGGCAGGGTTGGGGACGACGGATAGGCTGGGGAGGCCAGCCGGCGTCGGGAGGACGGGCGGCATCGAGGGAGGACGGGCGGGGGGAGCGGTTGGAGATGGGGTCGGGGCCGGGGGCGCCGGCCGGGGACGGGGTTGGGAGAAGATGGCGGGACGAGGGCAGCGGTGCTCGCCGAGGTCGCAGTGGCGACAACGCGGGCGAGGAGAGGGTGGCGGCAGCGGATGCGGGCGCGGGAGAGATTAGGGTGAGAGAGAGAGAGAGAGTGAGATAATGAGTGGAGGAGACGCCACGCGAGAGGATAGGGCCGAGCGGCATAGCATACTGGAGCCACGTGGCATTATACGTCGATGGCCTAGCCGTCGGCATTGTAATTTTTTATTCTTTTCATTTTTTTCATTTTTAGGGATTTCTTTACATTGTTTAGGGGAGTTATTTCTGTTCCTTTTAATAGACCAGTGCCCTCCGTGTCTCCTCGACGTGTCCGTTTCCACCCTCCATGCGACGGGGGCATCGATATCCGTGAGGGGGGTCACACGACGGAGCCGCGTGTCGGGTGCTTGGACCCGACACCACACTTCCAGACTTGTAAGAGGGCCCAACATAAGATCTGGCGGCATTGCCACCCCCAAGTACCCCATCCCGTCTAACCCTAGCATTGTTGACCAGACGGGTCTACCCCTTTGACTTTCACCGGACGAGGTATGACCGATGGAAAGTTTCACCTGGCTGTGATAGGCCAGCCCGTAGGTACACTTTGGATCAAGGTCCCGGCGCAAGACCAGGCGGCATTGGTACCCCCGCAAGTCCCCGTCCCGTATAACCATAGCACCGTTGACCGGACGGGTCTACCCCTTTGACTTTCACCGAACGAGGTATGACCGATGAACATTTTCACCTGGCTGTGATAGGCATCCCATAGATAGACTTCGGATCAAGGTCCGGGCCCAACCCACCACAATATTCCCTGTGTGTCTCCCCGACGTGGCCGTTTCAACCCTCCATGCGACGACGGCATCGACGTCCGTTAGGGGGGCCACACCCCGGAGCTACGTGTCGGGTGCTTGCACCTACCACTACACTTCCAGACGTATAAAAAGGCCTAGTGCAAGACCTGGCGGCATTGCCTCCCCAAGTACCACGTCCCATATAACCCTAGCACTATTGACCGCACGGGTCTACCCCTTTGACTTTCACCGGACGAGGTATGACCGATGGAAAGTTTCACCCGGGTGTGATAGGCCATCCCATAGATACACTCTGGATCATGGTCCGGGCCCAACCCAGTGCAAGATTGCCTCTGTGTCTCCCCGAAGTGGTCGTTTCCACTCTCCGTGCGATGGTGACAGCGACGTTCGTGAGGAGGGTCACACTACGGAGCCACGTGCCGAGTGCTTGCACCTGCCACCACACTTCCAGACGTATTAGAGGTCCCGGCGCAAGACCTGGCGACATTGGTACCCCCACAAGTCCCCCGTCCCATATAACCATAGCACCATTGACCGGACGGGTCTACCCCTTTGACTTTCACCGAGCGAGGTATGACCGATGAACATTTTCACCTGGATATGATAGGCAACCCATAGATAGACTTCGGATCAAGGTCCGGGCCCAACCCATCACAAGATTCCCTCTATGTCTCCTCAACGTGGCCGTTTCAACCCTTCGTGCAATGGCGACATCGACGTCCGTGAGGGGGGCCACACCCCGGAGCCGCGTGCCGGGTGCTTGCACCTACCACCACACGTCCAGATGTATAAAAAGGCCAATGCAAGACCTGGTGGCATTGCCTCCCCCCAAGTACCCCGTCCAGTCTAACCCTAGCACTGTTGTCTGCACGGGTCTACCCCTTTGACTTTCACCGGACGAGGTATGACCGATGGAAAGTTTCACCTGGGTGTGATAGGCCAGCCAATAGATACACTCCGAATCATGGTCCGGGCCCAACCCAGTGCAAGATTGCCTCTCTGTCTCCCCGACGAGGTCGTTTCCTCCCTCCGTGTGATGGTGACAGCCACGTTCGTGAGGGGGGGTCACACTACGGAGCCACGTGCCGAGTGCTTGCACCTGCCACCACACTTCCAGACGTATAAGAGGTCCCGATGCAAGACATGGCGGCATTGCTACCCCTGCAAGTCCCCCGTCCCGTATAACCATAGCACCGTGGACTGAACGAGTCTACCCCTTTGACTTTCGCCGAACGAGGTATGACTGATGAACATTTTCACCTAGCTGTTTGTATTTAGATAAGACAAATTTACCTAAAAATAAAATAAAAAAAGATATGCCAGAAAACAGATTAAAAAAATAATAGAAATATATGGTTTGTATTTAGAAAACACAAAAAAACAGACAAAACATATATGTCGACGGCATCGACCAGGCACGCGCCTCGGATCGATGTCGTGCCACGCGCCGCGTATTGATGACGTGGACACAAAGCTATGCCGACGGTTTGGCCGTCAGCATCACTATGCCGACGGCCTCCGTCCGAACCGTCGGCATAGTAGTAATGGCATGAGCCCATCGTCCACCCCTGCCTGCCTACGTCACGTCTACGCCGACGGCCTTCCTATGCCTACGACCATAGTCGGCATAGATGCCGGTATGCTGACGGCCATCATATGCCTGCGGCCACCGTCGGCATAGTTCGACATATGCCGACGGCGTTTTTACGCCTACGGTCTAGCCTCAGGCGTCGGCATACCTCCATCTATACCGACGGTGGCCGTAGGCATAGATTATGCCGCCGGCAAATACCGTTATTCTGGTAGTGCAGGTCTCCACACATAGCAGTTGGTCTATATACGCAAGGCATGAAGAAAACACAGGATGCAGGAGGCGACAATACCCATTCTGCTTGCACAAATAGACAGCATGTTTCTTTTGACACGTTCATGGGTGAACTACGAGATAGATACTAAGTTGACATTATGATATGATCACAGTGACCTGATAATATCTCTGGCTGCTGTCAGCTCAACAGGCAAGAGTCTAGCAATGAGCTCTTTGAGAATAGATGGGCAACTGCTTTTCAGATGCTGGTAACCCTCACTTGCGATCACCCTCTCCAAATTGGATGGAGAAGCAAGGAACTCAAAGCAAGCCTCCTTGAGCCCATCGCAACCGTGCTGCTCGGCCAAAGTCAAACTAGTAGCAACCATGTCGCAGTTAATATTATTGCATAGTTTGTCCTCGCATATCAGCTTCAACCTCTCGATGCCATACCTGTCCGCCGCTACAAGCAGATGGCTGGCTGTCACTACATCTTCTTGTGTTGCACCTTCATTACTATATCATCAATTTCGATCGGATCACCGGCTTTCTCCCTCATGTCGCCAAAGAGCTCCACCTTAAAGACGGGTGAGCGAGCGGCAAGCATGGACCTATGAGCCGAGAATATATCGCCGCCGACTCGAAAGGTGACATCTGCTCCATCACTGCTTTTCAGGAGGCCACCGAGCTGTTCATGCAAGTCGCTTGGAGGAACCACAACGAACTGATTTGCATGCGTCTCCTCACTGCGTATCTTCTTCACCATGGTGACATCCCACCTGATTCTGAAACTATCGCCTCTTAGATGCACGGATTGCTCCATAACCTCGTGCTTGATAATGATTCTGAAACTTTCTAGCTGACGTTGCTTGTAGCTCGTCTCCGGGCAACTCTAAATCGTCCCGGGCCTCCGCAAAATAAGCGGCGAGAGTTTTTGCGCAAGACGGCAATCAGGTCGGAGGTTTGAGATAGAAAGAAGGGGAGGGAACCAGCTCGGGTCGTGCCGTCCATGGCATCTCGAGGCGAGCAGGGGGAGAAGAGATGGGAGAGCATGTGCGGCATGAGAAAGAAACGCTTGAAAAGATAAGATGGTTGGAGTAAATCCCATGGGGCCACTGCCAGCGAGCGCGCGTCGAAAGCGATCGGCCGAATTTCTAGCCGGTCGGCCGGTGTTAGACGGTTCCCAATTGAACGTATGAGATCAAACAAATCATACGATGCATAACTAGTCCGATGGGATGCTAAAAATCAGGCATCTGATTATTCCTAGCAGTCTGTATATTAGAGCGGGTTAATTTAGTTCTAATATGAGGTCAGAGGATTATGCTGATTAATGCACTGTGTTTTTATATACTGCAAGTAACAGGTAATTACTGTGTGGCACTGGGCTGTGTTGACTAACTGATAAATGATAGTATGATCTTTACTCACCGCTGTTAGAAAGATGATCCTATATGCACTTATCATGGCTGAAATTTCGCCATTATTTGGATGACAATCATAGGATGAACAACGAATTTTCTGATGATGCTGTCAATTTCATAATTTTCTTTATTAATATGCAGGAACATGTGGAAAGGCCCAGCTCCTTCTAGCAAACATTTGGCCGGCTCATCACTGTTTGCGGAAATAAAGAGGCACCGCAATGGATCAGATTCGACATCTGAACACTGATCGTACGACCGCCCTTACAAAGAAAGGCAGCAAAGCTATAAATTCCCAAGTTAAGGATCAATCGATGGATCATCATGTATATATACGACTGCTTGAATAAATAGCAAGTAATTCTTACATTGTCAAAGCTTGCCAGTTTCTGAAATCCATTACTGACAGCGAATAGCACTGGCACACAGCAAACCAAATCAAAATTATCTTTCATTGTCACGGCAGAACTAACAAAGGAAATGAAGCAACTTTCTTTTCCCCTAGCATAAATGCCCCAATCCAATACAAATCAACTATGATCATCATTCAGGAAGAAAAACAAAGAATCCGCATAAATAACAAGGACACAGAGCTCATGATGAAAGACAAGGATATGTACAAGGATCGCTGCCGAAGAGTTCCAAAAAGCAAATACATCCGAGGTAGCATAGACGCACTACTGTTACCAAGGAAAAAAATAGCATGCTATAAAAAATAGCGGCGCCTCTGAAAATACGCTATTAGCATGCTAGCGCGTTATAGCATGCTATTAGCGAGATATTGTAGATATATCAATTTAGCGAGACGATTCTCAATATGCTATAGCATGCTATTAACGACGCTATAGCGCGCTATTTTTTTCACTCACTGTTACGCAGTTAATTGACGAGCCCTAGTTCTAAGAGGGGCACTCTTTTGATGAGCAACGTTCACCTGTCTACTAGTGAGATAAAGCACCCTTAGTTAGACAAGACATTACATCGGCATGACAGGATCCGTGGCATATCTTTCAATGTAGAAACCCTTGAGAAGCGGCAACATCTTGAGCATCATTACAATATACGGCGACATGAAAGCGATCCCCACGACGGCGTAATGCAGTGGATAATACTTGAGAGCCCCGTACATGCAAATGATGTAGCCAGCAAGAACCAACACAAAGAAGAAGTTCTGCGAAAGAAACAAATTGGTGAAAGACTAACCTATGAACGAGCCTGATATACAGTTCAATACGTAGTAGTAATAAACACACCTTGTGTTGATGAAGAATGTATAGAATTTATATAAGCCGGGAGAACCGGAATGAAACAAGTCATACGCTTTCCCAATTTAATTATATGTCAATTCATGGCTAATTGGGACGGCAAGCAGGTCAGTTGGGACAGAAATAAGTGGATCCAAATCATTTCTGGACAAGGTTGAGATGTGGTTAGCGTTTCTTCCATCCGAGTAGCCGAGATTTAAATAAGAGGCGTCCAAACAAAGGCCTCAACCGATCTGGTTGCTCACAACATGAAACATATGGATTGGAAGCGCTAGAGCCACTGGAGAAGGAAGGAAGATGTGGCTTACGTACGAAGCCATGTTTGATGAGCGCCGCCAGAAGATGCTTGTTGATGATCCGCGCCTCCTCCGCCACGGAGGTCGACTTGGATCGCTCCTCGGCACCGCTCGCCGATTTCGCCTCCATCGATTCGGGATCTGCTCGCTCGGCCTTCCTCCCGGGTTTCTTGGCCTGGACGATACAGTGAGATGGAGAGGAATGAGTTCGTTTACGAGTGACGATGGAAAGGAACCCACCAAGCGGGCCCAGCAAGCCCAATTTTCCAGGCCGGATCAGTGAACTCATATGTCGCCTGTAGCTAGCTCGATCCACAAAATAATATAGGAGTGTTTTTTTCTTTCCCTACGGCGACTGCCTAGGGTTTTGACGTACTCCGGCGCCTGCCGCCGGTTTTGCTCTTGTTCCCCGGTAGATCTCTTGCTGGTGACTCCCCGGACTTGGGCTGATCAAGGGAGGCCCTCTGCGACCTCACCCGGCCTTGGTTCGTTTGGGTTTTACCGGCAGATCGAACTAGGGTTTTGCAAAGGACGGCTAGATCGGATCGCGGATGGCGGCTGATTCAAGTTCGCAGGGACGGCAAGGGAAGGAGACGACGGAGGAACTTCTTGCAACGTTGAATTTGCAGGAGGAAGAGGACGACGATTTTGTGTGGGAAGAGGAACTGCTGGACCTGGGAGAGCCGGCGAAGTGGCTTGCCATAGCCAGGGTACACACTCCAAAGACTTTCAGCCCTAATGCTCTGTATGGGGACATGCGTGCTGCATGGAACCCTGCGAAACCGCTGGTTTGGAGGAAGATCAGGGACAACTTGTTCACAGCCCAATTTGGTTGCTTAGGGGATTGGAACAAGGCTATGGTAGAGGGGCCGTGGCTATTTAGAGATCATGCGGTTATCATGGTTGAGTATGATGGTTTCAAAAACCCTGATAGCATCAAGCTGGATAAGCTGGCAGTGTGGGCGCAGATCCATCGACTGCTTGATAACTTCTTAATCGAGCCTGCTATTCGGGGAATGGCATCCTGAATTGGGGAGGTGGAGGAAGTACAGCTGAAGTTACCGGCTGGCTTTTTTGGTGAGTTTGTTCAGGTGAAGGTGAAGATCGATATCAATGCAAAAATCAAGAGATTTGTTACTGCAAAGAAGGGACATGAGAGGTGTCGTGGTTTTCTCACGGGGGGTCTCGCGAGATGACAGATGCCATAGGTAGGCTTATCGAAGTGAGGGCAAGGCTGCCATGGATGATCCGGGACGGGTATGCGAATAGCACGCGGTGGTTTACCCAGGTTCGGGGCTCTCCGGAGAGATAATACCCCAACTCCTGCATGTCTATATATATATGGTATATCTGGTACATGGTTGCTCCTGGAGCTGTATGGGAGAGGAGAGCCATGAGGCTTCTTGCCTCGTGTGTGTGTGTGAGCACGTGAGAGAGGGAGAATGAGTGGACCGCCGTCTGTGAGCACGTGAGAGAGGGAGAATGAGTGGACCTTGCATGGGGGTGGCCCGGGGGGGTTTGTAGGCCAACCCCCCGGATTACAATACAAATAGAAGGTCATGGGGGCCCCAGCCGGTAGCCTCTCTGTGGGGTCCTATCGCCGGGAGGCCCCGCCGGCTGTAGGGTCCCGTCAGGAGCCGACAAGACCCGCGCGGTGGGTCCCGACGCCAGTCACGTCACGGCGCGGGCCGCCCCTTGTGGC
This sequence comes from Hordeum marinum, assembly GCA_022496015.1. Lineage (NCBI taxonomy): Eukaryota > Viridiplantae > Streptophyta > Magnoliopsida > Poales > Poaceae > Hordeum > Hordeum marinum. Next base: position 35,712,107 of record CM039676.1, read on the forward strand.
GTCGTCTTGCGGCGATCGGCCGAGGTCAGCGATGTGGCCGGCCGCCCTGTAGCCATGTCGGGGCAGGTAATGGAGTGGTTGGGGCGTGCCAACACTGTTGGAAGCCCGGTTACCGTCCGCCAGGGTCAGAGGCCCTAACACCTTCACTGTGGCCACTCTGGCGCTGACCCCCGATGGGATGGGGACCACTATTGCCACGCATGCCCTGACGACGGTATCCAAAGTGCAGCCGGCTGGGGGGCCAGGCGGCAACGCCCCCAGCTGGTCGGCACGTCGTAACCGGCGTGACGTAGCCGGCAGGCTCTAGCCGGAGGGCCACTACCAGCAGGGCATAGCCGGACTGCAGGGGGAGGTAGCCCGCCCTTTGATTGCGTTAGAAGGCCGGAGCAAGGGGGCGCTTGGGGTACCCGGGGATCATCCCCCCGACAGTAGCCTCTGAGCCTTCGGTCGACTCGCAGAGTCGGGCGGAGGGTTTTCACAGTTGTTGTCGTTGTTGTTGTTGTTGCAGAACTTGTCTACGACGGTCGATCGCTGGTCGGGGAAGACGCGGCTTGCTTCCAGCGGGGGCGCGCCAGCGCACCCGCTGGTTGTAGCCTCCGAGCCTCCGAGCGACTCGAGGAGTCGGGCGAGGGTCTTTGCTGTTTCTCGAGCAGACGATGGAGTCAACCGGCTGAAGGGCGCGAGGCGATGCCGGGGATGAGCGCGGAGTTCACTGGCTGGCAGTTCCCAGCGGGGGCGCGCCCGCGCACCCGTTGGGTGCAGCCTCCGAGCCTCCGGGCTAACCGAGGAGTCGGGCGGAGGGTCCTTGCTGTTGTTGAAGTAGACGGTGGCGTTGAGGATACCGGGCGCGGACGGAGGGTCCGCCGGCTGGTTGGTGTGGAGCCCTGCCGAAAGCGGACGCGGGGTCTGCCGACTGTCGAGCGCGAAGCATTGCCGGGCACGGACGGAGGGTCTGCCAACTGATGGACATGGAACCCTATCGAAGGCAGACGCGGGGTCCGCCGGCTGTCGAGCGCGACGCACTGCTGGGCGCGGACGGAGGGTCCGCCGGCTGATGGGCGCGAGGCGTTGCCAGGCGCGGACGGAGGGTCCGCCGACTGATGGGCGTGCAGCCCTGCCGAAGGCGGACACGGAGTCCGCCGGTTGATGGATGTGGAGCCCTGTCAAAGGCGGACGCGTGGTCCGCTGGCTGCCGAGCGTGGGGCACTGCCAGGCACGGACGGAGGGTCCGCCGGCTGATGGGCGTGGAGCCCTGCCGAAGGCGGACGTGGGGTCCGCTGGCTGTCGTGCGCGAGGCGCCGCCGGGCGCGGGCGGAGGGTCCATCGGCTGATGGGCGTTAAGCCCTGCCGAGTGCGGGGCATTGCCAGGTGCGGACGGAGGGTCCGCCGACTGATGGGCGTGGTGCCCTGCCGAAGGCGGATGTGGGGTCCGCCGATTGTCGAGCGAGGCGCCGCCGGGCGTGGACGGATGGTCCGCCGGCTGATGGGCATGGAGCCCTGCTAAAGGCGAACGTGGGGTCCGCCGGCTGTCGAGCGCGAGGCGCCGCCGGGCGCGGACGGAGGATTCGCCAGCTGATGGGCGTGGAGCCCTGCCGAAGGCGGACACGGGGTCCGTCGGCTGTCGAGCGGGGGGCGCTGTCGGGCGAGGACGGAGTGTCTGCCGGTTGATAGGCGTGGAGTCCTACCGAAGGAGGACGTGGTGTCCGCGGGCTGTCGAGCGCAGGGCGCTGTCGGGCGTGGATGGATGGTCCGCCGGCTGATGGGCATGGAGCCCTGCCGAAGGCGGAGGTGGGGTCCGCCGGCTGTCGAGCGGGAGGCGCCGCCGGGCACGGACAGAGGGTCCACCGGCTGATGGGCGTGAAGCCCTGCCGAAAGCGGACATGGGTTCCACCGGCTGGTGGGCGTGGAGCCTGGTCGAAGGCGGACGTGGGGTCCGTCGGCTGTCGAGCACGAGGCGCTGTCGGGCGCGGACGGAGGGTTCGCCGGCTGATGGGCGCGGAGCCCTGCCAAAGGCAGACGCGGGGTCTGCCGGCTGTCAAGCGCGAGGCGCTGCCGGGCGCGAACGGAGGATCCGCCGGCTGATGGGCGCGAAGCCCTGTCGAAGCGTAGCCTTTGAGCCGCTGGGTGAGGAGGTTCCTCATGGACGATCGTGCAAAAGACAAGGTTAAGTCGACACAGATATATGAAATATTTGATTTTGGTAGTGCATGAGCTTTATGCAAAGGGTGTCGACTCAGTTTCGCCCGAGCCCCCTTAAGTCTTTTTCATGTTCTCTCCACTCTTTGGCTTTTGCTCTTGCTAGTCAGACAGCCGGGAGCTGGGCTGTAGTTGAGACGAAGAGTTTGCCGCGGAATGGAGCGTACAGTACTCGGACTCTAGGAGTAGACTCGACCGAGTAGATACTCATAAATGAAACGACCGGGTCGCCCAAGCCGTTTTCTCCCTGGACACTTTTCGCGTGTGGTGACCTCTAGCTTATGCTCTCGCTAGCCGGACAGTCGCGATGCGATCTGTAGCTGAGACAAAGAGCCGGCCTTCGGTACCGTATACGCTACTAAGCCACCTCGTGGGAACTAACGTATCGGGCCAAGCACCCAGCCCAGGGCCAAGGCTAGCTGGCGCCAGGGTGAAGAGTAAAGTGTAGAATAAATGCCGAGATGGCCCCCGAGGGCTGCTCGGGGTTATTTGTTTTGTGTGTACGGTGCAAGGGTATGTGCGTGAAGATCTCACATTGCTTTTGGGTGCCCGCGAGGCAGTTTTGTCATCGATGTGGTCCTGCTGGCACGCACGAAGCGTTGCCGGGCGCGGACGCGGGGTCCGTTGGCTGGTGAGCACAGGGTGCTTCCGAGGGCGGACGCGGGGTCTGTCGGCTGATTTGCACGAGACGCTGCTGAGGGCAGACACGGGGTCCGCCGGTTGGAGTGCGTGAGGTGCTGCCGAGGGCGGACGCGGGGTCTGCCGACTAGAGTGCGCGAGGCGCTGCCGAGGCCGTACGTGGGGTCCGCCGACTGGCGTGCGCGAGGCCCTGCCGAGGGCGGACGCAGGGTCCACCAGCTGGCATGCACAAGGCACTGCCGAGGGCGGATGCGGGGTCTGCCGGCTGGTGTGCGTGAGGCGCTGTTGAAGGCGGACGCGGGGTCCGCCGGCTGGAGTGCGCGAGGCGCTGCCGAGGGCGGACGCAGGGTCCGCCGGCTGGAGTGCGCGAGGCGCTGCCGAGGGCGGATGCGGGGTCCGCCGGCTGGAGTGCGCGAGGCGCTGCCGAGGACGGATGCGAGGTCCGTCGGCTGGTGTGCATGAGGCGCTGCCGAGGACGGGCGCGGGGTCCGCCTGCTGGAGTGCACGAGGCGCTGCCGAGGGCGGACGCGAGGTCCGCCGGCTGGAGTGCGCGAGGCGCTGCTGAGGTATAGCCTCCGAGCCTCCGAGCAAGGAGGTGCATTGCTTTTTTTTGACGTCGCTGAGATGGTTGTTAGCGAAGACAACCGGCATGGTTTGGCGTTTGCGGAGCGCGCCGGCACACCCGCTGGGTGTAGCCTTCGAACCTCCGGGTGCTCAAAAGGGGGTCCTAGCAGGTCGGGTCCGACCGAACGGACGTCGAGGCTGACGAGCGGTCGGGCTGGGTCCACATCCGGCCAGGCGGCGACGGCGGCAGGCGGGCCGGGAGGGCCGCAACAGGCCACCCGAGTGGCGAAGCAGGTGGATGGTCATGCAGAAGGTTTTTCTTTTTTATTTTCACCAGCCGGCCGCCACCTCCCCTCACGTGGGCAACTGGCGCAGTAGTTAAGCGACAGGGTGGCTGCTGGCCAGGGGGCGGGAGCTGGCGTTATCGGGGGTGGAGCCGAGGCCGACAAGGCAAGGCGTGGTGCACGGGCTGGCGCGAGGTGGAGCCGTCGGCGGGGGCCGTGCCCGAGGCGTGCGCGCGTCCGCGGTCGGCCAGAGGAGGCGGAGCCGGCGGCCTGGGGCCATGTTGGGGAACGTTGCATGGGAAAAAACAATTTCCTACGCACATGCAGATCTATCCATGGTGATGAGCATCTACGAGAGGGAGAGTGGATCTACATACCCTTGTAGATCGCTAAGCAGGAAGCGTTAAGAAATGCGGTTGGTGTAGTCGAACATCTTCGCGATCCAAATCGCCGTGCGTCCCACGATCCAATCACGATCCGTCCCGTGACCCGATCATGATCCGTCCCACGAACTTGATCACGATCCGTCCCACGAACTTGATCACGATCCTTCTGATCTAGCACCGAACGGACGGCACCTCCGCGTCCAGCACACGTACAACTTGATGATGATCTCCACCGTCTTGATCCAGAAAGAGGGGGTGGAGAGGAAGAAGAGTTCTTCGGCAGCCTAACGGCGCTCCAGTGATGGTGGTGGCGCAGTTCCGGCAAGGCTTCGCCTAAGCACTGTAGAAGTCCGATCTATAGGAGAAACTATGCACTGGAGGAACGGGTAGCACGTGGCTGAAATTCTAGTGCAAAAACCCTCTATACCACCAGTATATATAGGAGGAAGATAGTAGAGGAGGCAGCCTTGGCTTCACAAGCCAAGGGCTTCGGCCGAAAGGAGGTGGAGTCCACCTCCAATCCTAGTAGGACTAGGATTCACCTATTTTGCCTTTTTTTTTCCACCTTTTTCTCTTGGGCTTTTTTCTTCCAGCCGCATGCGCCTCTTGTGGTTGTTCCACCAGCCCACTAAGGGCTGGTTTCCACTCTCCCACAGGCCATGTAGCCTCTTGGGTCGAAATACCCCTCCCGGAGGTCTCCCGGTACACTACCGGCACTCCCGGCACACTACCGGCACTCCCGGTACACTACCGATGAGCCCGAAACTTTTCCGGCGACCAAAACGGGACTTACTATATATGAATATTTACCTCCGGACCATTCCGGAGCTCCTCGTGACGTCCGGGAGCTCATCCGGGACTCCAAACAACCTTCGGTCAATACCATACATAACTCTATACTACCGAAACGTCACCAAACCTTAAGTGTGCAGACCCTGCGGGTTCGAGAACTATGTAGACATGACCGAGACACCTCTACGATAAATAAACAATGGCGGGACCTGGATGTCCACATTGGTTCCTACATATTCTACGAAGATCTTTATCGGTCGAACCTCTATGTCAAGGATTCAATTAATCCCGTATGATGTTCCCTTTGTTCTTCGGTATGTTACTTGCCCGAGATTCAATCGTCGGTATCTCCATACCTAGTTCAACCTCGTTACTGGCAAGTCTCTTTACTCGTTCCGTAATACAAGATCTCGCAACTAACATTTAGTCACATTGCTTGCAAGGCTTATTGTGATGTTGTATTACCGAGTGGGCCTTGAGATACCTCTCCGTCACACGGAGTAACAAATCCCAGTCTTGATCCATGCCAACTCAACAAACACCCTCGGAGACACCTGTAGAGCACCTTTATAGTCACCCAGTTACGTTGCAACATTTTATACACACAAGGCACTCCTCCGATATTTGTGAGTTGCATGATCTCAGGTCATAGGAACATATACTTGACATGCAGAAAACAATAGCAATAAATTGACACGATCATAAGCTACGTTTGTAGTTTGGGTCTTGTCCATCACATCATTCTCCTAATGATGTGATCCCGTTATCAAATGACATCTCATGTCCATGGCTAGGAAAGCTTAACCATCTTTCGATCAACGAGCTAGTTCAATAGAGGCATACTAGGGACATTGTGTTTGTCTATGTATCCACACGTGTATCCATGTTTCCAATTAATACAATTATAGCATGGATAATAAACGATTATCATGAACAAGGAGATACAATAATAAACACTTTATTTATTGCCTCTAGGGCATATTTCCAACAGTCTCCCACTTGCACTAGAGTCAATAATCTAGTTCACATCACTATGTGATTTACATTGTAATGAATCGAACACCCATGCAGTTCTGGTGTTGATCATGTTTAGCCCTTGGAAGAGGTTTAGTCAACGGGTCTGCAACATTCAGATCCATGTGCACTTTGCAAATATTTATGTCTTTCTTCATGATGTAATCATGGATGGAGTTGAAGCGTCCCTTTATGTGTCTGGTCCTCTTGTGAAACCTTGGTTCCTTGGCCAGAGCAATGGCACGAGTGTTGTCACAGAACATGTTCATTGGATTCAGTGCACTAGGCACTACTCCAAGATCTGTCATGAACTGCTTCATCCACACACCTTCCTTCGCCGCCTCTGAGGCTACGACGTATTCTGCTTCACACGTAGAATCAACTACTATGCTTTGCTTGGAACTGCACCAGCTTACCGCTCCCCCGCTAAGAATAAATACGTATCCGATTTGCGACTTAGAGTAGCCATGGATCAGTGTCAAAGCTTGCATCGACGTAACCCTTTACGCCGAGCTCTTCATCAGATCCATAAATGAGAAACATTTCCTTAGTCCTTTTCAGGTACTTAAGGATATTCTTGACCGCTTGCCAGTGCTCCATTCCAGGATCACTTTGAAACCTTCCGGCCATACTTATGACAAGGCTGACATCGGGTCTTGTGCAGCATTGCATACATGATAGAGCCTATGGTTGAAGCATAGGGGTTGACACTCATCTTTTCTCTATCTTCTTCAGTTACTGGGCATTGAGTCTTACTCAACTTCAGACCTTGTAACACAGGCAAGAACCCCTTCTTGGACTGTTCCATTTTGAACTTCTTCAAAACTTTATCAAGGTATGTGCTCTGTGAAAGTGCTATTAAGCGTCTCGATCTACCTCTATAGATCTTAATGCCTAATATGAAAGCAACTTCTCCTAGGTCCTTCATTGAAAAACTCTTGTTCAAATATTCCTTCACGCTTTCCAGCATTTCTATATTGTTTCCAATCAGCAATATGTCATCCACATATAATACTAGAAACGCTATAGAGCTCCCACTCACTTTCTTGTAAATACAAGCTTCTGCGTAAACTTGTATAACTCAAACGCTTTGATCACCTCATCAAAGCGCTTATTCCAACTCCGAGATGCTTGCACCGGTCCATAAATGGATCGCTGGAGTTTGCAAACTTTGTCAGCATTCTCTGATCGACAAAACCTTCGGGTTGCATCATATACAACTCTTCCTCAAGGAAACCGTTGAGGAACGCTGTTTTGACATCCATCTGCATAATTTCATAGTCGAAATAAGAAGCTATTGCTAACATGATTCTGACAGACTTAAGCATCGCTACGGGTGAGAAAGTCTCATCATAGTCAACTCCTTAAACCTGTGAAAAACCCTTTGCCACAAGTCGAGCTTTATAGACGGTGACATTACCGTCCGCGTCTGTCTTCTTCTTAAAGATCCATTTGTTCTGAATGGCCTTTCGCCCTTCAGGTAATACTTCCAAAGTCCATACTTTGTTTTCATACATGGATCCCATCTCGGATTTCATGGCCTCTAACCATTTCTCGGAATCCGGTCCCATCACTGCTCCTCCATAGCTCGTAGGTTCATTATTGTCCAACAACATGACCTCCAAGACAAGGTTGTCATACCACTCAGGGGTAGTACGCGGCCTTGTCGACCTACGAGGTTCAATAGCAGCTTGATCCGAAGCTTCATGATCATCATCATTAACTTCCTCTTCTACCGTCGTAGGTTCCACAGAAACATCTTTCTGTGCTGCGCTACTTTCTGGTTGAGGTAAAGGTTCAATAACCTCATCAAGCTCTATTTTCCTCCCACTCAATTCTTTCGAGAGAAACTCTTTCCCAAGAAATGTTCCGTTCTTAGCAACAAACACTTTGCCCTCGGATCTGAGATAGAAGGTATACCCGACTGTCTCTTTCGGGTATC